>OZ030016.1:41568055-42168055 GCA_964023405.1 Apodemus agrarius | reverse complement strand
AACCCAAACTCAGGCCTCTCCTTAGCCACACTTGTATCAGTCACAACCCGTGGGATGCAACCATTACACAACCTTAAAAATCTGTAATACCTGAGATGACCGAATAATAGTTGCGTTATCATGGTTCCAGAACAAAAGCTACGGCAGTGGATTTCCCGGGGGTTTACCAACGGACGCTGGGCAGGACTCAGTTCCTGCATAGCTTTTTTTCCTTGGCTAGACCCAGGGAGGCACCTCTAGCCCGTGGCTTCTGGGTCTGGCCGAGTTAGAGCAGGGCTCAGCCCGGCTGGGGCCGGGGGATCCCGCCAGGCGGGGCTCCCACCTCGGGGCCGAGGCCAGGGTCTGGAGGCCTCACCGTAAAGGAGGCGGAGGGGCAGGGGAGGACCCGGCAGGCCCAGACCCCGCGGACCCGCACGGAAGCCGCACCCTCCTGGCCCCAGCCGCCGGCAGGGCGGAGCCACGCGGCCGAAGCCCCGGCTGAGAGGCGCGGCGCGGCGCGGCGCGGGCTCGCTGCTGAGACGTATGGGGCTACCACTGGAGCGGCTGCGCCGCCCGCCCGGGTCAGCGTGGTGCGCATGCGCGGACCCGGCGCCATTTTGGTGGCCGGGCGCGGAGGTGATTCTACACTGAGGGGGAACGCGACGGCAAGGGTGGCAGTGGCAGCGTTCGTGTGCTCGGGTCTGAATCACTGAGGGAGGAGGCGGTGGAGGAAGAGGTGGCAGCGGTGGCGGTGGTCGTAGCGGTGGCGGAGGAGGCGGGTACGAATCAGCTGCGGGCAGAGACATGGCCAACATCGCGGTGCAGCGAATCAAGCGGGAGTTCAAGGAGGTGCTGAAGAGCGAGGAGGTCAGGAATGAGCTACCGGACACCCCCCATCTCAGCCCCGGGCGGCAGGGCCCTTCCTCCCGCGACCCGGGCGGCCCCAGACGGCCTCGCCGCGGCCGCCTTTCTGCCTACGGGGAAGCGGCGGTCTCCCCTCCTCCTCCCGCCGCCTTTCCCTCCCCTCCCCGGGCCCTGGGATAGGCGGTCTCGCGGGCGGCCGGCCGGCCGGCCTGGGGAGGAACGGGGTTTGGGGGGCAGATGCCGAAGCACTCGTCGGGGGCACGTGAGCTCTCGAGGGCCCCGAGGCGGCGGCAACATCTGGAAGTGTGACTGTGCGGTGGCGAAGGAGCAGGCCGAGAAAACCCGGGAAGTGGGTTGGGGGAAGGGGAAAGGTAGTAACTAGATCCCCGCGGCCGCGCACCGCCCGAGCCCACGCTTTCAGGGGTACCCTGGATCTTGGCTGCCAGGCCTTGGCTGCCTTTTCCTTGGGGAAGGCGCCTCCACAGTCCTTAGGTATAGACTGGGGGGAAGACTTTCAGTTAACTCCCTTACAGTATAGTGTTGGGGGGACCTAAGGAGACATAATGGGCAGCCTCGTATTGGGAAGGGAATTGAAACAATTTTCCCCATAGAGAGAAAATTCATGCCAAATGAGATAATTATCTCTCTTCTACGTACCCAACCGGTAACTAGGCCTCGTCATTGACACTTAAAGCTTTTTTTTTTTGTCTGGTCAAAGGCAAGTTGTTTTGTTAATTCAATGATTTGAAGTAGGAAGGCTAATGGAGTGTATGAGTAGCTTATTTCAAAATACTGTTTACCAGTATCCGAGAGGCTCTCCTAGGGCAATGCCTCTGTGACTAGTGTTGTACTGTGAAACTTCATTATGATGTCCCTCATAGCTAACTGGAGTCTTACTTTTAAAAACAGGCCTATTAAAAGCAAGGGATTTCATCAGATACACATTATTGTAGCTCATAATTGAGTTAGGTTTATTCTTCTGACACAAAATATTATAGCAGGAAATAGCATATTAAGGAAAGTAAAACTACTACCTGTAAGTTCTGCAAATTCTAAGTACATTAGTGCTAGCCAAATTTATTTATGTGAAATATTGAAAGAAATTGAATAATTTTTCTCGGCTGTGAACGTAATAGTACTTTTTAGACCTAAATCGACAAAAATGCCAGCTTTGCTATGATTGAACGTAACAACAAAATTCTGAAAGTAATTTTTTTTCAAGGTTCACATGTTTTTCTTTTATGCTTGCTTGGTGCTTTGATAATTTCAATGATTTTTAAAATTAGGTATTTTAAGTATCTGAGGAATTATAAATATTGTAGCTTTCAGCTTTATTTGTACCCCCCAGCTTGCAGATAATTATCCTTCTTTCCATTCGACATGTAGAAAGTCACTTAAAATTGAAATGACAATATTAGAAGATTTAGTGAGCATACTAAGAAATAAGTAGTGATCTGTCCTATGTAGCATGAACTCTGACCTCTGTATTCATTTGCCAAAACTCTGAATGGAAGGGATGACTTTGTATTTTTGTGGAACAATGCAGAAACAGTGTGAATGACTGTATTCACATAACGGTGATTTGAACTTTTTCTTTAATAAGCAAACTTAGTTTGGGATTTTTGATATGTATTCTTAATGAAAAATAATAGCTAATCTTGTTAGCAGCCTCAAACATGCATTCTATAATAAGGTTGTACTAGTCTTTACACTTCTCATACTTTCTTTTATCTAAAAGTGTCAAGTTACTGTCCTGAAAATCGATATTTTCTCTTTGCTTTGTGTGGTGTGACTTCCCCCCCATGGTATTTGGTGTTTAAGTTGAAGATTATCAGCATTTGTATGGCTCTAGTAGTGCATATTATTACTATTCTACCATTTAACTGATGGCTTGAGGAGATGGCCCCTTGGGGAAAGATGGCTTTGCCCCATGACCAAGTTGAGACTGGAGAACCCACATTGTAGAAGGTTTTTCCTTTGACCTCTACACTCATACTTGCAAATAAAATAAAAGCTCATCCTCACAAGATTAAAAAAATTGTCAATGGTTCTCTGGATGAAAGTAGGAAATGTGTATACAGGTTATTCAAGAATGGTCCCTTTAAAAACCTAGCGGGGAACTTCATTTCAAGTTGCAAAGAATATTTTGGAAAAGATCAGATATATTGTAAAAAAAGACAACCAATATTTTATTTCATTGACATTTTAGTCAAGTCTAGTTCTATAGATAGATTGTGTTGATTTTCACCTCAATGAAGGACCCATAGTGCAGTCTATATATATATATATATTTTTTTTTTTTTTTTAAGTGTGTAAATGTGAGCTTTTGAATAGTTGGTCAAGTAATTATTTCACCATGTCATTTCATGCAGATCTCCAGTGTATGAGGTTTAATTCATTTGGTAGTGTTTTAATAATTTTGGTTTATCCGATGACTTTTTTTTTTTTTTTTGCCTGTTTTTTAAGTGCCTTTGTAAAGACTTGTCAGAGCATGTCTTTGAACCCAGCACTGGAAAAGCAGAGGCAGGCAGATCTATCTCTGAGTTCCATCCAGTGTGGCCAGGGATACATAGATCATGCCTCAAAAAACAAATAGTTGGGTGGTGGGGGTGCGGTGGGATGGTGCATTCCTTTAGGAGGAAGAGGCAGGGTTCCTCTGTTTCACAGGGGGAGTTCCAGAGCTGTTTTTTGTTTTTTTGGATTTTGTTTTTTTAAAGACAGGGTTTCTCTGTGTAGCCCTGGCTGTCCTGGAACTCACTCTGTATACCAGGCTGGCCTCAAACTCAGAAATCTGCCTGCCTCTGCCTCCCAGAGTGCTGGGATTACAGGCGTGCACCACCACCGCCCGCCTTCCAGAGCTGTTAACACAGAAACCCTGTCTCAAGAAAAAGAAAAAAAAGAGAAACCAACCATCCAAAGATAGCTTGCGTTCATAGAATTCTGATAAGAGGTTGGCTTTAAATAGTTATTTGCTAAGGATATTAAAATATAAACCCTTAACATAAACATGAAAAATGAATAGCCAGATACTGTGAAGCATTTGTGTCAAAAGGGGAGATGAAGCCCAGTGTGGTGGCGCACGCCTGTAATCCCAGCACTTGGGAGGCAGAGGCAGGCGGATTTCTTGAGTTCGAGGCCAGCCTGGTCTCCAGAGTGAGTTCCAGGACAGCCAGGGCTATACAGAGAAACTCTTGTCTCAGAAAACCAAAAAGGGCGGATGAATTTGCTAGTACAGGTGAAAGGATTTATGGAAAATTGATAAAACTAGCGAAGTTGCATGATAGGGCATGGGGTATAGACCTCCCATGGATTTTGAGTCCTGTGAATGGGTACAAAAGCAGTCTGTTTTTCATAAAGTACTATTTGGAGATTGATCTTTTGTTTGTTAGATACTCTAAAATATGACTGAATTTTAAGGAGTGGTTCAGATGTGCTCATAGAAAATATGTCTGAAGTACATTATCATTTTTGAGTCATGTTATATAAGTAAATTGCTGATTGTGAGGATCAACAGATTAAGCATTAATTTATTATATTTGTAGGTTGTATTATTGCTACCAATTATTACTGCTGCCATTTACAAAATACCTCTCCTATTATTGTTTATATATTATTGCTAATTCTATTGTTTTGATTTGTTTGTTTGTTTGTTTGTTTTTGAGACAGGGTTTCTTTGTATTGTTGGTTGTCCTGGAACTCACTGTTAGACCAGGCTGGCACCGAATTCACAGAGATCTGAGGTGCCTCTACCCGCTGTGCTAGGAGTAAAGTGCCACCACTGACTTTTTTTTTGTGTGTGCCACCACTGCCTATTGCTTAACAATAGGTCTTTGCATTAGCTCTCCCACTTTGTACATGAGAAAACTGAGGTTCAGAGAAGTTAAATTATTTGTCTGTAAACATGGCTTAAGCATTTGGATTTACAGGTTGGTGAGATGGTTCAGCAGGTAAGAGCACTGACTGCTCTTCCGAAGGTCCTGAATTCAAATCCCAGCAACCACATGGTGGTTCATAACCATCTATAATGAGATGTCCTTGTATGTCTAAGGACAACTACAGTGTACTTACATATAATAATAAGTAAATCTTTAAAAAAAAGAATTTGGATTTACTTATGCTAATATGCACTACACTGTCATGGCTCAGTACAGCTAGGCATACTTTTTTTTTTTTTGGTGGTGTTTTTTGTTTTTTGAGACAGGGTTTCTCTGTGTAGTCCTGGCTGTCCTGGAACTCACTCTGTAGACCAGGCTGGCCTCGAACTCAGAAATCCACCTGCCTCGCCTCCCAAGTGCTGGGATTACAGGCGTGCGCCACCACCGCCTGGCTGGATTGCATTTCTTTACCTTTTTTTTTGGAGGCAGGATCTCTACATGGCCCTGGCTGTTCTGAAATTCACTATGTAGAGAAGGCTGGCCTGGAATTCAAAGAAATCCACCTCCTGCTTCGCCCTCCTGAGGGCCGGAACGAAACACTTGCCCCGCTATCACAGGACTTTCTTTACTATGGAAAAGACTTTGTGAGGTGGGGCATGTGTTTAGTCTTGAAAACATGTCTAGCTTGTGGGAAGCTCTAAGATTCTGTCCTCTGCACTGCAGAAGAGAGGCTTTGATCTCTGTTTTGATGTTTGTTTGGTAAAGTGTATTTCTTTTTAAAGATTTATTCATTTATTTTACATACGTGAATACACTGTGTAGACCTGGTGGGGTGTTTGTCTTTGTGGTTTTGTGACAAGATCTCTATTTAGTCTTGGCTGGCTATGTAGACCAGGGTGGCTTCAAAATCAGATTCTCTTACCTCTATTTCCCAAGTGCTGGGGATTAATGGCCTGCACCACGTCCTGCCCTACTTGTTAGTTTTGAACTTACTGCTTACTTAATGCTGGGATAAAAGGCATATGCTACTATGCCCAACATTTTCAGAGTTTGTAGAGCAGATTAGTATGTTTGAATAGAAGAGTAGACATGAGTTTATACTCCAATTCAAGTTTGAAGGTTTACGGAAAAGTGCCCTTAAATGTTTAAAATTCTTTGTGCATAGGTCAGAGGACAACTTCAGAGAGGTGATTCTCTCCACTGTAGGCTCCAGGAATCATGAGGCTTGCAGACCAATATTACCTGCTAAGCTATTTCAGAGGGCTCTTGAAATCTTTTATTTAAAAACAGAAGAACAAAAAACCTGCCTGTCTGGCTTGTTGGCCACACCTTTAATTGTAGTACTCACCCTACTGAGGCAAGATGATTGTACCTTAGAGGCTAGCCTGGTGTAGATAGCAAATTCCTGGATAGTCAGGGCTGCATAAAGAGACCCTGTCTCACCGGGCGGTGGTGGCGCACGCCTTTAATCCCAGTACTTGGGAGGCAGAGACAGGCAGATTTCTGAGTTCCGAGGCCAGCCTGGTCTACAGAGTGAGTTCCAGGACAGCCAGGACTACAAAGAGAAACCCTGTCTCGGAAAAAGAAAAAGAAAAAAGAGACCCTGTCTCAAAAATCAAAATCCTGCCTGGTCTTGGTGTGGTACATGCCTTTGAGCCCAGCACTGAGATTTCTGATCTCTGAGTTCAAGGCCAGCCTGGTCCACAGAGGGAATTTTAGGATAGCCAGGGTTACACAGAGAAACCCTTTCAAAAAAACCAAAAACTAACCACGAACCAATCTTCAAGTACGGTGACATACCTATAACCCCAGCATTTGGAAGTGGAAGTAGGAGGGTTAGAGTTTAGGGCCAGTCTGAGTTAAATCAGACCCTGCCTTAAAAAGTCAAACAGCTGGCAATGGTGGCACACCCTTTAATCCCAGTACTTGGGAGGCAGAGACAGGCAGATTTCTGAGTTCGAGGCCAGCCTGGTCTACAGAGTGAGTTCCAGGACAGCCAGGACTACAAAGAGAAACCCTGTCTCGAAAAACAAGCAAACAAAAAAAAATCTGAACAGCAACAACCCAGATAAACTCCAAACCCACTATAGTTAATAGTGTTTTAGAAATAGTTAAAATTAGCCGGGGCGTGGTGGCGCACGCCTTTAATCCCAGCACCTGGGAGGCAGAGGCAGGCAGATTTCTGAGTTCGAGGCCAGCCTGGTCTACAGAGTGAGTTCCAGGACAGCCAGGCCTATACAGAGAAACCCTGTCTGGAAAAACCAAAAAAAAAAAAAAAAAGAAAAGAAAAGAAAAGAAATAGTTAAAATTTATTAATTTTTTTAAAAGAGTCTAAAACTACCATAATTAATTCCATACCTACCTGTAAGACTGAAAATTGAGACTCAAAGTTTAGTTGTTGATCCTTGACATAGAGCTAGTTAATGGTGAACTTAAACATTTTATCAACTTCAACTTCAAACAATATGTAAACATTCCACAAGATTTTTTTTTTTTTTTTTTTTTTTTTTTTTTTTTTTGGCTTTCTAGACAGGGTTACTCTGTAGACCAGGCTGGCCTCGAACTCCGAAATCTGCCTCTGCCTCCCAAGTGCTGGGATTAAAGGCGTGTGCTACCACCGCCAGGCTATATTCTTTTTATAATACATTTTTTTTTGTTGTTGTTGTTTTCAAGACAGGGTTTCTCTGTGTAGCCCTGGCTGTCCTGGAACTCACTCTGTAGACCAGGCTGGCCTTGAACTCAGAAATCCGCCTGCCTCTGCCTCCCAAATGCTGGGATTAAAGGGTGTGCCACCACTGCCTGGCCCTTTATATAAGAATTTAAAACTATGCCAGGAAGCATAGATACTTGATTCTTGAATTGTGACATAGTAAATTTAGTAATTAAGAGTGTGAGCTTTATAATTAGATTCTTTTTGGATTTATTTATTAATATATGTAAGTACACTGTAGCTGTCTTCAGACACACCAGAAGAGGGCGTCAGATCTCTTTTATGGATGGTTGTGAGCCACCATGTGTTGCTGGGATTTGAACTCAGGACCTTCGGAAGAGCAGTCAGTGCTTTTAACGGCTGAGCCATCTCTCCAGCCCATATAATTAGATTTTAAGTCTTGGCTTTTCTACTGAGGTTTTTAAACATCTATTCTACCTCCAATTTTATTTTTTGAGACAGAGTCACATAGGAGGAGACCTACCACAGTGAGGGGACAGTCTCAGGTTTTAGTCTCTGCCATTCATTCCATCTTGTTTGAAACAGGGTGGGTGTCTTTGTTCTTCATTGTAGTGGAGGCTAACTGGCTCAGAGTCTCTGGAGGAGCCTCATGTCTCTGTCTCCTATCTCATCATAGGGACACTGGGGTTCCTGCATTTACATGGGCTTTGGAGGTTCGAACTCAGGAGCTAATGATAGTGCTTTACTCACAGAACTTATTTCCTTAGCTCCTTCATGACTGCGTTTGCTGAATTTACCTAATCTTTTAAAGTGAGAGCTTTGTTGTCATGCGGGAACAAACATCTGGGGCAGATGGCCACACAGAATAATGCATAGGAATATATGGGTCTCAGGTGTTAATCTTTTTTTAAAAATTTTATTTGTATTTTTTTGTTGTTGCTGTGTGTGTGGTTTTTTTGTTTGTTTTTTGTTTTTTGTTTTTTTGAGACAGGGTTTCTCTGTATAGCCGTGGCTGTCCTGGAACTCACTCTGTAGACCAGGCTGGCCTCCAACTCAGAAATCCGCCTGCCTCTGCCTCCCAAGTGCTGGGATTACAGGCGTGTACCACCACTGCCTGGCTGCTAAATCAGTTTTATATGTATGCTTTAGTGATGTTAAGTATATTTACATTATTGTATAACCATTTCTGCCATTTTCTCCAGAACTCTTCTTAGTCTATAAAACTGAAAAAAAAAAAATCTGTACTCAATAATTTTCTTCTATCTCTTATCCCATCCCTGACCCTTTTTTCTGTTTGTACAGATCTGACTAGTCTCACTATATGTAGCTGGGGCTTTTGTAACTGACTTTATTTCACTTAGCTATATTCCACCTTTGCATTACAGATCTCAGGCTGAGGAGATGGCTCAGTGGGTACAGTGCTGGCTGCTCAAGTGTGGCAAGTTGAGTTATGGTCCTGAGCACTGACGTAAGAGCCAGGTACAGTGGAATGCCTTTGACCCCAGCGCTGGGACAGAGGTGCAGACAGGCGGTGTACCTAGGGCTTGCTGATTTGCTATTGAAATTGCAAGCACCAGGTTCACTGAGAGACCCTGGCTCAAAAAAGGTGGAGTGGGGCTGACAGGAAAGCTCTGCAGATAAAGGCTGTTACTTGCAGTCCTACCCACTAATCCCCAGGATCCACCAGTTAGGAAGAGAGCTGACTGCCACAAATTGTTTCTGACCCCTTCATGCTCGTGCCTTGGCGTATGTGCATCCTCCTCCAGAAAAATTAAATAAATATTCAGAAATCTATAGAGGAATACACTTGATATCGACTGCTAGTTGCATGTATATTACACAGACAAATAGTTAAAAATAGTGCTAGTATTATGTGTGGTTCTGCTGTTAAGAATAGGCACAGCTAGCTGGGCGTGGTGGCGCACGCCTGTAATCCCAGCACTTGGGAGGCAGAGGCAGGTGGATTTCTGAGTTGGAGGCCAGCTTGGTCTACAGAGTGAGTTCCAGGACAGCCAGGACTACACAGAGAAACCCTGTCTTAAAAAACAACAACAACAACAACAACAAAAAAAAAAAAAAAAAAGAAGAAGAAGAAGAAGAATAGGCACAGCTTTTGTAGCTATTTGAGCGCCTCCTAACCACCTGTAACTCCAACTCTAGGGTATCCACTGTCCTCTTCCTGCTACACTGGCCACTTTACTCACGTGGGCTACTCGGACACACACCTGTGTATGTGAGTAACAATTTAAAAAAAAAGGCCAGGTGTGGTGGGGGATGTCTTTTAACCCTAGCATTTATTTGAGAGACAACCTTGTGACTTTGTTAGTTCAAGTCTAACCTGGTCTACATAGGCCAGCTGGGTCTTTGTTTCAAAAATACATTAATGAAATATAGAAATAATACTGTCATTTTTCCTTTAATTTTTCTGCTATTTCATAGTCATAACCTTATACTGTTCTAGCCTAACTTCTTGTCTTATTTATCGCAAAGGCTCAGATTTATACTTTTTTTTTTTTTTTTTTTTTTTTTGGTTTTTTTTTTTCGAGACAGGGTTTCTCTGTGTAGTCCTGGCTGTCCTGGAACTCACTCTGTAGACCAGGCTGGCCTCGAACTCAGAAATCCGCCTGCCTCTGCCTCCCAAGTACTGGGATTAAAGGTGTGCGCCACCACCGCCCGGCTGATTTATACTTTTATTCCCGTATAAATTTAAGACTTTGTATTTCAAAGGTTGAGTAATACTGAACTGCTTGCTGTTTAGTTGAGCTGTAGGACCTGGACCAAGCCTTTAGTGTGTTCGTCACCATGGCAGATTGTGTAGAGAACAACTTGTGTGAATCAGTTCTCTCCTTGCACCATATGGTTTACCCACTGAGCTGTCTCAATAGCTTTTTCCCTCATTTAAAAATATTTAGTTGCGGCTGGAGAGATGGTTCAGTGTTTAAAGAGTACTGACTGGAGCCGGGCGTTGGTGGCGCACGCCTTTAATCCCAGCACTTGGGAGGCAGAAGCAGGCAGATATATCTGAGTTCGAGGCCAGCCTGGTCTACAGAGTGAGTTCCAGGACAGCCAGGGCTACACAGAGAAACCCTGTCTAGAAAAAACCAAAAAAAAAAAAAAAAAAAAAAAAATTAGTCTGGTGGAGGGAGGTTTGTTGATCAAAGGACAATTTGAAGGAGTTGGCTGGGTGTTCCCACTAGGTGGATTAACAGGATTGAGTTCCATCAGTTCCCCCCCCCCCCTTTCCTTTTGTTTGTTTTTGTGAAGACATATTTCTGGCTGGTCTGGAATTTTATGTAGACCAGGCTAACCAGAAGTTATAGAGGTCCCACTGCCTCTGCTTTTGCCACCTGAGAACTGGGATTCAAGGCGTGTGCCACCAGATCTTTCCAGCCCTTTCCTTTTTTACCTCTTTAGGCCAAGTTTGGGAGCACATGCATATTATCTCAGCACCCATGAAGTTGGGATGAGCAAGAAGAAATAGTCAGAACTAGATTAAGATCTACCAGGACAGGGAAATGAAATTCTGTTTCAAAAAAAGAAAGAAATGAAACTTGTCCTAAAATACTACCTCCTTTTTTTAAATTTTTTTTTTGTTTTGTTTTGTTTTTTGTTTTTTTCGAGACAGGGTTTCTCTGTAGCCCTGGCTGTCCTAGAACTCACTCTGTAGACCAGGCTGGCCTCGAACTCAGAAATCCGGCTGCCTCTGCCTCCCAAGTGCTGGGATTAAAGGCGTGCACCACCACCGCTGGCCTACCTCCTTTTTTTAAAAGATAGGGTCTCATATAAATTATGCTGACTTTGAACGTACTGTATGACCATGGCTGCTATTGAATCTCAGGACATCTAGCCTCTGTTTTGGAAGCACTGTGCTTATAGGTCCTGTGTGTCATGCATGTCTAAAATGCCAGTTAAGTTTTTTTTGAACCCTTAGTTTTCAGTGTTCTTTAGTGTCGTTGTCATACTTCACTAGTGGACTCTATTATTAATTGTACTTATGTCTGTTTTTGATAGACTTCTAGAAAACTTCTTGAAAATTCTTAGAATCCTTTTTTCTTAATCGTCTTGCAGGGTTCCTGGAATGTAATAGCTTAATATTTTAAAGTGTTATCACTTTAAATCTTTGATAGGTACAGTTTGCTTTGTGCCCACATCTCTTTATAGCTGAGGCAGAGTCTTTTGTATTCTAGGCTACCCTCCCAAATGTAAATGAGGGTGACCTTGAAATTTTGGCCTTCTGTCCTTTGTAGTGTTACACTGTACAACAGAGTTGTACAGAGTACAGTTTACAATACCACATTCTGTTTATGGGGAACAGATACTGAACCGGTAGAATTTTGTCATGCTGGGCAAGTGTTCTACCAACTGAGCTCCATCCTAACCCTACTGGGATTTTTTTTTTTTTTTTTTTTTGTAAAGTAGATTTTTTTGTTTTTGTTTTTTGGCTTTTTGAGACACTCCTGGACTTCACTATGTAGAGCAGGCTGGCCTCAAACACAGATCTGCCTGCTTCTGCCTCCTCAGTGCTGAGATTAAAGGGGATCACCACCACTAAAGTAGATCTTTTAAGGAATATGTATATGTGTGCATGCATGTGTATGCCTGAGCAGGCCAGAAGAATACATCAGGTCCTCTGGAGCTGGAGTTATGAACCACCATGTGGGTGCTGAGAATAGAACCCAGGTCCTTTGCAAGAATGATCAGTGCTGAGCCATCTCTTCAGTCCCTAGGACTAAATAGGGGACAGTTTCTACATCTGTCAGACTTTTATTACCAGTTTATTACTGATGTGCACGGGCAAGAATTTTGAGCATATACCTGAGTGTTATATACTGATTTCTCGTTAAGTTTTGGATGTAGTTTAAGTGTTTTTTAAATAGTTGTCTTATAAATAAAATTTTATTTATTCCTTTATTTGGGAAAGTGCTTAAAAAAATTAGCCTTAGCCACTTGAGTGCTGGGGTTACAGGTTTATGCCTGGTTTATGTCTGGCTTATGAATTAACCTAAGTGCTCCCTTAAGACATCTCTGCTTCCATGCAAACCAAGTGCCTTATGTATGCGTGGCATGTTATTTCATATTCAGTGGTTTTGTATGTCAGACTGACAGATCTACTCCCCAGGCAGGATATTGTGTAGCCCTGGCTGGCCTGGAACTCA
Organism: Apodemus agrarius; assembly: GCA_964023405.1. Classification (NCBI taxonomy): domain Eukaryota; kingdom Metazoa; phylum Chordata; class Mammalia; order Rodentia; family Muridae; genus Apodemus; species Apodemus agrarius. The sequence continues at coordinate 42,155,510 of OZ030016.1, read as the reverse complement.
CTGTTTAAGACAGGTCTTGAATTGGAGTATTGGATTAAAGGTGTGTGCCACTGTGTCCAGCTGTCAGGCCTTTTTTATCTTAATGTCTCTGTATTTGATCATACTTTTCATCCTAAGAAGTTTATTTTGTTTCTGAGTTCGAGGCCAGCCTGGTCTACAGAGTGAGTTCCAGGACTGCCAGAGCTACACAGAGAAACCCTGTCTCGAATAACCAAAAAAACAAAACAAAACAAAACAAAAAAACATAAAAAACAAAAACAAAGAAGTTTATTTTGTGAGTTGCTGCATTATCCTTTGTGTGCCTTCTTAAGAACTGGGGATGCACCAGGTGTGATGGTGTTAAGTACTGGGGAGGCAGAAGCAGGCATTCACTGAGTAGATCTTGGGTCTATAGAGAGAGTTCCAGGACAGCCAGGGTTACACAGAGAAACCCTGTCTTGAGAACAAAACACAACAAAACAAACACCCTCCTTCCCCAAACTGGAGATATATCCTTGAGGATAGAGACCCAATTTCTTGGTTCATTCATGAAAAATTCTCCATTGCTAAGTACATTGTGGGTAAGTAGGAGGCACTTGTTTTCCTGAATAAATTTAGGAATTTTGGGGAGCTTATTCCAACCACTGTGAAAATAATACGTTTTGCTCTGCTTCTGAGACTAGGAAAAATATACATTGTTGAAGATGGTCTCCACATCAAGTTGCACATCTATAGGCTACTAATTTAGTTGGGTTCTCTTTAGAAAACTGAATTGCATCAAACATTAGGAAGATAATCAAAAGAGAATTATTTTGGCTTTATTTTGTTTTTACCTTTGAAGATCTCAAGGGGGCACCTAAATAGTATGTATGACGTCATCTGTGTCCCTGTAGGGTTCTTTTGTTTGTTGAACTTCATATTTTGGCCTGCCAAGGCAGTGAGAAACTGAACAACTAATTTTAAGTGTATGTGTGTATAGCATAAGGGAAGCTGTAAGGATGAGTAATTTAATTTACCCTCAGGCAGAGAGTTCTTCAAGAATAAACCATATACTTTGAGGGTGAATTTGAATAAACTTAGTTATATGTTAGGAAAATCAGCTATATATGTATAGAAAGCTGATAATAATAAAGATAGAAAATTACTCTTCTGTTTTCCTTTTTCTCTTCTCCCTAATCTTTCTTTTGAGACAGGGTCTCATGCATTCCTGGCTGGTCTGCAACTTACGTATACCAGGCTGTAAACAGAAATCTCCTGCCTCCTCGTCCAGTGCTGAGATTAAAAGCATCAGCTCACCTTGCCCAGTTTAATTATGTTTCTTAAAATCAGTTTTTGTAAATATAAAAGTTACAGGTTTGCTTTATATAGATAGTAGTAGAACCTATCTAAAATCCCCCACCCCTCACTTACTTTTCTCTCATCAGCTTGTGTTTTGGGCCAGCCTTGACTTCACTGTGCAGTGAGGGTGACTTTGAATTTCTCCTTCCACTTTCCAAGTGCTATGCACCACCAGGCTTTTTTTTTTTTTTTTAAAGACAGGGTTTCCAGTGTAACAGTGGCTCTCTTGGAAGTAGCTCTGTGGATTAGGCTGGCCTGGAAGTCAGAGATCAACCTGCCTCTTGCCTCTTTAATTCTGGGATTAGAGGTGTGTGTCACTGTATCTGGTCTGTTTTTCTATTTTATTTATTTATTATTATTATTTTTTTGGTTCTTTTTCGAGACAGGGTTTCCCTGTGTAGTCCTGGCTGTCTTGGAACTCACTCTTTAGACCAGGCTGGCCTCGAACTCAGGAATCCTGTCTCTGCCTCCCAAGTACTGGGATTAAAGGCGTGCGCCACTACCCTGGGCTCTATTTTAATGTTTTGATACTTAGCAGTAGTAGATATCGGTAGTCTCACTACATAACCCTTGGACTTGAAAGTAAGAATGAGTTCTGTTTAAAAAACTGGGCAATGATGAAAGATGAACTTGGAAAAGATGATAAAAGGTTTTAAAAGAGAAATTGGGTTTTAAGTGACTATGGAAACTATTGTAAGGGTTAAAGACAAAGTTTGGGTGGTTGTGGGTGTGTGGGTGTGACACTGCCCCCACTTTATTTTGTTACTACCTTATAACTATAATTTTTTTTTTTTTATTTTTTGGTTTTTCCGAGACAGTTTCTCTGTGTAGTCCTGGCTGTCCTGGAACTCACTCTGTAGACCAGGCTGGCCTCGAACTCAGAAATCCACCTGCCTCTGCCTCCCAAGTGCTGGGATTAAAGGCGTGCGCCACCACTGCCCGGCTATAACTATAATTTTGCTATTATGAATTGTAATCTAATATTCAGCCTCAATCCAAGATAGTAGTCAGTAGCTTAGACAAGTAGGGGATGTTTGAAGGAGGTGCTCAGGTGGCTAGTGTATTAGATTACAAATCTTTTAAATTTGTGAAATAGGGTCCAACTGTGTCTGGCAGGTTGATTTCTGAGTTCGAGGCCAGCCTGGTCTACAGAGTGAGTTCCAGGACAGCCAGGACTACACAAAGAAACCCTGTCTCGAAAAAACCAAAAAAAAAAAAAAAAAAAAAAAAAAAAAAAAAAAATTTGGCAAAACACATTGCTCCCATTCAAAATCATTGTTTTTATTGGAAAAAAAGAAAAGAGGAAATTGTTTCTTGAATCAGGTTTTGTGTGTGTGTGTGTGTGTTTGTGTGTAGGTCAGGTTGACCTTGAATTCCAGATCTTTGTACCTGTCTGAGGTGTCGACACCATAGGTTTATGGTGTTGAGAAAGGAAATTTGTTAGCTTGCTTTGAGGAAAGGGTAAGAAAAAAACCCAGAAAGATCATTTGGGAAACTGTCTAGGTTACTTGGACAAGAGCTGATAGTAAGATGGGTTAGAATTGAGTTGGGAGCCGAAGAATAGTGACAGTCTTGGGATATGTTGAAAAGGTAGAAACAACACAATGGATTAGAAAACACCTATGCCTGTTTTTCTAGTAATTAGTGGTGATGCTTGTTTCTGATGGCAGAAATGGAGAAGAGTAAGAATTTTGCTATGTCCTTTTTAGGTTTATGTTGATGTTGATAGAAATAGCAAGCAAGGGCTGGAGAGTTGGCTCAGCAGTTAAGAGCACTGATCGCTCTTCTGAAGGTCTTGAGTTCAAATCCCTGCACCCACATGGTGGCTCACAACCATCCCTAATAAGATCTGATGCCCTCTTCTGGTATGTCTAAAGACAGCTTACAGTGTACTTATATATAATAAATTAAAAAAAAAAGGGCGGTGGTGGTGCATGCCTTTAATCCCAGCACTTGGGAGGCCAGAGGCAGGTGGATTTCTGAGTTCAAGGCCAGCCTGGTCTACAGAGCTAGTTCCAGGACAGCCAGGGCTATACAGAGAAACCCTGTCTCGAAAAACCAAAAAAAATAAAAAAATAATAAAAAGAAAGAAATAGCAAGCAAGCAATTGAGTTATGAATCTGGAGGTGAGATCTGGAGAGAGATTTGACATAGGTAAAGTAAGCAGGTGATATATGTAAAGCTTCAATTGGGTAACTTAGGGGGTAATTGCCTAAAGTAAAGGTTTGAGGATGAAATCTTGGTTTTTCATTTTAGCCCTTTGCACATACCAAAATTGAAATAGAAAAACAGATGACAGAATGAGCTAATACTTATGTTAAGAAAAGCAGAAGTGCATGGTATCACTAAAGCCAAGAAAAGGTTAGGAAGAAATTGGCCTGTTAGCTGCTGAAAGGAAAATGATCACTGACTTTTCAATATAATGACCATTGGTGTCCTTGCCAGAGTTTTATGGGAATGGTGAAAATAGAAGTCTGACTGATTGGACTGCAAGATGGACCGAGAAAGGGACATGAGTTTTGCTTAGCAGAATAGAGAAGAAAGGCTGGGGAAGTTGCTCCAGGGGCCTTTGAGAAGAACTCTGGCAGATGATAGAGGGAATTTGTATGTTGGTGGGTAAGAGAATCTGATTATGCTAAAGAGTAATCCGAAATTCTTTTTTTCAACAAGATTGCTTAGGGAAGTTGCAGAGTCCTTGAAAGAGAACAGAGGTAGGGTGGTATTCATAACAGAGTGGGAAGACTGATCTTTAATAGAAACAGAGACACATAGGACAACCTTAAGTTTCCCCTGGGATTTGTGGTCTGCACTCTACAAACCAATTAACCATGGTTGTATTTTCTCTAGTAATGGTGGCTTGGTGGCTTGGGGCAAAAGGAAAAGGTTTCTTTTTTTCCCAGTTAATTGGAAAATGAGTTTAAGTAGCTTGGGGCTATCAGTGAATACTATAAAAGAGTACTTGACAACATCAGTGTTGCTGAGACTATTTTGTAAGAGTATTAGTAAGAAATAACCAGGACAGCCAGGGCTGTACAGAGAAACCCTGTCTCGGAGGGAAAAAAAAAAAAAAACCTTTAAAAAAAAAATTTCTGGAATCTGGAATGAGGCTGTTAGAAGTGATCAAAGTGTTCATGTGGGATGGAGCCAGCTGTTGGGTTTGAAGTGCTGAAGAAAGTAAACTTAATTCAAGGCAAATGGGAGTCTGGGAACAGTGACATCATTTGGGGAAAGGTATAATTTTTGTTGACAGAGATTAAGGAAGATTATCATAAGAATGAGGCTTATATTTTATTAATATTTGTTAGGAACACAGTTCTATCTGCTTGCTTTTTGTGAGCATTTTAGAAATATACAAAGGTCATGCTTGAGATACGACTCTGGTTAGCAGCATTTGTTAGGCTTGCAGAGGACCTGGGCTTAATTCCTAGCACCTATGTGGTGGCTTACAACTATCCATAACTGCAGCTTCAAAGGATCTCATGCCCTCTTCTGATCTAAGCAGGCCCAAGGCATGCACAGGGTGCACTTGTATCCATGTGAGCAAAACACTCATGCACATAAAACCAACTTTAAAAAACTTAATGTACAAAAAGGTGATTAAAAATAAGGGCTATACAGTTTTTCATTTATTAGAGCAGTAGTTCTCGACCTTCCTAAGGCTGTAACTTTTAATGCAATTCCTCATGTTATGGTGGCTCTAACCATAAAACTATTTCATAACTAATTTTCTACTGAATTTCTGAAATACAGGCTATCTGATATGTGACCTCTGTCAAGGTAGCTCTAACTGGAGGGACAGCAAAGTGGTTAAGAGTATTGTTGCTCTTGTTGAAGACCTGGGTAGCCCCTAGCATCCACATGGTTGCTCACAAACATTAGTAACTCTGGTTGTTGGGAATCCAGTGCCCTCTTCTGACCTCTTTGGGCATTAGGCATGCACATGATGGCATACATGTTGGCAAAGCACTCAATACACATAAAATAAATCTTTAAAAATTAAGTGGCATTCTCCTATTGGATATTCATAATTAATTCCAAGTTTTCAACTTTTCTACTTATGACCTCTTATCACCCAAGGGCAAACTGTGATACAATATTTCTCCTGAGTGGGCCTTGTTTAGGGCAGAATATTGTGGATTTATTTCAGTAGCTCAGCTTTGTCTTCCCCTGCTGGAGTTCCTTCTTTTATATGTCATTTTTGAGGACCAGTTTCAGAAAATTCAGGAACTTCCAAGGTTTTTGAGCTCACTTATGCCTCCAGCCATGCATCCATCACTATACAGTTGTCCATTGGTCTGAGTTCCTAAGAGCTCCGTGAGAGGCTGCTCTCTGACTTTTTTTCTTTGACTTGAGCTGTTGATTTTCAGTGTGTTCAGCTTGCTGTGGTTGCTTTTTTTTCTCCTGTTCCTTGTCCTCTTTTGTCTTCTTTGTAGTGTTGTTGAATGAACAGAGGGTTTTTGTACATATTATATAGATCCTACACCCTCATTCCTATTTGTGTCTTCTAGTATGAGTGATGATTTTCAAACATTTTATATGGTAAAACAGAAACAAGAAGATTCAGAGTGTGTGTGAGTGTGTGTATGTGTGTGAGTGTATGTATGTACAATGGAACCCAGAGGACAATTTTAGGTATGTTTTTATTTAATTTTACTTTTTGAGAGGAGGTCTATCATTAGCTAGGAACTTGGCAAATGGCCTAGGCTGGATGGCCTGTGAACTTTCGGGATCTCCTGATATCTGCCTCCCCAGTATGAATGAGTGTAGGAGTCTTTGCCTGCATGTATGTATGTGCACCCAGTTCTCTGGAACTGGAGTTAGAGATGGTTGTGAAGCCACCCAATGGGTGATAGGAACTCAACCTGGGGACCCTTGTTAGAGCCATCTTGCTGGTCCCCTCCCTCTTTTGTTTTTTTTATTTATTTATTTGTTTTTTTTGTTTTGTTTTAGTTTGGTTTGGTTTTTGGAGACAGGGTTTCTCTGTATAGCCATGGCTGTCCTGGAACTCACTCTGTAGACCAGGCTGGCCTAGAACTCAGAAATCTCTGCCTCCCAAGTGCTGGGATTAAACGCGTTTGCCACCACTGCCCCGCTTTTTGTTTTTATTTTTGAGACAGGTCTCACTGTGTAGCCCTGGTTGGCCTTGAAATCACAAGAGTTCTGCCTGTGTCTGCCTCCCAAGTGCTGAGATTAAAGGTCTGTGCCACTCCATCCATCCCATACTACTTTAGTTTTCTTTAATAGCTTTTACATTTATTTTTTAAAAATTGTATTTATATAGGTGTTTCACATGCATGTATGTCTGTATACCATGTGGATGCCTGGTGTTCATAGATGCCAGAGGGGATCTTGGGGCTGGATTTATAGACAGATACGAGCTGCCTGTGGGCATTAGGAGTCGAATCCAGGTCCTATGGAGGAGGTGCTCATTCCAGATCTTACCATACAACTTTTAATACAGTATTATCTTTGCAAGCCTATTGGTATTGCTTTGCTTTGAGAGAGGGTCTTAAGATTATCTTTAACTTCCTTTTTTTGATTTTTTTCGAGACAGGGTTTCTCTGTGTAGCCCTGGCTGTCCTAGAACTCACTCTGTAGACCAGGCTGGCTTTGAACTCTGAAATCTGACTGCCTCTGCCTCCCAAGTGCTGGGATTAAAGGCGTGCGCCACCAATGCCCGGCCCAGTTTATCTTTTAACTTCCTTAAGTGCTAAGATTATAGGGATGTGCCACTATTCCAAGATTTATTGAAATCCTGTTTCAAAGGAGTAAATACAGTATGATGCTATTATATGTGGGCTTTTAATTGTCATATTGTTTCTTTTGTTTGTTTGGTTTTTCTTTTCTTTTTCTTTTCTTTTTCTTTTTTTTTTTTTTTTTGGTTTTTCGAGACAGGGTTTCTCTGTGTGGTCCTGGCTGTCCTGGAACTCACTCTGTAGACCAGGCTGGCCTCGAACTCAGAAATCCGCCTGCCTCTGCCTCCCAAGTGCTGGGATTAAAGGCGTGCGCCACCACCGCCCGGCTTCTTTTTCTTTTTAAAGATTTATTTATTTTATTTATATGAGTACACTGTAGCTGTCTTTAGACATACCAGAAGAGGGCATCAAATCTTATTAGGGATGTTTGTGAGCCACCATGTGGTTGCTGGGATTTGAACTCAGGACCTTCGGGAGAGCAGTCAGTGCTCTTAACTGCTGAGCCATCTCTCCAGCCCTGGTTTGGTTTTTCAAGACAGGGTTTCTTGTGTAGCCTTGGCTGTCCTGGAAGTCACTCTGTAGACCAGGCTGGCCTTGAACTCAGAAATCTGCCTGCCTTTGCCTCCCAAGTGCTGGGATCACTGCCCTGCATCATATTGTTTTTTTGTTTTTGTTTTTGTTTTTTTTTTTATTAATGATAATGACTATGTTAATATGGCTCTGGTTTTATGACTGTGCTGTCTTGGGCTTTGTGGCTGTGTAGTTATTATTTTGCTTTTTTTTGTTTGAGACAGTGCCTATGTACTTTTTGGCTAGAAACTTTATATAAAGCTGGGCGTGGTGGCTCACACCTGTAATCCCAGCACTTGGGAGGCAGAGACAGGTGGATTTCTGAGTTTGAGGCCAGCCTGGTCTACAGAGTGAGTTCCAGGACAGCCAGGACTACACAGAGAAACCCTGTCTCAAAAAACCAAAAACCAAAAACCAAAAAAAAAAAAAAAAAAAAAAAAAAGAAAGAAAGAAAGAAAAATGAAACTTTATGTAGACCAGATTGGCCTTGAACTAAATCGATCCTTCTGCACTGCCTCATATTCACTGATGACTAACAGTGTGCACTACCATTCTCTGGTGCATTGGTTTTGTTTTAAAAAATTACCTTGGCTATTTTAGTTTTTTAGATATAGTTTTTAATGCCCATCAACTCATTGGGTGAGTTTAATTGGCATTTACATTGAATCTATGGATTAAATTGGGAGAAATTAGGTTTTGACACATTTTTGAACCCTATTGTCCTTGAATACAGAACATCTGTACGTTTTTTGTAGACCTTTGCTGATTTTGTTTTTAGTTAGAATTTTTAGTTTTCTGCATATTTCTCTGTGTGTGTGTGTGTGTGTGTGTGTATGCATGCATGCATGTATGTATGTATGTATGTCTGTATACAGGTTCTCCAGTGTGCCCTTGTGGATGATAGAGTGTGTGGATTTGGAGACCAGAGGTCGGCTTTTTTTTTTTTTTTTTCTTTCAGGAACAATCTGTCTACTATTTATTTTTAGTCTGGGTTTCTCTCTGGCATCTGAGGATCACTCATAAGGCCAATCTGGCTGGCCAGTGAAGCTTAGGGGCAGTCCACTTCCATAGTGCTGGGCTTACAAGTGTTTGTGTGTTTGGAATTACAGGTGAGCCACCTGCCCCCTACACCTTCAGCATTCATGTGGGTTTCTGGAAATCTGAATTTAGGACCTCAGGATTATGTGAAAAAAGTCCAGTATGAGATGAGTTCAAGAGAAAGATACATGAATTAAGAGTAATAGGACATGGGCTTGGTGACATCTTTAATTTCAGTCTCTACAAGTGAATCTCTGTGAGTTCAAGGCCAGCCAGGTCTGCATAGTATCAGGATAGCCAAGGCTACATAGTTTGACCCTATACCCTTCTCCCAACAACAAAGGCTATAGGAAGCAATGTAGGTCTTAGTCACTATATATTAGTAGATACAATCTTAGAGCAGTGCTTCTCAACCTCCTTAGTCCTGCTACCCTTTAAGACAGTTCCTCATGATTCGGTGACCCCAGCTGTAAAATTAGTTTTGTTAAACATTTTAATCTTTTTTTTTTTTTTGTTTTGTTTTTTTGTTTTTTCGAGACAGGGTTTCTCTGTGTAGTCCTGGCTGTCCTAGAACTCACTCTGTAGACCAGGCTGGCCTCGAACTCAGAAATCCGCCTGCCTTTGCCTCCCAAGTGCTGGGATTACAGGCATGTGCCACCACGCCCGGCTCATTTTAATCTTTTTACTAGCTTTTTTCCATTACAACTGCTGGGTGACTTAAAAGATGCAAACTGAACTATCAGGTCACAGTAGTTTTTCTTCTCATCCTTTTAGATTAGCTCCTGCCTACTTTTGTTTGTTTGGTTTGGTTTGGTTTTTTTTGTTTTTGTTTTTTTTCGAGACAGGGTTTCTCTGTGTAGTCCTGGCTGTCCTGGAACTCACTGTAGACCAGGCTGGCCTCGAACTCAATTCGCCTGCCTCTGCCTCCCAAGTGCTGGGATTACAGGCGTGCGCCAACACGCCCGGCTCCTGCCTACTACTTACTCCCTCATTCTTATTCTCTTATGTTGTACTTACTTTTTTATATTGGGGACTTTTTAGTTTCCAAACATGCTGAACCCCTTCTGTTTTGCTGAGGATGGACTTTCTGTGAGACAGGGTCTCTGTGTAATCCTGGCCGCCCTGGAACTTGGGATATAAGTCAAGCCAGTCTCCTGAGTATGGGAATTAAAAAGTTTATAGTTTGTTCTTTTAAAAGTAGCTTTCTCAAGGAAGTCTCTTTTGAGATTTTTTTTCTCTATTAAGTAATACTTGCTTTCTTTGTTTCTTTTCTTTTTTTTGTTTGTTTTGTTTTTGTTTTGAGACAGTTTCTCTGTGTCCTGGGTATCACTTCAAAGGCTAGGCTGGGCTGGAACTCAGATTCACATGCCTGTGCCTCGGATTTAAGACTACTGGTTCTTGTGGTTGTCCGGCTGTCCTGGAACTCACTCTGTAGAACAGGTTGGCCTTAAACTAGCAGAAATTGCCTGCCTCTAGTTCTTGAGTGCTGGGATTAAAGGTGTGCATCACCACTGCCTGCCTATTCTCATGGTTTCTTTTGTTTTTTTGTTTTTTTTTTTGAGACAGAGTTTCTCTGTGTAGCCCTAGCTGTCCTGGAACTCACTCTGTAGACCAGCTGGCCTCGAACTCAGAAATCCACCTACCTCTGCCTCCCAAGTGCTGGGATTAAAGGTGTGTGCCACCACCGCCCGGCTTCTCATGGTTTCTTATACATTTGAAAATTACATATTTAGTTCTGTGTCTTTATACTAACAGTCCTGGTAATAATACCTTGCAAGTAGTTTTTAGTAAATATTGACAATATCTTTCAGTTCAGAGGTCCTGCCTAGCATGCAGGAAATGGAGGGGTCAAGCCGCAGCCCCACATGGATTGGTTGTGGCGAATTCCTGTCATCCCAGCACTCTGTGGGTGGTGGTGGTTAGGGTTTGGAGAGGAAGATTAAAATTCAGAATGATTCTTGACTGCACATCTACTTTGAAGTCAGCCTTGGGACACATAAAAGAAAATTTATAATTTCATTTTGTACTTTACATTTTTTAAATATGACTGAAATGAAGGTTAATAATTTTTTTTTCTTTTGTTTTTTCGAGACAGGGTTTCTCTGTGTAGTCCTGGCTGTCCTGGAACTCACTCTGTAGACCAGGCTGGCCTCGAACTCAGAAATCCGCCTGCCTCTGCCTGCCAAGTGCTGGGATTACAGGTGTGCGCCACCACGCCCCGGTGAAGGTTAATAATTTTAACCTCACATTTCGCTACTGTGACTGGAGAGGCTATTGTTTTCTGGTTCTCTAGCTAGACTAGCATTGCCTGTCTAATATTATAGTAAGTAGCCATTAGCCGTATTTGATTTTCTCTGTCAGGTTTTCAAAGTCTGCCTTTGACTTTTGGCTGGGGGTGGGTGTCTCACGTCTGAATTCCTCTACCATGTGGGTCCCCAGATCCTTGCCATTCACTTTTGTTGGTTGAGTAGCACTAATTTACAGTTGACTCTTTGTGAGCACTGTGGAGCTAGCTGGCCTGACTATGCTTTGTAGATCAGGCTGCCTTTGCCTCTGTAGTGCTAGGATTAAAGATTTTGTGACCTACACCAGGGTTACGATTCATTCTTAATGATGACAGTAAATGTTTGCTTGATCTCACTTTCCTATTTGTCTCAGTCTCTTGGTTTTCAGATCCACGCTTCCTGGGGAACATTAAGTGGGCCGTGCTTCAGTTTGTTGTTTTTTTAATCCGTTTAGGGACTGGTAGAACTCCTGCTTACCATGCTCAAGGCATCTGGGCTTGATCTTCACACACACCGCATATGTTCAGATGAAAATGTTGGCTTGCCAGGCAGTGGTGGTGCACACCTTTAATCCCAGCACTTAGGAAGCAGAGGCAGGCAGATTTCTGAGTTCCAGGACAGCCAGGGCTCAGAACCCCCCCCCCCCCAAAAAAAAATCCAAAAGAAAACAAAAACTTATTTAAGTCTTTGAATAATAGGTTAGAGGTAAATAATGTATATTAAATGTTGGAAAAATAATGGCGAAAAAAATAGAGGACCATGTCTGCTAGCTATAAGTTACGGTTGAGGTGTGGGGGAGTTGTTGAGGGAGGAGAGTACAAAGGGTCTGGACTGAGCATGGCTATGAAAAGAGGAGTGGGGCGAGAAAGAGGAAAGAGATGGTGGTGTGGGGGATGACAACAGGCAATCAGAAAGAAATTAGGAGATTCAGGTATAGAGGCAAAATGGGCTGAGTTCTATAGGTGAGTGGAAACAGTCTCTTGGAGGGAGAGGCTTAGGGTAGGAGCTCACATGAGAAGTGCTGGGTGCTGGGAAGAGCCACAGGTACTGGGTAAGACCTGTCCCAGATTTCTTTGAGACTTAATAAATGTAGCTGCTAAGCTTTAAAAAAATCTTTGTTTCTGACGAGCCATGGAGAATTTGAATTTTTCTCTTCCATCAATTTGCTGGTCCACTTTTAAGACAAGTTTTCATTATATAGTGGAGGCTGGCATAGAATTAATTCACTGTCAAGCCCAGTCTCCTCTTGTATTAGCTTCCCAAGCGCTGGTGTTGTACATTTATTTGAACTACCATGCCCATCTTAAATTAATAGTCCTTTCTACCAGGGCTGGATGGATATAACTCATGGTAGGTAGAGTTACCACTTTAGTTGGTGGCATGAACATGGGAAAATGTAGCCTAAAATGAGGAGGTCTGAAGTCTCATGTAATCACTAACTTTCTACACTTGATCTTAGCCAAAAGGCCGAGAAGCGATAATCACTAACTTTCTTTAGCGCATCAGAGAATTTTTTTTAAATTTTTTTTTTTATTTATTTATTTATTTATTTATTTATTTATGGTATTTCTAGACAGGGTTTCTCTGTGTAGCCCTGGCTGTCCTGGAACTCACTCTATAGACCAGGCTGGCCTCGAACTCAGAAATCTGCCTGCCTCTGCCTCCCAAGTGCTGGGATTACAGGTGTGCGCCACCACTGCCCGACTCATCAGAAAATTTATTCTGGGGGTTAAGCAAGATCATATGAACAAAGTTCAGGTGAGTTCAAGCTGTATACAGTCATGAGGACAGTCCCTGCGTGGAAACATCATCTGAATAATAGAAACATGATGGGTAATCTGAAGTAAATCCACTCCTATTTACTGTACCTGGGAGGGGCACAGAAGCACATTCCAGGAAGAGCTAACAAGACTAATCAGTTGATCCTCGTACTTCTGTAGTGTTTGGGTTGTAGATATATACTACCTAGCTCAGCTTGATATTTGGATTAAAATTTCATTTTAGAATAGATACAAGTAAGGTGAATGAAAACTTTTTATGTTCTCTTCTGACCCCTATGGGCACCAGACAAGCAAGTGGTACACAGACTTATGTGCATGCAAAACACCCATATTCAAAACAATAAATACTTTATTTATGAGCTAGTAAATGTATTTCAGCTGGGTAGTGAATGCTTACCCTAGCATGTGCAAAGTCTTGCTTTGATCCTTGATATCAAATATGTATATAGTGGCACACACCTAAGCTCTCAGCATACACTAGGCTGAGGCAGAAAGATCTCCACAGGTTTGAGGTTGGCCTGCACTACATAGACTGTGAAAGAATAGTAATAACATCAATTGCTACTTTGCACTCAGCATTACTATATCAAGGATTGCTTTCTATACTTTGTTTTACTTTGATCTCTGAAAATGTATTAGAACTTTGTCAACCTTTTTTGGGGAGTAGGGGAAGGGTAGTGCTGGGATTTGAGCTTGGGCCTAGTACATGATACCTATTTCCAGCCTGAGGACTGCATTACATTTTGTATTGTTTTTCCTCTTTTATTTTTTTTACATTTGTGTGTGTCTGTATATGCATGTATACATTTGTCTATAATGCACGTGTGAGTGTAGGGAGGCAGAACCAGCAGGGGTTGCTGGTTCTTTCCTTCTACCATGTAAGTTCTAGAAATTGCCACATTTGGTGGCAACTCCTTTTATCTATTGAACCATCTGCCTGGCCTCCTTTTACTACTTCCCCCAAACCCTGTCCATTTCTTCTTTTGAGACAAGGTCTATGTAGTCTAGGCTGGTCTCAGGTTTGTTATTTGGCTGAGGATGATCTTCAATTTCTGATCCTCCTCCTCCTCCCACCTCCCTAGTTTTGGGATCATACTCAGCCAGGACTTCATTCGTTCTAGGAACTCTTACTGAGCTAAGTACTGGGCTCAGAATTCTGCACTTTCTCATTAACAATGTGTTCATTTATTTTGCTTCACTCATATTATCTTCAATGTTCTATGCTGTTCTGCTCTATTTTAAAAGTTACATTGCTTACTAGGAGCTGTATCTTTTATTCATCAGAGCCCCTGCCCCCCAGTAACCCCTTTACCTTTTAAGACAGGGCTTCTCTGGTTGTCCTGGGACTTGTTATGTAGCTTCAAACTCAGAGTTTGCCTCTGCCTCCTAAGTACTGGGATTAAAGGTGTGCACCACCATGCCTGGCCATCATTTTGTGTTTGGGCATTAGTCTTTGTAGATTCAAGGGAATCTCAGAAAGAGCAATACTACTAGACATCCTTCCTGCCTTATGCTGACTTGTGTTAGAAGAAAGTTGTAGAAAATCAGCTTTGCACTCATGTGCCAAAATAGCACACTGAAGGTTCTGAGCCGAAGCTACAGTTCTGCTTGTTGGACTACTCTTTATGGGGTAACACATTGTTTTTTTAGAAATTAGTGTTTCCATTCTTCTTTTCTTTTCTTTTATTTTCTTTTCTTTTCTTTTCTTTTCTTTTCTTTTCTTTTTTTTTTTTTTTTTTTTTTTTTTTTTTTGGTTTTTGGTTTTTGGTTTTTGGTTTTTTTGAGACAGGGTTTCTCTCTGTAGCCCTGGCTGTCCTGGAACTCACTCTGTAGACCAGGCTGGCCCCGAACTCAGAAATCCGCCTGCCTCTGCCTCCCAAGTGCTGGGATTAAAGGCAAGCGCCACCACCGCCCGGCCTAATTACTACTTTCTAATGAAAGACTTGTAGGTATTTGTTATTAAGCAAAGGTAATATGCAGTTTGTGCTTAGGAAACCTGTTAATTTTGAAAAGTGCTGGTAACATCTTTCTTAGTGTGCCCAAGAGTGCTGGGATTGATCCCAGCACTACCACTACCACTACCTCCTTTTAAAAACAGCAACAATCAAAAAATTTACAGAAATATGTTATCGAAATGATTGTATGACAGGCATTCTCATTTATACTAATCAAATTGAGAGTTAGTTACAGTTGCAGTGACATACCCTGAACTATAAGTCAGTGGCAGAAGCAGGATTCAGCATACATTTAACTCCGGGGACCATGCCTTCTAGTAGTCGAGTAGTATGGTTTCTGCTATTGTCCATGTTTTCCAGTGTTTCTGAGTCACATACTATCACTGTGAGTTAACCTGTGTGGATAGTGGGAGGTTTGGATTGTGAAGTAATGGATGATTTAAATCAAACTGTGATGATATAAAGAATAATTGATATAAAGAATAATTATTAACTTGATAAAAAATTAAGTTGTGAAAAATTCTCATTTTAACTTTTTACTTTTTATCTTCAGTTATCTGCAGATAAAGACCCTACTCTAGAATGTAGAATGCTTCTTTATAATGGGAGTCATCGTGGTGATGGTATTTTCTTGAGTAGATTTAGTAAATCCTTCATATACTACTAGCATTCTTTCTCTAGAGTGAAAAAATCATTTTTTCCACCTCTGAATTATAATTTGGGAGAGATATGTACAGATATAAGGATGGGTATAAAAATTGGTAACTACTTATTTAAGCATTGTACTAGTCAGATAATTGTGGGGCAGTTGCAAGAAAGCAACTAATTTATCGTTTCTTTTCCCTTCAAAATCAACTCTAATTTGATCCTTTAGTGTTGAAGCATTTTAACGATATTTACTTCATTTTAGACTGGAGAGAATTGGTGGGATGCTATGTAGTAATCCTTTTTTTTTGTTGTTGTTGTTTTTTGTTTTTTTGTTTTTTCGAGACAGGGTTTCTCTGTGTAGCCCTGGCTGTCCTGAAACTCACTCTGTAGACCAGGCTGGCCTCAAACTCAGAAATCCGCCTGCCTCAGCCTCCCAAGTGCTGGGATTAAGGGCGTGCGCCACCACTGCCCCGGCTCCAGTTTTCTTAACATTAATTAACTCTTGTATACAATTGACAAGATATTTTTACTCTTACTAAAATACACATTTCTTCCTCCACCACAAATACAGAGAGTGCTAATTTCTTAGGGAAAGGAGCTTCCAGTCATGTCTATCATTCATAATCATCCTTTGAAAAAATATGATACTGGCATCTCAGATAGAAAAAAGTTATTAAAGAAACCAGTACCAACCGGAATGTTTTTAGAATGCAAAAAAAGTCATGTCTTTTCATCTTGTGCTTTTATCAAAATATTATGAATGATGAAAACTTAAAAAAAACTTGCATTTTTGAGTTACCTACTGTTTTATACTAAAAATATTATACAAAAAGGTAAAACTGATTGGTTGTTTTTATTAGAGGTGAAAAGAAGCCGCCAAAGACCTTAAATAATAGTCGTCACTGCTGTTCTGTCTATTCAGAAGGTGCTTTTAAGAGCCAACAATTAAAATTTTTGTTAACCTTTCTCTCATAGATGTAAGCATGTTACTTACATAAAACTAATGAATTCAAATAAAAATAATTTGAACATTAGCGATTTAATTTTAAATTGAGAAAACCTGTAAATTAGGAGCGGTCAGAGTGCTCAGTATCTAGATCAGTAAGATAACAAGGAAGGCATAAGCTGGTCAATGGAGAGAGCTTAGCAGGCAGGTAGATCCATTGGAAGAGAATGCTAGTGTGAATCACACCGGGTGGTTTTCTGAAATATTGAGGTCACCCTGACTCTTGAGGACAGCCCTTTACAAGGATGTGATAAATGCTTTGAGAAGGATCGAGTGCAAAATAAGTAGATACAGATAGATTTAAATTAGGTTTGTTTCATTTAGTTAGAAGGTAGTTGTCATTTAAGTAAATAAATCTGAAAAATAAATAGCAGGCGTCAGAAGATCCTAGTAAGGATTTTACCATGGAAAGAAATGCTAACCTAGTTTGTCATTGTAGTGGGTGGTAGAGTAAATTGGCTTATCAAATATCTAGAGTTGTTATACTTAACTCAAATGGGAGCTTCTGGCCTAAATGACTTTTACTAACCATAAATTTTCTGGTGACTGGGCAGAGAGAGCATCTTAGCAGTCAACAAGCATGCATTGAATTGACCAACAGAAAATAATTTGTCTCTAGTAAAATTCTTCTAAGATCAAAAAGCAGTTTCACTCTTGTTCAAATTGATACTATTTTATTATAAATATTGAAATTAAAATTTGTTTATTTAAAACTTTTTTAGCCCTTAGGAAAAAATGTAGACTTGTTTTATTAAAGTAGATAATCAAACATGAAAAAATGGGTTTTTAATTTTTTAATAGGTAATATTTTAAATTAGGTTTTCTTCTTGCTGGTATAACTAACATTTATTTTCTGTTTATTTTTAAGACGAGCAAAAATCAAATTAAAGTAGATCTTGTAGATGAGAATTTTACAGAATTAAGAGGAGAAATAGCAGGACCTCCAGACACACCGTATGAAGGCAAGTACTTTTATCTGTATAAAAATATTGTGCTTATTACAACTTGTCTGAAACACTGAGTCAATAATCCTGAACACCTATCTATCATGGAAGGTCATTTTATTGGTTTAGGGTATATTGCAGTTTTTTAAATGATAATTTTTGACACTTAAGTGGACTGATTTTTATTGTGTTTTAGCTGATTTAAAAATATTTTCTCAAATACATTTATCACCGCCAAGTTATAGGTTTTATAGGCTAGAGTGAAACATTCCATATGTCTTATTCTACTATGTCGTAAAACTTTATCTTGTTCCCAATTCTTCTGTTTAAATAAAATAAACCACATATTTTATAGCATAACAATTAAATATAGACTATTAAGCCTTGAACAGAGATATACTCCGATACCCTTGATACCCTTGATATGATTAATAACAAACCTTGTCTTAGCATTCTGATTAATAAGATGTTGCTTTTGATTTTAAAGCTCCCCCTTCCTATTATTTCATATTTCATGTAGTCACATATTTATATAGGTTGTTGCCCAAATACTCAATTTTCTTTATTTAAAGCCATTTTGAGTGATTATTTTAAAACATACAAAAAGGAAATAGCTTTGCTGAGTTTTCCATAGTTATATGATTTTTAGCTCTTTACATTAGGACATGGAATTAAGCATATGATAAAGGAAGAAAGTGTAGTATTTATTTCTTAGACACATCTTCATTAAAGAATATTATTGCAGGTGGGGGTCATGAAGGGCAGCCGTGGCTTTTGCGTACTACATAATGACTATTGGTTTAGTAGAAAGCATGTGACCTTGTGTAGTAGCACTTCTTTATAAGAGCACTACATGTATTTTCTCATTCAGTTTTCACCTAATGTTACAAGGTAAGTATAATAATCCATGTTTAATGGACACATTTGAATTTAAGAGAATTTAAGTCATTTAAGGTCAAACATCTGAAGTTGAACAGCTAGGGTTTGGCTTACCTGTGACTTCTAAGCCTATGCTTTTAATAACTTGGTGCTGTTGATTAAATCAGGATTCATGAAGTCTTAGAAATCGTGCTTATGGCTACCCCTTTTTTTTTTTTTTTTTTGGTATAGAATAGAGTTTATTTAGAGAATAAGATGAGAGTAGTAGAGAGAGAGAGAGAAGAGAAGAGAAGAGAAGAGAAGAGAAGAGAAGAGAAGAGAAGAGAAGAGAGAGAGTAGAGGAGGACGGCCATGTCCACGTGGAGAGAGGGGGGAGGGGAGCCCAAGAGGGGCAGAGAGGTGAGAGGATGAGAAGAGAGAAGGGAAGGAGCGGGGAAAGAGCGCTTATGGCTACTCTTAAGTAGAGTGCTCTTTAATCTGTAGTGAAGTTCAGAAAACTCTTGACAATTTTTGTTTTCATTCAAAACCTTAAAATATCACTAGACTATCATCAAAAATTCTTTTTTGTTGTTTTTTGAAACAGGGTTTTTCTTTGTAGCTTGAGCTGGCCTCAAACTCTCAGCAATCCCCCTGCTTCAGTTTGCAGTGTTGGGATTACAGGTGGGCAGCATTTTACTTGGCTTTCACTGCTCTCTTTCCCTCTCCTCTCTCTCCTCTCCTCTGAATTGTTGTGACAGGTTCTTCTGTGGCCTACGCTGTCCTCTGACTGGCTACTGTGGCTGTAGCTTGTTCTGAGCTCTTCTCACTCCTCCTGCTTCCATTTGCCTTGTGCTGGACTCACAGGCACAACTCATGTCCCCAGGGCACCAATTTATATTCCTAAGTAGTCCATACCTACTAGTATTTCTGGCTTGTTGTATATGTTCTTATATGATTTTTTTGTTTCTGTTTTTTAATTATTTGTTTATCTTATGTATATGAGTATACTGTAGCTGTCTTGAGACACACCAGAAGAGGTCATCTGATCCCCTGATCCCATTACAGATGGTTGTGAGCCACCATGTGGATGCTGGGAATTGAACTCAGGACCTCTGGAAGAGCAGTCAGAGCTCTTAACCATGTAGTCCTGGCTGTCCTGGAACTCACTCTGTAGACCAGGCTGGCCTCAAACTAAGAAATCCGCCTGCCTCTGCCTCCCAAGTGCTGGGATTACTGGCGTGCGCCACTACGCCCAGCTTTGTTTTTTTAATAGGCAGAATCTCTGTGTGTTGCCCTGTCTTCAGGCTGTCCTTGATTCTGACAGATCTGACTGCCTAAGGCGTGTACAGCCACACCTGGTTCATTTAGTTCTTCTGACATCTTTTAGTGGAGAAGGTCTTCATTAATTTTTTTTTTTTTTTTTTTTTTGAGACAGGGTTTCTCTGTAGCCGTGGCTGTCCTGGAACTCACTCTGTAGACCAGGCTGGCCTCGAACTCAGAAATCCGCCTGCCTCTGCCTCCCAAGTGCTGGGATTACAGGAGTGCGCCACCACGCCCGGCTTCAGACATTTTTAAAATGCAAGAAATAGTATTATTATTCTAGAGTTCTTCCATCAAACTTATAATACACAGGGACCCTCTTAAGGAAGCTCAGTGGCTAGAATGTTTGTTACCTTCTTAGCAGTGTTTTATGAACTTCTAAACAGTAATTAAGATAAAACATTTAATTTTTGCTAGAAACAAGTTATTTAAGTGCTTATTTATGCAACTTAAAAAAATAAGACTATTACTAGTTTTTATATGATTTGGGACATGTGCTTGAAGAGTAGATTATTTTAAAACCTGTTTTAATCAAAAAACTGTTAAAGCAATACTGAAAAAAAGTATCATTTGTATCTGACTTGCTTATTCTTCCTAATATAAACAGATGAAAGAAGGCTTGCTGGTTTTTGTTGTTGTTGATGCCCTCCCTCTCCCCCCATCCATCCATCCATCCATTCACCCATCTATCCATCTACCTACCCTCCCTTCCTTCCTTCCTTCCTTCCTTTTGTTTCTTGCTGCTTATTTGGAGATGAGCTAGGGCTTTTGGATATAGAACCCGGAGATTTGAGCTGTATCTCCCTACCCTGCTTTTGTTTTTGGTGTAAACAAAAAGATGCTTATTTTTAAATAACTCAGTGGTAAAGAACTAACTTAGTTCTTTTTGCCTAAAAGTTCTTTCAAACTTGTCAAAATCAAATGGACAGTACAGTAATTCTTGTCTACTTCCTTCTCTTTGGAGGAAGTTAAGTTCACAATTGTTTCTGTGGAAATCGTGGCTCTTGCTTGTAACCCTAGCATTTGGGAAGCTGAGGATTGCTATGAATTAAGGGCCATCCCAGGATACATGAGTCTCAGATATGTCTAAGCTACAGAGGCTGTGTTTGAAATACTGTACCATCCCAGCAAGATAAGAGAAAAAAGTTGGTAAATGTTTGGTAATTGAAGGCCTTTCTCTCTCTCTCTCTCTCTCTCTCTCTCTCTCTCTCTCCCTCTCTCCCTCCCCCTTCCTTCTTTCTTTTCTTTTCTTTTCTTTTCTTTTCTTTTCTTTTCTTTTCTTTTCTTTTCTTCTCTTCTCTTCTCTTTTCTTTTTTCTTTTCTTTTCTTTTTTTTTTTTTTCTCTTTTCTTTTCTTTTTTTTTTTTGGTTTTTTGAGACAGGGTTTCTCTGTGTAGTCCTGGCTGTCCTGGAACTCACTCTGTAGACCATGCTGGCCTTGAACTCAGAAATCTGCCTGTCTCTGCCTCCCAAGTGCTGGGATTACAGGCTTGCGCCACCACGCCCAG
The DNA here is from genome assembly GCA_964023405.1 of Apodemus agrarius. Lineage (NCBI taxonomy): Eukaryota > Metazoa > Chordata > Mammalia > Rodentia > Muridae > Apodemus > Apodemus agrarius. The sequence continues at coordinate 42,134,585 of OZ030016.1, read as the reverse complement.
TTAATTGGAGGCTATTAAAGTAGTGTGTAGTGGCACATCTGTAGCTATTTACGAGAATGAGATGGAAGTATCACCTGAGTCTATAGTTCAAGGCTAGCCTAGGTAACATAGCAGGATCTGGTTCAAAACAAAGGAACAGAAAATACAAAGTGTTTTAAAATGTATTCTTGAAGAGCTAAATATTTTATATTGAAGTTTGTTCTATAATGCTTATAAAAGTCTCTTAGCTGTTCATTGATGAGGGCCACTTGTTTGGCCATGGGCCCTTGAGATGACATTGCCCAGTGACAGCTGCCTCAGTGTTCTGTCATGTTTGCAAGATGAGATCACATCATGGTGCAGTTCTCATATCCATTGCCAAGCCAGAAATTTTTGTATGTCATAACTGATTCTGCAGTTGGTTTTTTTTTTTGTTTTGTTTTGTTTTGTTTTGTTTTTGTTTTTTTGGAAGTTGTTGAAAATTGACAAAAGAACGTGACAGAATAGAAATCAGATTTTGAGGACTCTACAATCTAAGAGTGTTTAAATAATATCTTTGGATTCTCAAACGGCTCCCCTTTTTTTTTTTTTTTTAAAGAATTTAAGAAGGAAAAGATAATAAAGACGCTACTTGTCAGAAAAATGAAAAGAATCTTAGAGGAAAAGAAGGGCCTGTGTAGGCTACCACACATGCATGCTGGGGTCACTTCCGTGTGTGGAGGAAAGTTTGTGGTTTTGCTCTCACTTTTTTAATTATATATTTTTACTACTGAAGAATAAAAATGATGAATCCACATTATTTAAAAAACATACCTGTATTTGGAGTTATTTATAATTCTTAATATAAATGGTCATCTCCATATTTGCAGAATTCTCTTAAGTTTTCTTCTCTTACCTGTCTTCTATTCTAATTGCTTTACTTTATACATCAGTATTGCCATATGATTCAGACATCTTATTTAATTCATGCATCATTTGATAGTGGGCACTTTACCAAAAAAGAATTGTAAGACAAAAGGAACTGTATTCAGAAAGCTGTTGAAGGTTAAGTATGATAGTGCATTCCTGTAATCCCAACACTTAGAAAGTTTAGGCAGGGGAGTTGTAGTTTTAAGGCCACCCTGGGCTAGATAGTTAGACTTTGGGGGGCGGTGTTGGGGGGGGTAGTTGTTGCTTAAAGAACCTATGTGAAATGTTCTGTTTTGTTTTATTTTATTTTATTTTATTTTATTTTATTTTATTTTATTTTATTTTATTTTATTTTATTTTATTTTATTTTATTTTATTTGAGATCCAAATGCATACCTTCATCACAGTGGGGTATGGTTAATTTGGAAGGGCCCCTGATATACTGACAATGGTTCATGACTTAAATTTTTAGGAGCCAAATGTTTGATGATAGTAATGCCACTAGCACCTTTCTTCCTATGTCTCTTCGCACATGCATATGAAGGAGAACAGTAGAATGAAACCTCTAGCTTAAGTAACTCATTCAATAATGTGACAGGTTTTTACTTTTTGATTAGTAGAAAAGGCCCCTAGTTTCATGTGTAGGTATTTTAGTAGCACAATTTTATTTCCTGTCTCTTAGTAGTGAATCTTTCATGTTAATGGGTCATGAAATCTAAAATTGGGAGGTTTATTAGACGTAGAATTTGGGGATGGAAAGTGGGGAGGTGTGTTTGACCCCTCTAGCTCAGTAGGGTTTTCATTCAGGAGATCTTCTAGCCTCCCCACACCATGTTCCAGCTTTGTAGGAATGTACTATTGCAAGACTTTCTCCTTCAGAGTAGGAACATAGACTTATAGTTTACTTTGAATACTTCAATTGTGAGACCCTCACATACCCCCCTCCCCACATGCCTGTTTAATTTCTGGTTCTTGTATTATTTTCTGAGATTCAAATACATACATTTGAAACAGTGGATAAAGATAGATTTGAAAGGACTCCAGATAATACTTCTAATTTCAGATGCAAACAGATTATTACCTTCTGTTTATATAAATTATTGCTAGTTAGTACTTTGTAAAGTCTTGGAAGAGGATAGTGTTGTGTCTTGCCCTGTTTCTTATTTTGTTCTTAGACTTTATTTTGAAATTTTAAATGAAGGATTAACATCTAATTTAAAAATGCAAGTTGATTCTTTTCATTTTGAAACTGTCTCGTGTAGCCTAAGCCAGTCTTGAACTTGGTATGAAACCAAGGCAGGCTTTGGGTTCCTGGTTCTCTCCTGTCTATACTTTCCAAGTGCTGGGGTTAAAGGTGTGTAACACAGTACCTTGCTTAGGGTATAAATGGGAAGATGGAGACTTTGTTGGAGAGAACTGGCTAAGAGTTTTCCTTCTGTTACTGATGTATCTTTATCCTTTGTCTCTGTATTGTCTTATCCTGTAATTCTTTGCCTTTTCTTCTTTTAACCCTTTGTTTTCTTGGCAGCATCTAGAGAAAACAAGACCATTGAGCCTTATGCTACTAATGAATAATGAAATATTTAACATTGAGTTGGCTATAGAGTTAATGTATTTGTGTGCCTTTAGCTCTGTTACTATAAAATTAATATTATATACAGTGGAAGTTTTGTTATGCTTTAAATTTTATAAAAATCATGACTATATTTTGGGATTTCACAGTATTCAATGCAAAATAATACATATTTTTGAACAGTTTTTCAGTGTTTTTGATTTTAGATTCTTGAGTTGAGTAGCATTCTTAAATTTGTCCTCCCCACCCCTCCTTTTTTTTAGGCGGAAGATATCAACTAGAGATAAAAATACCAGAAACATATCCATTTAACCCCCCTAAGGTATTGTAAACCTATTGTTGTTGTGCATGGATTATTAAATATTTGTATTTCTTAACTCACCTAATATATGAATATTAATATGATTTAGTACTTATTAAAGTTACAACTTTCTGTGTTAAATGTGCATATTTTTTCATTTTTAATTGGTTATTTTATTTATTTATTTACATTTCAAATGTTATCTATCCCCCTTCCCAGTTTCCTTTCCACAAACCTCCTCTTTCACCCCCTCCCCCAAATGTGAATAAATTTAATGGACAGAATTTTAGACACTGTTCAAAGATTTGTTTCTGAAGTTAGAATGAAAAGCAAATTTACTAAACATAACCATTGATGGCTATATATTGTAGAACAGTTTGTATCATAATGGCACAAATATTAGCTTCTGAAAATTAACTGTATAATCAGATTCAGAGAGAGGTTCTTACTTGCTCTAAATAAATGCTGTTTAAATCTATACTTATTTATTTCGAAATTATTTGAGGCCCAGGAATTAGCTAGCTCATTGGTAGAACACTTTTCTTGTATGTGCCAGGACTCAGGTTTTATTTGCATTACTACCAGAATGGGAAAGGAAAAATAAAAGAAAAAAATTATGATAAAAAAACAAACAAAAAGGCCCGGCGATGGTGGTGCATGCCAGCACTTGGGAGGCAGAGGCAGGTGGATTTCTGAGTTCAAGGCCAGCCTGGTCTACAGAGTGAGTTCCAGGCCAGCCAGGACTACACAGAGAAACCCTATCTCGAAAAAAACCAAAAAAAAAAAAAACCACCAAAAAACAAAAAAAGAAATTGAGTACAGCATGCTGGGAAATAGTGAGACTTAGACTCTTTTTTAATTATTAATTTTATTTATGCATCTGAGTACTCTGTCTCCATGACCAACAGAGGGGTTTGCCCATCATTGATGTCTGTGAGCCTCCATGTGGGTGAGCAGCCAGTGCTGTAGACCACTCAGCCCTCTCTCCAGCATCTTTACGTCAACTTCTATGAAGTTCACATTATAGAATGGGAAAAGCCATTCTTTCAACTGTGATAAATATTGAGAAAGAATGTTATTCTAGGATTGTATGTAACAAGAAAACATAGGCCAGGCGTGGTGGCGCACGGCTTTAATCCCAGCACTTGGGAGGCAGAAGCCGGCAGAATTCTGAGTTCGAGGCCAGCCTGGTCTACAGAGTGAGTTCCAGGACAGCCAGGACCACACAGAGAAACCCTGTCTCGAAAAAAGAAAGAAAGAAACATAGCCAAAACTTAATTTTTGATTCAATTTCTTTATGCTTTTACATCTATAAGCATTGTTTGTTCATTCAATCTGATTATTTCCTTGCTTTGCCTGTCATGTGCTTAGCTGTTCATCTTTGTCACTCCTACTCATTGTGCTGTTTGATAAACATTCTCAAAGAAATCGCTGATCATCTTTCTTTGCTAATAGTGTCCTTATCCCGGCACTCACAGCTTCTTACAACTGATCTCGGGTGTCTTGTCTGTCTTAATCTTTTTATCCTTGCCATCCATACATGGGTCTCATTTTCCAGCTGAGATTATTTGCTGTTTGTAGATAATAGATGCTTACCCTTATATACTTTGTTATTTTCATATCAATCCTTCTACTATTTGAAATTCCAGTTTTCTTTTGAGCAGGTAAATAATATCTTTGTAAACTGTGCCTAACAAGTATACTTTTTTTTTTTTTTTAGCTTTTATTTAAAACAATTAATAGTTTTCCCCCCTCCCTCCCATCCATCCAGGATCTCACTATGTAGACCAAGCTGGCCTCAAATTCACAGACATTTGCCTGTCTCCTCTCCTGACTTTAAAGGCATCTGCCACTATTGCTGGAATTTTGAATCTTAATAAGCTTATATAAAAGACACATGCCAGATACATTAATTATCATGCATGTGCCTAGATTGGGCAGGTCTAGTACTATCCTGACTTATTCCCCAGCAACGAGACCCCTTGCTATGTGTGGTTTCTCCTGACCACGAGGTTCTGGTCCATCTTCTTCCTCTTTCTTCATCCTCTCCTCTTTCTACCTGCCTCCACTCTCGAGCCCATTCACAAGCTCTAGCCTTTTATCGACCAGTTAAAATGGGGAGAAGGTTCACATGACATCACCTGAGTATGTGATGGTTGCTTGTTGGGGCCAACCCCTCTTGAGGAACCAGTATTAACAGAGTACAAATAGCATCAGGTCACTCTACTACATGTCACCCTGCCCTGTTAAGAATTCAATTTCTATTTATTTAGTTATTTTTAATTTCTATTTTCAGTTCTGTATCACTGTATACCTGAAGAGGACTTGGGTCCCCTGAAGCTTGAGGTCTAGGTGGTTCTGAGATGCCACATATGACACTGTCAACAAAACATCAGTCCTTTACATGAGCAGCAAGTGTTCTTTTTAAATGTTTTGGGATTTTATTTTTTTTAAATGTATGTTTTGCTTGCATATATGCATGCAGTGCCCACAATGTCCAGAAGAGGGTACCCTCTGGAACTGGAGTTATAAGCTACCATATGGTTGCCAGGAATTGAACCTCAGTTCACAGGAAGAACAGCCAGTGCTTTTTAATCTCCAGGATATTTTGACTGCCTTCCATTAAATATTTTTAACCTCTGAGTCACTCTATACTTGCCCCCTCCCTTTTTTCGAGACAGGGCCTTACTGTTGTGACTTGCTTGGCAATCCCTATATCCAGTGGCTTCAAACCCTAGAAGATCTGTCTGTCTCTGCCACCCAAATGCTTGGTTTAAAGGTATACACTAGTATACCTTGCTTGTAGAATGTGTGTGTGTGTGTGTGTGTGTGTGTGTGTGTGTTTGTGTGTTTGTGTGTGTGTGTGTTTTGTACACATGCATGTGCAGTACTGTATTTGGTCTGTGCTGGGAATTAAATGCAAGGCCCCTACATTCTATGCAAGTGCTCTAAATCTACATCCCCAATCCCTTTAGCCTTTTTCTTTCTTTTTTTTTTTTTTGGTTTTTCGAGACAGGGTTTCTCTGTGTAGTCCTGGCTGTCCTGGAACTCACTCTGTAGACCAGGCTGGCCTTGATCTCAGAAATCCCCCTGCCTCTGCCTCCCAGAGTGCTGGGATTACAGGCGTGCGCCACCACGCCCGGCTACCTTTATCCTTTTTTAGATGTATTATTCAGCAGTATTAAATATATTGACATTTTGTGTAGCCATAACATCTCCAGAATTTTTCATCTTTCTAAATTAAATATATGTCCATTAAACAGTAATTCTGTAATTACTTTTAGCTTTTGTAAGCACTGTTTAGCTGGGCATGGTGGCACATACCTTTAACCTCAACCCAGGGGAGGCAGAGGCAGGTGACTCTGAGTTCCAGGCCAACTAGAATTACATTAATAGAGGAGATCCTGTCTAAATCAAACAATCCCCTCACTCCCACTCCTCAAAAAGCAAAGCTATTTCTGATTTTTCAGTGTCTGTGAATTTGACTGTTCTGGGTACCTTGTATAAGGCGAATCACACACAGTATTTGCCCCTTGGTGTTTGACTAGTATTTTGTTGCCTCTCTTCATCCATATTGTAGCATGTCAGAAATCATTTCCTTTTCAATGTTTACTGTATGTACATTGTTTCATTCATTATATGTACATACTCCACCTTGCTTATCTATTCATGTGAGTGGAGTTATAATTTTTTTTTTTGCTTATTTACTGTGTGTATAAAAACACTATAAATGCAAGTTGTCCAGGATACACATATTGATGCTTGTTAAAAGACAATCTGAGAGCTGTCTCTATTTCTCCTACTCAGGGCCCAGGGATCAGACTTAAGTTGTAGGACTTGGTTTGGCAATAAGCTTGGTCAGTCCAAGCATGTTGCAATATATTTGATCACACTGTGAACCCCGAGATTGCGGTGTTTACTTGAAAAACCTGTTTGTTGCGGCAATGTGGCTCAGCCCTTTGCACACACCTTTAACTTTAAGTCCTCTGGCTGGAATACATACACGCCCTTAGTTCACACCTTTATTCCCAAACAATGAAGATAAAGTTTGTAGAAGGAAGTAGTCATCTTTGAAAGTGATGTCTAGTTGAGTGGCAGACAAAGTGACAAATCAGAATGATTTGACAGAATAGGATATGCCCAACTCTCGCGAGAAGAGAGAGGAACAGGAAGTTACTTACGAGAGCAAGAGGCCATTTTACTAGAACAAGTTTAAGAGAGAATAAGCTAGACACAGGTGAAGACAGAGCGAGCCAGAGAATGAAAAGGAGCCAGAAGATCAGAACAGATTGCCAGTTTGAGGCAGAGCAGAGCAGTCAGGCTCAGAGAGGGGCCAAACTGATTCAATCAATTTGGAGCAGAGTTTGAAACAGAATGGCTGAGTTGAGCGAGTCAGCCGGAGATCAGAAAGAACAAGAAAGGGCGAGCTTATCCACAGTAAGTTTCAGAGGCTGAGAACATTCTAGGTCTCTGAAGGATTGTAGGGAGACTATTCACTTCCAGAACTAGGGGTAAGTTAGCAGACAGAGGCAGTAAGCATAGGAGAAGACAATTACTGTCTCTTGAATGCTTGGAATAAAGGTGCAAGCCAGTATGTCCCTGTCTTTCTGTTGTGGGGAAGGGCTTTCCCTATGTTACCAGTTCTGATCTTTAAATTCTATACTCAGGTAACACTATCCTTCAGCCTCTGAATCAGTTCATAAGACCCCCTCCCCCAAAACAGAAAAGAAAGAAATGAGCTTTATAGACACTGCATTTTTCAGTATTAATATAATGATAATCATAACTGATACTAGTTTGTGCCAAGTCTTTTTTTTTCCAATTTTATTTAACAACTTTTACCTCTAATAGATAAGACAAATTAGGTTAAGAGGATAACTAGTATCCAGATCTAAGGATTTGGTAGTCTGTATGTTAGGTTATTGGACTGACTATCCTTCTATGATCTTGGTGTAGAAGGAAAAAGAAGAAAATATCACCACCCTACCCCCGTGCGCGCGCGTGTGCACGTAGTTGCTTTTTATGAGGACTGGCCCATGTCCTCAGCCCTTTGCTTTCATTTTCCTTTTTTAGTTATGTTCAGGTTGAACAGGGAGGGGGCCTTGTGCTGTTCCCCAAATTGCTTCTTGATATAATAAAAATAATTTAGGAATTAGATACTGGTCAGCTAGGGATGTAGCTATGTGAATCCCCAGTTAGTATGAGCAACTCAGGACAAGACTAGCCAGTATAGCTTTTGAGCAGTTGCCAAACATGTGTAAGGTTCTGTGCTCGACTGCTGATGCTGGTACCAAACAGGAATGCGATTGCTCTTGACCGCTTGCCTCGGTTCCCATTTTTGGGCAATCTTTGTCATGTAACTTAGGGTCCTACAAATAATAAGCAAGGTGTCATTGAGTCCATTTGTACACATTACTACTATGAATTATACCAAGATGTTTTGCCTGTTTGGTCAGTAAATGTTACAAAGGAATTGCATGGCCATGCCCTTTTAATCACAGAACAGCATTCCTACCTAAAATTTATCCTGTGGCCAATCACAAAATATGAATGTCAGATGGAAATTTTTAGAAAATTTCTAATTTCTAATTTAAATATAACCTATTATGACTGTTCTTTTTTTGTTTTTTGTTTTTTTCTTTTTTGTTTGGTTTTTTGTTTGTTTGTTTGTTTTTGTTTTTTTGGTTTTTCGAGACAGGGTTTCTCTGTGTAGTCCTGGCTGTCCTGGAACTCACTCTGTAGCCCAGCTCAGAAATCCGCCTGCCTCTGCCTCCCAAGTGCTGGGATTACAGGCGTGCACCACCATGCCCGACTTATGACTGTTCTATTTTTATTAATGCTTACTCTGCTTAATTTATGTATTTAATACATGTGCTTAATACATGTATGTAATAATCAAAAAATATAAAGTGGCTAGAGAGATGGCTCAGTGGTTTAAGAGCACTTACCTGTTCTTAAAGAAGATCAATTGTTGCTTTGTAGATGGGGATGACCTTAACTTGGAGATTCACCCCGTCAGCTCATCTCCCCCCCTCCCCTCCCTTTAAAAAAAAAACTAGTATCGTGTTCGGCTGTGAGATTTTGCATGTCCTTATATGATCGCAAGAGTAAGCAGGGGCAAAAGGAGCAAAAGTTTCAGAAAATATTGATTCCCTTGATTTATCTTAAAGTGGAGATAGGACTTTTTTTTATTATTATTCTATCTTAAATCATTGACTAGAAGAGCAGAAAATAATCTTTGGATCAAAAAATAATAGAAGGAATTGAGATCTCCAGTGCCCTTGCTAGAGTCAGTTGTACTATAGGTAGCTATTAAGAAGAAGAGTAACTTAATCAAACTCTCAGTGATTTTTTTTTTTATTTTTGTTACATATTGAAATTTAGACTTTTCTCAGAGGTATTAGGACATACTCTGTTGTTGTTTTGGTTTTTTAAGACAGGGTTTCTTTGTGTAGCCTTAGTTGTCCTTGAACTAGCTCCAATCTGGCCTTGAACTCACAGAGATCCACCTGCTTTGGCCTCCAGAATGCTGGGATTAAAGGCATGCGCCACCATCACCTGGCAAAAGCATACTTTTAATACATGAAATACGTGATTAAAAAGATTTTATTTTCTGTGTATGGGTGTTGTGTTTGCATGTATGTGTGTACTCTGGGAAGTCAGAAGAGGGTATTGTATCCCCTGGAATTGGAGTTAGAAATAGTTGTGAGGGGTTGAGCAGGTAGGTCGGTGCTTAAAAACTCTGGCTGCTCTTCTAAAGAACCTGGCGCTGAGCCCCAACACCCACAGACATCTGCAGCTCCACTTCAGGGGGTCCACTGCCTTCTACACCAGAGATACACAGTGAACAGAGATACACGCCTGCAAAACATCCTGATACAAGAAAGTAGAACTAAAGATCTAAGCCTTTGGTGACATTCATTAAATGAAGTTCTTAAAAAAAAGAAACAAAACCATTTGGGTATTCAGAATTGAACCCAGATCCTTTGGGAGAATGACCAGTTATGTTAACTACTGTGCCCTTTTCTTCTGCTGTGAAATTGAGCATTAAATACCAATACTAATCTTTAATGAATGTGCCTGCTTATTTTAATTAATGGAAATTTTTCTTTTGTCTGAGTGAAATAGTTTCCATTTTGGAGTAAATGTAATATTACTTTAGGTTTTTCATTAAACTTAATGGCGGAACTGAACCTGACTCTAACATGACATAGGAGCCGTAGTATTTGTTTAGTGAAATGGTGGGGAAGTAGAGACTGCATTGTAGGAAGAGGTAAGAATGCTGATGCTGGTTGCTAATATAGATGATTAAGAAGTGTTTTTAGTTTTTATCTGGTAATAGTTTTTGTCTAACCGATGAACACTCCCTATAGCTACTGAGTGTGTTTATGGTGTGGTGTATGTGTGGAGATCAGAGAACAACTTTTAAGTTGTACTCTACTTACACTCTTCCTTTTGTTATGGGGATTTGGACAAGCTTTCTGGCCTCATAGCACAAGGTTTGCTGTTGTTTTCAAGAGTCTCACGGGCTGTCCTGGTATACTCAGCAATTCCTATGCACTGCAGATGGAGCCCTGTGTTCCAGGGCAGCCAAAAACCCAAAAAGGGGTGGTATTTGTCTGACTATATTGAGCATGCTGACTTTTTAGAGGCATGCCTTTCTCTGCCTCCAAGTATTGGGATTGAAGGTGTGGATACCACCAGATCTAGCTTGGCCATATCTTGTAACTACTGAGCCATCTCAGCAGCTTCTTTTTAAAAGATTTATTTATTATTGTATGGGAGTTGCTGCCTTCACCAGAAGAGGGCATCTGATCTCATTAGAGATGGTTGTAAGCCACCTTGAGGTTGCTGGGAATTAAACTCAGGACCTCTGGAAGAGCAGTCATTTAATCACTGAACCATCTCTTCAGCTCAGCAACTCTTATCTTTGTTTGTTTGCTTGCTTGTTGGTTTTGACACAGTTTCTCACCATGTACATCTGGCTTGTCATGTAAAGCATGCTTGCCTGGAACTCTCAGCCACCCAGCTGGTTCTGCCTCCCAGCATTGGGGTGGCATGAGCCACAACATCTGGCATGTGTTTATATTTTTTTTTATAGGCTGGGATTAAAGCATGTGTCATATTTGACACGTATTTTTGTTTTACAGAGAGTAGTCTAAGGTAGCCCAGGCATGCCTCCTCATAGCTGGTGATGACCCTCTGCTCCCACCTACCAATTGCTGATGCTCTGGGTGTGTCATCCACCTGGATCTAGATTTTACTTTATCCCTACCAACCTTTTCTTTTTAAGTTTTAAATTTTTTTAAACTTAGTTTAACTTGGTCCCTTTGCCTTCTTGGTTCTGTATATGTATATGTATATGTATATGTATAGCTTCAGGAAACAATGTATGAATGGCTTTCCCCTTTTAAAAAAGAGACTGTGCTTTGCAGCATTGCTCAGTGGTTAGAGATCTTGCCGTTAGTATTCCCTGGGTCCTAGTTTGAGGCCACCATGGCTCTGCACTGCCTACAGGAACAAGATGAGTTAACGTGCTGAGGTCACGTGCCTAAACTGTACTCTCTGACGCCTTTAATTTGTAAGCAATTTAAAAATCCTTTTTTTTACAGAAGTTAGCCATGTTAGTGCTACTTCAAAGTCTCTCCACCCAGGATTCTGAGTCAGGAGTGTCCTGAGTTTACCGTCATTATCTTAAAACAAAATAAATATACTTTATATTATTTTATTCTTGTTGAAAAGGATGAAACATTGAGAATACAAAGTAGATAGGTGTGGTGGAGCACATCTTTAATCCTAGCATTGGGCATACAGAGGCAAACAAATCTCTCTTTTTTTTTTCTTTTTAAAAGATTTACTTGTTTATTATATGTAAGAACACTGTAGCTGTCTTCAGATACCCCAGAAGAGGGCATCAGATCTCCTTACAGATGGTTGTGAGCCATCATGTGGATGCTGGGATTTGAACTCAGGACCTTCAGAAGAGCAGCCAGTGAGTGCTCTTAACCGCTGAGCCGTCTCTCCAGCCCCAAACAAATCTCTTAATTTAAGTTTGAGGCCAGCCTGATCTATATAATGAGTTCCAGGAATATCAGGAATACATAATTAGACTTTGTAGCAAAATAAGTAAGTAAAAGTTACAGAATGCTGTGTTTTCCTTGAGTTATTGCTGTTAATGTCAGTGATTATTTGATGTCTTTATAAGTTGAACTTAACTAACTGGAAAAAACTAAGTTGCAGATTCTGTGCTTATATATCTAACAAATAGTTGTTGTAGGGCTGGAGAGATGGCTCATGAGTTAAAAGCTCTTATTCTTCCAAAGGCCTGAGTTCAGTTCTTGGCGGTCATGTTAGGCAGCTTACAATTCCAATAACTCCAATGAGACTCTGTATGCGTGTGCATGCATATTCTCTCTCTCTCTCTCTCTCTCTCTCTCTCTCTCTCTCTCTCACACACACACACACACACACACACACACACACTCACCATACACAAATAAAAATAAGAACTTTTTTTTTTTTAAAAAAAAGAAATGGTAGGTGATGGCACATGTGTTTGATTCCAGCACTTGGGAGTCAGGCAGATCTCTGAGTTCCAGGCAATCCTGCTATACAGAGGGAGGTCTAGGACAACTAGGGCTAAACAGAACCCTGTCTAGAAACAAAACAAACAAACAGTGGTTACTATGTATAATTTCTATATGTCTTAACTTCACTTTGTGCTGTATTTGAAAGAGCTCTTGCTTGATAACAAGGTTACCAAATGAGTGTTCTTTTTTGTTTTTTTGTTATGTTTTGGGTTTTTGAGACAGGGTTTCTCTGTGTAGTCCTGGCTGTCCTGGAACTCACTCTGTAGACCAGGCTGGCCTCGAACTCAGAAATCCACCTGCCTCTGCCTCCCAAGTGCTGGGATTACAGGCGTGCCCCACCACACCCGGCTCATAATGTGTGTTCTTAAGTGTGAGATTCAGTAGGTGTTGGACATGCCACAGCCAGTGGGTGGAGGCAGAACCTATTGTCAATAAAAGACCAGACAGGGCAGAAAAAATTGGAGTTGTGAAGTTAAAAATAGACAGAGAGAAGGAAAGTATGCGGTGGAATAACTTAGCAGGAAGTGGGAGGTGATGGAGGCTAGTGGATGACATTGTTAGTGCAGGGAGGAGGATAGGACAGTGCTACTGAGAAGTAGCACACAAAGGTTCAGGTGAAAACAAAAACACTTGGATATGATACTGAGACAGCTGAACCCCTGAGCTGTGGTCGGAAGCCATGCTAATAGTAATGACCTTACTTGGAATGGACAAGCCACGCCCATCACACTTAGTTAAAACTAGAATGAGCAGTCTTTAGAGGACTGTAAACAGTACTCAGATGGTAGGTATCATTGAAGCCGTTGGAAATATTTATTATTTTGTTCTTGTAGCCCTGACTGGTATGAAATGTCTATGTAAACCATGCTGGCCTCCAGTTCCCACAGAAACGTTCTGGATTTCCAGGGTTAGGATAAAGATGTGGGCTCCTACACCCACCTTGAGTTTAGTTCTTTAATCTCTAATTTAAGTTTCTCAGTAGTGTTTGACACATTGTAGTAGGCCTTCAGTACTGGTTGAATTATCTAGAAATGTTTGAGAATAATTTGTATAGAAAAATTAGGACCATTATAAACCTTTGGTACGCATGCACCCATTTTTCTTTGAAGCCTGATTTGCACCTTACCTCATACTTTTGTAAGTATCTTTTAATGCCTCTATTTGGTTTTACATGCTATTTTAATTTAATGGATTTTATATCCTCTTCTCATCTAGCATAATACTAGATTTAGAGCAAATATGTGATAATTTGTTAGTTTGGGTATAGAATGTACATTAAAAAGCACTTGGCCTACTGAAGACTTTTTTTCCTATATGCCGTCTTGGAATAATGTCATAAAAATATGTCATGCCATTTATCTTGGGATACCATTTTTTTCAAGGTATATTTTACCTTTACATGTTGGTTTGTTTTGTTTCTTTTTTCTGTCTTCCTTATTACTTAAAAACTCAAGTGTGCTTTATATTCTAGGTCCGGTTTATCACGAAAATATGGCACCCTAATATTAGTTCCGTCACAGGGGCTATTTGTTTGGATATTCTGAAAGATCAATGGTAAGAGATCCCTGAATTTGCTTTCCTCTGTGTCTCATAGGAGAAACTAGACTAAAATGTTTAAAGTGTTAATTTCCCCAAAACATGCGTTGTACCTTAGGCACAAATTTTTAAATTCTCTTAAGTACAATTTTAATTGAGATCATTATAATTCTTTAAATGGACACATTTTCAAAGTAATATCAAATGTTAATTTTACATTTAAAAAATCTTGTTTAATTTTTTTATTTTGGCAAATTTCCTTATTTGTTATTTTAGAAAGGGATTTATAATGGACTAATGTAAGTTGAAGCAATATCTTTGAGATAAAATATAGGCAAAAGATGTCCAAAGTTGTATTGTTCTTAGGTGTTACAGGTACTTTTGCAAATAATATTTTCTTTTTCTCAGACTTCTTTTCTTTACTTGCCTGGTTCTTTATTTTATTTGCATATATTGGGTTTGGTGAGTGCGTGCTACAGTAGTACCTTATGGTGTCCCGATTACAACCTGCAGGAGTCTAAGCTACATTTTATAGTTCTCAGGTTCGATCTCCAGCACCTTCATTTGCTGAACTGATTTCTCTGGTGTACACATACTTGCTCACATGCGCATTCACACATAGTTTTTTTGCCTTTTAAAAGAAGGTTTTGCTGTGAGGCCAAGCTAGCCTTTGAAGTGGGCTTCTCCTGCCTCACCCTTAGGAGTAGATCATCCCTTCTGGTGGCTGTGGAGTAGTTAAGATTTCCTGTTCTTGTAGCCATCAAATTTCAATCTCCCTTCTAATTGTTAGGCTGTGTGGTTATAAGTAGTTTGTGCCTCTTAGCTTTCTTATTTTTGAGATGAAACTAATGAGGTAGACATTGGCCTGAAGGAACATAGTTGATTCATGTAATGTTTTTAGAATGAAGCTAGTGTATGTTAGCAGTAATTAATCAGATGGTGGAGGTTTAGACATCAAATTTGCAAATTTGTAATTAGTATAGAAGTATAAAATCTTATTAATGGAAATATAAGAGGTATTTTACACTTGTGAATCCAGTGCTTGGGAGGCTGAGGTATGGTGATTATAAAGTTTGAAGCTAGGCCTCACTCTTTAGTGAAACACTCCTTTGAAAGGGGAAAAAGAAAAGAATGTGACATCACCAAACAAAGGGAAATAGTTCCAGCCTTTATACCTTCACAATGCATTGATGTCAGGGCACATTTGCATAATTGGAGATGTTCTGTTTTCAGTTTGCTTCCAGGGTATCCATTCTGGGTTTCTTTGTTTTTTTTGTAACCTGCTTATTTTTCCTGTGTCTCCTGGCTTTGCACATGAGGATCTGCAGAGATCAGTTTCAGAATTTTCTTTTCCATCTTTGCTTCTTGATGAGCTTTAATTTCATATTTCCCCTATTATAAACTGGAAAGTCACAAATATCCTCCTTATTTATTGGTATTTACTTTTACATTTTAAAACATGGGTGTATATGTGCATATGTAAGAGCATACAGCATGGAGAGAGCAGTAAACAGCTTTCTGAAGTTGGTGCCCTCTTACCACATCAAACCTGACAAGGTTTGGCAGCTAGTGCTTCTACCCACAGAGCCATCTTCCTTATATTCCAAGCTCATGTTGATGTCTACATATTATCTGTATTTGAATTATGTAATGAACATCCTCTGCCTCCTGAATGCTGGGACTTCAAAAAGTGTGCGCCCCAACCTCAGAAGAGCAGGAGATTTAACACTTAAAAATGTTCATTACAGCCGGGTGGTGGTGGCGCACGCCTGTAATCCCAGCACTTGGGAGGCAGAGGCAGGCGGATTTCTGAGTTCGAGGCCAGCCTGGTCTACAGAGTGAGTTCCAGGACAGCCGGGGCTACACAGAGAAACCCTGTCTCGAAAAACAAAAAAACAAAACAAAACAAAAATGTTCATTACAGGTGCTCTGCCTGCAGCTCCACTGGCTGCTCTGCAGAGCCCTTGGGCTGGTGCTGACCTCCTCTCTGGCCTCGGGTGCGCTTGGACCACTCGGGGTTCCCAGTGGAGCTGTAGGCAGAACACCTGTGTGCACAAGTAAACAAAAAATCCTTCTGCAGTTTCCCTAGGCTTCCTCTTTGGGATTTTTGTCTTTATTCTTCTCTTTTTCTTTCTTTTCCTTTCTTTTCTCTTTTTTCTATTTTTTAACGAAACAGAATCTCACTGTATAGTGAGTGCATAGTCTTCACTATCCTGGAATTTCCTTTGTAGACCAGCATGGTCTCAAACTCAGAGATCTTCTATGTCTGCCTCCCACGCACTAGGATTAAAGACATGCACCGTCTTATCTGGCTTGCTTCGTCTTTTTTCTGTTCTGTACACTGTCTGTGAATATGGTGAGAAGACTTGCATCTCACTAGCAACCTTACTATTGCTGTGACCTACATTCCACTTTCCCTTCTGTCTGGAGGATTGCAGGAGCTGTGCCCCCCCAGACTCTGACTCGGCCTTACTTGGGCCATTACATCAAAGCAATCTGGGCATAAAAATTAGTTGGTAGGCTTGCACCTGGTGAGCTGTTTCTCCAAACCAGTGCATTTTGAAATTTCATATTCCCGTTTGAAGTTTAGTACTTCATAAAATAGAATTAATTATGCATATGAAATTCTGGAAACCTCAGTAAAGTGCTGATCATCTCAGCACTTGAAGAAAGAATGAGTAGAATATAATAGTTTTTTTCTAAACTTAAATTTTCACATTAACAAACTTAAATTTTAAAGATTAATCTAAAACAAAAATAGACATCTATTCAAAGATAAAGTTTCTGTAGTCTTTAGGGTTGGCACAGTAGGCTTTGTTTGATATTTGCAGTAGTTATTTCAAAGTGTCACTGAGTATATCCTTGGTTAGTATTGTAGTTTTCTTATCTTTTTGTTTGTTTGTTTGTTTGTTTTTTCGAGACAGGGTTTCTCTGTGCAGTTCCGGCTGTCCTGGAACTCACTCTGTAGACCAGGCTGGCCTCAAACTCAGAAATCCACCTGCCTCTACCTCCGAGAGTGCTGGGATTACAGGCCTGCGCCACCACCGCCCGGCTCAGTATTGTACTTTTTATGTATGGATTTGTCTGCTTATCTGTCTTCTGTCTGTCCATCCGTCCGTCGGTCAATCCATCTATCCATCTGTCCACCCATCCATCAAGGTAGAATCTCACTGTATAGATCAGGCTAGTCCGAAACTCAGAGTCCTTCCTGCCTGCCTTTACTTCTTTAGTTTTGGGATTTAAGGGTATACCACCTTGCCTGGTTAATATTTTTAAAAATTATTGCCGGGCGTGGTGGCACATGCCTGTAATCCCAGCACTTGGGAGGCAGAGGCAGGTGGATTTCTGAGTTCGAGGCCAGGGCCAGCCTGGTCTACAGAGTGAGTTCCAGGACAGCCAGGACTACACAGAGAAACCCTGTCTCGAAAAACCAAAAAAAAAAAAAAAAAAAAAAATTATTAATACTTTTTTTTGAGAATTTCACATATGTATACATTAAACTATGATTCTGTTCCTTCTTGCTTGTCCTGTCCAGCCCCTCTGTGCCAACCTCCCGTCTTCATGTTGTTATGACGCCTCATTTATTTACCCACCCGCGCAGTTCCTTGTTTTTGGCAGCCTTTTTTTTTTTTTTTTTTTTTTCCCCCCTCTTCATCTTTTTGAGACAGGAAGCCAGAAATAGGCTTTTGATATCATATTATCACTGTTATTTTTTTTTAATTATGTATTTGGTTTTATAACTTTGGCAAGTTGACTATTCTAGGGTTTAAAAGGTGGTAGGAAAATAGAATGTATCAGTTACTTTTGTATTGATGTGATAAAATACCATGACTCTGAGCAAATCAGAAAGGGAAGTGTTTCTTTTGTCTTATGTGTCCATTAAAGAGCCTTAATGTCAGGACCGACTGGCAGCAGGTAGATAGAGCAGCTGCAAGCACTCTCGGCACAACAGCCAGAGAATGGTCTGCTTCTAGATTCTAACATTTTCATCAACTTCCCTCAGAGCTATCAACTGGGACCACGAGTTTAAATACATGAACACATTCAAACCAACATAGGCAATGAGGTTTGGTTTGATTCTTCCTCCTTGTACATGCTAGGCACATTGCCTGTTCAGCCAGACCACTCTGTTATCCCCGGAGCTCCTGTGTCCTTTCTTAGCAGCCTTCACATCTCCGTCTACATAGAGTAAGTTGTGAGGCCCACTCCATGAGTCTCTGTACATGTTGGTCTTGTGTTCTTGAGCCACCACTTTCTTAGTGACAGATGGCCCGTGTCACTACTGTGTGGCAACCTTTCCCAAATTCAAAAGGAATATTGGATGGGATTGTGGGAAATGGAACTAAAATATTTTGTTTTTCCATTCATCCATCAGTGGAAACTGCATCCACCTTTGGGCACTTGTGTATAAAGCTGTGAGCGTGAGTGTTTGAGTGTTGAAGTCTCTGCTGTCCTACCTTTGGCTTTCTTTGCAGAGATACAATAGTTGGACAAACTTTAATTTTTTGAGGAGCTTCCATCTGTTCACCTACAGTGAATGAGTTAAATTCCTGTCTGTCGTCACTAGCAGCTGTCACTTTCTGATTTTGTTTTGATAGTTGGTATTTCTTTTTTCTTTTTTCTTTTCTTTATTGATTACAGGGTTTTTTTCTGTATAACCCTAGCTGTTCTAAAACTCATTATGCAGATAAACCAGGCTGGCCTGGATCTCCCCCTCCTCCTGAGTGCATGTGCCACAATACCTAGCCTGTGCTAGGCATCTTCACAGATTAGTGGCTTTGTTTTGCCTTTACTTAATGATTGTATTTTTCTTGTGCTTGATAGGTAGTATTTTTATTTATCTTTAGAGAAATACCTCCAGAAGGTATAGATACATGATCTGCAAAGTCATGTATGAAGGTTCACACTTGTCAGGGTCCTGAAGGTAGGAGTATCAGGAGTTCTAAGTCATCCTCAGCCACATAGTAAGTTTTAAGGCTGTCTTAGACTACATGAGATTTGCAGATGCTTTCTTCCATTCTTTCCCGTATGTCTTAACTGTCTTACTCTGTGTTCATAGTCCATTCTCTGATTCTCTTCCTCTGTTGTTTCTTCTTGTACTTTTATTCTATCCTATAGATATTGTCAAATGCATCATGAAGCATTCTTCTTGTGCTTTCTTCAAAATTTTTTGTTTAGGTCTTTTCTATTAATGTGTAAGTTTTTACATGTTTTTATATTTGTATTGCAATTAAAATCATTACTATGAGTGTAATTGTTTGGATATGAGATTCTCTTTTTGTGTGGTTTTGTTTTTATGACAGGGTTTCTCTGTGTGGCCCTGCCTGTCCTGGCACTCACTCTGTAGCCCACGCTGGCCTTGACCTCATACAGATCCACCTGTGTCTGCCTCCTAAGGCCTGGGATTAACCAGGTGTGCCACCACTACCTGGCTTATATATGAGATTCTTATATTTTGATTTTCCTTTACTATTCAAACTTACTTTGTTAAAAGAAGTAATTTAGGGCCTGAAAAAATGCCTCAGTTGTTGACAACACTGTCTGCTCTTCCAGAGGATCAAGGTTCAATTCCCAGCAACTACATGGCAGCTCACCCCTTTCTGTAACACATGCTCTTCTGGCCTCTGCATGCACCATGCCTGCCCAAGATACACAGACATGCATGCACCTAAAATTTTATATATATATATATATTTTTTTTTTTTCTTTTGGTTTTTTGAGGCAGGTTTCTCTGTGTAGCCCTGGCTGTCTTAGAACTCACTCTGTAGACCAGGCTGGCCTTGAACTCAGAAATCCTCCTGCCTCTGCCTCCCAAGTGCTGGGATTAAAGTATGCCATCACTGCCCGACCTAAAATAATCTTATACATTAAAAAACTTTAAAAAAATTAAGTACTTTAGCCAGGTGTCTACACACACACACACACACACACACACACACACACACACTATGTGTATATGTATGTATAAATTATTTTCTGTTTAATGTTTTTCCTCCTACTTGAGGCTACCTCGTGGTCTAGAGGTCATAAATTTGTTTACAATTCCTTTCCTGTAAGCCGGGCGGTGGTGGCGCACGCCTGTAATCCCAGCACTTGGGAGGCAGAGGCAGGAGGATTTCTGAGTTCGAGGCCAGCCTGGTCTACAGAGTGAGTTCCAGGACAGCCAGGGCTACATAGAGAAACCCTGTCTCGAAAAACAAACAAACAAACAAACAAAAAACAAAAACAATTCCTTTCCTGTACAGTGTGATACTTTATCCCTGGTTTGGAGACCTTGTCTCCAAAAATTAAAAAAAAAAAACACAACCTTTTGAAAGCACATAAATTATTATTTTTTAAATATATGAATTAAGGATGGTCGCACACATCTGTAATTCCAGCATGAATTCAAGGCCTTGTGAGGACACAGAGTGAAATTTGTTTTTAATGCTGAACCAGAAAGCAAGGTTGAGCAAAAGATCTTTGTAGGCTTGGGCTTTATCTCAGTCAGCCCCAGGTTAGAGTGCTTGACTTGGTTCAGTTTGTAACACCATAAAAAGAAAGAGCCCATTCTACTTTGAGCTAACCAGCTCGTTTTGTGTATTCCAGATTTGTGAAGTTATACCTGACTCTTATTTTGGTATTTGTTTTGCTAGTATATAGGTCATCTTTTTGCTGATATGTGCATGTGCCTTTAAATGTACCCTTTAATTTTTTTTTTTAAGATACATTTTTATTTTATGTATTTACCTTCTGGCTGCATGGATGTGTGTACCACATGCATGCTTGATGTTTATGGAGGTCATAGAACTGTCGTTACTGACAGATATAAGCTGTCATTCATGGGGTCCTAGGAACAGTATCTGAGACAGGGTCTCATTAAGTAGCCCTGGCTCTTCTGGACTGGCTTTGTAGACCAGGCTTTTCTTAAATCCACAGAGATCCACCTGCCTCTGCTTTGGTTTCTCTGTGTAGCCCTGGCTGTCCTGGAACTCACTCTGTAGACCAGGCTGGCCTCGAACTCAGAAATCCACCTGCCTCTGCCTCCCAAGTGCAGGGATTACAGGCGTGCGCCACCACTGCGCAGCTATGCCGGTTCTTTATAAGTAGTCTTATTCACTGAAGTCGCTATTTATCTGAAATTTGTAAAATACTAAAATAAGAGTAGTAGATGCTTCCTAAGGAAAAAGATTTCATCTTTTTGTAGTAATGGAAAGAAAGGTAAGCTTCAAAGAAAAGTAACTTTGAAGCTCTTAGAAAATTGAACATCTAGGTACTGACAAAAACTGTTTGTACTGTCAGCTGGGATATACAGTAATGTAGGCGTTTGAAAAGAGTTTCTTTTGAAATAAGACAAGCTCTGTCTAACCAAGATTGTTATTAGACTGTAAACCAGGCTAGCCTCTGCCTCTCATGTTCTTGTACACTAATAGCTTGGACCACTAAACTGTGCTTAAAAAGCTTTTTAAAGTGCTTACTGTGTTTTTGTTTGTTTTGGTTTTTCGAGACAGGGTTTCTCTGTGTAGTCCTGGCTGTCCTGAAACTCACTCTGTAGACCAGGCTGGCCTCAAACTCAGAAATCTGCCTCCCAAGTGCTGGGATTACAGGCGTACGCCACCACCTTACTGTGTTTTAAATACTGATTCAGTGTGTGAGCCTATTTTATTTTCTCCACTATGCTCTCCCCCTCCCCCAAGGTCTCAGTTTAGTCTTGGTCTGCCGCATCTCCGAGTGCGAAGTGTAACGTTGATAGCACTGTGCCTGGCAGTGCCAGCTGCCTTGTCAGCATCGTGCCAGGTTTCCCCAATGGCTCTAGCTTCTCTAGAAGAAAAAAATTAATCAGTTAGAAATTTTCATTGTTTCCCCTCTGCCCTCACATTAGACAGTCTTGCTTTATATTAGGGTGCACTTGGCCTCCTGCCTTCATCTTTCAAGTGCTAGGATCATAGATCTATGCTACCATGTCTGACTTCCTAGGATCATTTTAGAGACTGATATATAGTGCGTATTTTCTTATTTGAAATACAGACTTAAATTGTGTGTGAAACTTATTTCCGTGATGTAGAACAGCTGTTCCCAATTAGCAGATAAAGAACACTATTCTACAAATACTGCCTTTTCTCATTTCTATTGCTCAGACACTCCTAACTTTCCATTGAGCAGGTTTTAGGGGAGGAAAATGCTCATTTCTTTAGTTCCTAAGTCATCATATAAGCATGAGTAATACAGTCCTAAAGTTCTTGCAGTTGGGAGGAAGAGAGAGAGAGGATCCTGTTGTTTTATCTGTCTTAATGTGACATAGTAGACTCTGTCCCCAAAATCAAGTCCCCAGTCTTGCACATGCCACCAGTCAGAGAAAGAACACTTATTGATTTACTGAAATTCACTGTGTCAACACATACTGCTTCCAGTAAGTGGTGTCTGTCTGTCTGTCTGTCTGTCTGTCTCCCCCTCTCCCCCTTTCACTCTCCCCCTCCCTTTTCTCCCTCCCCTCCCCCGCTTTCTTTCCTCTCTTTCTCCTTTTGCCTGACCACCTAGTATTGTCTTTTGTGTTTTATTCATGGAAACTAAAAATAGTTACTAGGAATTTTTGTGTGTTTGATTTTAGGAATTAGGAACTCAACCAGAAAACACTGGTTTAGAATAATCATCTGTGTGGTTAAAAATTGAGCTTCCTGGGCTAGAGATAGAGCCAAAACGTAGTGCACTTGACTTTACAAGGCCCTTAGGATGACAGTCCAGTACCTCAACAACAGTTTACTATTAGATTATTTTCTTGAGACAGAATTTCTTTGTGTATCCCTGGCTGTCCTGGAACTAGTTCTGGAGACCAGGATGGCCTTGAACTGACAGTCCCCCTTCCTCTGCCTCCCAGATGTCATGTACCATCACTACCCTGTTAGCATTGCAAATATTTAAGTATTAGTGAACCAAATTTTTAAAAAATATTTATTTACTTTTTTTTTTATGTATGTGAATATACTGTCATTCTCTGGTGAGAGGAGGGCATTAGATCCCATTACAGATGGCTGTGAGCCACCATGTGGGTGCTGGGAATTGAATTCAGGTCCTGAAAGACCAGCCAGTGTTCTTAATTGCAGAACCATCTTCCCAACCCCTGAGAAGCAAATTTTAAACAAAGACAAAGGCTTTTGTTGTAAATAGAATTATGACTTAAATGATGAGATTTATTTTTCTCATTATGTTTGTGTATTGGTGTGGGTATATGTAGTCCATGTGGGTGTCTACAGAGGCCAGAAAGCATCAGATCCTCTGGAGCTGGAGTTTCAGGTAATTTGCTACCTGGCCAGCATGGATGGGTGCTGGGACGTAAACTCAGGTCCTTTGCAAGAACAGCACACATATATAATTGAGCCATCTCTCTAACCTCAAGTATAATATTTTAAATTGAAATTTATCCTATTTTGGAATATTATGGATTGATAACAGTATTCTTTATCTGCTTATCTTTATTTGTTTTATTTTGCATCCCATTAAAAGAGTTCTAGTGGCTTAACTGTGGTTAAGGGCATGTACTACTTGCTCTTCAATGATTGATCCCAATTTGAATTCCTGGTACCCACTCCATCAGGAGAGGATCAACTGCTTCTGGCCTCTTTATGCACCTGTACTCAATTCACATACACAAACATAATTAAAAATATAAAAATCTATTAGAAATTCCACAAGTTATTAGTATTAGTAACTTAAATCATCACTTCACTGTGACGTGGGTAAAGGGTTGGAGAGCTTGCCTGCTTACTGGTCTAAGAGCATGTGTTCTTGGAGCGTGCCTGCCTCGGTCCCCAGCGTCCATACAGTGACTCATGAGCGCTTCAGCTCCAGCTCTGACCTTCATGGGCACCAGACATTTAGCACCATACACACATAGAGACAAAAACTCACACCCACAATCTAAGAAGAAAATTAAGACTGAAGTCAGTAGATAAGATAAAGCTCACCATGTAGGTAAATGGAAGATGTGGAGAAAAAGCACGATCAGGTCCGAATGAGGTGATTTGAATTGTCTTAGGAATTGACGCATTTTAAAAATTAAAAAATTGGCAGTTATACACGTTAACTATACAGTTATTAGTACCAGTATATTTTTGTTGCAATTTAGAAAACAGACTTTATGTTGTTCAGAGTTCTTTTAACTGGGATATTTTCCAAATTTGAAATTTAGGGCAGCAGCAATGACTCTGCGCACGGTATTATTGTCATTGCAAGCACTGTTGGCAGCCGCAGAGCCAGATGACCCCCAAGATGCAGTAGTAGCGAATCAGGTAAGAGCAGTTATGCAAAGACCTGCACATGCAGGGTTTAATATTGGATGCCAACATATGAACATTCTATATTGGGACTAAATTTGTTACTAATTTCTTTTAATAAAATAATTTTGTCACATATAATAAAATCATGTCTCAGACTAGAGAGATGGCTCAGTGGTTAGGAGCACTGACTGCTCTTCCAGAGGTCCTGAGTTCAATTTCCAGCAACTACATGCTGGCTCACAACTGTCTGTAATGGGATCAGATGCCCTCTTCTTGTGTCTAACAACAGTTACATTGTACTCATATACAGAAGATAAAACTTTAAAAATTAAAATAACACATAATAAACAAATAACAAATAAAGAATAGACAAATACCGGTTAGGAATTCCATGACCACTTATGTCCAGATATGTACATTGCAGAGGTTCTTAATGATTTAAGTTCTTCTTAAGCTCCAGCCCAAAGATTTATTTATTGATTGATTTATTATATGAGTACACTATAACTGTCTTCAGACACCCCAGAAGAGGGCGTCAGATCTTGTTACAGATGATTGTGAGCCACCCTGTCGTTGCTGGGAATTGAACTCAGGACCTCTGGAAGAGCAGCCAGTGCTCCTAACCACTGACCGACCCATCTCTCCAGCCACCATTGCTAGACTTAAAGTGCTTGAAATTACAACTTTTTATAGTTTGCACATATGTGCTATTAATATTTGGTAGTAGAAGTCTTTCTTGAAGTTTAGCTTTGATTTTCCCATAAATTGAGATAAATTCAGATATAAAAGGTAACTTTTGAAAAAATTATTTATTTTATGTACATTGCCTGTCTCTGTGAAGGTGTCGATTCCTGGAGATACAGGATCATGTGGCTGCTGGGAATGAACCCTGGTCTCCTGGAGTAGCAGCCAGTGCTCTTAACTGCCGACCTGTCACTTGGCCTCCATAGCTGATTTTTAACACCTGAAATAATGTTTGTGTTGTTCATTACAAAGTACTGCTAGAAATACATTAGGTATATCATCTTAATAAAAATAGGTAATTCTCCTTTTAGTTTGGTAAGAGCTGTCTATGGTTAAACAGTCCTTAATCCCAGCCCTCTATTGGTAGAGGACAGTGGATCTCTAAATTTGAGCCAAACCTGAAATAGATAGGGATGGCAAGACAGGGCTGCATATTGAGAAGTGTTCTGAGAGACAGCGGTGTGGGAGGCAGAGGGGTAATGGAGGCACTCAGTCCTGCTCTGCGGTTAGAGAGCGGCTGGCTCAGCTCTTCACCACCATTCTGAGGACAGGTCAGGTCCCAGCACTCTCCCTGGGCAGCGTGCTACTGTCCTCTTCTTGACCTTTGTGTGCAGATACACAAACGCACATAAATAAAACTGAAAAAACAGTACTTTGATAAATATTAAAATGAATTGATATCATTACTTTATACTTTGCCTTAGATTTTTTTTTTTTTTTTTTTTTTTTTGCTTGTTTGTTTTTGGGACAGGATTTCTCTGTGTAGCTCTGGCTGGCCTGGCACCCACTCTGTAAACCAGACTGGCCTCAAACTCAGAAATCCGCTTGCCTCTGCCTCCCAAGTGCTGGGATTAAAGGCGTGCGTCACCACCGCCCGGCATAAATGTACTTTCTTTGGAACAAACACATCATAGTTGAGCAGCTACAGTAACTCTCACTGTTATTGTCTTGTTAACTGCTTTTTTCCTCCATATAGTACAAACAAAATCCTGAAATGTTCAAGCAAACAGCTCGACTTTGGGCACATGTGTATGCTGGAGCACCAGTTTCTAGTCCAGAATACACCAAAAAAATAGAAAACCTCTGTGCTATGGGTTTTGATAGGGTAAGTATTAGAGGAATTGATTTGATTCCTCATTTTAGACTCCCGCTCCCTGTCCTTGGCGGTCCTTGGTACAAGGGGGGTGGCTAGCAATTTTAAAAATCCAGTTTTGGTTAATAGTGTTTTGTTACTGGAATCAGTGATGATTGTTACCAGTCATTGGTAGAGGGACGAATACATGATTCTCAGTGGAGAGGAAGATGTGTTTTCTGTGGGGTGTGACTGCTCTTGTCCTCTTCTTTACAGAACGCAGTAATAGTGGCCTTGTCTTCAAAATCATGGGATGTAGAGACTGCAACAGAACTGCTTCTGAGTAACTGAGGCACAGGAGCTGCGGCCAGCAACGCTCGCCCGCTCGCTCGCTCGCCCGCCTGCCTCTTCCTGAGGAGCATCAACACCTGTTATTTTTAGGATTCTGCATAAATTTCTTTTAAACTGGCATTCTTGCCTAATGATGTTACCTAGGCACCATTGGAGACTGAAAAAAAATTCCCTGCTCTGTAAATAAAGCTAATTAAACGTCTGTGTAAATTTAAAAAGGGGAAATATTTTAATTTTTTTTTCTTAATAGTGTAAAAATTCTTTGAGCTAAGCTAAAACCATGGGAAAACATGCTACTTTAGTGTTTAGCAGTGTAACAGACTTGCGAGTTTGCTTCAGGGTTCTCCTGACTAACTAGGATGACACCCGAGTGTCACCCTTCACATTGTGGTGTAGACTCACAGCTCCCTCAAGTTTGAACACGGATCCTCTGTGCCTGTGAATTTACTTGCATGCTTGTACTTGACTTCTTAGAATGGGTAGCTGAAAAGACCACCCTTTTAATCATTAGGACATTCTTGAATTATGAGATTTATCCTGATTTAGAGATGGTGACCTAATCAGAGCTTTTCCGTCCCTGTGGACTGGTAGGGACACTCTTACTTTTCCCCTGTCACCATCCTGAGTGGAGATTCTCATGGTCAATTTCTTTTGTTTGGTGGGAAACGTGCTGAGGAACAGTGTCCCTTGTTCCGGTTTTAGCTCATAGGTTTGGAATGTTTTGTCCGAGTTCTTCACTTTGTAAGTAGTAATGCAAAAAGGGGCTGCTAATTTTGTTTCTCTTACAAAAGGAGTAAATACTTGATGTTGCAGTATTTCTAGATTTAATAAAAGGACACTGCTTAGTTTTTCAGTGAATTTGACATTAATTTTTAAAATGATAAAGTCTTGGAAACTTGAAGGTTACAGCACCTGTTCCCTGGTGCTCTGCCTGACTCTGTGGGACAGTTTGCTTTGTCAGACACTTGAGTTACTCTTCCTGCACTCCCCATGTTGTTACATGAAAGCTGTAGTGTCCCGCTGTACATACTAGATGCACATAGGAACAGGGGTACATTCCAATCTAGCTTTCTTTATGATGTTTCTGATAATGTGAGAATTGAAACGTTACCTTCTCTTGTACATAGACTTCCTGTCCTTAGCAACTGTCGCATTGCATTCTATCTTCCAAAGCTTGAAAATTACTAGTTTTGCAAATTCAAATTCTACATTTAACCATCTTAATTAAGGTTCAAGTGAATTTATTTAGACAGTTGTTACATAGGAGATACAATTAAAAATTTTGAGGACCAATGCATAAATTACAAAAATGTAATGGAACAGACTGAATTAAAGCAAGGCTGTGTGTATTGAAAGTCCTCTTCTGAAAGGTTCGGTTTCTTGAAGTGCTGTTTCATCATATAGTCACGAAGTGTTTCAAAAATACTTTTTGAACCTATTAACTCAGCATAACTTCATTTGACTTTTAATAATCTTGATACTACAAGCAATAAAAGAACCATTAATATAACATTAAAGATGTGAAGGTTCTTCTAGCCAATTGTAAGGCTTTCACAGTTGACAGTGACTTGGTCGTTGTTCCTGCACATTAAACTCAAGCTGCTATGTTGTTCTCCATGTTTGCGGATGCACGCATTTCCTGTTGCAGCTGCTTCCTTTTATTGCTATAGGTTATTTCATAAAGATGCCAAAGGAAACAAGTTCGTTATTTATTTTAAATAGCTAAAACTTTATAGTTTTTTTTTTAATTCTCAGATAAGATGGAAATATGTGAAATCATGGACAGTTTACTTCCACTGTTCACTAGGATTTAATGGAGGGTGGCTTGGCAACACTAACATTTAGGTATTGGAAAGTATAAAACACATGCTTGGAGCTTGCTCTCTGCCTGTGCTGCCGGGTGAACTGTCTGGCGGAGGACGATGCAAGAGCGCAGACAGACGAGTCGGCAGTGCCTGCGGTGCCATGGTGGCAGCTATGCTCTGTTTTTGTATTCATTCTTTTGTTTTTGTTTTTGTTTTGTTTTTGTTTTTGTTTTTTTGCATATTGGCTTCAGACTGGCTCCACTGAACACTTACTGGGCATGTACATATAACGTGTTTTCATAGATTTGACATGGCCGTGCCCTCACCTCCTGGGGTCCTAGCCCTTGGGTGTTCACCGGGAGCTCCAGACCGGCTGGGTTTCAGCAGCGAGGCTGCTTGGGTTCCTCATGCCCGGCAGTGTGAGAGCCATTCTGGGGCAGTTTCCTCACTCTTCTTTGTTATTTCCCAGCTTGTAGGTGTAGTTCATCATCAAGAAGCAGCTCAGGCTTTTACTCTGGTTACATTTAGGCAAACAATACTAAAAATTTTATTTAGAAAAAAGAACCCTGCTGGAAATTATTTTTGTAATTCTGCATTTGACAGTTTATCACCTTAACAAGTCCTAAAAGGGTGGTTTGGTCTCGTCGTAGCGCTTTCACTCCTGGGCTCTTGAACGAGACAGGCAGGCAGAGTCTGAGAGACTCCCTGTGGGCGGTGTGTCAGTCTTAACCCCCTGCTCCTGTAATCTTAGTGAGATTCCATTCAGAGCAGGACGGTTCCTTTGTCCTTGCTGGTCCTCTGATGGGCTTTGACATTATACAGCTTTTTTCCTGAGCCTATGCCTGACTTTTAGTATAAAACTTGTAGAGCATGTTGGGAACTTCGAAATCAAAAACCATGTAAATGTTCAGAATCGAATATTTTGCCTTTGAGAAGTGTAAACCTATCAGCTGAATTAAAACATTTTTTTTGAAATTTTTTATATTTCTGATGGTGGCATTTAACACTATGCAAAAAACTTAAGTATCTGCAGAAAGGAATTGACAGTAGGTTTTGTTCACACTGAAGAACACAGTGTGTTATTCATTACTGGTTAGGCTGTTCGGCCAGTTTACAAATGTGGAAGAGGAGCCAGTTGTGCGTGCAGGCCTCATACAGCCTTTATAACTGCAGGAGAGGTAGGTGTGTTTGCAGTCTAGTCTACCGGAAATGAGGTTTGGTGGGGTGAGGATTCAAAATGAATTTAGGAATTGAACAGTGGAGTCAGGTATATTGTATAAAGATGGAACCAGTGTTTAGATAGGAAAAAAGGAAGGTGTCTGTCCATAGTTAAACTTTATTTCATGGACTTTGATAAAATAGTTCTGTATTACTTTTTCTAGTTCCAAGGAGTTGAAGTTTCAAGTTATATTTTCATCTTTCAGAACCTGTTTTAGTGTGAACCCATCAGCCTGTTGGTGTTACTGAGGAATAGCCTTTTCTCAAGCATGACTTCCAGTGTCTATGCATGTTGTAACATGCTTATACACTGTTTGCACTGTTGCAATACAGAGTACAAACCCACAGCGTAAGGTGGGGCAGTGTTGGTGTCTCCCTTACCTATCTTGTTACTGCTTTCTCAGACTGCTAGAAACTCTGGAGCCTGCAGTCCTCACTGGAAGGTGTCACGACTGTGTCATCTTTGGCATGGTTATTTCCCCCACACTGCTATCTGATCAGGTGTGGCACAGGTCTGTTTGGTTCTGAGGCAGTGGATCTTTCATTGCACTGTGCTTTTACTGACCATGTCTGCTTACTCTCACCTACTTTTTACAGGCATCAAAATAAAAAAAGCTAGACAATTTCTTTGGGGGAAAAGAGAATTATTTAATGTAATTTAAAGACTTTTCCTATAGAAAATGAAATATTATTGAAAATAATATCTATTTTTTAGCTTTCAGCATTTGATGGTGCTTTGTCGTGGTGTCTGCTGGAAGTTACTGCCATTATAGGGATTTTCATTAACCTCACTTTGGAAGAACCTTGCTTGTTAGCTTCTTTAGATCTTTAAACAGTTTGTTAGTGACGGTAAACTCTGTAGGAGGGTCTATTCTGAGCCATTCACTTCTTGTAAGGGGAAAATGGGCTGGCTACCAGAAATACCATTGAAGCAGGGTGGGCTGTGGGCGGAGGGTTGGGTGTCTGTCTTGAGAATTAAAAACTACGAAACACTTTTGTATACAACTGAATTTTTAAAAAATAAACACATTTTTAAAGATGTTGAATTTTCCCCCTTATTGGGAATTCTTAAAAATAAATGCATGCACATCTCCCCCCGGCACATGTTTTTATATCTTATTTCTGGGTCTTATGTCTAGACAGGGAATTAATTTATCACATTAAACAAGCAGGTAGATGCCCTCTGCAGCCTCATAGTGATAGTCTGCGTGCTAATAGTTTGTGTGGATTTCCTCGGTTTGCGAAGGGTTTAGATGTGTCCTGGAACGCTGTTGAGCTGAGTCCCGAGCGATGATTAAGTTCTCCACTTTCCCTGGTGTGTGAGGCAACACTTGAGTTTTCATACAGGCACACAAGTTAAGGGAAGTTTGTGTTGGACCATGAAAACCCTCAATGCTCTTGAAGTGTCATGGATTAATCTTAGTTTTAATTTAAGATGACTAAGATGGCACTAGGTGTGGTGGTGGACATGATTTCAGTACTCACGAGGCAGAGAGAGATGGGAAGGTCTGAGGCTACCCCTGTCTATGTGTGCACTTCCAGGTTTACCAAGCTACATAGTTAGACTGTCATAAACAAAAGTTTGGTTTTTTTTCTGACTCTGTACTTCATGTAGGTAAGTAGTGTTTTACCATATTTGTAAAAATCAGATGAAATAGAGGTTATTGCTCCAATCTCAGCACTTGGGAACCTGAGGCAGCAGGATCAGGAGTTCAATACCTGGTCCTGTATGTGCTTCATATAGACCTTAAATAGAACATCAATTCTTTTTTTTTGTTTTGTTTTGTTTTGTTTTTGTTTTTTGAGACCAGGTTTCTCTGTGTATCTCTGGCTGTCCTGGAACTCACTTTGTAGACCAGGCTGGCCCTGAACTCAGAAATCCGCCTGCCTCTGCCTCCCAAGTGCTGGGATTATAGGCGTGCGCCACCACAGCCCGTCTGAACATCAATTCTTGGCCAAACAGATTCCTTTGTGTTCAAGCCCAAAACAGCAGCAAAGTGACATATTTAAAACTTTTTTGTGGGTGGGGCCTTGGGTAAAGTAGATTGATAGAATTATCAAACCTGGTAAAACTGATGTGGGGTTGGGGAGTTGAGCTCAGTAGCAGAGCACTTGCCTAAGCTAAATTTCAGTCACACAGGACTGCAAAACCAAGTGTAACCAGCAACAAAACAAATAAGTGCCAAATACATTTCATGAGTAGTCAGTCCGTTGCAGGGATGTTTGTTGCCTGGAGAGGGACTGGAGTGGGGAGTAGGAAGTACTTTTTCATAGATCAAGGCTCCTGCTTTAAGTTTGGCAAAGCAAGCGCTCATTCAGAGTAAGGTGGTCAAAATTAAGGGTGTTTGTTTTGTTCTTAGAGAAGTACTCCACTGTGTACTATGAAGGCAGGACTATACCTGGGTGGCAGTACTCTGCCCAGTGGTGAAACCCTTGAGTATACTTGAGTCCCTAGTACTGACTTTGAAAGGTAAGCAAACTGTCAGGATTACAAGCGTATATACTTGTAATCCTGACACTGGGGAGCCTGAGGCAGGAGGATTGCTATGATTGAGCTTAGTGAGTTACATAGATCCTGTGTTTAAAAATAAAGTAAGGGAGCAAGGCTATAGCCTAAGATGAGAAAGACTTAGAAGCCAACTGCTTAAAGGCTATAGAACACTAGCAGTTGTGTTTGTTCATGAAAGTTATTCCAAATGTTCACTTTTAGTTTTGAGAATCAGTAATAGGGTACTTGTGTATACTATCTCAGTACTCGGTAGCCTAAAGCATGAGGATGGAGAGTGTATATATATATATATATATATATATATATATATATATATATATAACCGGGCGGTGGTGGCGAATGCCTGTCAGGCTGATTTCTGAGTTCAAGGCCAGCCTGGTCTCCAGAGTGAGTTCCAGGACAGCCAGGGCTATACAGAGAAACCCTGTCTCAAAGAAACCAAATACAAAATACCAAAAAAACAAGAAAACAAAAACAAAAACAAAGGATCTGAGGAAAGCCTGCTACTACTCTACTACATGTTTGCATGTGAGTGCACCTATGAATATCAGAGGATACCGAGTGTCTTTCTCCTTTGTTCTTTGGCTTATTCCCATGAGAAAGGGTCTGAATGACTTTATGCTACCCCTAGTGCTGAGATTACAGCTATGTGTGTCCATGCCTGTTTTGAGATCATCATGAGAGAGCATGCCCTCTTGTCTGAACCGTTCCCAGTATCACCATAGCTTTGTCTTCATGCTTAAAAAGAGGGCTTTGACGCTTAAATGAAGTGGCTTTAGTACTGGGGAGACGGAAAAGAATACCAGAGTCACCTGGAGCAAGGGGTAAACCAGACAGACTAAGGCAAGGAGATGCTGCGAAGGCCAGGCGGTGCAGGGAAGAGTGGAGTGGGCAGGGACAGCAGGAGGCCTGCGGAGCACAAGGACACTTCCCAGCGCTTAGTTCAGTTCCGAATCTGAGAGCCCTACCTTTTGTCCCCGTCCCTGTTGATGATTCACAAGCAAAGCTGGTCTGTGAGCTCAGGGATTGGTGGCATGCGTGGGGCCAGATCCCATTGCCCGTGGTGTGCACCCCAGCCCTGTCCTCACTTCACTAAGCACCTGTCTGCCCCGTGGCACTTCTGGGCTGTACTGGTGTGTCTGTACTTCAATTCACTTTCTGATTCATTTACTGGCGCCAGTCCTCAGTGTGGCAATAATGGTCCCGTCTGAGCCTTTGAAGAGATCATTGAAGAGGGCAGCAATGGAGTGCTAGCGTGGGTCCTACATGAAGTGACACTGTACTGCCCATGTGCGGGGCGGCCAGCGGCACCGTGCCAGTTCCCAGCACTATGCTTCTTAGATAATTCTAAAGAATGAAAATGTGTGCCATTACAGAAACACCTCCTAGAGTTTACTGGTGTGGCTTTATCTTAAGATTATACTAATTGATAATGTTCGTGTTTTTATTTTACTTTTTGTTCACACAGGGTTTCACTGGCCTGGAATTTACTATAATGACCAGGCTTGTTTCAAACTTGGGGGACTTTTTCTCCCAATGCCAGGATTACAAGTTTATGTGACCATGCCTCATCACTACTATTCATAGTCCATGAAGTCCATGAAGATTTCTTCAGTAAACAGAGCAGTTAGTTATATATCAGACCTGGTTAGAGATGCAAACGTGGATTTCCCTTTTATAAAATGCAACATGGATTTGATATTTTATCTCCAGGTATGATGGTGCACACCCTTATCCTAGAAATAGGGAGTCAGCTCCTACAAGATGGAGGGCTGTGCAAGAGATTTGGGAGGGTCTCTTACTGGGACCTGGGGCATGCAGGCTTGGCTAGATAGGGATCTAATTGTTTCTGCCTCCCTAGGACTAGAATCATAATTGTGCTGCCCCACCAAGCCTTTTAATATGGTGCTGGGTGTTGGAGCACGCATCCTCAACATTGTAAGGCAATTCCTTACCCTCTGACCTGTGTCCTCAGGCCCTAGTTTCTATGCATTGCTCAAGGGCATTATTGAGAAAGCTAAGTTCATACATCCATCAGTCCTACAGCACTTGGTTTACAAGGTCCTGGGTGTGTCAATACCATTGGAAAAAACAACAAAGACACCAGTAGGATGTGGTAGTAAATTGGCAAGCATTTGTAAAGCCCTGGACTCAGTCCTTAGCTCCATGAAAAAGAAATGTATCTAAGCAAACAAACTTTCTCCAGAGTTTAAAAACCCATACTAAGTATCTATCAATGACCCTGATCAATACAGTGAGAAGAAAACCTGAAACTGGAACTTGCCTGAAATATACCTGCATCCAAAGCCAGGCATAGTGGTAGATTCTTGTATCCCCAGCATTTCGGAGGAGAGTCTGGGCTTCATAGATTACCACAAGATGCCCATCGAGTGTACATGTAAAATTACAGTACTGAACACCGAAACAAAGGGCTTGATTACAAAGCACTTCTAACTATGACTTCTATAACTAGCTGCCGTGCCAGTGTAGAATATTTACAGATATTCAAGTTCTCAGCTTTGATCTCCGTTTGGATTTCAGAACGTGAACGATATGGAGGAACCTAAGTGGAAGAGAAATGAGAGGTCAACGGTGACAAAGGCCGTTCAGCAGCCAAGTGCTGCCCGGCAGTGTGTGGCTGCCCCAGAGAGCACTCCCTATGACAGAGCAAGAGAGACCAGGGAGGCCGACCATGCACAGCACCGAAGTGGCACGAATTGTAGTGGAACTGACAGAAAACAATGGTAGCAACCATAGGAAAATGTAAAAAACACACAACACACTTGAAGTGTTAAGAAACCAATAATATATAATTAAAATATAAACTACCAGCCAGGCATGGTGGTGCACGCCTTTAATCCCAGCACTTGGGAGGCAGAGGCAGGCAGATTTCTGAGTTCGAGGCCAGCCTGGTCTACAGAGTGAGTTCCAGGACAGCCAGGACTACGCAGAGAAACCCTGTCTTGAAAAACAAAACAAAAATATAAACTACCTTTTCTCATGAATTGCCAAAAGGGGAACTGGGAATTGGTCACACAATAGTGAAATGAACGTAAGAAGCAGGTTAGTTATGACTGTACTCCAGTGCTGCACAGTATAGGGTGTGGTGGCACAGACCTGTAATCCCAGGTATATCCATTCATAGCTATATAGCCAGTTTATTATTTTTTTTAAAGATTTATTATTATAAGTACACTGTAGCTGTCTTCAGACACACCAGAAGAGGGCACCAAATCCCATTACAGATGTTTGTGAGCCTCCATGTGGTTGCTGGGATTTGAACTCAGGACCTCTGGAGGGTAGTCAGTGCTTAACTGCTGGGCTTTCTCTCCAGCCCATATAGCTAGTTTATTATCAGTTATACATGAGATCCTGTATTAAATAAGTGTGATTCCTGCTACTCCTCACCCACATTGCTATCCCACACACTCAGAAGTATGCTAATCTTGTATTATTTAGCTTCTGCTGCTTATCTTCCATAGAGCAATCATGATATTTAATAAGATAGGTGTCTGCACAAAATAGCTTTTAAATAAATAAGCTCTATGTTCTTAATTATGATACTGTAAAAGACTTTACATTCCCATCAGCTCTCAGCTACTTCTCTCCCCTTTTGTGATAGTGAACAACTGTTTAGCCCTGAGTGGCCTTGAACTTCCAGCATAGACCTGGATGATCTAGAACTCAGAGGTCACCCAGCCTCAGCTTCCTGGGATTAATGGGTATGTGTCACTATGTGTA
Organism: Apodemus agrarius; assembly: GCA_964023405.1. NCBI lineage: Eukaryota > Metazoa > Chordata > Mammalia > Rodentia > Muridae > Apodemus > Apodemus agrarius. The sequence goes on along the minus strand of OZ030016.1, from coordinate 42,099,004 downwards.
CTAGGCGGCTCTTCCGGGTAAGACCACCTCTAGTTAGTTCTTTCAAGCTTCCCCAGAAACAAGAAATACAACAAATACAATGCTGTTTACAGAATGACTTTGGCTTAATACAGACTTTACTAGATAATTTCAGGAGCAATAAGGGAATATAATCTGCAAGTACCCCACCTGAAATCTTGACCCTTGGACAAGCAACCTGAGAAATGAGACACAGCATGCCTGTGCAAGAGTTTGAGTGCCAGAAAGAAGACAAGCAACCAGGTTATTTTTCTTATGGGAGGGTGTGGCTGCGTTTACAAGTGCTATCTTGAAGCTCTGGGTTCTTTTCCAGGTATAAGACAAAAGCTTGTGTGAAGCTAGGAATTCCAGCTCTCTAGGGGTAGAGGCAGGAGGATTACGTGTTCAAGTTCATCCGTAACTACATAGTGCCTTCAAGGACAACTTTGGCATGAGACCCTGCATTAAAAAAGCCTCTTAACTACATGGGATTGGGGGGGGGGTGTTGGAGAGTTTAGAGATTAAGAGCACTTATTTTTGCAGAGGACCTGGGGTTAAGTCCTAGCACCCACATGGGGGCTCACAATCAACTGTGCTTTGGGGTATTCAACACTCTTTGTCTAACCTCCAAGGACACCAGGCATACATGTAGTATACATGTGTATGGAATCAAAACACTCATAAATTCAAACAAATCTTAATAAAACAACAAAAATACAGGAGAAAAACAATGGGATGAGTGACAGAGGCTTGGCACCCTACATTACCTGAGCAGCCAGCAAGTTCAGTTGTCAAAGCTGGTAAGACTTGAAGTAAAGACAGAGAAGAAATGAGCCTGGTCAATACACTTGTCTATCACCATGTATATTGGTTGAGGCCTATTGGAGATATTCTCCCTTTGTAAATGTTCTAGACCCATATGAAAGAGCGTAGTGATCACATAAGCCGGAAATCTGTTCTACCTTATACTTCATCCAGAGAGTGCTGGTCATAGTTTTTATTAAAACAACATGCTAATATATAGTGTATTGTCTGGGGACTATTAAGTTAAAAAAAAAAACAAAAAACAAAAACAGTACAAATACAGACCTCCCCCAGTATTCTCTGCCTTTAGTCTGTATTTTAGCCAAGTTATAGAAATCATGATAATCAAGAGGACTTTAGCTGAGCGGTGGTAGCACACACCTTTAATCCCAGCACTTGGGAGACAGAGGCAGGTGGATTTCTGAGTTTGAGGCCAGCCTGGTCTACAGAGTGAGTTCCAGGACAGCCAGGACTACACAGAAAAACCCTGCCTTGAAAAACAAAACAAAATAAAACAACAAATCCAGAAGTTGGAAGGAGCCCAGATGTCCCTCAAGGGAGGAATGGATACAGAAAATGTGGTATATTTATACAACGGAATACTACTCATCAACTAAAAATAATGAATTCATGCAATTTGTAGGCAAATGGTTGGATCTGGAAAATATCATCCTAAGTGAGTTAACCCAATCACAAAAGAATACACATGAAATGCAATCACTGATAAGTGGCTATTTAATGAGCCCAGAAGCTCTGAATACTCAAGGCATAATTAGCAAGTGAAAAGATTCCCAAGAAGGAAGGAGAGGACACTGGTCCTGAAAAGACTGGATCCAGTTTTGTAGGAGAGTAGCAGAACAGAGAAATGGCGGCGGCGGTGGTGGTGGTGTTGATGATTGGGGAATAGGTGTGTGTGTGGGGGGCGGGGCTTATGGGACATATGGTGAGAAGGAAACTGGGAAAGGGGAAAGCCCTTGGAATGTAAAAAAAGAATATAGAAAATTAAAAAATAAAATAAAATAAAACAACAAAAAAAGTACCACCACACACACCTGCCAAACAAACAAACTGGCTGTAAAAATGAAGTAGTTAAGCTGGGCATGGTGGCGCACGCCTGTAATCCCAGCACTTGGGAGGCAGAGGCAGGCGGATTTCTGAGTTCGAGGCCAGCCTGGTCTCCAGAGTGAGTTCCAGGACAGCCAGGGCTACACAGAGAAATCCTGTCTCGAAAAAAATCAAAACCAAAACCAAAAATAAATAAATAAATAAATAAATAAATAAATAGGCCAACTTTGGGGAGCATCAGACATAGAGTGGCAATCCTATTAATGGTAAAATATTAAGCTCTGTTTCTTATACATCCATTACGTGACCGGCTTACTCCTTTATTAAACTAGTATATGATGCCCACCATTTTTGACACTTATCACAGAACAGTAGGAAACAAAGATCACTTTTAAGTTCCTAAGTTAAAGAACAGATCTGAAACTTTCCCAAAGATCCACCAGAATCAATCCCCCAGTATTGTGTGCTTCTGTGTGTCACTGTGAGCTACATCAGAGGCCTGAAAGGAACGCACACAATGGCGCCGTCTCAGCCAGCCTAGGACGTGGGGACATGAATATTCAGGTTTCCACACTTCTACATAATGCTGCATTTCTTGGTTTTATTTGAAACAGTGCATATTTTTAAGCATTTTATGGAAGGATTTTACACTTGTCATTTACACAAATTACAAGGTTCGGCTTAAAGTCTTTAAAAAAATTCTAAAAATCCAGCCCATGTGCAGCACAAGAATATGCAAAACTACTTTACATTATACACACTTTTTATCAAAGGAGATACAAAATTCTGGCTTGTAGTTTTAGACAAATACAAGAAGCTTCAAACTAGACACAAAGGGTTAACATTAATTCTCAAATATAAGTCTGCACTTTTGTGTTGTATTTCTCTGAGATGTAAATACCATATTCCTAACAGATTTTACATTTTCTTTTTCAAAGAAAACCTGGCACATATCCAGTAAACACGTCTCTCTCTGCTCAATCCCCAACAAGTTTACTCTTTCCTCTCTTGTGCCAGAGACCACGCGCCATGAGGAACAGACCCTGGCAGCAACTGCTTCAATGCAAACTCCAGAGCTGTAATGGCGGGAATGGCTCTGCTCTATTTTCATGAGTCCTTAACACCTAGGAACCTTCTTCCTCACACTTTGTGACTAACTGCTCAACACAGAGTTCACTGGATTCCAGCAATGAAGTCTTGGTGGTGACAAACTGGCGGCCCTAAGTCAAACTTGTAAGTAGAATATAGCACTGATTGAATGAGGGACCTGACTGTGTGCATAGATGCTCTGTCAGCAGACTGGAGGCAACAGGAAGAGCGGGGCCTTTATGCCCTTTCACGAAGTCTTGTTTCTGTCATTGGTATTCACTGTTCTCTAGCCATCTTCTGACACCTAGACATGTACATGTAAAAATACTTAAAAGAACCCACCTTTCACCTAGAGTCAATTTATAGCCAACTCTCAGCTATCTGTGGGAATTTCATTATGGAGAATTTTGATACTTCAATGATTTTACACATCCCATCAAGACCAAGTCATAATGCTCAGAGAGTGTAGCATATCCTACTAGGATTTTGGGTACAAGCCAAGTGGCAACAGTGGATACAGGCAAAACACCTGCAGAGGACAAGAGAAAAGTAAATTTTAAACAGCTCCTCCTTCTTGCATATGCCTCACTGATCTTAGGTCTACAGTCACGGAGCACCTGAGGCACAAGCAGTGTGTCACACAGATAAGGGAGAGTTGGCTGTGGTCAGTCCCTCGGTGACTTCAGCCCTTTCACATAAAAATCTCTCAGAAATTAAAGTATGATAAAAAGATAAGACTTCCATAAGACATCTAAAAGCATTTATTTTATGCAAAAAATTAAATAGGATTATGTGCACAGAAAGTGTACACATTATCTATGCTGAACAATGAATGCCAAGGAATACAATATTGTTGTAACAGTTGTCTGTAAATTAAAAATAAAAACTGAGCCCCAATTATCAGACCAAACTAAAATGCCTATTTCCCAACAGCATGGTGCAGACATGAGAGGCACTCTGCATATCTCTGTTCCTCATAAAGCTGCCAGTGTCCATCTACTTATATTTCTAAAAACCAAACCAAAACAAACCCTAAAAACAAAACCAACCTTTTTTTACATTAATAATAAAAATCTGGTGACAAAAATTATAAAACCAAATCTGGACAGTCTTTACTCCCTGAAAACCCCAATTATTCCATCATAATCATAGGAGTAAAAACCATTTTAAAGTGATATGCCTTATGAAACAGTATGTACATTTATTGCGAATTATATTAAACTAAAATGGGAGAAATCATAATATGAAGTGTTTACTACTTGCAGATCAATAATAATTTTAATTATTTTCTCATTCTGATAAAAATCAGAAAGCAACATTTATAAAATTGCCACATTACTTTTCATAGCAGGGAACAGAAATCTGTACATCTCGTTTTTTGCAGAAAAGTAGACAGGCAGAAAGAATAATACATAAGTTTCCAAAAGGAAAACAAAGAAATATGTCATCTGCTCGCTCTCTCTCTCTCTCTTGTAAAGCCTCAGTTCAGCAGACACCTGCTCTCCTGTGTGGTGGGGCGTTCTCGGCTCTAGGATGGAATCAGTTCTCAGCATCAATGTAAGGACACCCTGTTCCTCTCTAAAATGAAATCTGCAGCATGGAAAAAATGGTTACTATGCCTTTAAGTTCCAGAGATGCAGGACCTGGAACCAAGGGTTAAGCAATTTGCTTAATTATTGACTTTTCACAGGAAAAGTCTGGGGGAGGGGAGAACAGAGATGCTCTTAGCCTCTCTAGAGTCTGCTGTACATTTATTTCACCAGAGGACTGTGGCTGTGTAAAAAGGAAGGCTAGCTTCTTTCAGTTTTCAAGGCAGAAAGTGTGTATTTGAAGGGAGTTTCGTTTTCTGTGTGGGGACGTTGGAATCCAAGTTTTTACAGAACGTGGAATCTGCTTCTGTTTGGCCTTCATTTTCTTCTTTTACCTTGGGGACAGAAGAACACAAGGTTAGAACCATCTAAGTTGTGAAGTAAAAGTTTCCTTTTCTTACCTGTACCTTCACTAAGTTTCAGGGGATCACCCATTAAGCTACATAAAACTAAAACAACAATCTATCCCGGGAGGGAGGGAAGGAAGGAAGGAGGGATGGATAGATGGACGGACGAACGAAAAACCCCTCAAACACAGCAGAAGGACATGGGTCTGTTACCAGGTGGGCAGAGTTAATGCTTCTGACTCACAGAACCAGAGCTCTAACCACATGGGGTGGGAACAATGTATCTCTTTGGGAGAAAGAAGTGACCACCCACCTGATAAGTGACCTGTGGGATGCAATGTGACTATGCCCTGATGGGGACCTGTTCCTTTTCCCTGTGGGGAGCAGATTCCTCTGCTGAGCCGCTGCTGTTTAATTCAGGGACAAGGCATTCATTGTAGCTGATATAGATGGATAAGCAGTTCACATGATGGAACACAGAGCTTTACACATTCCTGCCCACTACTCCCTCATATTTTCAATCCGTTTAAAAAGACTATGCCTCCTTTATAGTTCACCTTGGGAATCAGAGTCCTAACCTGTTAACTCTACAAAAATGGATGCTAAAAGTCACTACAAGAATTCCCAGGAGCTTAGAGATTAATGCCGTGCTGTTCAAGAGCCCTGTGTCAGCTCCCTTTACTACCTTGAATCTCCTGGGCACCTGGGCCCTCCCTCTCCCACTGACTTACGACATGAATCATCGGGGACTCCATCCAGTCTGTGTCCTAAACGGAAAATGTTCATGCTATTTTGATAAAATTACCTGTTATTGAATGTATATTTATAACCAGCTAATAAGTCTGGCATGGTTCAACAAGCCTGTCAAGTTTGAAGACAACCTGGGGTTGTATTTGTCAACACTGTCTCCAATAAACAACTACTTAACAGGAGGTTATGTCATCTTCTCATTGCAAAGCAAATCAGTAAATCCTTCTGCTTAAGACAGAAATTCCAGATCCTTGAACTAAGACCTATATTAAGCTTGCCAGGCAGACACGGATCTAAACAAAACTGCTCTTTATTATCAAGGAGACATTATCTTTAAGTTCAAGTTTCCTGCAGATACGAACTATGAAGACTGTTCACCGCTGCCTTGCCCGCTTGTTGAACTTCTGCTACTAGGCCTCCATCCAGGAGGACTACGGGGTGGTGCTCTGTGCCTCTTTAACTTGATGCTGAGGATCACCTAGACATTTGTGAATGTAGGCAAGCATCTGTCAGTGAAGCTGGGTGCTAGCCTCCTCCACTGATACTAATAATTTCTCCCTTAATGGAAGAATCTGGACTTGAGTATAAGCAAAGCGTATCAAGAGTCAGTGAAATTTACTTTTATGTTTGTGCTTGTGTTTTATGCTTGTGTTCTAATGGCTACTGGGAGCTCAGTGACTAGGAGCACTGACTACTCTTCCAGAGGACTCAGACTTGATGCCCAGCACCTAAATCCCAGCCTCAAACATTAGTCAGTTCTCTTTGTACTATGTAGGATCTGGAGTCACAACTCAGTTGGCAGGAAGTGCCTTTATAGGCTGAGGCATCTTCACCAGTACCTTGTCTCTGAATTAAAAAAAAAAAAAAAAAAAAAAAAAAAAAAAAAAAAAAGTTTTGAGTACGAGCCAACCTTGAACTCAGGAGCTCGGCCTACCTCTGCATCTCAGGTGTGGGAATGAAGGTATGAGCCAGTACCCACTGGCTTTGTTTTTATTTTTCAGACAGGGTTTTGTGATGTAGCTCAGGCTGACCTGGAACTCACAACATTATTTTCAATGCAGAACTTACCGAACAGTTTGCCTTTAGCTAATAGTTCCAGTACGTAATAGAAAGTAATTCAACTAAAGAAACATCATTCTTCAAGCAATTAAACTTAGAGCCAAGACAAACATCCAGCTGTTAAGATACTGTTGCCTTCCCAGACAGCAGTGCTATGATTGGAAAGAGCCTGCTCAGAGTACAAACAATTCTAAATGCAGAATATAATGACAACAGGAAACTTCCTGGTCCTCATTTACAGAGTACTGTTGGAAAACCCTCTTCTGACCTATGTGCACACACGTGCATGCGAATACATGAACACGCCCCTCCCCACCCACCTCGGAGACAAGCACACATGCACTAAAAAATGTAGAATGGCTGAAGAGGTGGCTCATAGATTATGGGTACTTCCTGCTCTTCTAGAGGACCTAAACTCACACCCACAGCATACAGCTTAAAAAACTCCAGCTCTTAGCCGGGCGTGGTGGCGCACGCCTGTAATCCCAGCACTTGGGAGGCAGAGACAGGCGGATTTCTGAGTTCGAGGCCAGCCTGGTCTACAGAGTGAGTTCCAGGACAGCCAGGACTACACAGAAAAACCCTGTCTCAAAAAAAAAAAAAAAAAAAAAAAAGCCGGGCGGTGGTGGCGCACGCCTTTAATCCCAGCACTTGGGAGGCGGAGGCAGGCGGATTTCTGAGTTCGAGGCCAGCCTGGTCTACCGAGTGAGTTCCAGGACAGCCAGAGCTACACAGAGAAACCCTGTCTCGAAAAACCAAAAAACCAAAAAACCAAAAACCAAAAAACAAAACAAAACAAAACAAAAAAAAAAAAAAAAAAACCAAAAAACAAAAAAACAAACAAACAAACAAAAAAAACCTCCAGCTCCAAGGAATTAGATACTTTTTTTTGGATTTTGTTTTTTCGAGACAGGGTTTCTCTGTATAGCCCTGGCTGTCCTGGAACTTACTCTGTAGACCAGGTTGGCCTTGAACTCAGAAATCCGCCTGCCTCTGCCTCCCAGAGTGCCGGGATTACAAGCGTGCGTCACCACTGTCCGGCGATTCTTTTTTTTTAAAAAAGATTTGTTTATTTTATACACACACACACACACACACACACACACACACACACTGTTGCTGTCTTCAGACACACCAGAAGAAAGTGTTGAATCCCATTACAGATGGTCGTGAGCCACCATGTGGCTGCTGGGAATTGAACTCAGGACATTTGGAAGAGTAGCCAGAGCTCTTGTGCACCTCTCCAGCAGATTAGACACTTTTGTGCTGACATCTGTAGGCACCCTACATGCATGGCATATAGATACATCCAGGTCAATGTCGGGCCAGTCGATGAGAGTCTTAAAATAAAATAGGGCTGGAGAGAAGGCTCAGCAGTTAAGAGAGACCACTGACTGCTCTTCCAGAAGTCCTGAGTTCAATTCCCAGCACACATAATCAATCAATCAGCCAACCAATCAATTAATCAATCAATAGAGAACTCTTTCAGGTGAGTAAGGTGACACCTGCTTATGCACTCAGCACTTAGGTCAGAAGTTTGAAAGATGAGAGAGTCATTCTAGGTCACACAATGAATGTGAGGGAATATTTTTTTTCCCTAAATAAAAAGTTGGACATGGTTAGTCATGTCTGAAAGTCTAGCATTTGAGATGCAGAGAAAGGCAAAGTGCTATGAACTGGAAGCTAGCTTGTCTACACAGGGATTTCCAAGTTAGCCAGTGCTATAAAGGGAGACCTGTTTCAGTAAACTAAGTAAAATCAAGGGCGTGGGAAATAGCACAGAGAGAAGTAACTATGTATAGCTACCACTGTCAGCAGCCTAAGGTGGGCATGATTTATTTGAACTAATGGCCTCTCTTCCTTATTGCTATGGTAGGGCTGGACTAATACACTTACAAAAACTTTTCCTATTACTAGTATTATTACTAATATATATATTATATATTATGTATATTTATTTATATCAGGAAGGTATCCTTTATACCAGTGGTTTTCAACTTTCCTAATGCTGCAACCCTTTAATACAGTTCCTTCTTTCTTGTGACCCCCCCATAAATGTATTTTGTTACTACTTCATAACAGTAACTTTGCTATTGTTATGAACTGCACTGTTACTCTTTTAGAGAAGGGGCCACGCCTGCAGGCTGACAGCCCACACTTTGGAGGTGACTAGCCCGGCTCACCACTGCTTGCTTATTATCTACTCTGTTTGCCATGCCCCCTCTTCCTTTGGTTCTTTTCACTAAACCTTAATACGGGGGCTTTTCTTTGTGTATGCTCTGAAGGAAACTGGCAACAGGCATAGAGTCTACATTAAAATGTGATCATGTTAAATTCTTGGTGTTTTCTTAAGTTCTTGAATCTTCAAAGGACAGTCTCTGAGGACTCCCACCCTGGAGCCACACCGTGCTCCATCTGGAAGGCTACTCCGGCCCGCTCCGCCTGGGAGACGGAGAGCGCCTACGGACAACTGCTTGAACTTCAGTGCACTGATGCATACATGGAACTCGGCAATAGGTTTCTCTCACAGAAGAATTCTATTTGTGTTTTAACAGGTTACACAATCCTGATCTCAAAACCAAAACTATGTAGTGTTAAAAAGAACGCTGGCCGTGGCAGACTACACACCAGCTCCGGGGGTGGGGTGGGGGGGTGGGGTGGTGGGGTGGGGTGGGGTGGGGGGGTGGGGTGGGGGGGAATTTGGTCCAGAATACAGACCCGTTAGAAACATCATAGGAAATTACCTTCCTTTTCTCTCTCTCTACCTTGTCTCTGTCACAACAGCAACAACAAACCCAAAAGCAAACAAAGAAAAAAACCAACCAACCAACCAACAACATTAAAAGAAATCATCATCATCACCAACATCAACAACAACAGACACCCTGAATTTTGTCCTTTCAATACTGGCTTATTTATTTTTGTATAATTCCCTCAAGGTTCATCCATTTCATAGTATATTCAGAATGTTACTCTCTTTTAGAAGTAATTAAAAACAGGGTTAAGTCTTCTTCTATTCTAGTCCAACCCATCCTCCACCTCCCACCCCCGTCTTTTTTAAAGACAAGGTCTTGGCTACACAGCCCAGGGTGGTTTTAAACTCATAACCCCCTTCTGCCTCCAAGGACTGGGATTACAGGTGTGCACCACCACTCTCATTTTTTACTCATTTACTGTAATGATGCACATAATGACAATGCTTTCGGGTCCTATGAAGTGGGTAATGGGGGGAGCATGCTCTTTCAGACCCCATCCTTCTTTCAATGTTTCACTATTGCCAACCTTCTCCGTCCCCAACAAGAGGAGGATGAGTAGTGTACATTACCTTTGTAAATCAATTTGTCTCTCTGCTGGAGCTGCCTTTTTGGCTCCATCTTGTAGCTTGGGCGCTTTGGCATTCCCCGTCTCCAGACTCTCCTGGCTGCCTGCAGCTCTCTTCCTTCCCTTGCTAACAGGTTTATTTAGATCATCATTTTTGGTTGCATTGCCCTGAGACTCAGATTTGGGGCGACGTCCTCTCCGGGGTTTGGAAGGAGCAGGGGGTCCTGTCTCATCTGCTTTCTCATCTGGTTTTTGTTGGATATTCTCAGCACCAGCTGCAGTGACAGTTCTTTTCTTTCCTCGGTCACTGCTGATGTTGCCTTGGGTAGACTGATCAGAATTAATTTCCTAAAGCAGCACAAAAACAAATTTGTAACCATAAATCCCTCAAATATTATAGTAAAAAAGATTATGAATTAAAAAAGTAACTGATACTCTAATTTTGCATGCATGTGTGTGGAGCCAAAGGGCACTGTGGTGTCCTCCCCAGTTCTCAGCCATATTCCAAGTCTCTCCTGAGCCTGAACATTGGTAGCTAGCAAATCCCAGTGATTCTACCTTCTTTCCCCCTGCTGGGGTTTTACAGGTACACATGAAACCTGTGGATGCTGGCTAAGTTTTGGTTGTGCAACAAATGCTCTTTACCCTTCTAGCTCTTAGAAAGTTCTTTAAACATGTCACTACATTTTCTCTCTCTATTCTGTGTGCACACTTGCATTCCATTGCACTTGTGGTCAGAGAAGCACTTGCGGGAGTTGGCTCTCCTCCTGACCACATGGGACCTGGGACTGAATTCAGATCATCAAGCTAAGGCGTCAATCAACGCTGTGAGTGGAGCCATGACAACTACTAGAGTAAGCTGCCAGAGGATGAGGATTGTACCTGCAGCCTACCTTAGTGGTGTGTGAGCACACATCACAGAAGAGAGGGTAGAAAGCACGTATGGACCAAAGAAGGGGAGATATGCTCTCAGCTCTTCAATTCACTGACACTATGAGTCCACTGCACAAGATCACGCAGACAAGATGAGAGCATACAGGTGAGCAGCACTGACTGCACTGAAAAGGTTACAAACAAACCAAACACTCCACTCCATAAAAGACAATATCCTTGACTCTACACACACAAACACACACACACACACACACACACACACACACACACACACCAGTAAACCTTAAAGACAATCTACTTGATTTTCCCATTATACTCCTTAGTTCCTTGTTTACTAAGGACATTCTCTAAATGTATCACTTTTCAGGAAAGGGGTATTTTCGGATTTTTTTTTTTTTCCTTTCTGTTTTTTTCGAGACAGCCCTGGCTGTCCTGGAACTCACTCTGTAGACCAGGCTGGCCTCGAACTCAGAAATCTACCTGCCTCTGCCTCCCAAGTGCTGGGATTACAGGTGTGTGCCACCACCACCTGGCTATACTGCCTCTAGATAACCTTTATTATTAGCTTCTGCTCCATTAGGGAGGCTTTTAAAAATGTAAAATCCATATTTAACCCACTATTGTTACATTTTAAAATCTGACATTAGCCCACGTATAATTTTACAAGTAACAAGATCCTATTTCATCAGAACAGATGTGCTTTAGACAAAGCAATAACAGACAGCACGAAGTTGGCCTTCCCACTGGAACTTTAGGAACAAATTATAATTTTAGTTGTTCTAATTCTATTTAATTAAAAGAAAAGAGAAGATTGACTTGACACACACTATAATCCCAGTATGTGGAAGGATGTGGCAGGGAATGGCTATAAATTTGAAGACAGCATCAGTTACAAAGCAAGAACCAGATAAGCTCACAATACATACTGAGACAACAAAGCGGAAAAAAACCCAACAACCAACAAAACAAAACAACAAATAGAAGAGAATGGTCACTCTGCAAAAAATACGCATCTTTTCAAAACTTCATTTTTCCCAGAAAAACATTTCTAGAATCGGTGACATAAGTTATTTGAAGAAACAGGGAGATTCCTGGGGAAAACAAATGTCAGTCACACAGCCAATGTTTCTATTAACTGGGGACTTAGAGCCCTATTCCTGGGTAGGTCCTCTACTGCTAAGCTGAGCCCAAAACCAAGCAATATGGTGACATGTGTGGAATCTCAACACTTGGGGGGCCGAGACACAAAGATTTCATGTTTCAAGTCAATGTAGGCTATAAAGCAAATAGACCCATAAGGCCACATTCACTTATGCAAATCAGGCACACATGCATGTGTAAGGAAAGCAAGTCAGTAAAAAGGGAAATGTGGGGGAGGAGGCCGTTCTGACAATGCCCTCAGAAACCCACGTGATCCAGGTTCTTTGAACACAGCCTATATTCACCTTTATGTTACTATGTGCTGCACAGAGCAAATAACAAGAACAAATACAATGATTTGTAAATATGCATAGCTAAGTTGGATATAGTAGCATGTACCTATAATCTCAGCATGCTTGAAAATGGCCATGACCTCAAGGAGTTTAAATAGAGTATGTACCCTGGCAGTTAGGTCTATGAATTCAGACTCTGACTCAAAATTCCTTCACCAAAGCAAATAATTACACACACACACACACACCAAGAAAGGGATGGATGGAGGGAGCCCAAAATGTAAAAAATTCACTTAATTTTAAGTAGAGGATAATGAAGTCACAAGACCCCATGAATGTACTACATCTGACTACTGTATTGGCTACATGTGACTCAATGTCTGTTGCAGTGTATGTACATTCACAACCGTAAATTCAAACCCCCAGGGATCCAAATTGTTCTCCTGCCTTCCTAAGTAACACACAATGGATGGATGGATGGACTTACAGACGGATGGAAAGTGAGTGAGTGAACTGGGTGCTGCAGTTTGAATGCCATGGTAGAACACGTCTGTAATCCCAGTTATCTGGGAGGTGTGGCAGGAAGATCACAAGTCAGAAAACCTTGTGCCCAGAGGAGGACTAAGGCCATGACTCAGCACTCAGAGAGTCCCACCTCCAGATCTTAAGTTGAAGAAGCCGCATCGCACGGCAAGCATCTGTAACCCTGACCTGGGACGTAGAGACAGGCTAGGGCACGGGTCCAGCCAGCCTGAAGTAAGCTGAGCAGCACTAATAGAGACTTTGCGGCCAGGCGGTGGTGGCGCACTCCTTTAATCCCAGCACTTGGGAGGCAGAGGCAGGTGGATCTCTGAGTTCGAGGCCAGCCTGGTCTACAGAGTGAGTTCCAGGACAGCCAGGGCTACGCAGAGAAACCCTGTCTCGAAAAAAAAACAAAAAACAAAAACCCAAAAAAAGAGAGACTTTGCCCGTATGACATGGAGGGCGAGAGGTGACTAATGAACAGGACCCCTGCCAGGTAGGAAAGGAGTCTTCTGAAATACCAGCTAGTACCTAACTGCTGAGCCATAGCTCCAGCCCTGCCTTGTGCAAACCTCAGAAATATAAATAATTGAATAACATTTACCTTATTCTTTACCGTATCAATATTTTTTACAGGTGTGACAGAAATTATTCTCACAGGATTCTCCTCATTTTCACTAACTCCAGTTTCTGATGCCTCTGAACTCTGTTCCCTACTAGAAAAAGACAAATAAATAAACAAAACAAAACCAAGGCCTTTTCATTTCAGAAATGAAATAATCAATATTATTTATTGATTGGTTACATTACTATATATCCACTTGCTTGAGAGACCTCACTGGTGCTCTAGAATTTATTTTGGAGTGTGCTGTAAAGTGGTATTTAGGTTTGTAATTCCAATATTCTAGAGGCTGAAGCCAGAGGCCTGCCACGAGCACACAGCCTGAATACATAACAAGGCACTGGCTCAAAAGCACTCTTGAAGCAAGGCATAGGATAAGTACCTATAGTCCCAGAACCTGGGAAGCAGACGCAGAGGCAGATGAACCTGAGGCTAACGTAGCCTAAATATCAAGTTTCAGGCTAGACAAAGTTATATGGTGAGACCTTGTCTCAGAAAACATACGTTATACTTGAGTCTCATTAAAAAATCCTAAACACGTTCGAGGCCAGCCTGGATTACAGTGAGTTCCAGGACAGTCGGGGCTACACAGAGATACCCTGTCTTTAAAACAACAACAACAACAACAACAAAATCCTAAACACATGAATATTACAATACTTTTACATAAGTCTACTCAATGATATAATGCCTTGAAAGTAAGTTAAAATGTTAAGCCAAGCAGTGAGAAAGAAAACAAGATGTAGTCAGAGAAAAACAAATTGCCTTGAACGACTTCCAGATGAAGGGCTCAGCTCTGAATTGGCATTTACATTGCTTCCCGTCTCTGTGCCGGCGCTTCTAACATAAGGCTTCCTTCCCGTGGCTGATAAAGGCTTGTTTACTGTACCTAATACTCCAGTAGGCTTTGGCTGGGGAAAAAAAAGGAAAGGAAAGGAAAGGAAAAAGGAAGAAAAGAAAAACCAACACTCTTGTTATTTCACACCTACGAAAAGGAATATGAAAAAAATGTGTAGAGTTAAGATACGTGCTTCAGTGTTAAGAGTAGTTCTGTTGGAGTGTTATCAGAAATGGTAATTCTGAAAAAACTATGTTTGGCTCTTTTAATAAAAGCAAATCCATTACCTTCACTTAATAATGAGGAAATATTTGCTATCCCCCCTTTTTTTTTAACGATTTCTTAATTGAAACAAAACATACACCTCCAAAATACACATGAAAATTAATGATACACTTAACTTAGAAGTAGACTATAGAATATATACCTTTATATCACCTTTTATAAAATATAATCTTCCTATCATTTTAGCCTGTCCTGCCCCCAAGACTATGTAGCCCTGGCTATTCTAGAACCGACTCTGTAGACCAGGTTGGCATCAAACTGACGGAGATAAATCTACCTCCCGAGTGCTGGGATTAAAGTCATGAACAACCAACACCTGGCTTATTTGTCTTTCTTATCTACTTCTACTACTTATAAAAATATGCCCTATGAATTTTAAATAAATTTGAGCTTCTCGCTACTTTTAAGACTACGTGGGAATGATTCTGAAGAGTGGTTAATTGCAAAAATTATCTGAGAATTTTAATACTATAGCAACGCAAAAATGCATCCCCACAAATCTGGGGATATATAACAGAAAGAATACACATTAAACAAAAACTCCAAGCAAAAAGTATACAGTACCTTTCCTGTTAGCAGAAGAACTCTCGTCTCTTCTGAAATATAGCTTTTGTCATTACAGAAATCCTATTAAAAAAGAAAGAAGAAAGAACAAAGCCAAGCGAAGGGAAAGTGTTACCGTTTCAGTGTCTCTGGGCCCTGCCTGAGCAGCAGTGCACTCTGTTCACACACAAAAACTGGACAGAGGCAGGAGGGGTAGTTTCCAGCCCATGGTGGCACTACCGTACCAGAAAACTGCACAGCCTTGGCAAGCACTTTCCTCGAGACCTTTCAATATTTTAATTTTTTATTCATTTTGAGATATGGTTTCTTTATATAGTCCTGACAATGTAGATCAGGTAGGCCTCAAACTCACTGCTGTGCCTTCAACGTGATGGGCGTAAAGGAATGGGCCTCCATACCAGCAACGCCTATTTTATTTTTATGTGTATGAGTATTTTGCCTGCATCTGTGTTAACCATGTGTTTATTGTGCCTGAGAGAAATCACTTAAATAAACTTCATTCCTAGTTTTTCATATTGTTCAAAGTATGATTACCACTCTCTAATATATTAAAAAATCTACATTTCAGCTGATAAAATAGACAATACTTATTTATTAACACCTTAAATTTTTATTTCTCAGGCAATCCCTTGTAGACCAGCTGTGGGGTTTCAGATCTTTCTGCCACACCACACCAAGCTTATCCTAGGCACTTATATTTATTAAACAACTGAATAATCAATACTTTTTTTTTTTTTTTTTTTAAGAAAATGTATCTAACCATAACTGTGCCTGGTGCTATAGTGTATAGTGACATTACTAGATTAAAAGCAATATGTTAAAAAAAAGGCAAGGAAGCGGCATATAACAGAAAAGCTGGGCAGACAAGATGGATCAGTGGGTGGGGTTGGTTGTCACGAGACCTTCAACCTTGAGTCCGATTCCTGAAACCCACGCGGGGGAAGGAGAGAGGGTTGATTCAAATCGTTCATTAACTAACATTTACTTAATAAATTCAAGTGAGAACTACAAATATTTTAATATAATTTCTTCCCCTCCATCTCTCCACTCATCCATCCTCTGGCCTGGAGTTCATGATGCTCCTGCCTCAGCCTTCTGCCTGCCGTCACCCCCGTGTGCAGCACGCCTTGCCTGAACAGTCTATACACAGGCTCTCTCTAGCAGGGACCAGCTTCTTGCCAAGCATATACAATGCCCTGGGTGTAACCACCAGAACACACATAGACACAATAAAAATTAACACAAGTAGTATTCATTTTAATAAAACAAGGAGATTTAAAAGTCTAAAAGCTTCCTCCTATATGCAGAATGAACATCAGAACAATAACAGAAAGTTTATCTGCCTTCCATTCCTCGATACATTTACAGGATTTTTTTTACTCTGACCTTAAAACTATCTGATATTCATCACCCATATTAATTGATATTTGAGTCACTTTTACTATGAGAGAAATTATGTGAGGAAAATTACCTTTTCAGGTTGTGTAAAGAATTTCATTGGTAGGACTGGGTCCTTTGGTGAGTCTGCATTGCACAAAGCACTTTTACTATTTATAACACACAGAGCCACATCACAAACTGTATAAAGTTTCTAAAGAGTAAGAAAAAAAAATTACATAACAATCAAAGTACCAATTCCATCACATGTATAAATTCAAGTTATAAAATACAAGTAAATACTTGTTTCTTAACAGTCCGTTTCTGCTCAGTACTCTTTAGATTACCAGTAAAGGTAAACCAAAAGTATCCATTCTTTCTCTCTAGAAAGAAGCTTCTACCAGAAAGTGCAATATGTTTTATCAGTATGTAACTTCCTGTCTTTAAGTGTTAATGCCTTTCTAGAATGTTAAAGGTTTCCAGAAAAACAAATTTTGTAAGTATAGACATTAGAAAGAGATTCAAAATCAAGGATGGAGGTAAGGCTTAACAACACTTGCTCCAGTAGATACTCTGAGTTTGGTTAGCAACACCTACATGATAACTCAGAACCATCCATACTTCCATTTCCAGGACATCTGGTCCCTCTTCTCACCTCCATGGGCACAAGGAACATACTTGGTACACATTCACACATGCAAACCATTCATATACACCAAAAGAAAAAAGAAAAAAAATTTGAAAAAATTTAAGTTACATAAATATATTTTTAAAAAACACTATAATTTAAACTATTATATAATTGTGAAGAAAAAAAATTGGTTGGTATATTTCCCTATGACACCCACTGCTTACTTCGTTTGCCTTGGCTTCGTCTGGAGACTGGGCGTCTCTGGTGAGCTTGATACTCTCTGCCATCCTTTTCATGAAAGCATGACTGTTGTTTTCATTCTTGGTCATTAAGACTTCAAGCATAAACCACAGGCACCTATGTAGAAAACACATTAAAGAGGATAAAGATGGCCGGGCGGTGGTGGCGCACGCCTTTAATCCCAGCACTTGGGAGGCAGAGGCAGGCGGATTTCTGAGTTCGAGGCCAGCCTGGTCTACAGAGTGAGTTCCAGGACAGCCGGAACTACAAAGAGAAACCCTGTCTCGAAAAAAACCCAAAAAAAAAAAAAAAAAAAAAAAAAAAAAAAGAGGATAAAGATGATCTTTTTTCCTCAATGGATTAAATAAACCTTTAAAGAAAAGTTTGGCTATCAGCATAAAAGAATATAAAAAAGTAACATACATTTTATTAATGATATCAATTCAAGTGGATTTAAAGAAAAAAAAAAAAGATATGGTCTCCTGCAACACAAGCTGGCATGAAGCCATAAGTTTCTTCTCTGGCAATACACAAACCAGGCGTGATGGTACACCGGAAATGTGCAGATTCAAGGCCATCCTCATTACACAGCTGATCTGAGCCAAGGCTAGGCGAAAATAAGCTAGTTTTGTTGTTGTTGTTTTAAAAAAAGAAGGTTTAAGATTTTTTTTTTTGTTTGTTTGTTTTCAAGACAGGGTTTCTCTGTGTAGTCCTGGCTGTCCTGGAACTCACTCTGTAGACCAGGCTGGCCTCGAACTCAGAAATCCGCCTGCCTCTGCCTCCCAAGTGCTGGGATTACAGGCATGCGCCACCACGCCCGGCTAAGGTTTAAGATTTTAAATATGGGCTGGAGAAATGGCTCAGCAGTTAAGAGCACTAACTGTTCTTCTTGAGGTCCTGAGTTCAATTCCCAGTAACCACATGGTGGCTTCACAACAAACTGTAATGGGGACTGATGCCCGTTTCTGGTGTGTCTAAAGAGAGCAATGGTGTACTCATCGACATGAAATAGATAAATAAATCTTAAAAAAACAAACAAACAGGGGCTGGAGAGATGGCTCAGCAGTTAAGAGCACCGACTGCTCTTACAAAGGTTCTGAGTTCAAATCCCAGCAACTACATGGTGGCTCACAACCATCCATAATGAGATCTGACCCCCTCTTCTGGGTGTCTGAAGACAGCTACAGTGTACTTACATATAATAAATAAGTCTTTAAAAAAATAAAAACAAACAAACAAACAAACAACCCCAAGATTTTGAATATAGCCAGGTATTGGTGGTGCACACCTTAGTCCTAGCACTTGGGAGGCAAAGGCAGGCGGATCTCTGAGTTCAAGGCTAGCCTGGTCTAGAGAAACAGTCTCAGAAGAAAGAAAAAATTACATATAAATATCTAAATCAAAACATCTGTACTAAAGTTCGAATATTTTGAAAACTTAAAGGCCATTTATACATGCATGTTTTGCTTGTTTTAAGTTTTCTGAGGTAGCATCTTGTTCAGAATGGCGTTGAACTCTTAACCCTAATGCCTCAGCCTCCTAAGAACTAGAATTACAGGTGTTGAGCCACCATGTTCAGCAAACACATCTCGAACAAAATTGAACTACACTATTTCATTTATTGTATTCCTCAAAGCGCTTTTTCTTCCTAAATCTTTTCACTGAGTTCCCTGAAATATACTATTTTGAGAAACCTAATGGTCCAGATATGCCCAGCTCACAAACCACTGGGATTATTGGTCTATAACACCAGCTACAAGGAGCCAAAACTTTTTTTTAATGTAGGCTTAATTTCATACATTTTACAAATAGAGGTACTATTACTATGGTGACAACACTGCACCAGAATGAACAGGCCAAAGCTTAAAGGTAATATAGAACATTTTTTCTGTTAAGTTTGACAGTATTTAAGTGATCAAAGCGGTAAGAGATAGATGAATGTCGAGTTCAATTTCAGAGTAAGATTTGCTTATTGACATAGAAAATTGTAATAGTTTAATATAAACAAATTATACGAATTTACAAATGAAAAAGAAATTATAACAATGGCGGTTCAGAGGGAAATGGTTGTTCTTCCTGAGGAAGAACATTCCCAGATCCCACATCTGCCTAATGTCACCAACTCTAGTTCTAGGGAATTCAACACCTTCTTCTGACCTTCACAGGCACTAAGAATATACACACATTCTCCCAGGAAAGCAGAACAATGGGGAAAGTAGGCATTGCTGCAGTTTCTTAAACTCTTTAGACACAACTCTCAGCCTCCTTAAACCCACTCTTCCTACAGTACATATGAAACATACCTAGAGATAAGAAAGTATCCGGATAATGGACACATTTGAGACCATAATTACATAATTTCCCCTCTCCCCTTCACTCCTCTCACATGCTTACTGCTCCTTGTTCTCTTTCAAATTTATGGCTTTCTTTAGAGAATTTTTTTTTTAATGTGCAAGTAACAATTACTTTTTTTTTAACCCCTTGTATTTATGAATGATCTTAAGTAATCCAGGCTGGCGTGAATCTGACCCTTCTGCTTCTACTTTAATTGGTAGGACCATAGGTACGTGCTAGCTCGCGTCCTTGGCTTGGGTGCGCCTAGGCTCCAACCTAGAGCCCCATGCATACTAGCTAAAGTACCTCCTGAGCCATATCCACAGAACTAAAGATTACTATTAAGGGAAGGTGTGGTTCTATAAAAAAAAAAGTTATAAAAATGAACAAATAAAATTCCTAATCCATGAAGAGAAATTTTCATAATGTACTTTTATAAATTACCAAACTAAATTCCATTGTAATATAAAAAGCAAAAAATATAAACCACAAAATCTTATTAATCTATTTCAATACTTAGATGAGTATAAATAGTAATCAGAGGGCTAAGAACAAGATGGTTAAATGGGAATAGTTCTGAAAAAAATTTTAAAACTTAAGAGTAAATTAAAAAATTCAGAAGCATAAGAAAAATTAGAATGAAAATAAAAATTTAAAAAAAATTAAGACTAAACACAACTTGTAGAATTCCTGAAAGACATGACTTACTCTTTTATATCACGAAGTTGATCAACATCTTGTGATCTTGTGAAGTCAGGATCGTGGGCCAGCAGGTGAATCATGTATGGGACCACATATTCAGGCAGCAATGACAACAATTTCTCTAAATGAAAACATCAGAATTAACAAAAATAGCCTGTATAAATGCTGTCCTTGTTTGAGTTGTAGCCATTTGCTTCTATTTGCCTTAGCTACTAATACTTGTGCTATTACAAAGCAGATGAAAAGCTAGGAAAAGGGTAGATACTCCATCTGAGTAATGAGTAATCTGAGTACATATATTAAAGCAAACTAATGCACACATAAGGAAACACAATTACCCAAAACATTTAAGCTAAATAAATTTGACTCTAATACAAGATTTCAGTTTCTACATATACTACAACTCTAATAACATCTTATAGAGTTAACCAGTTTAGTATAAACTACAGTAGAAATCCAAGTGCCCGTCTCTCTGACATACACTGTGAGTTATCAAGTCCTCACCAGTAGCCATAGGGTTCTGTTTAATGTACTCCCTGCGTATGCTGATGTTCTTTAATAAACACTGCCGAGCGTGTGCTCTTCTTTCCTTCACAGGATCTTTGGCACACAAAGCAAAGATCGCCATATACTCCAACGGGAGAAGCAACTTCACAAGGGCCTTATGAAGCTTCTGGGCAAATATCTGCCTTACTTGGTAGCACTCGTCCTGCATCAGCACAAAAACAAAGATACAAAGATGGGTAAACACTTGCTTAAACACATACAAATACAAACACATGCACTTTCTTTGGTAAAAAAAAATGATAATTTTATTGGAGGACTGGAAACAATCTCTTCTGTGTGCATATTTATGCATCAAATGCATCTGTATTCAAAGAAAAGTAAATACAATCAAACTGAAGACTATTATTTGAAGTAAGTTTTCCACTTACATTAATAACCAGTGCGCAGAGCTGGAACTGCTCTGGGGTAATAATCTCATGGTAGCAAGGTTCCTGAGCAAGCTTCATTATGGCACTACCAGCAGCTAATCGCAAGCGAGACATATCAGATTTACTATAAATAAACAAAAAGAAATAAACATTTCCTGTAACAATTATTACACATAAAATTCTGATTGCTTCTTGAGTGTGAGATTGGTAGTAGGTAACTTAGTGTGCTTGCTGACTCAACCAGGAGAAAGGGTTCCAGGCACTGTGGCTCATAACCAAGCTCTACCTCCAACTTTTCACCCACCAAACCACTGGCAGTGCTAAGAAAAGCCAGTTTCACCACAATCTATATTCCCTATGTCAAGAATACATGTTCACTGTGGAAAATTAACAAACCAAAGCAAAAGCCAGTCATCATGTTAAATCTAGTTTATACATCATGTACATTTATACCCATAATTTATACTCTACATTAATCCTACAGATTTTATGAATGTCAGTGAAATAATTTAAAAGAAAGAACCTGATACAGGAAAGGTCACAGATTAGAATATGGATATATGTGTATTTTTAAAGGACTTTTATCATGTTTCATGAATGTGGATGAATCAGAATTAACAGGGCAGATATAAACTATCTCACAGGCCTACAAAGATGGGACCAACTCCTAAGGAGAATAAGGACAGAATTCATTTTATTTGCCAGTGAGAAAACAAAAATTCCCTAAGTGTTTTTTTTTTTTAATTTGATAAGGAAAAGATATTACTTAAGCTTAGATCACATCACTTCATTTAGAATAACAAATAGTTAAACATTTTTCCCAGGTCAGGTTATAATAATATTTAGTCTTCAACTGCATAGTGGATTGTGCATTAAGTACCACTGAGTTATAAGACTTCATTACAAAGCACTTCAGTACACAGTTAAGACATGCTAAGTAAGTTTTTATTACTGCCAAGTCAACTCTAATCATTTTGTTGACATTAAACTTCTGTTGTTTACTCAACATACAAATGTTGGGTTTTGTTTATTTTATGCTTATCTCTTCAATTTATCAAAGCCTGAAGCATAATGAATTGCCTATTTATCTTTTCAAGTAGATTTTTTCCTTTGAGGAAATAATGTTATCTTTAAATAACACAATAGTACCTAGTATCTAACAGTACTCAATAAATACTAAATGCATGAAAAAAATAGATTTTGTGTCCTCTTATGTAAATTTAAGTAGAAATTATGATTTATCATTGCTGGTGCTCTGAATGTCAAGTATTTTTTAAAAAAAGAACAAGGAACTTGACAATTTCTTCATGTAAGGAACAAAAAGGAGACAGTAATTTCACTACACTGAAAAGTAGAAATTAATTTATTAACGTTTTCCTTTTTGCTTGTATAAACATTCCTTGAACTTGCCAGGAGGCTTCTCCTGCCCCCCCTTTTGAGCAACCACTGTGAATCATTCCATTTATTCAATCATATTATGGGGTGATTTGACTGTGCTACACTTCTCTGTGTTACAGAGTAGAAATTCAACAAATAATTGCTTATACAGCAAATGTGGATTTTAGTAACTTATTTTAAGTAAAAATTTATTAGCAGACGTTCATAGTTTTTGGAAACGACAAACATACCAATATTCTTCAATGCATTCAAGAGAGATAAATCCACAGCTTACAGTGCAATTAAAACACTCAATATTAGTCAACCCTTAACCAATCTTGGGTACAAGGAAACGAGAAGTCAGAGAACTCACCTGATCCTCTTCTGCTCTGTCAGGTCACCCTCACTAACCAACATCGCTGATAATAGCCGAAGAGTTGAGTTGGCAGATTTAGACTGGTTGTTTTTCATACCCAACAGCCACCTTACCAGAAGTTTAATTGCCTGTACCTATAAAATATTAATATGCTAAAAATGAAAGCAATGTAAAACTCCAATTAAAAGGAAGACTAATTTAAATGAACGTGATTAGTGGAACTAGTTGCCGAGGCCAGGGGACAAGCAGAGCACCGACCAGAGCCTCCTCTCCGTCCACCGGCGTGCACTTGTTCCACAGCGCGCTCTTATTTCCAACACAGAAGCAAGACATTCCCGAGTCATAACTCAATCAAGACTTGCTCTCCAGATTTTCAAAACAATAAGACTTTTGTAATTACTTAAAATATATAATTAAAAATAAATATTTAAACTACTACTTCTAGATATTAGGTGGGAGGGGGAAGAGATGGATGCTGACTGGTACAGCAGCAAGCATATACAGACGGAGAAACTTTTGTTTATTCATTTGTTTGCTTATTGTTTGGGTTCGATTGTTTAAAGACAGTGACTCTCTACAAAGCCCTGGCTTTCCTGGAAATCACTATGAAGACAAGGCTGGCCTACAACTCAGAGAGACCCACCTGCCTGTGCCTTCTGAGCGGTGGCAGTAAAGACATGCACCACCGCCTGGCCAAATATTAACTTTAAGTAAAATCACAATTAATAATTACATTTTAACAATGACTACATTTCAAAGTAGCAAGTAGAGATAACTGTGGACATTTTCAATACAAAGAATGATATGTGCTAACTATCCTGATCTAATCATACATCTTAATGTAACTCCAGAAATCTACAGTATCCTCAAAACTCTTCAAAAATTTTAAAATGGCCACTATGCTGATTAAAAACAATTTTTTAGATGAAATATTATAGTATATTTATAATTGAATAAATCAAGCCTGGTACATCATAACTAAAACATTGGAGCTTACATAAGTATTTGTAGTTTTAATTATCTGAAAGATTGTTATCAATATATATGATGAGCTAAAGATCTAAGTATTATTTCATACATTTACTGACAATGACAAAAAATCAGACAAAAATATATGACTAAGAAAGTAATATATAGGCTCCTATATTTAAGTGTACTCAGTGTCAGGACACTGACTCAGCCGAGGATGGTGTACTCAGTGGAGGACCACTGACTGAGCATGTGGTTAAATCCTTAGTATCAACAGGTCATACCACCAAACAAAATGTAGCAAAATTCCAGAAACAACAACAGCACCTGCAATTCCTTACAGAAGTATTAATTTACAACGATTTTTAAAATAAAGCACATTGAGGCTGAAGACAGGGCTTAGCAGTTCTGGGCACGACTTGCTCTTCCAGAGGACACACATGTGTACCAACCCACATAAGGTGACTCAAAATCATTTGTAACTCTAGCCTTAGATCTGACTACCTCTAGCCTGAGGGAACCTCCACGCATATGTGCACGCACGCGCGCGCGCGCACACACACACACACACACACACACTTAATAAGTAATAAATACAGCAACCCACTGGAAAATGCTTATTAACTATAACATTAAAAAATCCAGGAAACCTACAAGCATTCCCTTTTTTCAACATAAAGGTCATTAATGCCTAAGCAAATATACCTTTGCTAGTACTTCAGGAGAAACTTCCTCATCTGGAGACCATAATTTTCCATTCTTCTCACCTGTTGACTATAGATAATAGAAGAAATTTAGTTTTCCATCCCAGTTACTACACAGTGTGAAAATATACAGGTAAAAGGACTTAGAAACAGAACAAAATTAGAGGAGTCACATTTTCCAACCTCAAGAAATACTGCAGACCTACAGTAACCAAGGCTCTGAAGCAAGAATGGAAATACACGACAATGGAATAGAAGAGGGGAAAACCCTTTTAATACAAAACAAAACACCAAAAACAACCCTTTCATTATATGGGTCAATTCATTTTGCCAAGAACACTAATACCACGATCTGGGAAAAGAGAAAAGTAAGTGCCAACAAATTAAGAATGTTGCTAGATAGGAAAACCATCTACAAACATCATCTGCAAAGGAAAACCGATCGTCTCTCAGCAGACAACACAGGAAGAAATCTTCACTACTTTGCACTCAACAAATACTAAACAAGTGTTCACAACCCAGAATATACAAATGAACTTTGCTAGTACAGTAACGAATGCCTTTAATCCAGAAATTTAGGAGAGAGGAAGAGATGTAAGACCCAAAGGTGAGCATTCATACATAAGAGTTCAAATCCAAAATTGGGCTACATGAGACTGAACCTCAAAACTGTCAAATTGCACCTCAACAATAACAAACAAAAGTACTAAAGGATCTGAACAGTCCACTCTCCACAGACACACAGAAGGCAAATAAGCACCTAGAAAATGATTCTAATTAAAAAGAAAAGAATACCACGTTCATTATAAAATATCATTTTATATTTATTCTCTCAAAAAGGTATGGAGAAACGAACCTACACACTTGTTTGGTAAAAAGATTAAAAAGGGATAGACACAATGGTAACCTGTTTGGTAGTATCTAAAAACAAGTTCAATAATCATACGACTCTTTGGTACATATTAACATTAACTACAATTGCCAAAACCCAAACTGTTAACAGACAAAACACACACACACACACACACACACACACACACACACACACACACACACAGGAGTATTTCTCAGCAGGGAAGAAAATACATGAAATTTTGATCAATAATACAATATAATGAATCTGGGAAACAAGCCAAATAAAAGAAGTTATATTATAAAAGGACAAGTATATTATAAAAGAAAAAGACAATAAGATATGCAGAGTTCTGAGGGCATATATTAAGGGAATTTGAATACATTGCTTAGTGGGTAGAAGAGTCTTTCAATTTGGGAATGTATCTATTTTGAGTGCCAGTGAAGACAGCTCAGGAGAAAAAGCATTTCCTAGCAAGCCTGACAACTTGATTTCACCCGGAACCACATGGTGGAAGGGAGAGCTGACTCTATAAGGATGTCCTCTGACATTCACAAGCAAGCGGTCATGCATTCCCTACACTAAATAAATAAATAAAAAATAAATAATAACCTTTTAAAAGGCTTGGGCACAGTGGTGCATATCTTTAGTATAGCACTCAGGAGGAAGAGGCTGGCAGGTCTCTGTGAGATTTAGGCCAGATTGATCTACAGAGTGAGTTCTAGAATAGCCAAGCCTATATAGTGAAGTCTTGCTTTACAGCAGAAGGGAGAGAGGGATGAGGGAGGGAGGGAAGGAGGGGAGAATCAGGTTGGATATGGTGGCTCACTTATTCTAGTAACAGCAGTTGAGAGGTAGAGACTGGTGTGTCACTAAAGTGCTCAAGGCCAGCATAGGCTGCATTCCCAGTTTCAGGCCAACCCAAGAAGACCCTGGTTGGGGAAAAAAAAAAGAAAAGAAAAGAAGCACAGCCAGCTGTAGGCTGGGGTGGCAGCTTACTCAGCTCCTATCCTGAACAACAACACAAACCATGGATGGCTGTGGATGATTTGATGTTAATTAATCCCCATCTTCTCTAACTTCATAAAAGAGGAATGAAGAATCCTCAATGTCACACTAAAAATAAAGAAATTCATAAATGTGCCTTGTGTCTGCATCCTCTCTAATTCTAGATTGTAATATCCTTTTTAAAATACACTGTAGGAGCTACAAAGATGGCTCAGTATTTAAGAAAAATTGCTATAACCTAGTTGATATTCTCAGCACTCACATGGGGCTCTATGTAAGTCCAGATCCAGGTGATCCACTGATTTTTTTCTAGCCTCCACACACATGGTGCACAGAAAAACATGCAGGAAATACACTCATACAGATAAAATAAAAAGTCTTTAAAAAAAAAGAAACTATAATTTTAAAGTGACAGTACTATTAATAGGATGTAGTGTGGTATTTCAAAACTTGTACAGTAGGACAAAAAGTTAGTCCCTATTGGGCCCAGCAGTCACCTTAGACCTAACAAGTGAAGCTTAAAACACACACACATACACACCCTAGATATTAAAAAGGAGATGTTTCCATGATGATATAGACAGTCTTAAACGCAAGACTTTAGATATAATTAAATTAGAAACTTACCCGGTCATTCATTAGAAGATCTTTAACAATAAAGTTTGCCACTACAGATTTCATTGGGGAGGCAAACTGATCTGGTGCTAACATGGAAATGTGGCCCAGGGAAACTAATGGAGTTATAAGTTGCTCTGGTACATCAGCATTCAGACTCCTACTGAGTGGCTATGAAAAGAAAACAAACAATTATCAATGGCTTTGTAAGCATTTAGATATTCTACAATCCTAATAATTTTAGCATTCCCAAGTCAATCTGTTTTATTGATACGATAATTAATTTTAACCATCTTAGATACTGTTATTTCACCTACTGAAATATAATTGTGATTCAAATGAGAAAGGGTCCATTAGGTTTCAATGTTTGGTCTCAGTTACTGAAACACTTTGGGAAGATTAGAAGATGTGGTCTTATTGGAAAGTCATTGGAAATATCCTTTGAGGTCTCAAAAGCCCACATCAGATGCAGTGTATGTCTCTGCTCACAACCTGTGGTCCCTGAGCTCTCAGCTACTTCTGTCGGCCAGCTGCCATACTCCCTAGCATGACCTTTGACACTATAAGCAAGCCTCCAATTAAATGCTTTCTTTTTAAGTTGCTTTGGTCATAATAATGTCTAATCACACTGATAAGAGTAACAAAGATAATAATAAAATTGATAAGATATAAAAAATAGACCAAGTAAAACAAATAGAAATGAGGACATCTGCATTATTCTCCATCTCTCTTCTTCTAATTTGTTATTTTGGTGGATATATTCTTTTATGCTGAGAAGACAGCTTAAATAACCTTAAATTGTAAAAATTAAAAGTTTGTGGAAATATATCTCCAATTTGTAACAATAGGAATGCTTTTCAAGAAGCGGAGTCTAGCCGGGCGGTGGTAGTGCACGCCTTTAATCCCACCACTTGGGAGGCAGAGGCAGGCGGATTTCTGAGTTCGAAGCCAGCCTGGTCTACAGAGTGAGTTCCAGGACAGCCAGGACTACACAGAGAAACCCTGTCTCGAAAAATTAAAACAAAAACAAAAACAAAAGCAGAGTCTGTCCAAAGATCATACACAGAGAACTGACAAGAAGAGTAGTATTCAGGTATAGTTGTAGGCCCTCAAGCAAGGGCAGTTCCATTGTCTAGTAATGTCAGTGACTTACTTAAGCTAAGGAGAATGCTCCCATATAGAACACAGGACTAACAGTGAACATACAGTGCTGAGCAGACAAGTGCTCAGGAATTACACATCCATGGAAGAAGGCACACGAACAGCCTTAAGATGCAGGCTCTGGCTTCCATAAAGCCAGAGCCCGACAGACCGATGGGAACATGCTCCATGTGCTATGCATACCTCAAAAATCTGTGCCAGCTGGACTTCCTTGTTGGAGAAGATGGCGTGGATGCAGTGCACAGCCTGCTTGGCTTGGTGTGGAGTGCCCCGCTTGGCTTTCTGATGTAAAATGGGGATCAAGGTTCTGCAGAAGTAATAATACAGTTGTGTTTTTCTGAAGTATGCAAATCCCTAAGTTTCTTCTTAGCCTCATTGACCCTACTTAGATATGTGCTGGTAGTGAAGGCTTTCTCAGAAATTATTTGATTGGTAGAAAGATTTATTAAAGTTCCTTCTCTATCTCATGAACCAAAACATACAAAAGTAAACAATTTTCATTTTAAAACTAAATCATGAATATATATATATATGTATATATGTGTATATATATATATGTATATATATATATATATATATATATACATATACATATATATATATATAAAAATTAAAAAAGCCGGGTAGTGGTGGCGCATGCCTTTAATCCCAGCACTTGGGAGGCAGAGGCAGGCGAATTTCTGAGTTCGAGGCCAGCCTGGTCTACAGAGTGAGTTCCAGGAGTGCCAGGGCTACACAGAGAAACCCTGTCTTGAAACAAACAAACAAAAAACAACAACAAAAAAGCAAACAAGCACCCTTAATTAATAACCTATGACTTGTTCTAAGGCATATATTAACATCTACATTCTAAGAAGACATTCCTAATTTTTCAGTTCCCTTTTAGAATTCCCTTCCATTATTTCAAAGTAGCCAAGGAAAAAAAGTAGCAAAAGATCATGTGTTATTAAACAGCTGCAATGATCCCAGTGAGAGTACACAGGAATAGTTACATACAGTTTGGTAAAATCAAACTAAACGTTTCTTATAAACATCTAGGATTTGTGTAGTTACCAGGCTACATATTTTTAAAATTGGATTAATTTGACTAATAAATATTAATACCTGAAAAGAAATATTATATATAGCATAGCAAAGATAAGAAAGCAAAAACATAAGAATGTAGTTAAACTGCCAAAGATTACATAAGAGAAGGCGAAGCTGAATTTTCAAAGTTATAAAAATAAGGTAAAATAAATGCAGTTAATCACTATAATAAGATGAAAGATAAACTAAAAGTATATCTAAAGAACAATCTGAAAACAAGCATCTTATCAAAGCAATAAATGCTGGCTATATAGCAAAAGATGTATTTGAAGGACATATATTCGTATGAACCAACAAAATACGTAAACATATCAAGAAGGAAAGAAAGCATTCATAACACAGTAGTAACAACTCTCTTCCTTTTATTCTCCTAGGCTCACACATACACCCCACCTCCAAAACTCAGGCCCTTACGCATACAATGTCCACACCAGCATGGAGCCACATACCCACCCTCGATTTCAACTTTTCATGATAAACAAACGTTTATAATCAGACAAAATCTGTACATTAACAAAACTCTACAGCAATGATTGGTAATACCTTCAATACAAAGAAAAGGTTCTATTTTAAGACAAAAAGTTGATGTTATCAAATGCAAAGACCTATAGTACAACAATAAAAAAACCCAAGTCTAGCTGGGCGGTGGTGGAGCACACTGTAATTGCAGCACCCTGGGAGGCAGGGGCAGGCGGATTTCTGAGTTTAAGGCTAGCCTGGTCTACAGAGTGAGAGTTCCAGGACAGCCAGGGCTATACAGAGAAACCCTGTCTTGGGAAAGAAAAAGAAGAAAAACAAAACAAAACAAAACAAAACAAAACAAAACAAAAAACCCCTCAAGTCTAATAATAGCAATACTCAAGACCACAAAACATATACTATACCACAACCAAAACCCAAAAATAAGCCTGAAACATGCTTCAGTTCACTTCTGACATGTCCATGAATGTCTACAGCCCATCCCGGGGGAGATCTGAACTACAGGGTAGGGATTTCCAAATCTAACTCGTCTAGGTAGCCCTGAGCACCATGTGGTCTTTTGTTCATAAGCTCACCACTATTAACAGTAGGGATACACTTAATGGAATAATCACTGCCGCTCTCTGTTACGAAGCAGGCAGTAAATTTTTTATGATGAACACTATTTAACTGCTCTATTTGTCTTTGTTGCAACAGGAAAGTGTTAACTACTGACTTTATAACCAACTTAAAAGTCATAGATTCGATGAATACATTAAACATAAATAAAACAAAACATTTAATTTTGTTTATATGCCTGCATGTGAGTATGTACACTTGAGTACAGGTGCCTGTGATGGTCAAGTGTCAGATGCCCTGGAGTTGGAATTAAAGTTATTCGGAGTTCTGGGAACCAAACTAGGGACATCTGTGAGAACAGAGCAGTATGTGCTTTTAGCTGCTGAGTCACCTCTCTAGTCCCAGAAGATACAATTTAGATCAAGCTGTAGGTATATGTAATATTTTTTTAAGCAAGCCTGAAATAATACAAAAACAAAGGAACATTTCTCCATTCTATTTTGTTTTTTTTTCCATAAGACTTTTGTTTTTTCCAGAGGCACCATCAGGGTTGTTCTTGAGGTCTTTAATGTTTCTAAATTTTTTCTGATTATTTCTTTTATCCTCAACTATTCTTAAAGAAAGGTTTTCATCTTTGATTCTAAGGTTAACTATTCCATGTATATCTATTTTTTTCTAATGCTTATTTTGATAGAGCATTTTAAAAAGAGTCCTTTTAAAATTAGGACTCGTCTTAAAATGTAAAAATATTCCAAGCTTAGAAGAAAACATCAAACTTTATCCTACTATGTTAATTATCTTTTTCCTTTTATGTGCACAGGGGTTTGAACGAGGCCTCGTGTGCCAAGCAAGTGGTCTCCCACTGAGAATCCTCAGCCCACCACGTCCTTGTGAAAACAATTCTGACACAAAGTCATTCTTGCCTGGTTTGTGAGCTTTCCACCAAGCCTGGCCCTAATGATATTTTTGATTTGTATGTACAGATATATAAAGACAGTCTTTGAAGACAGACTGACTAAATAATCCTTTTGTTCCACATAAATTCTATCTAATAAAACCTACAGGAGTCCATTTGATCTATTTTTATTACATTATGAGATAAATATTGCTTCTCTTAGATTTAGCTTGAATTTTTCATGATGTAACCAATGAACATATGATGCAATAGACATATGAATGTGTTCATGTTTCCCACCCTCACCACAAGTACAATCCCAAAATGTCAAATGAAACTATAAATTTTTTTTTTTTTTTTTTTTTTTTTTTTGGTTTTTCAAGGCAGGGTTTCTCTGTGTAGCTCAGGCTGTCCTGGAACTCATTCTGTAGACCAGGCTGGCCTCTGCCTCCCAAGTGCTGGGACTACAGGCGTGCGCCACCATGCCCAGCTATAAAATTGTATTTTATTCTTATAATCATTGTTACCATTATCAATTATAAAGCAACTAAAAAATATTTTATGATGAACACTACTATTTAAGTCCCCTAGGTTTTTTGGGGGGGAGGGAACAGAAAGGAGGTTGCTACTTAAATAGTCAGTTTGAAAGAAAAAAAATCAGAAGAATGCATTAATCATAAATATAATATTTAGTTCTGTGATAACTTCTGATTACTAAAACTTTCGATTCCTTTTCTTTCTACACAGACGGTGCAGGAGACAGAGACCAAGGCAGGCAGCGTGAAAGCTGTTCTCTTTCTGCTGCCATCCTCTTCCATGACAGAGAAATCATGATATTATCACTCTCCCACGTAGAAACATTTATGTTTACCCTGTAAAAAAAATACTCACGAGCGTATCTGGGGAAGGTCAGTTTCTATTTTGTGGCCTGTGTTCCTAAAAATTTGTATTGCAGCTTCTGCTACCTTGTCATCCTCCATTCTTAGGCACTGTAACAAGGACTCATATGTCTCTGCAGAGTGGAACGAGGTAGGATGTGTGAAAGACAGAACCTGGAGGAATAGACACACCTTTAGGAGTACAGACAACAGCTCTACTCTACTTAAGAAGGAGATTTCTGTCATTGAATAAAATGTAAAGATCTAGAGTACAAATGCAGCGACAACACTTGAAATTACTTATTTAGCCATCATTGCAGTGACTGTTACTCAAGAAATTTTAACAAGAGTACTGTGTAATACATTCCAGTCTCTTTCCCAAGATAGTTAATATGCTATCTTTCCCCTAATCTCATCATCTCTTGATTTTTACTAAACTTAGAATAAAGCTTTTTTTTTTTTTTGAGACAGGGTTTCTCTGTATAGCCCTGGCTGTCCTGGAACTCATTCTGTAGACAAGGCTGGCCTTGAACTCAGAAATCCACCTGCCTCTGCCTCCCAGAGTGTTGGGATTACAGGCGTGGGCCACCACCGCTGGGCAAGTTTTTTAAAATTACATATTTATTTTGAATCTTCTGGGCATTGGTGTTGTCTGCATGTATGTGTGTAAGGGTCCTCTGGAGCTGTTGTTACACAAACAGTGGTGAACAGCCATGTGGATGCTGGAAATTGAACCTGGGTCCTCTGGAAGAACAATCAGTAAGTACTCTGACTTAACTATTGGGCTTTCTCTTTCACAAATATTTTATCTAGGACTACTTAATCTCTTCTTCAGTTTACCTTACTGTGATTTCAATGCACTTTTGCTTCAATTTCTCCCTCTTTTTACACGATTCATCGGGCGTTCCACCCAGTATTGTGGTTGGACAATGGCTCCATGCCACTCTAATGTCAGACCCCTGATAGCATTCCCTACTCCTGAAACAACCCTTCTCTGCAGTAATATGGCAAATTCTGAGTCACACCTGCCTTTATTTATAGGTAATATGAATTAAATTGCATTCATTAAGATCATGAATAGCTTTAAAATGTCCATTAATAATGATGACATCACATAACCTGTCAGTCAACCACTTCAGATACAGTTTCTTTGAAAACTTGGTCACAAGTATAGCAGAAATACAAAAGATAATCACAAAAAAATTTTTAAAACGCTACTGTATGATGTAAAAGAATTCATTATGATAAGTCATTTTTATAAGATCTGATTTTTAGCCAAGCATGTTACCAGACATTAGTAATCATTATGTGGCAGGCTATGAGGCAGACGGATAGATGAGAGTTTCATGCCAGTCTGGTCTATAGAATGAGACGCTTGTTTTTAAACAAAACAAAATAAAACATAAAACTCTTACCAGAAAAATTTAATCTTTTGAATAATCCAACTTAAAATACGCCCCCTCATGCACACCATAAAGGGAATGTCCTTATTTATCTTTGGAAGTTAATGGTGATAAAATTACCGAAAAGAAATACCTTAAGAAGCTCAAGTCCTGAGCGGATGGCTGAGTCTGGACTGACACCCTCCTCTTCATCGTCCGCTGACCCCTCTATTGACTTATTCATCAGTTTCACTAGTGCACTAGTAAATGAAGAAATGTAAGTAAGCAAGACTACTTAAATGAATCCCAACTAAAATATGAGAAACAGAGAATTTAAAAAGACCATGGTCAAAAAAGGATGAGGATCAGTGCTGACTACACCACATGCAAGCTAACTGTTCTGTTACCCTCCTGCAAACAATGTGTTACAGTAATAACAATCTGGCCGAAAAATAAGCCAGTTAAATAATATACTGTGCAGGGCGCGGTGGCGCACGCCTGTAATCCCAGCACTTGGGAGGCAGAGGCAGGTGGATTTCTGAGTTCGAGGTCAGCCTGGTCTACAGAGTGAGTTCTAGGACATCCAGGACTGCACAGAGAAACCCTGTCTCAAAAAAACAAAACAAAACACACCTGTAATATTAATATTAGCTCATCCAATATTTATTCATACAAAGAGATTGTAATATGTTTTGATGAAAACAATATAAAAAGTTGAAAATCGAGTAAATGGCCATTCAGAACAAAATTCAGATAAAAGGGGGCAGGTAAGATGCTCAATGGGTAAAGGGGCTCCCTGCCAATCCTGCTGCACTACGTGGGTCTGGAACCCACACGATGGAGGCAAGGATCCCGAGCCTTGTTCACTGACCTCCAAGTATGCACCACATGGGCGTGTGCATGCAGACAATGAGCAAGTGTAATCCAAAGACTTTGCAGTTAACATATAAAGGGAAAGTAGTATTAATTACACTAGCAAATTAATCTATAGAATCAATAATTCCATCCTAAGAAATTACTAGCAGAACCAATTAATAATAATAATAAAAAAGGTTTATTTACAAATGTGCAATTAGAATCTGGGTAGTGTAAGAAATTAGTTATTTTTTCAATACATTTACTACCACAGAACATTACATGATCAATAAGATCAAACTGCCTAAAGATCAGACTTGTTTGCTTTTTCTCAGACAAGGTCTCAGATGTGTGCCGACCTGACTTCTCTTGGTCTGCTTGACTCAGGCCTGGAATGGTAGGATTGCCCAGGACTACAGCTGCAGGGATCTAGTTACTTCCCCTGGCTAAACTGAGAAAACAAAAACAGATATGAGACTGGGAATGTAGTTTATCAAGCTCTGGGTTTGATCTCGAAGCCACACAACTGGGTGTGGTGGTGCACGCCTGTAATTCCGACATAATTAAGGCTAAAGTAGAAGGATTGACATGAGGTCAAGGCCAGTGTGGGATACACAGTGAAAAGCAAGAGGCCTAGGATGATACAGCAAGATTTGGTCTCAAAAAGGAGGGTGAGACAAGTATGAGTGTTGAGACAGGGTGAGAAAAATTTTCTCCTTTGTTGACATTTTTGCTTCGATCAAATTATCATGATTTGTTTAGAGGATTGGGTCTTTGTATATTGCCCAGACTTAATTTACTCTTACTGATCATCAATCTGAGGAGCTGGGTTTAACATATACTACTTGTGAAAATCAAGAAACTTGCTGTTGCTGAGACAGGGTTTGACATAGCTCTGGCTGGCCTTAAAAGTCAACAGAGTAGACTCTGTTTGCTAAGAGCTGGATCGTAGACATATATTACCATAAAGGATATTTTTTTTTTTAAAATTTCAAGTATGAACTTGAATTGTGTAATGGACAATTGCAATATTAGCACTTGGGAAGATGAAGGAAGAAAAATATAAGTTCAAAAAGCCAACATGAACTACAAAAATTAAAATAAAATCATGAGCATGTGGAGAGATGGCTCAGTGAGTGGTATCATCGCATACTACCACTCCTGTAGACAAACAAGGCTTGATTCCTAGCACTGACGTCAGTTGGTTCAAGACCATCTCATTTCTTTTATTTGAAGGAGTCTATGTTTACTGTTCCGCATTGCAGCCTAGCTCCTAAAGCAATTAGAATTATGAAAAAATATTTATACCTCTGATTTTTCAAACCTTAGTGCAGCTGAGGGGGTCCAGGACTCTACAGTCTTCTGTGCTCAAATTCTACCATCTGTTTTGGGTCGCATGGCGCAGGTCATGCTGGGGAGCAAGCCCTGAGTCTTTGTAATAGCAGAGCCCTAGGCTCATCTTCGGCATCCCAGGGAAAGTGCACTGGCCATGATACTTTCCCCTTCTTTTCTAAGCTACCTGTTAGTATTTATTTAACTTGTATCCTGTTGAGTCCTCTACTGTTTAGTCTCTTTTCTCATTTTCTTTCTTTAAAAAAAACAAAGGAACAAGATTGATTGATTGATTTAATGTATGTTTGTTGAAGCTGTCGTCAGACACCAGAAGAGGGCATCAGATCTCTTTATGGATGGTTGTGAGCCACCATGTGGGTACTGGGATTTGAACTCAGGACCTTCAGAAGAGCAGTAAGTGCTCTTACCCACTGAGCCATCTTGCCAGTCCTCTCATTTTCTTTAAAGATTGGTTTTTATTTTTTTTGTGTGTATATGTGGTGCCTACAGAAGGCAGAAGATGACATTAAATGTCTAAGAGGAAGAGATACAGGCGAGTATTAGCTGCCTAATATGGGCAACAGGAACTGAACATGGGGCCCCTGAAAGGACAGTATATGCTCAAGACTAGGTGTGATAGTGCTAACCTCCAACCCAGGAGAGACAGGCAGATCTCTGTGAGTTCAAGGCCAGCCAGGTCTACATAGCGAGTGTTTATGTAGAGAAACCATCTCAGGAAGGAAAGGAGGAAGGGTGGAGTATTATATGCACTGAACTGCAGATGACCTCCCAATCCCCTTGCCGTTACATGTACTTATTTACCAGGTACCTCTGCGTGCTTACAACACCACGGCACACTCACAGCATTGCGGACTCAGCTCTCTTCTTCAGGCATGTGGGTTGTTCTGGGGATCACACTG
The DNA here is from genome assembly GCA_964023405.1 of Apodemus agrarius. Lineage (NCBI taxonomy): Eukaryota > Metazoa > Chordata > Mammalia > Rodentia > Muridae > Apodemus > Apodemus agrarius. The sequence continues at coordinate 42,062,157 of OZ030016.1, read as the reverse complement.
TGATCATTAGGGTTGGGGCATGCACGTTTATGTGCTCAGCCAGCATGTTCCCCTAACCTTTATGGCTTACACAGAAATCATTCATACTTTTCTAGGTGTGGCCATTCCTCATAAAAAAAAAAATAATAATAATCTTCAACATTTCATGTCATCATTGTTACCTCAGGATCCAGTTCTTTTCCTCGCCTCTGTCTACTTTTTATTGTCATTCCTCAGTTTCAATCACTATCACAATGATCATTGCAGTGTACGCATTTTTCAGTAATTTCTGTATGGATAATTTTGTGATACTCAATCTGTTCTTTTTCTTTCTTTTTGTTTGTATCTGAAACAGGGTGTAAGTAAATCCCAACTACCCTGGAACTGACCGTGTAGATCAGGTTAGCCCTGAAGTAACAGAGAGCTACCTACCTCTATTTCCCTAGTTCTGGGATTAAAGGAGTGTAACAAAAAAAAAAAAAAAAAAAAAAAGTCTGCCCCAATGTTTTCTCTTAAAATCTTGATTATAAACTGTTCATGGTGGGTGGTCTGACACAGAGACAGGAGGCTAACAAGTTCAGGACCAGCTGGTCTATATATAAGCAAGTTCTAGGTCAGTCGTTGACATATAGTAAGACTCTGGCTCAAAACACCAGAGTTATAGCTCTGGCCTATCTAAATATTTCTTAATCTTTGTTCCTTTATCTTGTTTGCTATTTTTTGCCTAAAACAACTGTAAATATTAATCAGTACATATATGTATGTGTGTATATATAAAAACATGTTAAATTGTGTTAAATTAATGTTTTATGTATTATTTAATATAGATGTTATTTACATACACATAAACTTCAATAACTTTAATATGTGGTAATAATCATGACTATAATTTTAGAGAGTGGTAAACTGAAGCTCAGAGTACCTAAGTAACCCAGACTCAAGGCTAGGGACCTGGACGTTATCCCAGTAGTCCTCACTTAGCTAATTCCAGTAATTTCTACTTCCTTTTACTACTCATCAGATACATAACAACACACCCACACACAGTTCGAGTTATATAACTTATTCTTCACAAAGTATACAATGTACTTTCCACAAAGCCACTAAGTTTAAAAAAAAAACCTTTATTTATTTTTAACCCTTTATTTATAATAATAGTATTTTTGCGAAGATTTGGATAAATATAAAGTATATGGCTTTTACATCTTCTGAAACAGGACTTCCCCCATGTATCCCAGGTTGGCCTGCATATCACTATATAGATCAGGTTGGCCATAAACTAAAGTATCCATTTGCCTCTACTTTAAACGTGCTGATATTAAAGGCGACTACTCCAAGATGTACAACATACATTTTTATCATAAAAATTAATAAACATTGACATTATTACAAAATAACAGTCTGGTAGAAATATTAACGAAGATATTCTTCTTTGAGATCAAATAATTCATGATGAGATTTCAGAGGAGTTTGAACACTAGGAATCAAAAAATAGTAATTTGCTAATATGATGAACCCCTGTGAGACATCTTGATGTCACAGCACATCCCTCTCAAAGTTAACATGCCCACTCAATTGTTCCTCTTTCTATTACATTGTAACTTTAACCAATTAAATGTGATATTGGGGTGACCAGACTGATAAGAACATGCATTTAGCATTCAAAAGGCCCTGAATTAAATCCCAGCACACATACATGTGTGTTCATGACTGCACATACACACAGCTGCACACAAGGCAGGGGAAGTGGAAGGTAGAGGTACAGACCAAAAGATACTGACAAGAAATAATATGCCTATGTTCAGAAACTATCAATAAACAAATATAATCTGACGCAAATTTTTTTAGGTTTCTTTTTGTTTTAATTTGCAAAGCAGAAAACTAGATCAGGAAATCTTAACTCATGTATAAGCTGACCTGTTGTTCAATAATTCACAGATTCTAGCTACCAATGCCTCAGAATGTGACTATATCTGGAGATAGGGCAGTAAAGAATAATTATGTGAGGTGAAATCACATGGAGTGGATGGGTGAGCCTAATCTTGGTAAGCACTATTTTCTTAAGAAGAGAGGACACAGAGTTATCCTGGGCATGAAGAGGAAAGACCATTTGCAAACACACTGAGAAGATGGTAGATGTCTAGAAGACAAGGAGAATGACTTCAGACAAAAAAAAATGCTAATATCTTGGTCTTAAAGCTTTTAGTTTCTACAACTAAAAAAAAAAAAAAAAAAAAAAAAAAAAAAGTATTCTCTAACTTGCCAGCCAACAGTATTCAGTTAGGGTAACCCTTGAACACTAGTAGAAAGTGCTTTCTCAGATAACCCCAACAATGATTCACACATTCACACAGGTGGCATGACTAGTGCTTCTAGGTGGGTGCTAGGTCCTGGGCTAGGTCCAAGTCTGCATCTATTTGGATTAAGAATCAGTGAGTATGCCGGTTGGTGGTGGTGCACGCCTTTAATCCCAGCACTTGAGAGGCAGAGGCAGGCAGATTTCTGAGTTCGAGGCCAGCCTGGTCTACAGAATGAGTTCCAGGACAGCCAGGGCTACACAGGGAAACCCTGTCTCAAAAAACCAAAAAAACAAACAAAAAAAGAATCAGTGAGTGCTACAAAGTATCCCAACAGGAAAAAGAATTATCACTACAAGACAAAAATCACCCCCAGAATTTACAGTATTAAATCATTAGAAATAAAATGTCAAGGTTGTTTTAAAAATATAAGTCCTCTTTTTCAATAAGCCATTCTATTCTCACACAACAACTGAAAGGCAATAAAAAAAGAGTGATAACAGAATATCATCAGACTACTGAATGCTTAAGAAAACTGCGCTCTTAGTAAATAATCTTTCTCTTTTTTGGTGTGTTATGTGTTGTGAGGATTTTTCAAATTAGCATATACAGAATAAGTCTAAATGTAAGTAGTCTTATAAAAAAAACACCTTAAATAATACTACAGTCTATTAGAATGGCAGGTACCCTCTGCCATTAAAGAGAGCTTTAAACAGATGGCTTCCAGATTTCTAGGGTCCAGCACTTAAGCTCACACCCATGCAATTTGAATGAGCATCTGTTTATTCTACATACACTTCCTACCTTACCTTATGGCTTCTGAATCAATGTGCACAGGCGCGATTCTTTCCAACAGAAACTTGACCATCTCTAGGAAGGGGTTGGTTGGCTGCTTAGGATTGGCGAGTTTCCGAGCTATTTCCCTCTATAAAAGAAAAAGGTTTTACTGTTGAGTTTTAAACCTTTAGTATTTTTTCACAATTAGCTTAACTAAAGGAAGAGGATTCATTGCAAAATTCAAAACCCAGAAAAAGTGAAAACAATGTCTGTTTTAGGCACTGATTAAAACATACACAGTATGCGCTCACTGTAAAATCCAGACAATGGAGAGCAGAAAAGCAATAGGTGACTTGTTTTTGCCTTACACTTCTGCTAAAGAACTTTTCTTTAGTTTAAGATCATACATAATGCTTTATTGAAAAAAGTTTTATTTACAAGTATGGATAAATGGCTTTATTTTTTTATGATTTAATAGGATATTGGGCTTTCTTTCAGTTAATTTCCCTGAAAAACATATTCTTAATATTATGCGTATGTGTATATGTGCCTGTGGGTTTGTCCACATGAGCGTAATGGCAACAATCCAGAGGACAGTATCAGAGCTATTTATCTCTATAAAAGAAAACTATGAGGCTGGAGAGATGAGATGGCTCAGCAGTTTAGTTGTCTCTATTAAAGCTCAAAGATGGCAGAATTATATACCAGCTACCCTTGACAAAGAGTGGCATTCTTGCTGGAAATCTCTCATTTTTTCTAGACCTCCCAGGTAACTTAACAGTGTTAATACGTTTTCAAACAGGTCCAAATCACAGATTTCCAATCACAAGTCACAGACCACATGTACTTCTATTTTATCATTACTAGTGTGTGTCTTTTACGTGGGTGCACATATTCCATGACTTCTATGTGGAGAACAGCCTTCAGCAGCCAGTTCTCTCCTTCCATTGTAGGTTTCAGTTTTGAACTCAGATGGGAGCTTGCCACTGAAAATAGCACTGAACTTGGCTGGATCTCTTTTATTATATACAGAAATGATTCCCAGGAATTAGAAATGCAGTAGCCATTTCTGAAATGCTACTCCATTTAGATGCTGTTCCATTTAGAGGTTGGCCTCTAACAACTCTTTTTTTTTTCTTCAGACCTACATCAGCACAATGTATAACCCAACCCCCATCCCCAATTTACAGGGTCTTGTAATTATACTTTATATTAAAAAACATAGGTAATTTAAATAATATATACAAGTTACACTGTGTTTATAATAGAAAGGTGAGATAAGCAGGAACTAATCACCTTCTTAAAATTACATCTATCTATTTATCTTGTGTATATGTATATAGGCACACGTACATGCAATAGAGGGCTTGTGAAAGTCAGAAGATAATTTAAGAGATTCTATTTTTTCCTTCCACCACATGGGTACAGGATCAAACTCTTTTGGCTTCACAGGAAGTACCTTTATCTATCAAGCTATTTGACTGGCTGTTTTGTTTACTAGCAGCAACAAGCAAATGAACAGGATCTTGCTATTGATCACAGACTGGTCATGAACTCATGGTGATTTTTTTGTCCTGTCTCCTGAAGGCTGAGACTGTAGAAAAGAACTACCAGGCCTCGCTATCACATTTTTTCAGTACAAATATAGTATTTAAGTCCAACTTGGTGATTCACAAAACCAGCAGCACTGATTGCATACATTTCTTGCTCACTGAATTCATTCCAGGATACTTTAATTACAAACACCTGGGTTGATTTTTTTTTTTTTTTTTTTTTTTTTTGGTCGAGACAGGGTTTCTCTGGATAGCCCTGGCTGTCCTGGAACTCACTCTGTAGACCAGGCTGGCCTGGAATTCAGAAATCTGCCTGCCTCTGTCTCCCAAGTGCTGGGATTAAAGGTGTGCGCCGCTGCCGCCACCGCCCGGCTCACCTGGGTTGATCTTTAAGATTTAATTTACATGTAGTTACTTATTCCCCACAGTGAATAAAAACTGTTTTATGTTCCCAGACCATTTTGTAAGAACATCTATTATAATCTTTAATGCCTCGTTGCACATTTAAAACAATCCTTTTCAGAACAAGGGTAAAAAGTAAATAAATAAACTACTTATTCCTTATTCATGTTTAAGCCTAGTCTCAGAATAATGTGTCACAGCTTCATAGGAACATAAATGCTGAAGACAGGAACAAAATGAGCTTTTCCCCTGAGTTTCTGTAATGATCCTGGCTAACAACAACAACAATAATTGCAAGAAGACAGAAATCTATCTAGGAATTTACATCTTTTAAATGAAATCTCATGTGCTGACATAACTACAACTAAGTTATTATCAGGTTTGTTCTTATGCTCAGAGAGCAAAGGAGGAAATGGAAGCATACAAAACATTCTGAATTCTTCCCATTTCTTAAGTAAAGAAACACACATTAATGTTTTATCACTGGGCAGTGGTGGCGCATACCTTTGATCCCAGGCAGAGGCAGGTGGATTTCTGAGTTCGAGGCCAGCCTGCTCTACAGAGTGAGTTCCAGGACAGCCAGAACTATACAGAGAAACCCTGTCTCAACCCCCCCCCCCACCTCCAAAAGAATTGTTTTATCTTGGTCATTCCCCAGGGACAGTCACTCTGGCTCAGATCTAATTTTTTTTCTTTCTCCATTGAAAAATGGCTGGAGTGTTAGGAATAAGATATTAGTTCCATTTGAATAGAGTTCTAAATAATTTAGCACTACCATACAGTTAAAAGTTACACAAAAAAATAAATATTTGTAATAAAATACAGATTTCTGAGAGTTAAGAAAATATAAAATCCTGATTCACTAACCACACAAATGTCAGCCTGCTTGCATGAACAGGTTGGGCTGATTAACAGTTCCAACTGAGACCTCAGCTTCTCATCATCACCAAGAACCTGGTTAAATTTCTTTACAAAATCTTGTGCTTTTCCAGGGTCAGGCAAATTCTCTATGACATGAAGGAAATAAATATTAGACAAAAAAGATAAGTACATTATAACTGTCTTTATGACACTGGTAAGGGGCTGGAGAGATCGCTTAGTAGTAAAGAATATTTCCTACTCCTACAAAGGACTCAGGACCTCTGTCAAGTCAACTGCCTATAACAACTGCTGCAGGGAATCTGACATCTCTGGGTCCTGCAGGACATCTACTCACATACACACAGACACACATGCTTACACATTATTAAAAATAAAAACAAAGTACATTTAAAAAGTAATTAAATATTGATGAGTCAATAAGAGAAAATCTGACAAATGGTACCACTCTGTGATACCACAATATCATTGGCTAAATTAATAACCTGTTTTGAGTGGGCTGAAGAGATGGCTCAGCAGGTAAGAGCACTTGTTGTTCTTAGAAAGGACCCAGATTTGATTTCCTAGCATCTCATGTTGGCCTACAAGCATCTGTAAGTAACTCTAGTTCCAGGAAAATGGACAGGCAAACACATCACACATATATGCAAAACATTCATACACATAAAATAACATAAATATGAGAAGGCCTGTTTTGGTATTAATGCTCACTGGGTAAATAAACATACTTACTTGCTATGGTCATCAGTTTCCCAAACATGGCAGAACAGTTCGCCTCTGACTGAAATTTAAAACATAAGCAAAGTATTAGTCATTTATATTAATACATTTCTCTAACAATACTTAACACTGTACAATGTGTTCTCACTAGAAAATGGCTAACCTTCCCCATCCACGTGTACATGTGTCTGGGGGGGGGGGGAGGGGGGCGGCGGCCCTAGCAAAGAACAAACAGTATGCGCCCTCCTGTCAGCTCATCTGCTAAGGGAGGCCCATTGTTTGGAGCTGGGAATTCAGTCAGCCTAGGGCACATGACCAGCGAGCTGGCTTAGGCTCTTGCTCCCATCCTGCGAGCTGGTGGACTGTTCCCGAACACTGTGAGCTAAAACACACCCTCTCCTCCCTTAAGTTCTTTTGATCTTGTCATGTATTCTGTCACCATAGCGAGGAATCTAATATATGACAATTCCACTTATCAAATGCTGAGAAAGGAAGGCTGTCCGGGTGTTTGCAGCTAATCTGGTAACAGTAATTTCTAGTCCAGGTTCAGCTAAAAAACCCAGAAAACCAACCAACCAAACAAACAAGAAATGCTTAAGAAACCAATAAAAAAGGCAATTTAGATATGAAAACAGCTTAACTGACATTTAAAAATTAAAACCCCTTGAGATACTTTAACTACATTATACCACAGAAAAATTAACCATTGATTTGTAATCTATGAATTAAAACAAAAATCATAAACCTACTGTTGGCTGCTTGTGTAAGTCCAATAGCTCACGCACGTGACTCCGAAGCATGTTCTGACATTTCCACATTTCATTGAGAGCTCTGTATGTAGGGATACATATGAAAAGATACATTATTTAACAATATTAAAACCTGTTCAGCTATTTAAAACTTCTGTTTGTTTGAAACAGGGTTTCTCTGTGTAGCCTAGGCTGGATGCAAACTAGAGCTCCACCCGCCTCTGCCTCCCAAGTGCTGGGATTAAAAGTGTGCAGCACTGTACCTGGCTTTATGAGTCTTACTGTGCTATTCCTATATTCATACATGAACATTTTAAACAAGTTTATTAGAACTTAAGGAAGTTTAATATAATGCTTATCATAATAGAAATTAAAATTTTTTTGTAATGCTAGTAATAAAATCTGGAATTTTATGCATGTTAGGAGGGCATTTTATCACTGAGAAGGAATTATTAAGTTCCAGAGGATCAATGTGATGTCTCTGGGGAGGTTAAAAATTGACTAAGACTATTTAATCCTAAACAGGTGAAGCTACAGAGTTCTGGTGTAATGAAAGATAAGACAGAGGAAAATGAAAGGTATTAAAAAGCCTGGCAGAGAGTATATGGAAATTGGAGGATATCATAGATAAATAACTAAAGAGTATGGCATGCCAGGCGAAGAGGGCTATGAAGGATGGGAATGCTCATGAAGTCCTCCCTAAGGACTTTCACAATACCAAAAAGTGCTGCAAGGAAGCAACCAAGAGCACGCCCTCCCCAGTGCGGTGGGACCTAGGACCCACTAACACAGCACAGTAATTCCAAGGAGTATCAGCTCCACTATTATCTTGGTTGTTACTAATACCTAATTATCATCATCCTGCAATAGGAGGGACAATAATGCCTGGTATTAGGAACCTAGCCAATACGATGAACTAGGAAGAGCACGGATCTTAGAGATGAACCTAACACCATTTATTAAACCAGTACAATTACTAATTATTTTTCATCAAAGAAGCTTCAGTTTACAACAGATGAAAATAACAACAATCAAAATGCAGAGGGTAAATGACTCTGTCATAATGATCCCTAATCCACACGTCTACTACACAGTGAAGACAACTAAGACTTAGGGAACCTCACAGACAAGGGAGCTGAAATATTTTAGGATGCAGAGGACCAGAAAATCTGCTAAGACTGTATCTCTTGGGGGGGGGGGATATAAAGGGAAACTATAACCTTACTATTATAGATACCTAATCCAGACCTGAACGAGGACAATACCAAGAGACATGGAAGGGAAAAATCTCATGAGGCCCAAAACCTAGACAACACTGTATGCAACTAAGGAAATGCAGAGAGGGGAGACATAGTCTTCCACAGGGATAAGCCCCCAAATTCATTATCTAACACCTGGTGGTTAGCTCTAAAACCATAGACATATAAATAACACTAAAGAAACTCAGGTCTATTTGTCTATTTTAGCACATGTGTATACACCATCCCTAATAAGAAGGCCATGACATCAAGAGGAAACAAGGAAGGTGTTGATTCATGAGAGGTTGGAGTGAGAAAAGGGAAGGAAATCATGTGATCATAATTAAAATGTTTTGGTTTTTGTTTAGTTTTTTGAGACACAGTCTCTCTACAGAACTATGGCTGTTTTGGAACTTGGCATATAGATCAGGCTAGCCTTGAGCACAGAGATTCACCTAGCCTCCCAAATGCTAGGACTAGAAACATGTGCCATCAAGCCAGACACCCTGATCTACTTGCATATGTCTTTTTAGTCAAGATCTTGCATATCTAGGTTAGGATTAGAATCACTAAGTAACCGAGGCTGGTAGTTTAACTTATTGGTTGAATACCTGAAACCTTTTACTAACACCATTACCATAACTGTGTGTGAACAGGTGATCAAAAACACACGCAGAATCACCTCACTTGTGCAGCAGGGTAGAGCTGGCCTTGGTGACTGGGGTTGCTGGTGAGCCCGCCACGGACTAAGAGTAAGAGAGCCATCTGCCTGGCCAATTCAGATATCTTTCAGACCCAGATCTGGGACTTTGAATTGGCTCACCCTAACATCTACTCGATCAATGAATTGATGGAGTGCATGAAGGGGCCAACCAGTCCTACAGATCCAAAACTACAGGATCTCCATGACACAGGGAAACAGCAGGATATCTGAGAAGAGTCCTAGGGAGGGTCCAGTACTGAGTGTAGCAGAAGCCAGAGGCCTCATACAAGACCAATAAACTATTGCAATGAACATCTATCTGCAAATAAACAAGTATGTACAAAAGGGTATACTGTGGGCCGTACTGTTACACATTACAGTTTCCAAAATATTTTTTTTCTTTGTTGAGGGGGAGGTTTCAAAACTAGAGGAGATGAATGGGATTGGGGTGCATGATGTGCATCACAAAGATCCAATAAAAAGTTAATAAACAAGCCCACCTAGGAAATATATGAAGCATTGAAATGTAACTTACTTTACAGCATTTGGATCCAAGCTAGCATATAAATAATATAAGCACTTCATTCTCTCTTCTGTTTCCAGGTTATGGGGAACAAGATATTGAGCAAAGATTTTTTCTACCAATAGTCTATGAACAAACACACAAAAACAATTATGCTATTTAAGAGGTGTAATAAATTTAACTATTTTTTTTATAAAGTGGTTAACACCAATAATTGTGTCACTAATGGTGTGGTTTATTTCATTATATGTCATAAAACATTTGTTCTAGAATGCCTGAATGTTATCTCCCATTATAGCAAGGCTAGCCTTGAAAGCATGGGAGTTCCTGCTGATTCAGCCCTTCTAAGTGCTGGGATTATAGGTGTGAGCACTGGTCCCACTTACTCTTTCTGTCAGCTCTAGGGGAGGGAGAGATTGGTGATTCCTTTTTTGGGGGTGTGGGAGGAGAGGGGAGACCAAATCTCACGTATCCAAAGCTGGTCTCAAACTTGCTAATGTATATGACAAGGTTCCCTTAAACCTCTAAAGTGTTGGGATTACAGGTGTGTTGGTACACACCCTGTTTTCTTAAATGTCATTCTTAAATACAGGTGATTGGATGCCTCAGCTAATCTTCTGAGGTCTGAAAACTACAGATTAAATTAAAGTAACACTGCACAGAAAGCTCTACCCCAAGGACAGCTAATTTTCAAGGCCCTTATTAAGGTCCTCTAACTGTAGTTCAGCTCCTTTCCCATGTTCCCATGTAGAAAAGACAGGAGGATCTCCCACCAGTACTTCCTGAGAAAGTGCGCGTCTCACTTTTCTGCTCCCCAAACTAAATTCCTGTTACTCAGTATCACTCGAATAAAAAGCACACAAGATCTCTTCATTAACCAATAGATCTATGAAGTGATGCAGAGTCATCACTCTCATTCAACAAAACACTACAGAGTACTCTACAAGAGGCAGATAAAAAGCCAAAAAACAAAAAAGAACTCTCAGTTAACCAATGCAATACATATTTAGCTATGCAAAAGTCAATTACTCTAATTCAACAAAACACTGCAAAATATTTTATAAACAACACAAGTATTGGCATAATAATAAGCAGCATTAAGAAAATGAGAACAATTTCCATAGTGGTTTTAACAGTATTATAAAAACAAACAACCAACCAAACAAACAAAAAAAACCATTGATGAGAGGGGATCCCAAGAGTGCTTTCCTCAGACTCTGGGCATGGGTGCTACATATGTAATACCTATGTGCACATGAAAATCCCAGGAGTAAAGCATTAGTACTCCTCCTTATTTTATGAAGCTGAAATATATATATAAATATATATATATAAAAATATATATATAAAAATGACAAGAGACAAATGACTTGTCTCTGCCCTGCCTTACTCTCAAGTCCATGTTTATTTCACAACTGTTATACTACTTTATAATTTTGCAAAGTAAGCACCATATGTATGCAGAAAAATTATTTCTAAATTTAGAAATAAATGTGTAAAACTTAAATAGAAATATTTAAAAATGAAAAGCAGTTTTACCAAAATATTATACTCACTTGTCATCAATGCTGTTCTGATAGTAGATGTGTAGAAGTTTGTCCTTTATCCAGCTGACTTTCTCTGCAGCTTCCTTTCCTGCTTCACCATGAAGACAGTATTTCTTATAGAGTTGAGCCAGGCCCATCATGGCTTCTTTTCTTACTCGCCACTAGAAAATATAGCACTTATGAGAAGGGCAGGACAGCAAAACTCTGCTCAAATGTACAACCTGCACAGGCTGCATGCAGTGGCCGTGCAGCAGCTAGTATACGCATGCGCGGCAGCATGTTGGAGCCTCTCATAAGCAGCTTGCCAAGCTGTTCTACTAACCATTTTGCACCTATTTCTGGTACGAGAGCAGATCATTTTATACACTTTTTTAATGCTGTACTGCTAAAGACCTACCAACTTTTTAGTTCCCCCTAAGCAAAATATACTACAGATTTCATTCAGTTCAATTCTTTAAATAGATATTGATGAATAAAACATATAAATGGAAATTATAAATTATATAATATTCTCTGTACAGAAAAAGGCAACAGTGCTTTAGTTATATACCCTTCACTATACTGTGAAAAATAACAAAGTTCAGTATCAAGAATTCTGGTCAGCCTGGTCTACAAAGTGAGTTCCAGGACAGCCAGGGCTACACAGAGAAACCCTGTCTCGGGGGGAAAAAAAAGAATTCTGGAAAAACAAAGTTGTTGAGAACCTTTTTGTATAACTTAGGTGAATTTCCTTCCTTTGCAGACTTACAAATAATGGGACTGGTGAGTTGGTTCAGCAAGTAAAGGCAATTGCCGCCAAACCTGGTAACCCATATGAAATTCAACCCCAGGACCTACATGGAATCTTCAGACTTCACATGTACATATACATGTGCATGCACGTGAACACACACACACACACACACACACACACACACACACAGAGCAATAATCATATTCTACAATGAAATTTTGTTTAGGGTCTGGGAATACAGCTCAATTAGAAAAATGCCTGCCTAGCATGCATAGAACCCTAAATTTGTTCCCTAGCATTACACACATGGAATTCCAACACCTAGGGACTACAGATAGGACAATCAGAAGTTCTAAGTCATTTTTATCTGATAGTAAGTTAGAAGCTAGCCTGGGCTACAGAAGATCCTCTCTTTATTTATGTACCTATATGGGTGTTTTGTCTGCATATACATCTGGACACCAGAAAAAAGGTATCAGAGCCCAGAGGGGATCTGACAGTTTGGAAGCTACCATGTGGTTGCTAGAAACTGAACTCAGAACTTCTGGAAGAGCAACCAATGCCCTTAAACACTGAGCCATCTCTCCAGCCCCAAAACCATATATATATGGATGACGGGGGTGGGGGTGGGGGGACATGGTAGTGAATACATTTAATTGCAATATTCAGGGGACAGAGGCAGGCTAATATCTATAGGTCTGAAGCCAGCCTAGTCTACAGAAAGCTACAGGTCAGTCAGGGATATAAGACCATGTCTCAAAAACAAAAACAATAAACAAGAGAAATTTTTATCTTGAAAAGAGGGAAAGAATTAAAACATTCTAGTTGATTTAAGTCAGTACTTTCTTTAAAGTTTTTGATTCATTTTATCCTGTTCCCCTATCTTCCAGAATAGAAAACAGTTAAACTAGATGTAAAAACTAAGTGAATAGATCAAAATGCTGAACCAAAAATATATAATAAATGATATGGCCAGTGTTTTTCACAAACCACCCATTGCCTTAATAGGCAATATCAAGGGGAAGAGTAGATTTAGTAATTCAAACTCACCACTATATGGGAATTTAAATTGAGACAAAAACTAAAAAAGGAAATACACCTCAGAAACTTTAATTACTAACACTGTTAAACAACTACTGTCCTGTTCTTTTTTCAACAATTGCCACATAACTATTTTAAAAATAAGATAGTCTGGTAGTATGTCAAAACATACTGATAAACCCTAAAATTACGCCAATATCATGCATTTCTAGGAAATAGTTTTTCAACGATGTCAAATGAACAAATACACGGTAAAGCAATTGCTGTTAAAAACAAGTCCAGCTCAGAGCTGAAGAGATGGCTCAGGGATTAAGAGTACTGGCTGCTCTTTCAGAGGACCTAGGTTCAATTCCTAGAACACATATAGCAGGTCACACTGTAACTCCAATTCCTAGGAACAGCGGCCTTATACATACATACATGCAAGCAAAATACCAATGCATATTAAAAAAAAAACCGGAAAAAGGGTCTGGCTCTTGCTTACGGCTGATTCACCTCTCCTTTCTTTATCAACTCATGTTTCTAACTGCATCCAATCACAGAAACAGCAAAATAAGGTACCTTAGCTGAAGCAAACAATATAGAAACAGTACTTTCTTAGGAAGTATGATATTCTTTTAACTGACAGATCCAGCTAAGTTATACAAAATACAAATATATATAACCAGTGACTGCCTTTTGCAAACTAAAATGTACAGAAAAAAAATCCAACTATCTCATTTACCTATTTTTTCTTTATATAGAAATGCATTCCCATAATAAGAAAAAGATTGAGTATCCAACATATTTATTCATAAAGTAAAGAACATGAACATGGAGGCAGGCAGATCTCTGCATCTGCACCAGCCTGTTCTACACAGTAAGTTAAAGGACAGCCAGAGCTGAGTGTGTGTACCTGAAACATAAAAACGAACAGTTCTACATTTAGTGTTATTCTGGTATCCACCAGCAGCAACTGCTATTATAATACCAGACTTACTCAACATTTGAACACAGAAAGCCAGGAAGAACAAACCCCCAGATCTTACCCGTTTATCCAATGTCCTTTCCCTGACAAAGCCAAGCAACTGATCATTTACTAAGGCAAGGTCTCTTTTGGCAGCTGTTATTATAGTAACAATGACATCATGACGAATGGCTTCTTCTGGATCATGTGACCTAACTTTCAAATATTCTGTAAATGAAAGAGTTAAGCTAAATGTTAGTTATATAAATTATCATGATTCTGAATGATAAAAAAGAAAAGCTTTGAGTTTTGTCCATATTAATATTTATAAATTATAGGACAAATTAAAATCATCTATAAGACAGTAGTACATCTTACTACCCATAAAACTACGCTGATTACTTCAGGGCATACCTAAATAAATAATTATTTTGGTGAAAGATCAAATGACAACATAGTTTTATAGTCTGCAATGTCCTTTATAAATTAAAAACTTAAAAAAAAAGAAAAGAAAAGAAAAAAAAAAAGAAAAACCAGTACAAATAACAAGGGTAGCAGAGGCTCTCCCTAAAGCTGTAGCCTGACTGTGGTTATCTATTCCCTAACAGGGCTGCCCTGTCTGGTCTCAGTGAGAAAGGATGCACCCATCCCAGCAGACTTAATGTGGAGGAATACCCAGGAAGGGCCCCCACCATCTCAGAGGAGGAGAGGGGGTTAGGGAAGGGAATCTATAAGGGGGGGTGATACTAGAAGGAGGGGGTACTGTTTGATAGAAATATGTACATAAGCCGGGCGTGGTGGCGCACGCCTGTAATCCCAGCACTTGGGAGCAGAGGCAGGGGGATTTCTGAGTTCAAGGCCAGCCTGGTCTACAGAGTGAGTTCCAGGTCAGCCAGGACTACACAGAGAAACCCTGTCTCAAAAAACCCAAAAAAAAACAAAAAACAAAAAACAAAAAAAAAAAAAAACAAACAAACAATAAATAAATAAATAAAAAAAGAAATATGTACATAAATAGATCAGAGATCTTTAAAAAATACATACAAATGCTCATGAGAAAAATGGCATATAATTATATAATATAAAATATAGAATATAGATCTTTTAAAAAATATTATATAAATAAAACCAAAACAACCTTTTCTGTTTCTAATAAACAGTAGGATATTAACAAAAGTATTCTATTTGCTACTGTCAAATAGATAGGTTTAAATACTTTAAACTGAATAATAAAATCCAGGTGGTAGCGTCAGAGGCGGCTGTAGAGGTGGCTCACAGTTCTAGGCTAGCGGGATCTACGGGGTAAGCTGCAGAACAGCCAGGGCTATGCAGAGAAACACTGCTTTGAAGACTCACCCTGCCCTCCCCCAAAACTTAATATATCAAAAGGTCACAACCTAATCTAGAATATAGACACATTTTCTACACGCATTAGGTATGCTACTATATTTAGTAGTGTAGAATTTGTTTATATGTATGAATGTCTATATGTATGTATGTACATACGTACATATGTATTTATTTATTAAGTTTGAGATAGTGTCTTACTGAGTAGCCCTGGTAGTCCTGGAACTCACTGTGTAGAACAGGCTGACCTTGAACTCACAGAGATCCATCTGCCTCTGCCTCCCAAGTACTAGGATCAAAGGAGTGTCAAACTAAGCCCAGGTGTGATTCCTTTCTGAATCTAATGTCATAAGGATTACATTATCTCAATTTATGATTTCTAAAAAAATATTCCCGGGGCTGGAGAGATGGCTCAGCGGTTAAGAGCACTGACTGCTCTTTGGAAGGTCCTGAGTTCAAATCCCAGCAACCATATGGTGGCTCACAACCATCTGTAAGGGGATCTGATGCCCTCTCCTGGAGTGTCTGAAGACAGCTGAAGTGTACTCACATACATGAAATAAATAAATCTTTAAAAAACAATATTCCCAAGATTAATACATGAATGCTTCAGGGCCAGTTTTATTTTAAAAATGGGAAATAATTTCCCAGCTCACAAAGCCAACATGAAGCCATCTTGCAGTCAAATCTTTTTCAGGAACTAGAGTTGGAAACAGCCACATGTGAAATGTTTGTGGGGTTACTATGTGTAACAAACCAGGGAGCTTACCTGTGAGATCCTTTGCTAAATCTGGGTGATTCATCAAACAGTGACTGGCAAACTTCACACTTTCTAACCTCACAGGAACATGAATGTCATTAAATCTAAACAAAAAGTGATTGTTAAATATTAATAAGACCAAACAGTTATTTTCAAAATAAGTATCACAAAAGTACCAATAAACAAAAATGATTATTGAATAGACACTACGTTGATTATTCTGACAGTAGAAGCATTCTATGAAAAATATAAAGACCTAGAAACGGTGGGCCATGCCTTTAAATGCAGCACTCAGGAGGCAGAGGCAGCAGTTCAAGGATAGCCTTGTCTTGTCTTGTCTACATAGTGAATTTAAGACAGCAAGTGCTATGAAAGAGATCCTGTGTCAAAGGGGGGGGGAGGGGGACATGCAAGTCTATAAAAACATTTTTGCAAAGAGTTATGTGATCAGGATTATGAAACCGAAACTAGCAAAAACACACTTTGTAGACCTAAAATTACTAAAGCTTTAAGTTTTACTAGAAATAAAGAATACTCAGAACACAGCCATACATTCATGCACAAAGTATTATAACAAATGAGTGAGCTTTCTTCATAAATGCTTTGGTCCACAGTTTATTCTAAAAGGAAAATTATAACACAGGTGTCAGCAAAGCCAATAAGTATCAATTAATATTTTGGTATGTGTAGTCTTAATCCCATAGACTCTATAATCACATTGAGCATACAAAAGTCTAAAATCACGCTTTCTTACCGTCCAAGAAAGCACTGCCAAAGAGGCCGATTCTGTGTTGCTAAATCTGAATCTTTAGAGCCGAACAATTTTGCTAGGAGTCGAACCACAGCTAGCCGTTCTTCCCCGTCGTTGCTCTAGGAAGAGAAGACACAGTGAGGACCTGCCTTCACTTTTGACCCGGACAATGAACAACGTAAGATACTAGGTGCTCCTGTTTACTATGGAAATACTTTTCTGATTTCATGTTAGATCACCTGTTTTTTTGGCTTTACCTCACATCCTCCCTATTACTAATTCATACCTACTTTACAACTTATTTGCAAATTGCACATTGATTATATATAGACACGTTGTTCAAGTAGAAGCATTTTACAAGAATTTAAAAACAGTACACAAACTTTCTACCCTAGTAAATTTCCTTCATAAAAATTATTTGCTGCAACAGAAAACTTCCTATGAATAGCGATAACTTAAGGTTCCGGTATATGATTTTAGCCATGACCCTGCTCTGACTGGAAAACATAGCAGGGAAGAAGAACAGGAATTCAAGATTCAAGTTAATCACTCTAAGAAAGCTTTTGGGTGGTGGAAGTAAAATATGCACATTTGTATAAAACAATGGAAAATGACAAAAAATTAACACAGTAGTAAGAAAATGGAAACTTTAAAACTTTTTTCTCAACCAAAAAAACCAATGCTCTGCACTATAAACTTTTAGTATGTCTAAATTTTACTATTTAATCCAATTTACTCTTTAAAGAAATATTAATGTTTTGAGTGTCAAACAGCAGACTTTATGAAAATTTTGTATTTCTTATGACTATATTTACAGACTCATGATTATTTGAAGTAATGTGAGGTTTCACATCTACAAACTACTAAAACAAAACTGATTTGATCTAAAGTCCTACTGCCATCACTGCCAAACATGCTGTCATGTTTCCCTAGTAAAGCTGAAATGCCTGCAGATGTACAATGGTCTGTCACTGCTGATAGACAAGTGTGTTGATTTAAGTCACAAGGAAGTATTATGATGATATAAATATGCTGAACTGATAATATCTATCCTAATGAGTGGAAAGACCAAAAATTTAAAAATTCTTCATTCACAGTTTATCAATTATTTTTTCTAATATTAAATTTATTTAGTGTTATGACTATATGCTAAATCAGCATAAAAATGATTAAACCCATTACTTACATAATGTTTCGTATTTGCTTAAATATATGAATTCTTTAATATTAATGCTGAATATTGTAAATTTCAAAGATGACACCAATTTTACATATCCTGTCACTGTTTATCAGTAGATTAACAACTAGGCATATAATGTTTTCTATGTTACATGAGCTAAACGAGATAAACTTAACTCATATTACATTCCTATATAATAAGAGAAAAAACATCTTCAAAGTATTTTTTTTCCCTATACAGCTTAAAGAGTACCTTCAGTTTGAATTCAAGCTGTGGCATGACAGATAACAATAATTGAGGATCTATAGCAAAAAGTTCCTGAATCAGGTCAAATACATGTTCAGACAAATCACTGACTGATGATCTTCCCAGTACCAACACTTGATTGAAAAACTGTAAGACATTAAAAGAAAAAAATGTATTATTTTATTTAAATAACCTAAACAATTTTCTATAAACCTAAATGTAAAGACTGAGGCAGAGGCAGGCGGATTTCTGAGTTCGACGCCACCCTGGTCTACAGAGTGAGTTCCAGGACAGCCAGGACTATACAGAGAAACCCTGTCTCGAAAAAAACTTTAAAAAGTGTTTTCTTTTCTTAGTTTAGTGATAAATATTACTTTAAGATATTTATATTCATATTAATCACAGGGTCTTTAAAAAGAATAAAGACAGTTTTCAAATATACAAACATGGGGCGAGAGGCAGCTCAACAGTCAAGAGCACTGGCTGATCCTCCAGCAGACTCAGGGCTCACAGGGTAGCTCTGTAACCCCAGTCTCAGGAGATATGATGCCCTACTCTGAACCCTGTGGATACCAGATACACACAGGGTACGTAGAAATACATTTAGCCGAAAATACCTATACAAATAAAATAAATTGAAAGAATACATGTATACACATAAATTAAGGGTGAGATGATACCTATGGAAGCACTTCTGAAGGTAATTTCAAAACAGTAGTGTAATTCCAAAATTTTTTCTGAAAACACCAATAAAACCTTTAAGACAATTCAATAAGGAAAAAGAGTGTATGTGTCAACTTATAGTCATCTGTATTATTAGCAAAAAATTAAAACATAGAACTAGACGTAAGAGACGTGCACATGAGTCTATCTGTAAAACAACTGCTATTTGAAGGTTGTAAATTTATAAATTTTTATCATTCTACTTCTTACAAAGATAACAGATTTATGTTCAATGAACTGTTTTCTATTATATGAATTAATTTATTAATTTATGCACATGCTTGTATATGTTGAGGGGTTTTTACGTCACTGTTCCTTTGTATATCTTTAGCTGTCTCAGAAAAAGCTCTGTAGGCCAGGCTGGCCTTGAATCAGAGGTCCCGCCTGCCTCTGCCTCCTGAATACTGGGAATAAAGGCGTGTACAACTATTTCATGTCCATAATACTGAAAGACACTATTTATAAGGTTGGAGAGATAGCTCAGCACATAAAGCCACCTGTTCCCTCCCAAACCTAATGAGCTTATTTTGATCCCTAAGACAAGGTAGAACAGAACTAACAGAATGTAGAGTCAATTCTGTAATTTTGGTTTCTTTAAAAAAACAGAGAGCCAGGCGTGGTGGCGCACGCCTTTAATCCCAGCACTTGGGAGGCAGAGGCAGGCGGATTTCTGAGTTCGAGGCCAGCCTGGTCTACAGAGTGAGTTCCAGGACAGACAGGGCTATACAGAGAAACCCTGTCTCGAAAAAACAAAACAAACAAACAAACAAAACCAGAGAAATATTTTAAGAATATATTTCCCTTTTGATCCCAGGTATGGGGATATGACACTGCTTTGGACTGCCACAGCAGGTGATTATGATTTGCTTCCTGCTCCAGCAGAAGTGTGGTTTTGCCAGCTACAAATAGTTTCTGTGACTGTGACATTTGGAATTCTGTGAACTTTGCAGAGGGTATATAAATGTAATATAGCCCCTAAAGTCGGGATCGATGGTTGTTGGTCCTTTAGGAAGGCTGTTTCGGTCAAAGAAAAACAAAAGGAACGAAAATAGATTCAGGAATGTTCTTCCCTCTACCATCTTCCACTTCTATCTAGTAAGAGGAAGTAAAGGGGGTGAGGGGTGGGGTAACCACCCAAAGGGTGGGAAAAGAACAACCCACAAAACAAAAACCAGCTACACCTACCAGTTTACCCCTAGCTCCCCCCCCACACACAAAATCTGTTAAAAAAAAAAAAAATATATATATATGTATATATAAATATCTACTAAAGAAGAAACAGAAGTTTTCGGAAGAACAACCTAGAAGACATAAAGAGGAAAATGTATACAGAGAAGTAAGAGACAGGCAAATCTCTAAGGCCAACCTGATAAGCCCCAGGCCAGTCAGGGCTACATACTGAGACCCCTTTTCAAAGGAGGAGCAAGATACATAGACAAAGTCAAAGAGTTTTGAGTATTTGGAAGGTAATATGGCAAGCACAGATGCATAAGGAGTGGGAAGTATTGTTAGATTTTTAAGTCAAATCCATCACTTTTGTCAATTTGAAGACATTTTAATATAATACACTGCATTTCTCCAATTTTGGTCATAATCACATTTCATATTTTATTGAATAAAACTGTTTAGGTAAGAAATATATCTGTGTGTGAATGATTCTAATGAATTCATATAATACCTCAAGAATCACAGAGTTATGAAATGTATACAGAAATACATACATTGGCAATGCATGCTTCAATAGTCTGGACTGTCCTTTTCAATAGGACTTTTGCTAGGTCAAAGGACTGTTTATTTAAGTTCTGAAAAACAAAAACATGCAAAATTCAAATGAATTGGTGAACTGATGAGACAACATCATTTGAACAATAAGTATTCAAATCTACCAAGGTATGAAAAAAGTTAAGGGAATTCCATTCATGGTTTTACATAGACGGTGCCAATGAACTTGACAAATCAAATACTCCATTACATTAGACAGGCAGCCAAAATCCAACCTATATAAAACAGATGTCAAGGTTTCTGAGTCTAAATGCTAACCACCATAAACTTAACACAATCCATCATGCTAAATATTTCATTCTTTTATCAACGTGTGCTTGAAGAAAAGAAAAGTCCTGGAGACGTCATTCAGTGGTATAGTTGATCAATTATGTAACATTTATGAGACTCAAGATTCTAATTCCTGAACCACAAATAGGAAGAAGTTGGGAAGGCCTTTAACTATATTTGTATGATCTTCCCACTTTTTTTTTTAGACAGGATCCTCACTACATAGTACTGGCTGACTAGGCAGTTACGAAACAGGTCAGCTGGCCTCACAGAGCTGCCTGTCTCCCAGGTGTCTTTAGTAAAGGTTTGAGCCATCACATTCACATTACTTGTTTCTGAAATGAGGAATACTATGTTAGTGGAAGTCCCAAGGCACCATAGCAAATTAAGAATATAAGAAAGATGGTACCCACTGCATATATTTAAATTTTAAAAACTTATTAAGAAAAATTGTTTAACAATACCTGTTAATACCTATGTTAACACAGATTCTACTGAATCTATGAAATAGATTCAATCTTATTCATCTTATACTTCCCAAAAAGAAGCTAGAACACTGCACTTTTGAGGCCAGTGGTTGAGAGCACTGGCTGCTTTTGCAGAAAATAGGAGTTGTATTCCCAGCACCCACACACTGCCTCCTAACTGTCTGTAACACCATGCCCTCTTCAGGCCTCTGTGGGCACTACAAACATATAGTTCACAGACATATATGTAAGTAAACATCCACATACACTAAACAAACAAAAAGTTTTAAAAAGTATTTTAATCAATGTATCTTCTAAAAAATAATAGTTATAAGACTAATGTGACTAATTGTAGGGACAGAATAGGAATTACAGTATAAAACTGTAAATGGACAAAACATGTAACTGCTTACTTTAGGTAAGCTAATCTTTTAATACGGTGATTCTATACAGACCTTGTGTGCAGGGATGAGGTTGATAAGAATGGAATCCAGTAATTCTTGGGTAACTCCATCACCTTCCATGATGATAGAACTCATCAAGTCTAACATGTGCATTTGTACCTTCGTATTGTGGCTATTGCTAAAAAAGAAGAAAAAATTAAGGCATATAGAAAAGACAAACTTCCTAGGGTTTTTTCTTTCATGTACTTGTTTGTTTACTGGTGACAAAATCTTGTTATATAACCCAGGTTGATCTCAAGTTCATGTTGCACCTCCTCACAACTCCTAAGTGCCAACTGTTAAAATTTCCAATTTAAAGCAATAATACTGGAACCTGGAGACTCAGGCCTGTAATCTTAGCTACTCAGGAGACTAAGAAGAGTAAATCATAGTTCAAGGACGGATGAATTTATTAGGCAAGAGTCTCTCTAGGGGAGAGAACAAGGATGGGAAATACAGTCCAACAGCAGAGCACTTGCCTAGCACATATGAAGCCTAAAACCCAATCACAATACAACATAAACAGTATCAAGTGTGGCAAGGATGTGGAGAAAGAGGAACACTCCTTCACTGATGGTGGGATTGCAAGTTGGTACAACCACTCTGGCAATCAGTCTGGCGGTTCCTCAGAAAACTGGAAATGACACTTCCAGAGGACCCTGCTATACCACTCCTGGGCATATAACCAGAGGATTCCCCGGCATGCAATAAGGACACATGCTCCACAGCCTTATTTATAATAGCCAGAAGCTGGAAAGAACCCAGACATCCCGCAATGGAGAAATAGATACAGAAAATGTGGTATATTTACACAATGGAGTACTACTCAGCAATTAAAAACAATGAATTCATGAAATTCTTAGGCAAGTGGTTAGAACTGGAAAATATCATCCTAGTGAGGTAACTCATTCACAAAAGAACACACATGGAATGCAGTCACTGATAAGTGGATATTAGCCCAGAAGCTCTGAATACCCAAGACACAACTCACATATCAAATCATTCACAAGAAGAAGGAAGGAGAGGGCTCTGGTCCTAGAAAGGCTTGATGCAGCATTGTAGGAGATTGCCAGGACAGAGAAGTGAAAGGGGGCTGATTGGGGAATGGGCAGAGGGAAGAGGGCTTATGGGACTTATGGGGAGGGGGGGAACCAGGAAAGGGAAAATCATTTGGAATGTAAACAAATATAGAAAATAATTTAAAAAAAAAAAAAGGAAAAAAAAATCTCAAATGTAAAGAAACTTTTACTTAAGGGATCTATGCTGACAATGGCAAAATTTTCAGCTGTCATATTTACTCCTCCCACCAAGGCCTATTGTGTGCAATGACTGAACTATGTTATTATACTCTACCAGAACAAACACCACCCTAATTTGTAATAAAATATTATCAACAGCTAACTTATCTCTATATACTCACACACAATAAAAAAATAAAATGTATAGCCTACAGAACAATGTAACCTATATCTATAGTATACAGAGACTTAAAGCAAAATTGAAAGACTGAATATCTAAGGGTTTTAAATGTTTTTCCTGAAATTAAAAAAAAAAACAAAAACAAAAACCAGACCCATCAGCCGGGCGTGGTGGCGCACGCCTGTAATCCCAGCACTTGGGAGGCAGAGGCAGGCGGATTTCTGAGTTCGAGGCCAGCCTGGTCTACATAGCGAGTTCCAGGACAGCCAGGACTACACAGAGAAACCCTGTCTCAACCCCCCCCCAAAAAAAACCAAACCAAACAAACAAACAAAAAAACCAGACCCATCTAGGATTTAAAAATTAATGAAAACACAAAGTTTTAAAAGTTGGGGGGGGGGGTGAGACTGTCACACTGTTACAGTTTCCACAACTCTTAGAAAGACATGTGCTGTCCAAACTATATAATACACTTTACAAAATGTCGTCTGTAAAGGACTATTGAGTACACAGTTCTCAATGTGTGTATTTTGTGTGGCAGAGGAAATGAGTTGCATATTTAGCTTGATACAAAACAACACAAAACAAAAATCTGAGTACTTTGTTCTCAGATATATGTATCTGAAAAGAAAGAAGAGTGCAGAGAAGTCACATGGAAGAGACCTTCAGGCCAAGCTTGGTGGTGCACAGCTTTAATCTCAGTGCTCAGGAGGCAGAGGTACAGGCAGAAGTGGATGCGAGGCCAACCTGATCTACACAGTGAGATCCTGTCTCAAAAACAAATTTTTTTCAAAGATCTCACCAATCCAAATCAGTAAACTTAAAAAGACTTTTCCTTCCAGGCAGATGTAGTAACAAGACTATGATTTGCCCTGTATTTGAAGCAATTAAAAACTGAGCAAAATACAAAAACAATCCTGTTCTGATATGGGGTAACAAGCACACACTGGTGAGAGAAAAAATCAGCAGCTTACAACTTTCATAGTTATGAGTAAGCGAATATGCTATTAGCCCAAGGAAGACAGCCCTAGTGGACCAATAGTTCTCCCAGAGTCCACACAGAATAAAGTTGTAGAGCTGAGTATCATCGAGCAAAGAAATACTGATAAATCAAAATCAAAGAATCAAGGGCTTAATGATCAGCATATGCACGTGGGAAAGTTCCTTGCAAACATAATGAATAATCTTTGGACTTCTTATGAGAGTTTGGAAGAGTAATCAAAAGAGGATAAGCCCAGAGTCTAGAAACTCAAGGAGCTCCAAGTATAAAATCAAAACCAAACAAGAGCCAGAAAAAAAGTTCTACAATACACCATGATCAAGTTTCCTGAAATGAATTAAGAAAAAGGCTTCAAAGTATAGAGTAAATTTGTGTAGTTAAGGTTAAAGAAAGAACAAAATCAGTACTTCCTCAAACTGCTGAGGCTAGTAACCATAAATTTCAAAGCAGAAGCCTATGAAATGGTGGTATAATGCAAACAGTAGTTATGAATTGTTCATTTTAATTAATTTATTTTTGGTATTTATGTGTTGATCTATGTGTACTGTGGTGTGTACAAATACTCATTTGAGCATGTGTAAAAGATGGAACAAACTCTGTCAATCTTCACAAGCCACCAACTATTTACGTGGGAGGGTCTCATGATGACTCACCAAGAAGGCTGTCTGGCTAGAGAACCCCAAATTCTGTCTGTATTTAGCCAGCATTGAGATGACTAGCATGTGCTTACCTGGCTTTTCTGTGGCTCAAACTCAGTTCTTCATGTTTGTGAAGCAAGCACTTTACCAACTAAGTAATCTCCCCATCCACCACTCCTGTATGCCACATTACAATGATGTCCCTCCATGAAGACATGGAGTCTACCTGATCAATCCTTTATTCTGGATTTGCCTATACATCTACAAAAGCACTCTTTCATAAGCAACCCCACAGAACCACATGCTGAAAGATTTCTTTTGGATATAATTAATAATATCATCTGCTTCTTCCTACATGTTTTAATGTGGTAGAGAATTCAAAATTAATAGAAGACATTTGCATACAATATAATACTTTAAGACACATCTCATAGATGTTTGGTATAAACAATAAAATTACTAGATGGAAATCATTTTGGACTCTCCTAACTGCTAACTATAGTGATCTTCTACTAGTTTCTCTACTCTAGGAAAAGCTGACTTAAGCGATGGTTATGACTTAGGAGTCAGGGATACAGTTCAATGGTAGAGGACCTGCCTAGTATCCAGGTGTGAGTCCCTGGATCCCATCTCAACAGTTTGACAATACAAATATTACTTACTTACATACAAACATACATTCAAACATGCACACATACCTAATTCCAAAAAAAGAAAAGATTATCAGTCAGCAAGTCAATGGACTTACCTGTTCTGCTCCACAGTACTTCTTTGTTTCATGTCTTATGACTTTTACACTACAGCAATGTTATTGCTTGTACCAGTTGTTTCTCCCAAACAAGGGGTGAGATACTTCCTTCTGGGTTATTGGTTAGGGAAGTCCTAGAGCCATGTCCAACAACAGAGTATTTCCATTGCTCCTGATTGCCCATTATAACTAGATGATAAGAGTCTACCACTGAATATACCTTAGTTGATGGGCAAAAAGAAATCCAAGTTGGAACTGATGTGAAAACTTCCCTCCTTATAGCTAGCTTTCATAGTGCCAGAAGGTTCTATGCACACAGTTTGGAGAGAATAGTGTCATGAAAATTATGAGGGTAGTCAAATGCTTGGATCTGAGGCCTGTTCCGAGGAGAAAATACATGTCAAGTATAATAAATCTGGTCTAAAGCACATGGCTCAGAAATTCATAACCCGAGGATGATAGGTGATAAGAACCCACTCCTGTTGCTTTGCTAAATAGACATGTGGTCAAACTGTGGCCCGGGTCTTTATGTTTATACCCACCAATCAATGGTGCTCTAAACCTTGCGCAGAGAAGCTTCTAAGGTAGGCAACAGTTAAATGCAGATTCATAACTAGTCAAAGTACTGAGACTAAGTGATGGTTGCATGCCCAGCTCTAAGTGAAACACCTCTAGCATTCACTGCCCTCCCAAACCAACACTTGAGGAACATTAAGGAGATAGAAAGCATTTAGGGGTGTGTGGCAGGGGAAGGGGGGGGGTTCTGTTGATGCTATCTTCTGAACATGGCGTGCCCACTGTACTGCACTATGGTTACCTACACAAGATCAAGCCAAAAGTAACATTCACTATTCTAGCAGGAAGGACTACAGGACCCAGTGAATTACTGGGGTGGGAGTGGGGGTGTGAAAAAGGACATACGGTATGTATCCTGAGGGTAAATATGACCTGTATATATGAAATTGTGAAATTAAAATTATATTTTAAAAAACTCCAAGGACTCTAATTTAATTACTCTAATATTTTTTGGCCTCAAATATACAAAAAGATTCACAAAATGCAAAAAAAAAAATCTATACCATAAATTTAAAGAAGCAATGTAAAGCCGGGCATGCTGGCTCAATTCAAATAATTCCATCACTCAGGAGGCTGACAGGAGACTGCTGCAAATTTAAGGCCAGCCTATCTACTTAAAGTCCCAATTCTCTCAGAGTTATAAAGTAGGCCCTATCTCAGGGAAATAATTAAATAACTAATTAAAACAATGTCAAAGACAACTTTCAAACAACAGGGTTTCTTTGTTTACCCCTTTGCAATCAATTTTCTATAAATTTAGGGAGTTTTATATATTGAGTAATGACACATTAATACATAAAGAAAAAGCTTAAAAGAAACTTACTTGATTACTGAGAAGAGAGTTCTAAAAAGTTGAATAAAAATTTCATTGCAGTCTTCCAACTCAAAGCAGATGTTATATGATTTAACCCAAGCTAAATTCTTAAATCAATAAATAAAAATAATTGGTTAATCACATATATGTAGAACTGTTGTTAAACAAAAGCACACTCGTGCAATTTAATTTTTACAACTAGGATTCTTTATAGTAAAGTCTACAAAGACTCAATGTACACAATTATAAGTCATTTTAATCTTTTTTTGTTTTTTTTTGTTTTTTGTTTTTTAGTTTTTCGAGACAGGGTTTCTCTGTGTAGCCCTGGCTGTCCCGGAGCTCACTCTGTAGACCAGGCTGTCCTCGAACTCAAGAAATCTGCCTGCCTCTTCCTCCCAAGTGCTGGGATTAAAGGCGTGCGCCACCAAGCCTGGCTCCTCATTTACTTTGTTTGTTTGTTTGTTTTGTTTTTCAAGACAGGGTTTCTCTGTGTAGTCCTGGCTGTCCTGGAACTCACTCTGTAGACCAGGCTGGGATTACAGGCATGTGCTACCACGCCCGGCTCAATTTTAATCTTTAAATACATGGCTGGTTGGCTGGTGGCAAACTTTCAAGCTGAAAAGTACTAAATAGGGCTGCAGAGATGGCTCAGCGGTTAAGGGCACTGACTGCTCTTCTGGAGGTCCTGAGTTCAAATCCCAGCAACCACGTGGTGGCTCACAACCAGCCGTAATGAGATCTGATGCCCTCTTTTGAGGTATCTGAAGACAGCTACAGTGTGTACTTACTTACATATAATAAATAAATAAATCTTTTTTTAAAAAAAGTACTAAATAGGAATATATATACACACACATATATATATACACATATACATACACATATGTATATGTGTATATATAATATAAAACTTCATTTATAAATTGGAATTAAAAAGAAAATGTCAAATTATTTTTTTCAGAAATTATATATTTAACTTTTTAAGGTATGAGGAAACTGATTATTTTATTTTCCTTATGAAACATAAGACAAGTAAGTTATATATAAAACAATTTCACTTTACATCATAGTTATAAAAATGTATAACATGAAATTATATTTATTAAATAAAGTTATTTTACCTCTAATAAATAAAAATATCTATTAAACTGTGGACTCTTTGTATCCTCCAAACCTTTTAATTGTCTGGTAATAAAGAGAAATATGTCCTGTTAAATAAAAAAATGAAAAGTATATTAACTTAGACATTAAGTATTTGTCATTTTGTAATATCTACATCTACATAGAGGTATAGATATAAAAAAGTAACTATAAACTACAATAAAGAATGTTCTCCTTTGTTTGAATGTTGTGGGATTGCCTATTCCATTATTTTAAATGGCTGAAAAAGATTAGCATAAACAAAATATCCTTTGGAAATAACACTAAAGACTGTTACTTCTACCACACACTAGGGCTTCTCATTTAAGAAAATGATCTTACCACACGCTTGTCTATAAATAAAGCCTCTGGTCACCCTCTGCCTGTACTTTCATCATGGCATACGACTTTCCATTTTTAATGTATCTAACCATCTTTTCATTACTACACCTGATAGGTAAGCAAGTAGCTTTCATCCCATGGTTCTGAATGTATGTGTGTCAACAAAGTTGTACTGAACAAACCCAAGGCATTGACCTGAGAGCTGATGATAGCGTTTTAGTCCTTACTTTTTTTAAAAGGTATTTTCATTGAAAATAGCATTAGTATGTACAAAATGACTTCTTTTATTGTGATCCTTACAGTGGAAACTGGCAATGTATTTTGTGGTTTTCCTTATATACATACTCATGATAAAGTTTATTCTATGAACCAGGCACAGTAAGAAATAAACGTTTATTTAAAATTTAAAAATTTTTAAAAAGTCATTAAGGTTATAAAAGGAGTCATCATTAAAATAAGTCTGACTTGAATACAGACACTAAGACACCACTCCAGTTCTGAGGTATCCAAGGCAGCCGCCATACGACTGACGAACAGATGGCTTATGTCTCACGAGGAATAAAGCGTGGCCTTCGTGATAGTCCTCAAGACACTGTTCAACTGAAGCTTCATGGAATGTTATTCCTGGACTTTCCCAGTTAATATTCTAGAGTATGGTTGATTACAAGTGATTGAAAGTATCGAAAGAGAAACCAAATGGACAGAAGGGCAATACTGACTGTACTTAAAAGGAGAGACACAGCTTGGCATTCGCTGTTCTTCCTAGAGAACTTGAGTTTAACACCCAGCACCTACATCTGATGGCTCACAACCACCTGCAACTCTTTTCAGAATATCCAACACTCTCTTCTTATCTCTGCGGGAATCTATGTTTGCAATGCACATAAACTCACGCAGGCACACACATATACATAAATAATAAATAAAACTCCGAGGTTTCCAATTTCCCTAATAATTATTGAAAAATAATATATAAAATCAGTTCAATAAATCGCTTTAAAAATCATTTTAACTATTTTGAACAAAGAAAGACCACCAAATGAGCAGTTTCAGACATTTAATATTCAGCATTTAACAACCTGTAAGGGAGACATTATGTGAGTGGGTAATCTTAAAATATTACTGTTTTGCAAACTATCATTAAGCCATTCCTTATCCTTTGTAACTATCTTTTATTTTTTTTTCTTTTTTCGAGACAGGGTTTCTCTGTGTAGCCCTGGCTGTCCTGAAACTCAGAAATCCACCTGCCTCTGCCTCCCAAGTGCTGGGATTAAAGGCGTGCGCCACCACCGCCCGGCCCTTTGTAACTATCCAACTGGGCCTTCTGATAGTCTATCAGGAGGGTTAAATATGAACAGACCAGGACAAGCTACCTTTCAAAGACTCATTCTATACCAGTCATTTTTGTAGATAATAAATAAAGAAACCTATGATCGAAACTCACGTTCATATGACAAAAATAAAAGTAAAGTTATTTTGTAAGCATTCTATTTACCTTAAGTTTATCATGGGAAGTATATGGAGCTTCTGGGGCATAGATTCGAAATATATCAGCCAAACAACATGCTACGAGAAGGCGCACATCTTTATTAGGGTTCCTGAGAAAGAATTCAGATGCAAGATGCAAGGCTAGTGGGAGATACTGCTGCTTTTCTTCTTCTGAATCCTGGTCCATATCCATAAAAGTTTTCACGACCATCTGTAACAACATCACATCAGCGTGTAACACTCAGTGATCAGTTAACAGACACCCTCCTCCCCTTTGTTCTGTAACCTGGGAAAAGAGAACTGGAGTTGTGTAAGTTAGTGGTAGAGCACAGAAAGTCTTGGGTTCACTCCCAACTACCATAAGCATGCGCCCAACCACACACCCTAAAAAATAAAGGTATAGTCATACAAAGCATGACCACAAAGAAACTATAAAAACCAAGTATCAACCTGTGGATTACCAAACACTTATCTGTGTTTACACCCCATTTTCTTAGAAAGAACTTGAAGGTGTGTACTAGGGACTGTCCTGAGCATCCTCTTAGAAGGGGTCTTGCTAAGTGGTCAGCACCCTCCTCCCAGCTTCTTTGGATTCTCATGCAGTGGAAGCTAGAGGTATGTCCACGTGCTTGGCTTTCACCAGCCACCCGAAATTTAACTACAAAGGTTTTGATCCCATATACTTAACTAATCTGACATTTAGCATCTTTTATATCATTTTTACTTTATAATCAAAGTTGCATTACACAGGCTCCTTAAACCCACTTCATTTGAAATTTTATTGGCCTTTAAATAATAAAAATCCATATTTAAATGTTTCATGTAATTCTATTTCTGATAAAAAATTTTGATTGTAAATACCTTATGCTGAGTTTAAGGCCAACCTGAGCTACAGAGCTAGCTGCCAGCCAGTCTCAGATACATAGCAAGACTCAATCTTATTTCTACTTTTCTTTCTTCCTTTCTTTCTTCCTTCCTTTCTTTCTATCTATCTATCTATCTATCTATCTATCTATCTATCAGTTTTTTTCAAGACAGGGTTTCTCTGTATAGCCTTGGCTTGTCTGTCTGTCTGTCTGTCTGTCTGTCTGTCTATCTATCTATCTATCTATCTATCAGTTTTTTTCAAGACAGGGTTTCTCTGTATAGCCTTGGCTTGTACTGGAACTCACTCTGTAGACCAGGCTGGCCTCGAACTCAGAAATCTGCCTGCCTCTGCCTCCCAGGTACTGGGATTAATTATTTCTACTTTTCAAAGAATACATGAAAGGTATATACTACTTTTCATCTATTGCTAGGTAGCAAACCCACCCTCAATTAAGTACCTTCAAACAATAATTATGTATTTATCACACAGTTAATATTGGGAACATGGCTTAAGCCAAGCTTGGAGCCTAGATCTCAGAAATCTGCCTGCTTCTGCCTCCCAAGTGCTGGGATTAAAGGCGAACACCACCACTGCCCGGCTTGAGGCAACCTTTAAGACTATTATAATATACAGGTTATATTTAAGTCAACTTGACACAAACTAGGTTCATCCAGGAAGTCTTATAATTTTAACTTAAAAAAATTTTTTTTGTGTGTGTATTAGTGTTTGACATGTGTCTTTGCTGCCTTCCCCAGAAACTGCAGTTACAGGTGATTGTGAGCTACCACTTGGGTACTGGGAACTAACCTAGGTCCTTCGCAAGAACAGCCAGTGTTCTTAACTGCTAAATCATCTCTCCAACCCAGGGAACAAAATCTTTTTCTTTGTTTTTGTTTTTTTTGGGGGGGGTATTTTGTTTTGTTTTTTTTCAGAGACAGGGTTTCTCTTTAATACACATAGTGAGTAACAGCCAGGACTATGTAAAGAGATCCTGACTCAATCTCCCACCCCCAAAAGAAACATAC
This sequence comes from Apodemus agrarius, assembly GCA_964023405.1. Lineage (NCBI taxonomy): Eukaryota > Metazoa > Chordata > Mammalia > Rodentia > Muridae > Apodemus > Apodemus agrarius. Next base: position 42,030,043 of record OZ030016.1, on the reverse strand, counting down.
ATAGGTGGGAAAAAAAGATATTATCGCAGATAATTTCCATAAGATGAAGGCACAGATGCTAGAGATGGCATGGTAGTTAGGAACACTTACTGTTCCTGCAGAAGGTCTGAGTTAGGTTCCTAGCAACCATGCTGGTCAGCACCTAAGCATGTATAAACTCTAGCTACAGAAAATCCAGTGCCTACTTCAGGCTTCTGCAGGCACCAGACACATGGTATACATAGATACACATGCATGCAGTAAAAAATATAAACACATAAGAAAACTTAAAAGACAATGATGAAAATACAGTTGGGGGGAGAAAAGAAATGGAAATAGAACATTTTGTGTGTTGCATGAATGAATGAATCACTTGTTAATAGAAGGTGGGACATCAAGAGGGAAAAAGGATTCTGAAAGCCAGGTGCAGAGGATTTGCCTGCAAACGTGGAAAACAGAAGCATGGGAATTGAGCAGAGGTAATCAACTAGGCACATGGCAGAACTTAGACTAGAATAAATGGAATATTAAGTTATGATCTAATCAGAAAACCAACCAAAGCATAATTGGGGCCAAGGTGCTTGAAAATATATTTTGAGCCAGGCGGTGGTGGTGCACACCTGTAATCCCAGCACTTGGGAGGCAGAGGCAGGCGGATTTCTTGAGTTCGAGGCCAGCCTGGTCTACAGAGTGAGTTCCAGGACAGCCAGGACTACAAGAAACCCTGTCTTGAAAAACCAAAAGACTGCCTTAAAATTGAAGCTGGAGGGGCTGGAGAGATGGCTCAGCGGTTAAGAACACTGAATGCTCTTCCAGAGGTCCTGAGTTCAAACTCCAGCAACCACATGGTGGCTCACAACCATCTGTAATGAGATCTGATGCCCTCTTCTGGTGTGTCTAAAGACAGCTACAGTGTTCTTACATACAATAAATAAATAAATCTTTTTTTTTTTTTTTTTTTTTTTTTTTTTTTGGTTTTTCGAGACAGGGTTTCTCTTTGTAGTCCTGGCTGTCCTGGAACTCACTCTGTAGACCAGGCTGGCCTCGAACTCAGGAATCTGCCTGCCTCTGCCTCCCACGTGCTGGGATATAAATAAATCTTTAAAAAAAAAAATTGAAGCTGACCGGGCGTGGTGGCGCACACCTGTAATCCCGGCACTTGGGAGGCAGAGGCAGGCGGATTTCTGAGTTCGAAGCCAGCCTGGTCTACAGAGTGAGTTCCAGGACAGCCAGGACTACACAGAGAAACCCTGTCTCAAAAAACCAAAAAACCAAAAAAAAAAAAAAAAAAAAAAAAAAAAAAAAAAACACCCCAAAAAAAAAAAAAAAAAAATGAAGCTGGAAAGATGGTTCACTGGTTAAGATACTGGTTGTTCTTTGAGAGAACCTGTGTTCAATCCCCTGCATCCACATTGTGGCTCACAACTATCTGTAACTCAATTTAGGGGGTCCAATGTCCTCTACAAGCCTCCAAAGGCTTTGCACACAAAACACTCTACTCATGCCGGGCAGTGGTGGCGCACTCCTGTAATCCCAGCACTTGGGAGGCAGAGGCAGGCGGATTTCTGAGTTCGAGGACAGCCTGGTCTACAGAGTGAGTTCCAGGACAGCCAGGGCTACACAGAGAAACCCTGTCTCAAAAAACCAAAAAAAAAAAACAAAAAAAAAAAAAAAAAAAAAACACTCTACTCATAATTTTAAAAAATAAAAACTGGAAATATCTATTCATCAAAAAGTAAATGAGGCCGGGCGGTGGTGGCGCACGCCTTTAATCCCAGCACTTGGGAGGCAGAGACAGGCGGATTTCTGAGTTCGAGGCCAGCCTGGTCTACAAAGTGAGTTCCAGGACAGCCCGAACTACACAGAGAAACCCTGTCTCGAAAAAAAAAAAAAAAAAAGTAAATGAGGAGCTGGGCGTGGTGGCGCACGCCTGTAATCCCAGCACTTGGGAGGCAGAGGCAGGCGGATTTCTGAGTTCGAGGCTAGCTTGGTCTACAGAGTGAGTTCCAGGACAGCCAGGGCTACACAGAGAAACCCTGTCTTGAAAAACAAACAAACAAAACAAACAAACAAACAAACAAAAAGTAAATGAGAAGTGGACATGGCGGTATCATGCCTTTAATTCCAGAACTCCAGAGGTTATACAGTAAGACATGAAACAAACAAATAAAAATCTGATAACTCATTCATATGGGATACTCATATAAATGAATGCAGCTGGCAATTAAAAGAATGATAGAGATAATTACATGTATTAATCTTTAAAATATGATGCAATGACACCTGACACAGAGAACAGAAAAAGATTAAAAGGAGAAGGGCATAAAACTCCTGGGTGTGACAGGTCTTCACCATCGTGACCATAGTAGTGATGTTAAGAATGACTACACATGGGGCTGGAAAGATGGCTCAGCGGTTAAGAGCACTGACTGCTCTTCTGAAGGTCCTGAGTTCAAATCCCAGCAACCACATGGTAGCTCACAGCCATCCTTTGTGAGATCTGACCCTCTCTTCTGGAGTGTCTGAAGACAGCTACAGTGTACTTAAATGTAATAAATAAATAAATAAATAAGAATGACCACACACATAACACACACTTCTGAATAAATATATACATCAAAGCTTATCAAGTTGATGTCATGACATCAATTCTCTGACACTAAGTAAGTGACTGTCCTGCAACACTCAACAAAAGCTTTCCAGAGTTAGTATAGATCTCACAAGTTAAAAGGTAAACTTCTGGGGTTAGAGAGATGGCTCAGCTGTTAAGAGCAACCGACTGTTCTTTCAGAGGACCCAAATTCAATTTCCAGCAACCACATAGTAACTCACAGTCTTATGTAGTGGGATTTGATTCCCTCTTTGGTGTGCAAGAAGCCAGAGCACGCATATACATAAAATATGTGACTAGAGGAATACTTAAAAGGTAAACTTCCTCACCAGACTCCCCTCAGCCACTTCCAGCCAAAAGTCTTGTGGAAACACAGTACTTCTGATAAACCAGCTACAAATCTAGGCTTTGTTACAACTCTTTCAGGTTCAATAATTTGCTAGAAAAATAAACAATATGTATCATTTACAAAATATAACTCAGAAATAGTCAAACTGAAGGGGTAGTGCACTTAAACTGAAAATTACTTTTAAGAAAATATATAGGCCTATATCTGTAATTTTAGCACCTGGGATTATGAAGGGTTCACTGTAAGTTGAAGGATAGCCTGATCTACATAGTACATTCCCAGTCAGACACCAAGGTTGTGTCTTAAAAATAAGCAAAAGAGCTAGCTCTTCCTCTCTTATTCCTGCTTCCTGCTTGCTTCTCCCTTGCCCCCTATTGGGCTCTTCTCCCTACCCCCATCTCCACGTGGTCATGGCCGACCTATTCTCTACTCTCCTCTCCTTCTACTACTCTCTTAACTCCCCTCCCTATGCCCTAAATAAACTCTATTCTATGCTTAAAAAAAAAAAAAAAAAAAAAAGTCTCCCAGAGTGAAGCTACTCAGCCTAGTATTCATTTGCTTCTCTGTCACTAACATGACACACTCACCACACCAACTTGGAGGGAAGAGTTCATTTGGCTTACACTTCCAAGTCACAGTCCATAGGTAAGGAAGTCAGGACAGAAGCAAGAACAAGAATGCTTGCTCAGTTTTCTCCCAACTTCCTTTTCTTTCTTGTGACAAGATCTCACTATAAAGCCCTGCTGGCCTAGAACTCACTATATATATATAGCTCATCTGACCTCAAACTCAAAAGATCTCCTCTTAACTCTGTCTCCCAAGTACTGGGAGTCTGCTAGCTTTCTGAGAGTCAACTGTCTTATCCTTGACAATGATCTAACATTTGTTCTATTTGTAAAGTGAGTAATCATTATTTAAAGTTTTTTTTCTTGTATATGAAATGAAAACATTGGTTGATTTCTTTCTCTTTTATTTCTTTTGTTGTTAAATGGATTAAGAATGAGAGGATGAGCCAGGCAGTAGTGGCGTACACCTTTACTCCCAGGCAGGTGGATTTCTGAGTTTGAGGCCAGCCTGGTCTACAAAGTGAGTAGCCAGGACAGCCAAGGCTATACAGAGAAACCTGTCTCGAAAAAAACCAAATAAATAAATAAATGAATGAATAAATAAAATTAAAAAAAAAAAAAGAATGAGAGGATGGTTGAAATGTAAGTAAACAAAATATCCAATAGGATTTTTTTCTTTAAAAAAAAAAAAAAAAAGTAGCCGGGCGTGGTGGCGCACACCTGTAATCCCAGGCAGAGACAGGCGGATTTCTGATTTCAAGGCCAGCCTGGTCTACAGAGTGAGTTCCAGGACAGCCAGAACTACACAGAGAAACCCTGTCTCGAAAAACCAAAAGAAAAAAAAAAAAAAAGGGAAAAAAAGAGTCTAGAAAACAAGTATGTATAACTCTAAAAAAGGATGGAATTCATTATGGTATAAAACTGTGAGAGCCTGAGGAAAATCAACAGAGAAATTCCCTAGAAACCAGATGGAAAGGAGACTATCAGCAAAGACAGCACAGTGGCCAGGAAGCAGAGGCAAGCTTTCCCACATCCCATCTCAAGTCTACTAGCAGCTCGTGAAGAGGAAACTAAGTAGCCAGTTCTTTGAATAGCTCAACAAAATTAACAACTCTAGCTAAATTAACCAAGAAGAGATGACCAAATTCAGATTCAAATGAAATATATTTCTGACTGTACAAAAATAAAACAGATTATAAAATACCAACAAGTTACATAACAGATGAAAATTCCTAGGAAGTCAAAGCCTACTAAATTAACAAGAGAAACAGAAAAATGTGAACAGATAGTAATGAAAAGACTACACAAGCCAAAGCCCAGGTGTCATCATTGCTAAGTATTACTTACTGAGTGGTTAAAGAGTACTAATTCTGCCAAAAAAGTAAAGGACAGTTCCAGATCAATTTGAGAAATTAATCTGATTTAAACAAGACATGAATATCACAAAAAAAATTACTATCTCTTATAAATATAAGAATCTCTAACAAAATACTGACAAACCAAATTCAGCAACTGTTTGCTAGTTGGGTTTTGTTTTTGTTTATTTGTTTGGTTTTTTTTTTTTTTTTCTTCAAGACAGGGTTTCTCTGTGTAGCCCTGGCTGTCTTAGAACTCACTTTGTAAACCAGGCTGGTCTCAAACTCAGAAATTGCCTTCAGAGTCCTGAGATTAAAGGTGTAAACCACTACCACCAAGCTATTGGTTAGTTTTTTGTCACCTTGATACAAGCTAGAGTAATCAATGGGGAAAATGCCTCTATCAGATTGGCCTGCAGGGCAAATCTATGGGAGCATGATGATGATTGATTAAGAAGCTCTAGCCCACTGTAAGGAAATCCTCAGGACAAGAGGTCCTAAGCTGTATAAGTAGACAATGCGGAGAGCCAGGCATACTGCTGCACGACTTTGGTCCCCGTACTTGCGAGGCAGGGACAAACAGACCTGAGTTCTAAGCCAGCCTGGCCTACATAGTAAATTCCAGGACAATCAGAGCTACATACTGAGATCCTGAATAAACCATGAAATACTGCTCTATGGCCTCTGCTTCAGGCTCCTCCCCTACTGGAGTTAAGACTTCCTGCCTTGGCTTCCCTCAATGATGGACATGTAAGCCAAATAATTCTGTTCTCGCCAAGCTGGTTTTGTTGTAGAGTTTACCACAGCAGTAGAAAGCAAACCAGAACACAAGTATATAAAATTATTTACTATGACCAAGTAGGATTTTATCAGGAATGCAAGGTTGGTTTAACATCTGAACCATCAAGCAACATAATACATATTATTACAATATAAAAAAAAATCACTCAAAGATGCAGAAAAAGTATTTCACAAAATCTAAAACTTATTGATGAAAACAAAAATACTCATACTCAATAAATATGAGGGTGAAGATGTTTCCTTTATGGGATTCTGTGAGAGAGAAGAATCAAAGAAAAAAATAAGAAACTATGTTCTGAGGAATAGATTGGAATCAACATGGAAGTGACAAGACAGCTAAAAGGCATGGAAACCAGAAAAGCAACCTGAGAAATGTAGGAGGCAGTCTGTAAATTACTCCTCCAATTCTATCTATCAATCCAGGGTGAGGAGCTGAAGACAAAACCAAAAGATAAGACTTGCAGCTCTATAACAATAAACTGACAGTCTTAACTACCAGAGAGACTCACACTTCTCAGAAACCTTAAATCCAGTGTGGAGATGTACGTGTGACAGCGATTCCTCCCGCAATAACAGACTAGCACTGGTCAGGAAACTGACTTACTGTTGCCCCTATGGCTCAGAATGCGCTGGCTCAGTGCCATCATCACCGAGGGGGCCCTCTGCTTTTGCTTTAGTTTGTTTTTGAGGACTGAACTATTCTAGAAACCTAGAAACAAGTCAGGGAGCCTAAGGTCATCGGGCCACAATGTACAGACGGAAAAAAACAGAGAGGTAGCTATGAAGAGGGCAAGGATTGGCTGTGGGCCTCCTGAGAAGTTGAAAGAGCAAAGAGCTCAGGCTATGGAGCTGGTGACCCTACCCTTGGAATGAAAGAGCAATCACCCGTGCTCTGAGCCATGTCACTACTGCCCCACTTCTGGCAGGCACTATCAAGTATAGTGTGCCGCAAGGCAGACTAAGAGCATAAGCCCACCTGGAGACTCTGCGTCACGGCTTTTCTGTAGCTTCCTCCCTTAAAAGGATCTTTTTTTTTTTTTTAAATCAGATTTATATTAATAAATTCTCAATCCACAAAAAGCCTGCACAATTAACTCAAAACTCAATTTATACAAACACAAGAATCGCAGGTAGATGGGGCAGACGCACCCTGCTTAATATTTAACCATCTAAGAAATCACCAATACTTATGGTTTCCAGAACTGCATGGTTCTGGCTCCTCTTCCTCTCCTATAGGTTCCATCTTATCTCTTCCTCTTCTGTCTCTCCTAAAAGGATGTCTTACAGCTGCACAAGGTCTGAAAGCACTAGATCAGCAGACTGCTTCCAAAGCAGAAATCCCTCACCTTGGATCCCTGCTGCCCCACCCATCTGTCCCCGCCCCGACATATGAAACTGCCAGGAGACTTCATGAGAGCCTGACCAGCACACAAGCCTATAGCTTGTTGGTACAAAAAGTGGCAAAGAAATTTCTAAAGTTAATATAGTCCCTAAAGACTATAACCAAAAAGTGCATATGCATTTTACTGATTTTTTTTCTTCCTTTTTCAGTCAAGTTGACATTAAGTAGAGTCATCTGGGAAGAGAGAAATTCAGTTGAAGAATTTTCTCCATTAGATTGGCCTATGGGGTACTTTCTCAGGTGATAACTACTGTAGGGGCCCAGCCCACCGTGCATATTTCTAGGCAGCTAAGCCAACCAAGGGATGCAAGCCAGTAAGCAGCACTCCTCTGTGATTTCTCAGTCTCCACTTGGATTTGAGTTTGTACCCCGACTTTCCTCCGTAATGAATTGTGATCAGGATATGTGAAACAAGTACCACTCCTGGGCATATACCCAGAGGATTCCCCAGCATGTAATAAGGACACATGCTCCACTATGTTCATAGCAGTCTTATTTATAATAGCCAGAAGCTGGAAAGAACCCAGATGTCCCTCCATGGAGGAATGGATACAGAAAATGTCGTATATTTACACAATGGAATACTACTCAGCAATTAAAAACAATAAATTCATGAAATTCTTAGGCAAATGGGTGGAACTAGAAAATATCATCCTAAGTGAAGTAACCCAATCACAAAAGAACACACATGGTATGCATTCACTGATAAGCCCAGAAGCTCGAAATTCCCAAGACACAATTCACATAACAAATGATGGCCAAGAAAAAGGAAGGAGAGGCCCCTGGTCCTGGAAAGGCTCGATGCAGCAGTGTAGGGGAATACCAGGACAGGGAAGCAGGAGGGGGTTGATTGGGGAACAGGGGGAGGGAAGTGGACTTATGGGACATTCAGGGAGGGAGGGACCAGGAAAGGAGAAATCATTTGAAATGTAAATAAAGAATATATCTAATAAAAAACTATAAAGAAAAATAAAAAGGGGGCATAAAATAAAAGAGATTTTTTTTTAAAAAGATGGCTTGGTAGGTAAAAGAATGTGCTGTCAAGCTGGGGACATGAGTTTGATCTCTGCAATCAATGTGGAAAGGGGGGAGGGAAAAGTCCAAGTTGTCCTTACCATCCATGAACACACACCTTAAATAAGGAAAAAAAAAAAAAAAGAAAATTAAAAAAAACCCTACAAATCCTACAAATAAACATAATAAAAAAAGTGAAAGACTTCAACTAAAAACTATTAAAACTGTGAAGAAAACCATTTGAGAAAACCCTGTAAGCCTGTTCATGCTTAGGACTCAGCAGAATGAATGCTGTGAAACAGTCATGTTACTCGAAGTGACCTACATAGTCAATGCAATTCAAAACTCCAGTGACTCATTTTACAGAAATAGAAAAAAAATCCTAAAATTCATATGAAACCTTAAAAGACCCTGAATAGCCAAAGCAAATCTAAGAAAAAAAGAAAAATTGTGGATGTACCCTTAATTTTAAATTATACTTCAAGACCACAAACAAACAAAAAGCAGTTTACTGACACAAAACAGATAACCAATGGAACAGAACAGAGGAGCCAAACATACATCAGTCCACTGACAGTGACCTAATTCTTGACTTTTGACAATGGTGCCAAAAGTATACACTCAAGAAAAAAAGATCTTGCCGGGCGTGGTGGTGCACGCCTTTAATCCCAGCACTCGGGAGGCAGAGGCAGGAGGATTTCTGAGTTCGAGGCCAGCCTGGTCTACAAAGCGAGTTCCAGGACAGCCAGGGCTATACAGAGAAACCCTGTCTCGAAAAAAACAAAAAAAAAAAAAGAAAGAAAAAGAAAAAAAGATCTTTTTGCTGGACTTAGCTGTGCATGCCTTTAACTCCAGTACACCGGGGGCAGGCAGAGGCAGGAAGCTCTCTACAGGGAGACTCTCCTGTGCAATGAACTAAAGGTCAGCCTGGTTCTTGAGTTCTGGACCAGTAGAGCTATACAGTGAGAATCTGTCTCAAACAAATCAAGCCAAAACAAAACAAAACCAACCAAAGACCTTAATACTCTCCCAATCTACGGATTCAATAGTAATCATCAGAACCTGAGCCATGGTCTGCAGAAGCTGACACAAGACTATAAACTGGGAGGGGCAGACTCGGAAAAGACAAAAGAACCCTAGAAAAAGGAAAAGTACAAGGACTCAACTGACTTCAAAACATATTACAATAGTGTCGAATGATGAAAAACATAGAAATCAATGCAAATGGATGAGAATTCTCTTTAATAGAAACTAATTTTCTTTTTTTTAAAGATGTATGTATGTATGTATTTATTTATTTATTTATTTATTTATTCGAAGTATATGTGTATACTGTAGCTGTCTTTGGACACACCAAAAGAAGGCATCAGATTCCATTACAGATGGTTGTGAGTCACCATGTGGTTTCTGGGAATTGAACTCAGGACCTCTGGAAAAGCAGTCAGTACTCTTAACTGCTGAGTCATCTCTCTAGCCCTAGAAACTAATTTTCAACAACAGACCAAAACAATGGAGGGGGGGGAAAGGCTTTTTAATAAATGTCCTAAGAGAAGGAAAAATAATGATCTTTAAAATGGTATAAAGAGCTGGGGAAGCACACTGGCAAGCAGATCTCTGAATTTGAGGCCAGCCTGGTCTACAAAGTGAGCAGGGCCTCACAACAGAGCCAGGCCTGTTACATAGAGAAACCCTGTCTAGTGGGGAAGGGGGAGAGAATTGAATGTTCACATGCAAAAGAATTAAATTAGACCCTTAGTTTGAAATACAGAAAAATGGATTAAGGATTTGAGAATTTAAACTGGGGCTGGAAAGATGGTTCAGCAGTTACGAGCACTTGTTCTTGGAGGACTTGGGTTTGATTCAGCACCCGTATGGTGGTTCACAGCATTCTGTAATTCCAGTTCTCTTCTGACCTACTTGGGCTCCAGACACACACACACACACACACACACACACACACGGTACACATACATACATGCAGGTAAACATTCACATATATAAAGTAAGTCTTTTTTAAAAAGAGGAATTAAAACTGCAAAAACATTAGAAAAAACAAAGTCATAAATCTTTGTGATCAGGCTGGAGAGATGGCTTGGCAGTTAGGAGCACTGGCTTCTAAAGGTCCTCAGTTCAATTCCCAGCAACCACATGGTGGCTCACAGCCATCTGTAATGGAATCTGATGCCCTCTTCTGGTGTGTCTTAAGACAGCTACAGTGTACTCATATACATAAAATAAATAAATCTTTAAAAAGAAAAATCTTTGTGTTCATGATTAAAGTGATAGATTCTTGGCTATAATACCAGTAAAGTAAGCAACAACAACGACAACAACAACAAAACCAACAACAGAGAAACTAATTAATTAAAAAAGAAACCAGACTATCAGCTAATTGGAAAAAAACAACCCAAACATGGACAAATTTTTTTTTTTAAAAATCGTGTTTCTATTAAGGTGTTTGAATTTATGTATATTGTTGTTAATATTGGTGTGTGTGTGTGTGTGTGTGTGTGTGTGTGCATACATTCTTACAACTCAATAATGAAAAGATTTTAAAAAAAAAACTTACTTACAAATGGGCAAGGAGGGCTTACAAAGAAATACTCTTCCTTAGCACCACACAAATAAGCAAGTATGATTCTTTTTAATTTTGCTAATAGTTAAAGATTTTAATCTTTATTCCCCAAGAAAGAAAGTTGCTAATCAAAACATGAAAAGATTTATCAGAAAAAAGCAAATCAAAACTACAAGGAAGCTAGTCGCGGAGGCATACTTTTCTAATTCCAGGGGTCAAAAGGCAGAGACAAGATCAGTTCAAAACTAGCCTTGGCTACCTACATGGGAAGCTTCAGGCTATAAGAGACACTGTCATGGGCAATGTCAAGTGGAAATTTAAGGGTTCTTTGGAGGGTCTGTTGTGTTGGATGGTGTTTTGCTGGGGCAAATTTGTGAAAGTGTTTAGCTGAAGCAGACACAGGTGAAAGAATGCTCTGCTAAAGCAAGCAAGTGAACGAACAGGTGATAAAAAGTTGTTCACTAAGACAGGCATGCATTGGTCCACCTTACATTGTGTAGTTGAGCTGCATTTGTCGGGGCTCCTTATCAAGAAAGGCATCAAAAACTTTCTAGTGATATGCTGCAGGTTGTTTTTTTTTTTTTTTTTGCCAATTTGGCAGTGTGATGACAGTTGAGACAGACTCACATGTGGCAAGGCAAGACCCGTACAGGATGTGTGATGTTTGGAAGGAGTATAAATAGGGCTCAACGGAACAGTTTGAGTTGCCTGTAGAGCTAGCTGCAGCGCTCTGCTAAGAGAGACACAGCTGAGAACTCCTGTTGGCCTTGGTCCCTCCTGTTGACTCATGCTAATGCAGCTGAGGCCTGGCTCTTCATGCTAAGTCATGCCACTGTTGCGAATTGGTGTTTGCTATCCCAACTCTACCGAATGGACTGCTGGTGTATTCATGAAGTGTTTACAAGTGGATCAAGCTGCCACTGCTGACTGAATTGAACTGCTAATTTCCTGACAACACAGACAGGATCTTTTCCAAAGAGCCTTTGGTTCCAAAAAACAGGTCCACTTCCCCCATATCTTTTCTTTTCCACTATCTCTGGTGGGTAGTGAGCTAGAAGGGAGGTTAAAGCATTTAAGAACCATCATTAAAAATAGGGTTTGAAGCCGGGCGTGGTGGCGAACGCCTGTAATCCCAGCACTTGGGAGGCAGAGGCAGGCGGATTTCTGAGTTCGAGGCCAGCCTGGTCTACAGAGTGCGTTCCAGGACGGCCAGGACTATACAGAGAAACCCTGTCTCGAAAAAAACCAAAAAAAAAAAAAAAAAAAAAAAAAAAAAAAAAATAGGGTTTGAAAAAAATTAAAGTTACAGGATGTCATGGTAATCCCAGAACTTGGAAGAAGCAGTTGAATCTCTGATCTATGCAGGACATAGAAACTGAATAGAATTCTCCTCTATAAGAGAAGAGAACTAAGGAAAGAGATTTTTATCTACATCTTCTATTGCTGATAAATATTAAATCCAGGAGTAGATACAAATCCTCAGTAAATTTCTAAATCCAGACTTCCCAACTAAGAATTCAGACTTGCAATTAATTAGAGATCAAGGACCCAATTAATCTTTGGCTTTCATAACTCTTCACAGAATGACCATGTGCCTCAATATGCTCCAGAAAGATCAAATTCATACTTGTAATCTTAGCTTAATTATTGAAAGCAGCTCTCATTAATTTGTCTCATCAGTGTTGATCTTTATAAAACCTTAGTAGCACCTAGAACTCTCATTTCAAAAATGTTTTACCTCTAGCATCCTTTTTTTTTTCCCCGTTTTTGGGTTGTTTTTTTTTCCGAGACAGGGTTTCTTTATAGCCCTGGCTGTCCTGGAACTCACTCTGTAGACCAGACTGGCCTCGAACTCAGAAATCCGCTTGCCTCTGCCTCCCAGAGTGCTGGGATTACAGGCGTGCGACACCACCGCCCGGCTACCTCCAACATCCTTAACTGTACAATTTCCTCTTAAAACTACCTATGAACTCTTCTTCTATTTTTTTTTTTGACTTTAGTGACTCTATTTACCTTGAATATGAATTCTAAATCTCCAACCAAATTGTGTCTTCACTCTTGCCTCACTTAGCCCTAATGATGTGAAACTAAACAGCCATTTCAATCATACTTTAACATTATCCTAGATCACCACCCTGAAGGTTATGAGTCTTCAGCCTGGATAGTTTCTACTGTTGTATACATCATGCCAACGATGGTACTGTGCAACACAGATACTCATTCTACTCCAATCTCCAAAACTAACCTCTTATAGCAATAGAAGGACACATTATATTTTGGGTTTACTCAGATACCAGATAACCTCAATTAAATGCTATTCTTTCTGTGACTGGAAAATAAAGACAGAAACTTAAAATTGTGACGTTTAGACACGATAGTAAAAGTGTCAGTTCTACTAACAGCAGACAAAAGTCCCCATACTTCATCAACTCTAAGGCTACAATTTTTACACCTATTGAGCAGGGATGTGTCTTATAATAACTGGCAGCAGAGGCAAGGATGAGAAAACTAGCAACTTATCATTGTACAAATTATACCATGAAAACGCTGTGCTGCTAAGCACGGCATTTACATGTAATCGAAGCACTTCAAGCAGGGGGATCAAGAGCTCAAGGTTATCCTCAGTTATACGGGAAGTTTGAGACCTAATAGTATTACCTGAAGCACTATCTCAAAGAAATAAAGCAAAGAAAGAAAAATATCTGATAACATTATGTACAAAATACAAACAAGAACTAGGTTTTAAAAACATGGAAAAAACTGGGCATAGAGGTGCGTGCCTGTAAACCAGAGGCAGTGAGTTTGAGGTCTGCCTAGTTGGCAGACAGAGCTCCAGGACAGCCAGTGTCATACAGAGAGACACTGTCTCAAAAAACAAAAATCTAAGGAGATCAGCAAGATGGCTCAGTGGGTAAAGGTGCTTGCTTCCAAACTGAGATATGAACTCAGTTCCTAAAACACACATGGTAAAAGGAGAGACAATGTGTCTCCACAGGTATACATACATATACAATCAATCAATCAATCAATCAATCAACAGAATCTTAGGTGAGAAAAAAACAAGTGAAATGGTGCAAGCTTATAATCTCAATTCTTGGGAGGCAGAGGTAGGAGGATCATGAATTTAAAGAAATCCTTGACTGTACAGAATGTACAAAATTAGCCTGGGTTATAAGAGACCCTGTCGCAAAAACTTCTCAAGATCCAAATGTGAACAGCTTTAAGAATAATAACCAGGGGCTAGAGAAATGGCTCAGCAGTTAAGAGCACTGACTGCTCTTCAAGAGGTCTTGAGTTCAATTCCCAGCAATTACCTGGTAGCTCATAAGCATCTATAATGGGATCCAATGCCATTTTCTGGTATTTCTGAAGTGACCAGTTACTTCAATTTTATCATATATAGGAAAACTAACAAGAAAAAAAGATCAATCTGTCTATTTACAAGTTTTTTTTAACAAGTACTTAAATTTTTTTTGGCTAGCCAGCAGTGGTGCAAGTCTTTAATACCAGCACAAGAGAGGCAGAAGCAGGTGGGTCTCTAAGTCTGAGGCCAGCCTGATCTACAGTAAGTTCCAGGATAGCCAAGACTACACACACACAAAAAAAAACCCTGTCTTGAAAAGAAATTTTAATTAATTAGTTAATTGGAGGGCATTTTAGGCATATTTATCAATTTGCAGGTCAAGTCAAGCCCTAGGCAAGACTTAAAAACAAGCAACCAACCAACCCTAGAAAACCAAACTAAAAAAGAATGTCTAGCCGGGCAGTGGTGGCACATGACTTTAATCCCAGCACTTGGGAGGCAGAGGCAGGCAGATTTCTGAGTTCGAGGCCAGCTTGGTCTATAGAGTGAGTTCCAGGACAGCCAGGACTACACTGAGAAACTCTGTCTCGAAAGACCAAAAAACAAAAAACAACAACAAAAAGAATGTCTAAATATCAGAATTCATCAGGCTAAAATTTAATTGTTGTAGAGCTCTAGGTCTTAGCGTCCCATGATCTCTGCAACTACCCCACAGTAAACATCAGTGAGACGGTTTCAGTCAGGTATGTGACCTCACCCGTCAAACAGTAAGGCTCTATTTTTAAACTGTAATATATGCTCTGGACTAGTGACAAGCTGCTATTTCTATCACTGAACACAGGTCTAACAACTGAAGGTAGAAATCAGAGGGCCCCTTTAACTATTATACTTAAGACCATAGTCAATTTTTTTGCTATAGTCAATTTTTTTGCTTTCACCTTAACATTTGGTCAGCTAATTTATGGTTTGGGTTTTCATGAGAAGAATGTATCCAATAACCTTAGAATACAGCATTAGTTCTACACTCTGTAATTGAGATTGTCACCCAACCACTTCGAGCCCTTCAGCCAGATGAAGCGGCTGAGGATTTCAGTGTGGGTTCAGTTAAATGATCCCAAGTACTGCAAGAAAACCAGTTAGCTAGGAAAAGAGAGCAAGAGGAAATCTGAACCTGCAAATTAGATGGTCTAGACGTCGTTTCTCAAATCCTAAGTGGTACAGAGTCAAGTGAGGTATTTTGTTTTTAATTTCTTTTAAAAGATTTATTTATTTTATGTATGTGAGTACACTGTAGCTGTCTTCAGACACACCAGAAGAAGGCATCAGATCTCATTTCAGATGTTTGTGAGCCACCGTGTGGTTTCTGGGAATTGAACTCAGGACCTCTGGAGAAGCAGTAAGTGCTCTTAACCACTGAGCCATCTCTCCAGCCCTTGTTTTTAATTTTAGCACACTTATAAAATAAAAAATAATGCACCTGATCAGATACTATTACACTGGGAAACAACCTGTAAACAGAAACTCAACAGCCAATACATGGTATTGTTCATAGGGGCTCATAGGGGCTGGAGAGATGACTCAGTGGTAAAGAGTACTTGCTACTCCTTCCACAGAATCTGGGATTGTCCCCCTACAAACACACAGGAGCACACAACTATCTATTAAGTCTAGTTCCAGAGCATACCCTCTACTGGCACCAAGCACATACAGCAAGTACAGATACATGCAGACAAAATACCTATACGCATTAAATAAATATGTAAAATTGTAAAGAAACAAAATAGCTCATAGGTGATGCCAGGTATAGTGGTGCATTCCTTCTACCTCAGCACTCAAGATGCAAAGGTTATGGATTCCAGGGCCTATTTTTAAAAAAAAAAAAAGGTGGGGGCAGAGGAGAAGAGGAGGGACAGGACCTAGAAAGCCGGCTCGGTTGGCAAAGCACTTACTGTATGGGCACAGGACCTACATTCAGATTCCCAGAGCCCGTGAACAAGTCAGGGATGTGGTGACTCACACCTATAATCCCAGGAAGAAAAGGGGAAACTGGTAGAGACAAGCATCTCAAGGGTTTGGCATCCAGCCAGTCAAACCAAAAAGGTAAGCCCCAAATCCAGTGGGAGACCCAAGAAATAAAGTGGATGTCAGAAGAGGAAGATACAGAACAGTGCCCTCTGGCCTCCACTCCTGTGAGCATAGAGTTCAGCATTCCAGTGTCATGTGCATATAAATGCAAACACACAAGAAAATGAAGTGAACGATGAATTAAAACAACAAACATTAACAAGGTTAATTTGGACAGAGAAGTGGAATTGATAGTAAACTGTCAGACAACATTAATTAGAGAAGGGGGGAAATAAGAAACATTTGAAGAGTTAACTGTTGAATGTCTCTCAAAACTAACAAAAGATAGGCTAAGCACATGCCATTGATCCCAGCACTTCAGAGGCAGAGGCAGGACTGAGTTCAAAGCCAGACTGGTCTACACAGCAAATCCCAGGACAGTGAGGACTACATAGAAAAACTGTATGCAAGCACGCACACTAATAATAATAAAAGATAAATTACAGAAATAATAACTGAATATCCCAAACAAACTAAATACAAAGAAGAAAATCTTGGAAACAACCAGAGGTTCCAACAACAAAGGTCTCCTTTCTCTCCTTGTCTATGTTTTTGCTATGTGTCGCCCAGGATAGCCTCAAAGCTAAGTTTCCTCAGTTTCTGCTTCCTGAGTGCTGGATTACATACAGGCACATACCCTACCATACTTGGCTGTAACTGCTCTCATTTGAGTAATTTGCAATTATAAATATTCTGTTAAATAACAACATTAAGTATTTCCTGTTTGCAAATGAATCAAAAATAAACTCATTTAAGCTGGGCAGTGGTGGCGCACACCTGTAATCCCAGCACTTGGGAGGCAGAGGCAGGCGGATCACTGAGTTCGAGGCCAGCCTGGTCTACAGAGTGAGTTCCAGGACAGCCAGGGCTATACAGAGAAACCCGGTCTTAAAAAAAAAAAAAAGGAAAGGAAAAGGAAAAGGAAGGGGAAGGGGAAGGGGAAGGGGAAGGGGAAGGGGAAGGGGAAGGGGAAGGGAAAGGGAAAGGGAAAGGGAAAGGAAAAGGAAAAGGAAAAGGAAAAGGAAAAGGAAAAGGAAAAGGAAAAGGAAAAGGAAAAGGAAAAGGAAAGAATAGAATGCCTGGGTAACCAGGCAATCTTTCTGTTTGGTGAACTCCAGGTCCAGAGAGAAAGCATGTCAAAGAGAAGAGAGGACTGGAAGGAAGAAAAGGACAAAGGAAAAAGGGGAGGAAGGATGGGGAAGAAGAGAGTAGGAGAGAGGGAGAAAGGACATTTGGAGTGACAGAAGACACCTAATACCGTCTTCTGGTCTCCATATACAGGTGTGTGTGTGTGTGTGTGTGTGTGTGTGTGTACACAGTCACACAGACACATGCCATCATACAGCACTCACAGCTGCAGGTTTCTAAGACTATGGTAAGCACATGATGAAAAGCAGCTTGGCCATAAAAGGGTTAATATGGTTTTACAGCTTACAGGAAGCTTTCAAGGAAGTCTGGGCCACTCAAGGTGGGAGCCTGGAAGAGAAGCTGAAACAGAGGCCACTGAACTGCTCAGCCTGCCTGCTCAAGCCTGCCTGCCTGCCCAGAGGAGGAATCACCCAGTGGGCTAGGTCCTCCCGCATCTATCATGAATCAGGAAAATACTCACAATCTTGCCCACACAATCTGATGGAGACATTTTCTCAAATTAGGTTTCTCTTTCCAGATAACTCTAGTCTCTGTTAAAATGACAAAAATAAACAAAACAAAATCTAGCCAAGACAAACATAAACACAAAAAAATAGTAAACAGCAGCAGTGCATACCTGTGAGCCTAGCACTTGGAAGGTGGAATCAGATGCAGGAAGACCAAGTTCAAATTCACCCCCGGATACATAAACTAGTTGGAGGTCAGTCTGGGCAGCGTGAGGCTGTCTCAAACTTTTTGGAAAAGAGAGGTGCACAGGAAGGTCAGCATGGTGACTCTAACTGTAATCCTAGCACTGTGGTAAGAACCTAAGAGAGCCTGAAGTCAGAGCTAGCACAGGCTGCATGACCAGACTGTCTCCAATAATTAAATTTAAAAGTCAAATAAAATGCTAGGGAAAATTGGCTCTGTGGCTAAGTGCCTTTGCTGCCAATCCTGGCCATCTGAGGCCATCAAATGCTAGAACCCACAGTAGAAAGAGAGCAAACTCCCGTAAGATATCTTCTGCTCTACACACATATGCTGTGGCATGTGCATATATATACACATACAGAAGAAGTGTAACAACTATCTTAAAGGAGTAAACACATGAGTAAATATTTAGAGACCAAAGAAAGATAAAGCAAAAATAGGAATATGAACTTAAGTGATAACAGTGTACTAATTTGGACAAAGGTATCACATTAAGGTAGACTGTGATGAGGGTTTGGCTGGGGACTACCTTTCAGTTGATTTTGCTGTGAACCTAAAACTACTCTAAAAATGTAATCTATTTAATTGGAAGTGGCCTATGACTTTAATCCCAGCATTCAGGAGTAGAGTAAATCTCTTGAGTTCAAGGCTAGCCAAGTCTACACAGTGAGTCCCAGAACAACCAGGCTACAAAAAAGAAACCCTGTCTTTTTTTTTTTTTTTTTTTTTTTTTTTTTGGTTTTTTCGAGACAGGGTTTCTCTGTGTAGCCCTGGCTGTCCTCAAACTCAAAAATCCACCTGCCTCTGCCTCCCAAGTGCTGGGATTAAAGGCGTGCACCACCACTGCCCGGCAAGAAACCCTGTCTTAAAAAAACCTAAAAGTTTATAAATTGCAGTTAAAGAAGTGCTAAAGCTGAATAAACAAAATGGTATATATAATTATTCTACAAGGATCTAAAAGCAGTTTCATTTTATTATTGCCTAATCTTTACCACTTTCTTTAAAGATATTTACAAATATTTAAGACTTAGTCTAAGTAACTTTTGACAAATGAAATTGCGCGCACACACACACACCAGAAAGCAGCTAAAATTACAGTTTCAAGTAACTAAAAAACATTGTACTTAAATGCCCTTTAATGGGAAAAACAAAACTGCAGAGCCAGCAAGACACCTCAGTGAGTAATGGTGCGTGCCATGAAAACCCTACAACCTGTGTTCTATTCCAGGAAATCACACAAATGTCAAAGTCAACCAACTCCACAAAGTTGTCTTCTGACACATGCCATGGACACAAATCATACAGATATATACACAGTAATAATAAAACTTTAAAACAAAACGAACTGCAGGGAAACCTTGTAGGCAGGTATTTGAGGCATAGCATAAGCCTGAGATCCTAACACCTCAACTTTTAACAAAAGAAAGAAACCTTATAAATGGTACTGATAAAAAAGATGTGGCTGGCCAGGCGTGGTGGCGCACGCCTATAATTCCAGCACTTGGGAGGCAGAGGCAGGAGGATTTCTGAGTTTGAGGCCAGCCTGATCTACAGAGTGAGTTCCAGGACAGCCAGGACTATACAGAGAAACCCTGTCTCAAAAAAAAAAAAAAAAGATGTGGCTGGCGGGGCAATGGTGGCGCACGCCTTTAATCCCAGCACTTGGGAGACAGAGGCAGGCGGATTTCTGAGTTCGAGGCCAGCCTGGTCTACAGAGTGAGTTCCAGGACAGCCAGGGCTACACAGAGAAACCCTGACTCGAAAAACAAACAAACAAAAAAAAGGAATTGCCTTCGTCAGACTGGGAGGTAAAGGTGAACATGTCTGTGGGGCATTATATTTTCTCTGCTCTTCCTTTTTGTTTGTTTTTTGAGAAAGGGTCTCACTGTGAAACTCTGGTTGACCTGGAAATTGCTAGGAAGAGTGGACTGACCTTGAAGAGATTTGCCCACCTCTAGCTCAGGAGAGTTGGGGGTATGTTTTTGGTTAATGATTTAAAGGGGTCCAGCCCTCTATGGGCAGTGCCACTCCTAGACAGATAGTCCTGGGTTATAGATGAAAATCAAGCAAGCCATAGAGCACAACTCTGTAAGTCAAGTTAGTTCCTCCTTGGTCTCTGTTAGTTTCTGCCTTGGCTTCCCTAGATGAACTGTAACCTGTAATCCAAACAAACCCTTTCCTCCCCTAGTTGCTTTGGGTCAGTCATTTAACACAGCCACAGAAAATCAAAGTAGGACTGCTGGAAAATAAGCTATTCTAATAATCTTCAAAAGCATTGCTTGTTCTAACAACTTTCTTCACAATAGAGAACTGGCCAACTATGAACGATCATTAAACAGCATAATTAGAAGGACAAATGCCGTGTTTCTCAATGGACTCAGCTCTGACCACATAGTATACTTGCCATTAACACTTAACTAAGCCTAAGCAAAAGGAGATAAGAGAACCAGATTATAGAACTTTAAGATACACTGCATGAATGCATTAAAAAGATTATGCTGGGCTGGAAAGGCGGGTAAGCAGTTGAGAACACTGGATGTTCTTCCAGGACCAGTGTTCAATTCCCAGCACCAACACAGCAGTTCACAAGTATCTGTAACCCCAGTTCCAGGGGATAAATGAGCCCTCTTCTGACCTATGAGGCCACAAAGCACACACATGGTACACAGACATACATGCAAGCAAAAGACTCATATAGATAAAATAGCTCTACCTAAAAATAAAAGTTTACATCAGAGCTGAGGCTTAGCTCAGTGTTGCAACACTGGCCAATCATGAGCAACTCCCCGAACTCAAACACAGTACATAAACAAAAAGAAAGACTTAAAACAAATATGAAAGACTGGGCAATGATGGCACATGCACCCAGGAAGCAAAGACAGCAGATCTGTGAGTTTGAGGTCAACTTGGTCTGCAGAGTGAGTTCAGGGCTACACAGAGAAACCCTGTCTCAAAAAACAAACAAAACAAACTACCCCCTCCAAAAGAAAGAGAAACGACCAAAATCAAACAGATTAAAGAAAAATTACAAATGTTTATAATCCTATATTAGAATTAAAGAATGGGAAAAATAAAATTTTAACATTTTAAATTTCCCCCCGAAACCAACATTTTTAGTATTCTTAATGCAAAACAGGAGAAAGAAAAATTGTCTCTAAGTTGCAGGCCAGCTAGTTTAGAGGAACGGGGATAGCATAAACAAGAGAAACCTTGCCTCAACAAGGTGGGAGATAACCGACTCCCACGAGCATTCTCTAACGCTGGCAAGTATGCACACACACACACACACACACACACACACACACACACACACATTCTTTCTAATGTAGGTTAAAAAAGAGTAGGAGGAATTTAAAATACTTAACCATGAAAGAATTTAATCATTTAACAAGTATTTTTTGTGTATCCATGTACCAGGTATTATGATGGAAAAATATGCTATAAGAACCAAAAGTGAACAAATCTGATATAATGCCTGTATTTGTAAAGCTTGCAGAGGACAAATCAAAGAAACAAATGGACCAACATAATATCAAAGCTTGTATGATAATATCAAAGTGTGTATGACCTGAAGGACTTAAAACTACCTAATATGAAATCTAAGGCCGGGCGTGGTGGCGCATGCCTGTAATCCCAACACTTGGGAGGCAGAGGCAGGCGGATTTCTGAGTTCAAGGTCAGCCTGGTCTACAGAGTGAGTTCCAGGACATCCAGGACTACACAGAGAAACCCTGTCTCGAAAAAAACCAAAAAACCAAAAAACAAACAAACAAAAAAAAAACAAAAAAAAAAAAAAAAGAAATCTAAGATACTTCCCTTAGTAAGAAATGAGACCTATAGAAAAAGGATATACGGGGCTATATAATGGGAACTATTTATTAAAGCAGAAATGATCCTGATATATTCAAGGGGACCAAAGCAACTGTAATCAAACCTTGCAAAATACATAAAGTAGTTATCCAGAAACAAAAATTAAAATTTTACTATGACCAGCCACTATGGTGTACAATTTCAATTTAGCACTTCAGAGGTAGGCAAATCTCTCTGAGTTTGAGGCTGGCCTGGTCCATGTAGACTGTGTCTCAATTGTTGTTTTTTACTATGCCAGCATGGACATGTTCTAGGTATATAAACCCAGCAAAGAGGAGTGTAATGGCAGTGCTTAGAAGGTAGAGGCAGGAGAATGAGTCCAAGGTTACCCTCAGCTATACAGCAAGCTCGGGCCAGCTTTGTACTAGATCAATCGGCCTACTTACTTGCCCACCCTCTCCCTCCATCTCGAATCACGACTCATGAGCTGTTGATACTAGCTCACAGACTAAAGGGAACAGCCAAACCTAACAAACAAATCTGTTTGATTCCCCAGAACACAGAAAGGTAGAAGAGAACCAACTGTACAAAGTTGTCCTCCTGCCTTTCCAACACACGTGCTGTAGACATGCACTACCATACAAAAACCTTTAAATGTAATATGTTGCCAGGCAGTGGTGGTGCGTGCCTTTAATCCCAGCACTTGGGAGGCAGAGGCAGGCGGATTACTTAGTTCAAGGCCAGCCTGATCTACAGAGTAAGTTCTAGGATGGCCAGGGCTACACAGAGAAATCCTGTCTCAAAAAAGCAAACAAATAAAAATGTATTATGTTTTCATCACGAATCTTTATATGTAGTAAGGATGCCTTAGAAGTAAGCCACATCAGAGTCGAAACAAATATACCAGTGCCCTGGATCATAGTGCCCTAGTCAGCTTTTAACTGGTCCTGAAGAATTCTACTTGGTCATTTAAGTACTATGGACCTAATTTTTGTCATCTGTTGTTTTCAGAATTTCTTTATGGAGCCAGTAATAAGTAAAGGTGTTTAAGCAAGAAAATGCAGCCAAGTCTGACCATCAGTTCAATCCCCGGCATCCAAGTGGTGAAAAGAGAGAACGATTTCCCCGCCGGGCGGTGGAGGCACACGCCTTTAATCCCAGCACTTGGAAGGCAGAGGCCAGCCTGGTCTACAGAGTGAGTTCCAGGACAGCCAGAGCTACACAGAGAAACCCTGTCTCGAAAAAACAAAACAAAACAAACAAACAAACAAAAAAAATCAAATTGTTCCCCGACCTCGACATGCACAGCATGGCACATGCCAACCAACACAAGCCTTTTTATCATTATGGAGTCAAGTTCATGTAGTGGTGCATGTTTGTAATCTCTAGGATATAAGAGAATCAGAATTTTGAGGTTAGCCTGCTCATACCTACATGAGATCTTCTCTCAAAAGTAGGTAATATGAAGGGGCACACTGGCTAAGGAACTGGTCAGTTGACAGGGCACCAGTCTAGCATGCATCAAATCCTAGATCCAATCCTCAGGCATAATGGTCTGCACTTCTAATCATAGCATTTTCAGCCGTGGAGTTAAGAAGATCTTAAATCCAAGGCCAGCCTAAGCTATGTGACCTTTGTCTTACAGAGAAAAAGAGAGAGAGCTCAGTGTGGTGACACACATCAACTTGTAACTTCAGTACTTAGCTTGTAAAGCTGAGACAGAAAAGAAAGACCATTTGAGGGCCTGGGGTTCATAGCAAGTTTGTGTCTTAAAAAGAAAAAAATAGGCAGGAAATTAAAATTTATAAAATATGTCAACTTTAATTTATGAAGGAATACATTAAATAAATGGATAGCTAGCCCAGTGTTGAACTTGACTTTCACAGTTTAGAATAATTCTAATATTCAACATATCTATAAGTGGAAGATATATAAAGTCATAATGTCCTATCTGTTTTTAAATTTTCTCATTGCATTTTACTTAGAGTATGTGTGTGAGGGAGACTATGCATGGCTTGCATGTGGAAGTCTCAGAGACAACTTGTAGGAATCCACTCTTTCCTACCATATGAGGGATCCAACTCAAATTTTCAGATTTAACATATTTACCTAATGAATCTAGCTGGCCCCATATCATCCTATTTAATGTGTATATTAATATATATATATATATATATATATATATATATATATATATTCACCCTCAGAATTCAAGGTTTCAATATTCATTAATTTAATTTTTGGAGACAGGGTCTCACTGTGTACTCCCAGCTGGCCAAGAACACCCTATTTAGACCAGGCTGGCCTCAAACTCACAGAGATCCTCCTGTCTCTTCTGAAGTGTTGGAATTAAATGAGAACACCACCATGTCTAACTATTTCAATTTTTTATCTTTATTTTTTATTTTGGCTTTTTGAAACGAGGTTTCTCTGTGTAACTTTAGAACTCACCTGCCTCTCAAGTGCTGGGATTTAAGGTGTGAACCACCACCACTTGGTTTATTTCAATTCCCACCCCCCCCCCCCAGACAGGCTTTCTCTGTCCCTGTGAAGCCCTGCCTGTCCTGGAACTCACTCTGTAGACCAGGCTAGCTTAGATCTCAGAAATCCACCTGCCTCTGCCTCCCAAGTGCTGGGATCAAAGGCGAGCGCCACCACTGCCCAGCTATTTCAATATCCTTAGCTTGAACATTTGACCACAACTAAGTGATCGCAAGGTTTGGTAGCACACACCTATAATCCTAGCACCCCCAAATCAGGCAGCTGAAGAAAAAGGGCTGTGAGTTCAAGACTAGCCTGAGTTAAACAGTGAGACCCTGTCGAAACTGGAGTGGGTCACTGAGTATATGCCTTTAATTCCAGCACTCAGAAGGCAGAGGAAGCCAGTCTGCAGTCCATGAGTTCCAGGATAGCCACACTACCTTCTCTTCAAACCAACACCTGGGTTGGGGGATACACAAGACAACACACACACATAGACATGCAATGCTAATTTTATTGAGCCGCTTTGTTTTTCTTAGTTTGGATTCTTACTCAAAATTCACAATATAATCTTAGGAAACATTAGTATTCTTTAAGTAGCAAGAGTCACTTCAGGGGGGAGCTGGGAAAACAGCTAAGTGACTTGTGTTTACCTGCTAAGCATGAGGACCTGAATTTGAGCTCCAATTTCCAGCACATGTGCTTCGTGTAGTTGCAGACAGCTGCAATCTCAGCAGGAGGACTCTGGAGGCTCACTGGAAAGCCAGCCAGACTTAATAGGTCTAGAAACCTTGTCTCAAAGAAAGTGGACAGCATTTCTGAGGGCAATACCCAAGACTGTCCCCTGGCCTCCACAAACATACACAAAAGTGCCTTGTATGAGAATTCTGGAAGTTTGCTTTCCATAGATAGATAGATAGATAGATAGATAGATAGATAGATATAGAGAGAGAGCACGCGCCCGCACAAAGTTTGCTTTTTTAAAAAACATATCGCCTGGTCTACAGAGTGAGTTCCAGGACAGCCAGGACTACACAGAGAAACCCTGTCTCAAAAAAAAAACAGGGGCTGGAGAGATGGCTCAGCATCTAAGAGCACTGACTACTCTTCCAAAGGTCATGAGTTCAAATCCCAGCAACCACATGGTGGCTCACAATTATCTGTACAGCTACAGTGTACTCATACACATAAAATAAATAAATAAGCTGGGCGTGGTGGCGCACGCCTTCAATCCCAGCACTTGGGAGGCAGAGGCAGGCAGATTTCTGAGTTCGAGGCCAGCCTGGTCTACAGAGTGAGTTCCAGGACAGCCAGAGCTATACAGAGAAACCCTGTCTCGAAAAAAACCAAAAATAAAAAATAAATAAATAAATAAATAAATAAATCTAAAACAAACAATATATATATTTATATACACACACACACACACGCGCGCGCGTGTGTGTGTGTGTGTGTGTGTGTGTGTTTTAGCCATGCAGTGGTGGTACACGCCTTTAATCCCAGCACTTGGGAGGCAGAGGCAGGTGAATTTCTAAATTCAAGGCCAGCCTGGTCTACATAGTGAATTCCAGGACAGCCTGGGCTACACAGAGAAACCCTGTCTCAAAAAGCTAAAAAAATAAAATAAAATAAAAATAATAATAATAAGTTTAATCCCAGGTGTGAAGACATGAGGCTGCTTCACAGCAGCTGCCTAATGACAAGAGGCATGGTTTTGCCAGCTGCAGAGTTCCTGCGTCTGTGTATTTGGAATTCTGGGAACTTTTCCGAGGGTATATAAACACTAGGAGCCTGAGAGGTGGGGTGAGTGATTGTTGGTCCTTTAGTAGGGTTGGCTGCAGTTTGTTAGAAACAAGGAGAAAAAAATTAGATTCAGGGACCTCTCTCTCTCCCCTCTACCCTTCTCTATCTAGTATTGGGGAGAAACTGGGGGATAAAGGGTGGGGAAAAAGAACCCACAAAGTAGCAAAGACCAGCTACCAAACATGCATGTACACGCACAAAAACACACAACGGTCTCACATTAGTTGAGCTTGATGGCACAGTCCCAACACTTCAAAGGCAGAGAGAACCAAGAGAAGTTGAGACCAGCCTTGTCTACTGAGCAAGTTTTGGGCCAGAATCGGTCTTGAAAACCACAAAGCTGGGCAGTGGTGGCGCAGGTCTTTAATCCCAGCACTTGGGAGGCAGAGGCAGGTAGATTTCTGAGTTCGAGGCCAGCTTGGTCTACAGAGTGAGTTCCAGGACAGCCAGGGCTACACAGAACCCTGTTCCAAAAACAAAACAAAACAAAAAATAGGGGCTGGAGAGAGGGCTCAGCGGTTAAGAGCACTGGCTGCTCTTCCAGAGGTCCTGAGTTCAAATCCCCACAACCACATGGTAGCTCATAACCATCTGTAATGAGATCTGACGCCCTCTTCAGGTGTGTCTGAAGACAGCTACAGTGTACTTAATATATAATAAATAAATTTTTAAAAAATATATTCTTTAAAAAAAAGAAAGGAAAACAACAAAGATTCATCTGCTTTAGGCTGAGGTATTGCTTAGTGATAGAGCAGGGCCTGAGTTTAACATGCACTGCCCACACATGTTCCTGCCTCTACCCCTGGAAAAAAGAAATGGAAAGAAAAATGGAAAAGATGCCTTTTAATTAAAGAAACTGGGTCTTTCAAAAAGGCAACAAATGGAAACTAAAACACAGGAACACTTTAAATACATAACATTTACTAGGCACTATGCTCAATTCCAAGATCAGACCCTAAAAATACATTTTATAAAGTTTCATAAGGCAGAAACATTGTCAACAGTGTTTATTGCTAGCTTTCCACCATGTCTGACTTAACTTTGAAGTCCGCCTTTTAGCACGGTGGTTCTCAACCTTCCTATGGCTTCCTCATGCTGTGCTGAGCTCAAACAAAATAATTCCACTGCTACTTCATAACTGTAACTTTGCTGTTATGCATTATAATGAATACCTAATACACAGGCTATCACAGTTGACCTGTGTGAAAGGGATCTCAACCCACAAGTTAAGAACCACTGTTCTTAGCAGGGTGTGATCATAACTCTAGTGTTTTGGTAAGTGGAGGCAGGAAGATGGTTAAGTTCAAGAGCAGCTGGGTTACGAATCCTGTCTTAAACAAGTCATCTAACCCATTCTCTCTCCCACTGTCAATAGTTTAAGATCTTTCACCTAGAGGCCGGGTGTGGTGGCGCACGCCTGTAATCCCAGCACTTGGGAGGCAGAGGCAGGCGGATTTCTGAGTTCGAGGCCAGCCTGGTCTACAGGGTGAGTTCCAGGACAGCCAGAGCTACACAGAGAAACCCTGTCTCGAAAAACAAAAACAAAACAAACAAACAAAAAAAGATCTTTCACCTAGACAACTGTTAGTTTCCTCACAGGGTTCACTGCCTATCCAGCCAAGACAACCAACTATGACAACCAAAATGACTGAGATTGCCTACAATATCTCCTGGTGCATCAAAGTTGTCCAAAGTGACAATTACTGCCCGAAACTGATTCCATAACAAACACTGCCCTCATTTAGTAGCAGTAAAGTTAAGTACAAAACTAACAAAGTAAGATTAAAACAGACAGACAACAATGATGTTAAGGACCACACTTACACCAAGAAAAATTATGTAACACACTTACACACACACACACACACACACACACACACACCCTCACAGAAATATCAACAATCCAGTCCTCAACTTTCTTAGGTATGTGTACTAAAATAATTTCTCTTTAAGCTCAAATTCTGAAAAATCTGTACACTGTATGAAGTTTAGCCCACTGTACAATTAGTTAAGCTTCCAGACATTAGAAAATTATGAGAGTCTAAGGGGGAAAATATGGTTGCTGGTGCTCAAATCAGTCTTTTTTGGAGTTGATTAAAAAACTGTCTACACTTAAGGGTACCAGCCACTTAAACAATATTCATTAAATAAAATAACCACAAGGGAAGCAACTCAACATGCATTCTTATGCAATAATTAACTGGACAGAAAATGACCACGCTCTTTACATTTCCCATGCTACTTATGTCCTTTCAGAACTTATCCAAAGACATCCCCAAGTTAGAATAATACTTTTCCGGAGCGGTTAAGATATCTTTAAAAACTTATTACTAAGAACTCCAAAGGCCAGGTTGAGTCCAATGAAACCACGAGTCACAAAGCCATTCAGAGCGTAGATCATCGACCCAGACCCTTACCTTCAGACGTTTGATCATTTCGTCGGTGGTGATCTTGTCGGTGATCTCTTTTACTCCCGGAGGGTAAGCGATCTTCCCGTCCGCACTCACGACGCCACAGAGGGCAGTGGCAGGCTTCGGCTGCGTGAAGTCCATCCTGGGGGATAACTTTTCTTTCACAGTCCTCTACCGGCCTCTATCGGTCAGAAAATCAAAGTTCAGCGGGAAAAGGGGCGACTTTGTAACCTCTTTTTCATTTCAAAAATCTCTAATCTGGAAAGGGCCCTTTCATCCCCCCACCCCACCCCCGAGGCCGGGGACCCCGCCACTCGCTCCTTCCCTGGGGGTAGGACCCGGCTAGGCGTCCGCCACCCCCACCCGAGCCAGCCCCGGTGCCACGGGGTTCTCGGCTGCAGCAGCCCCGGCCGCGAGAGGCGCCGAGCAGCTCCCGGAGTTTCCTAGCCCTCTTTTCACAATGAAATGTACCCCCGAGCACCTAGGTCGGAAGTTTGGTGGCCTCGGGGGGGCAGCGAGGACCCAAGGCCCCACTCGGCTCAAGAGAAGCGGCTGGGTCCCCGCCTGGCCGGTCACCTCCGGGAAAGGAGACTCGAGGCCTAGAGGTTCAGCTTAGGCCGCAAAACTAGGTACCCAAGAGGACCCACGCGCGGCGCCGGCTCCCGGGAGCAGAACGCCGTAGCCGTGCCGAGTCCCGGGCCCCCGGCGTCCCCGCCGCGCGGTCGCCCCTCCCCGGCCAGCCCGCCACCCCAGCCAGCCGCCCGCGGCCCGAGCCCCTCGCTAGGAAGCGGAGGACCCGGCTCCGCACTTCACATTTTGTTCCGTAACTTCAGCAACCGAGCCCGGCGGTGTCTCAAGCCTCCCGGTCGCCCGGCGCTACTCGGCACCGCCGAGGCCTGAGCCGCCGCTCCGGGCAACCCCGCCGGGCCTCAGCGCGCGCCCTCCCCTGCGGTCTCCCCTTCCGTCCCTCCCTCGCCGCCGCCGAGGGCGCGAGCCCGGCCGCCGCTTTACCTCCTCCTCATGCGGGCGGACGGTGCAGCGAGCGCCGGGCCTCTGTCAGGTGGTTGCGCCGCCGCCGCCGCCCCTCGTCGGGCTGCACACAAAGCGGCTCCGTCGGTCCCGCCGCCGCCGCCGCCCGCCCGCCCCGGAGCGGCGCTGGGGCTGGCGGTGCCGAGGAGCAGCCGCCGCGGGGGGAGAAGCGGGCCGAGCGTGCGCCGGCCGGGGCGACACTGCCGCTCTCCGTCGGGCTGAGGAAGCGCAGCCTCGGCCGCGGCTCCTCCGAGAACCCGCGCGCGGGTACACGCCCGCGCGTCCCCCCCGCGCCCGCCCGCACCTCGCGCCCACCCGCACCAGACGCCCTCTCGCCGCGGCGCGCTCCCGGACGCCCGTGCCCCGCGCAGCCCCAGCGTCGCGCACACCCCGAGCCCGTCACGCGAGCGGCGCGAGAGCCCGCGAGAGCACCGCGCGCCTCGCTCCCGCCCCTTCTCGCTTCCGCCGGCCGAGCCCCCGCCTCCCTCCAGCCCGACGCGGCCGCGCGCGCGGTGGACAGCGCCGCCACCCGTTTGGCGCCAAGACCTGCCCGCGCGGGCGCCTCCGGGAGGCCGGCAGCCGAGCGGGCGCGCGGAGGAGGAGCCCCGGTGGCGGGAAGCGGACCCCGGGAGGCGCCGGTTTGCGAGGCTCCTTGTCCCCGCGGAGTCCGGGGCTCCGGAAGGTTGTGTGGTGGGGATGGGACCGGACTGGTTGAGAAATGGTTAATTCCTCGGAGAAACCGCTGGTTTCCCCTCCAAACAGAGCTCTAGAAGCCGAGGCAAAGTTTTTACAACTCGCCGTGGGCTGCTCATTCTCGTGTCTTCGGAGAGTCGCCCGAGGTCGCAGCCTACGACCTTAGTAAGACTCCTACCATGAAGATTTGCAAAGCTGCAAAATAGGAAGTTGGCATTCGATCTCAAGCTGTGGTTCCTGGGCTTCTGGCCTCCCAGTCGTTTTGGGTACAGGCTGGAAAAACAGATCAGGGTTCCTGATAGTGAAACCCAGAAAAGGAGAGACGGAGGGTGTTTTTAGAGATTTACAAATTACCTCTGTGAATCTGAGACCTCTTTTTTTTTAATTTAATTGTGAATACACCAAAGCTTTCCTTTTTCTTTCCTCCAAAAGAAAGGATTGCCAAGGAAAAATCGGTGCAGCAGTGTTTGAGCAATTTAAGGTAAATATTAAAGCGAGTGAACCTGAACAATACACACATAATTCAGGAAACGACTTTGAAAATAAACAGTAGGCGGTGGTGGTGGCACACACCTAACCATAGCACTTGGGGGACAGAGGTGAGCAGATCTCTTGAGTTTCTGGAGTTCAAGGCATTCTAGTCAATCGAGCTAGCTCCAGGGCAACAAAGAAGCCCTGTCTCTAAATAAATAAATAAATAAATAAATAAATAAATAAATAAAAATAAAGTAATAATAATAAGCTGGGCAGTCATGGTTCACGCCTTTCATCAGGAGGCAGAGGCAGGCAAATCTGAGTTTGAGGCTAGCCTAGTCTACAGATCAAGTTCCAGGATGGCCAGGGAAACCCTGTCTCGAAAAAATGAAAAGAAGAAGCTGGGCAGTGATTGAATTTATGCATTGTTCTTTAAAATGCCCACCTTTTAACTGGCCTACGGGTGCAGCTATTCAAGAGATTTAGGCAAGAAGATTTTTTGAGCTCAAGATTTCTAGACCAGCTAGTTAATAGGTGGCAGGGACGAGGCAGGTCTCTGACATGCCAGTGGTCCCAGTACTTGGGAGGCTGAGGTGGAAGGTTTGGAAGACCCAAAGAATAAAAAGAGGAAGGGGGAAAATGTATTGTGTTTTTGAGGCAGGGTCCCACCATATCCTGAGACCAGCCTGGACGTTACTATATAGCCCACCCAGGCTGGCTCTTCAATCCTCCTGTCTCTGGAGTATGGGGATTGCAGATAGGCACTCTTATGTACCATTATGCCCAACAACTTCCCATTATTGAAAGGTATTCTTGTATATGAAGGTAAAATATAACTTAACAATGTATTACTTTGTTACTATTTGTCTAAACGGTTGTTTTACCTTTGTGGAGAGAAACCATCACCAAGGCAACTCTTATAAAAGGAAACATTTAATTAGGGCCTTGCTTACAGTTTCAGAGCTTAGGCCTCTCTCATATCCGAAAGCATGGGGGGCGGGGTGGGGGGGGAGGCAGAAGAGAGACACTGGCCTAGCGCAGCCCCAGAGCCATGGTTCCTCTAACTAAGGCTGGTCCTTTCAAATAGCGCCCATTCCCTGGGGACCAAGCATTCACACCTGCAAACCTACAGGGGCCATTCTTATGCAAACTTCATACTAGGGTATAATTTTGTAAGCTTTCAAACGATAGTAAACCCTGAGATTTGTAACATAATTGAAAACAGTTGCAATACTCCTTAGAGTATGTAGCCCAAGCCAGCCTTCCAATTTGCAGCAATGCTCCTCTCAATGATTACCCCATATTTACTTTTTATTTTTTTATTTTTATTTTTTTAATTTTAAGTTTCTTTTTTATTGATTAATCTTGTTATTTGACTATTTCATTTGTGTATATAATTTATTTTGTTTTATTGTGGTTGGTTTGTTTGTTGAAACAGTGTATCAAACAGAGTAGCCTTGGCTATATATTGGAACTCACTTTGTAGACCGGGCTGGCCTTTAGTTTGTTTGTTTGTTTTTTTGTTTTTTTTTTTTTTCTCTCGAGACAGTGTTTCTCTGTGTAGCCCTGGCTGTCCTGGAACTCACTCTGTAGACCAGGCTGGCCTCGAACTCAGAAATCTGCCTGCCTCTGCCTCCCAAGTGCTGGGATTACAGGCGTGTGCCACCACTGCCCGGCTTATTTTTTATTTTTTATATTAAAAGTTTATTAGGTTACTTATAAGAATTGGGGTGAGTAGCTATCTCTAGGAACATGAGAGATCCCAGGAGGACTCTTCAATAGCAACTGACAGTAGGAAGTTCTGCCTTTGCATTATTCAATATAGTGGCCACTAGCCATGATCCTAGAGAAATAATGACTTTTAATTTTAAAAAAATTTAAGAGACAGGATCTTACATGTTACCCAATCAGGGACTGGAATCCTAGGTTCAAATAATCCCTCTTGGCTGGGCATGCGGGTGCACGCCTTTAATCCCAGCACTTGGGAGGCAGAGGCAGGCAGATTTATGAGGCCAGCCTGGTCTACAGAATGAGTTCTAGGACAGCTAGAGCTACACAGAGAAATCCTGTCTCAAAAACAAAACAAAACAAAATAATAATAATAATCCCTCTTGTCTCTGCCTCTTTAGCAACTTGGACTACAAAATACTGATTATTTTAAAATATTTTTATTATATATTGCTGAGGATGACAGTTGATTCAGTGTTTGACATGCCCAGCACCACATAAAATTGAGACTGGTGGTGAGGCCTATAATCCTATCACTCTAGAAGGAGGGTCAAAAGTTCAAAGTCATCCTCAGATACATATCTAATTATAGGCCAACCTGAGCTATACAAGACTCTGTCAAAACAAGACAAAAGACAAACAGAAAAGGGAACCTAACAGTGTGTGTGTGTGTGTGTGTGTGTGTGTGTGTGTTTATGTTTATGCATGTACACCTATATCCCTGTATTATTGGTTGTCAACCTTCCTAATGCTGAGAGAGAACCTTTAATACATTTCCTCATGTTGTGGTGACCCCCCCACCACGCATAAAATTATTTTGTTGCTACATTATTGTAATTTTGCTACTGTTATGAGCTGTGCATATCTGATAATGCAACTCCAAAGGGGTTGTGGCCTACAGGTTGAGAACTACTGACCTGTATATTCCTAATGAGTTTAATTAGGGCTGCTTACAGGAGCGTAGATGAGGGATTGTCTGTGGGAGCAGGGAAAGCTTCTCAGTGACTTCACCCCTCTCTTCTTCCCTAGCAAAGATTAACCGACTGTATAGACCATGGGGAAGTGTGGGGCTCTGTGAGCACCTCTCCCTGAAACAGGATGGTGGCTTCAGGCAGTAGCTGCTGCTGCTGCTCCCCCTGCTGCTGCTAGTGCTGGGTTCCAGTCACTGTAGTTTGTCTGTCAAGTGGTCATCGGCAAAGAAATCGGAGATGTCCTGACTACAGAAGATTGTTCTTGCCCCAAGGGACCTCACCACCCTAATCAGCAAGAAGTAGGAAGGAATTAGGGCAGAGTAAGGGTTGGAAGAGAGGGAGACATATGAGGACCCAAGAAAACAGCCCAAAGAGCAGACCTAGCTATGCACATGCCCATAGTGTGCACACACAGGCGTGCGCTGGGGATCTGGACACAGGCCCTTGTGCTTGCACCTCAGAGAGCTTACCAGCTGAACCAGCACTCCAGCCACTCTCCTCCTCCATCTGTTCCCTCTCTTCCTCCCCCTTCCCCAGCCCTTGAGATAAACCTAGGGCTTTACACATGCGTCTGCCATTGAGCTCCACTGCCCCTTCTGAAAACTATGGTAGCCATTCGGTAGATGCCCGTGCCAGGCAGGCTGCCTGGCATGTACGACACTTATCTTTCAGTTCACAGGCCAATGTCTCATATTGGCAAGATGTCTGCTACTATTGTTCTGTTTTTTTTTTGTTTGTTTGTTTGTTTGGATTTTTTTTGGGGGGGGGGGTGAGACAGGGTTTCTCTGTGTAGTCCTGGCTGTCCTGGAACTCACTCTGTAGACCAGGCTGGCCTCGAACTCAGAAATTCGCCTGCCTCTGCCTCCCATGTGCTGGGATTACAGGCGTGCGTCACCACACCCGGCCCTGTTGTTTTGTTTTGTTTGAGACAGGATCTTACTGTGTAGCACTGACTGACCCAGTATCCCTGTATCGTCCAGGCTGGCTTTGAACTCTTGGCAATCCACAGTCTCCCAAATGTTGTATTTCTAAGTATAAGCCCCATACCTATGTGTATTTGCTTTTCTAAGGTGTCTTGCTGTATAACTGGCCTGGAACTCCTGCATCTGTGTTGGAGTTCTGGAATGGTAAGATTGTAGGTGTGCCCCATGACAGCTGGCAGAAAATCTCTTTGAAATTTCATACACATAAATGTAGCCTAGGCTACAGAGTGAATTCCACGCTAGCCTGTGCTACAGAGTGAGTGCCTGTCTCAAACAAAACAAAGTATAGCTAAACTCAAATCCCTGCAGTCAGTTGCTCATGGGAGCTGTACTTTTATCCTATTGCTTGGAGCCTATCCCAATCTGTGAGTCAAATTTTTCAAGAAATCACAAAGTCGTATGATCTTTAACAAATATGTTCTTTGATGATTCTAGTGTCAGTAAATGATCTGAATGCTAATATCTTCTGGGGTACTTTGAGCAGTGCTAAGGCATGCGGCTGATTCCTGTTGAGGTCTCCTGTCCTCACAGAACGCAAGTAAGTTTCTGTGTGGTCGGACTGCTGTTTTTGCTTCAAAATCTCCATCTTTTTGGCTCTCAAAACCAGGACTGAGGGCTGGAGAGATGGCTCAGCAGTTAAGAGCACTGACTGCTCTTCCAGGGGTCCTGAGTTCAAATCCCAGCAACCACATGGTGACTCACAATCATCTGTAATGAGATACAATGCCCTCTTCTGGTGTGTGTCTGAAGACAGCTACAGTGTGTTCATATAAATACAAATAAATATATCTTTAAAAAAAAAATCAGAATTGGGTTATGCCCTAAGAAAACATCATGGTCTTGGGATGGATCCTTAGGATTACTTTGCACTGTGAGGACTTTAGGGTGGCTGACAAGTCAGGTAAAAAGAAAAAGAAGGACAACAGAAATAGGAATGGAAGTTATTGGCAGAATCAGATGTCTAAAATAGGAAAGAAACTGACAGTACATTGCATTGCTCTTGCAGCTAGAGACTCTTCTGTCTGACCTCGGCCAAAGGCTGAAAAGTAATTCTTTTCTCTCCTCTCCTTCTCTCCCTCTCCTTCTCTCCCTTCCTCCCCATCGTTCCTCATTTCTCTGTCTCCATCTCTTATCTTTTCTTCCTCTTCCTCCTCCTCCTGTTTCTGCTCTTCTTCTCTTCTATGTGCTTAGGTCAGGGGAAATTATCTAAGTCTATTTGTCTAAGAGTATCTTAGAGCCTTTGACTGGTGGGCACAGTTTGGGCGTCTAAGAGCTGTTAACCTGCCATGAAAAATCAAGACTGCTGTTCGGGCTGGTCCCTCCAGTACACTGTGCTCATTCTAAAGCAGGGGAGTCGGGCTTTTTTTTTTTTTCCCCCCAATTCTCTTTTGCCCGGAACAATGCCCTGCCCGTTGCCCTGCCCTTGCCCTGTCAGGAGCTCCGTAACTGTTTGGTTAACCTTTAACTGTGTATCTTGGATGTCCTACTGTGTTCTAAGCACAGCCCTCCCACCCTCAGTAGTGACTTTATTGCTTTTTATTCCCCTTCCCGGCCTCTCCTCCCTTCTCTCCTCCTTTCCTCTCTTCTCTCTTCTCTTCTCTTCTCTTCTCTTCTCTTCTCTTCTCTTCTCTTCTCCTCTCCTCTCCTCTCCTCTCCTCTCCTCTCCTCTCCTCTCCTCTTCTCTCTCTCTCTCTCTCTCTCTCTCTCTCTCTCTCGTCTCTCTGTTTTGTTTTTGGAGAGTTTGTTTTGTTTTAAAGGTTTATTTTTATTTCATATGTATGTGTGAGTTCCTGCGTTACAGATGTGCACCACTTGCATGCCCGATGCCTTCAGAAGCTGGCTCGCCAGCAGGAAGAGTTAGAGTCAGCAGTTGCATGGCTGGCTGCTGAGGGCTGATGCAACAGCAGAGCCGCCTTACAGTAGGACGTCAGGTAATCACACTAACGAGATCTTGCCAAAACCAGCTGACACCAACGTAGCTGTCAACTACTATGATTTGCTTCATTATAATAGTGTCTGCATTTAGTATTAGCATAACGGTTTTGAATGCTCCCATTGTGTGTCTGAGTCATGAAACATCTGAAACCCCCATATGAAGACCAGAGAGGAATACTCGGTACTGAGGAAGAACACTGCCTTTTCGCCACCTTCACTGAGGAATCCTCTCAGCCATCAAGATGACCTATGAAAATGTTGCTCCACGCCAGGTGAGGTGGCATATGACTGTAATTCCAGCACAACTTGGGAGGCAGAAGGAACAACATAACATCAATTTCCTGGTCTGCCAGCGCTACAAAGTGAGACACTGTTTAAAAAAAAAACAAAAAAACAAAAAACAAAAAACCTAGTGGCACATTTCTTTAATCCCAGCACTTGGGAGACAGAGGCAGGCAGATCTCAAGGCCAGCAGGTCTATAAAGTGACTTCCAGAACAAGCAGAGCTGCACAGAGAAACCCTATCTTTAATTAAAAAAAAAAAAAAAAAAAAAAAAAAAAAAAAAAAAAGATAAGCGATGGTGATGGCTCAGTGGTGGAGAGGGAGCACTGTTTGCGCTCCCTGAGGACCCGTCTGAAACTCCCGTTCCCGGAGCTCTAACGCCCTCTTCTGGCCTCTGCAGGCACCACTGGGAACACATCCGAACAGAACACTGGAACACATAAAATAAGTAGATATAAGGGCCAGGAATGCAGGCAGCTCGGGTGGTGGAGGGAACACTCACCTAGCCTGCAGGAAACCCTGAGCTTGATACCAGCGCCATAGAAATGGAACAGGGTGGCATAGGCTTGTAATCCTAGCACTCTGGAGGTAGAAGGAGAATCAGAAGTTCAAGATTGAGTACTTGCTTCAGACTGGAGAGATGGCTCAGAGGTTGAGAGCACTGACTGCTCTTCCAGAGGTTCTGAGTTCAATTCCCAGCAACCACATGGTGGCTCACAGCCATCTGTAATGGGGTGTGATGCCTCTTCTGGAGTGTCTGAAGATAGTGACAGTGTACTCATATGAATAAAATTAATTAATTAACTAAAAGAGTACTTGCTTCTCTTCCAGAGGACTTAAGTTCAGTTCCTAGCACACACTTTGTTCAATTAACAGAGGTCACCTCTAACTCTAGCCTCTTCCTTCTGGCCCTGGAGAGCTCACACACACATAAGACACAGAGAGAAAGGGAGAGAGAGAGAGAAGGAGGGAGACAGACAAACATGTACAATGTACATTAATTCCTCTGGTCATGCAGATTTTTCAGAGATTTCCATGCTGAGTCTAGAGCATCCTTTGTGCGGCCTATCCTTGAATGGACTCCATCCGCAATGAACTCAGTAATAATTCAGTTCACAGAAGCCAAGTTGGAAACCCGCATAGCTAACTAAATTGGTCTCCAAAATATGCCTTCACAGCTGGTTTCTGTGAACGGGCTTTTGAATTTTCTCAGAAGCCCATCTGTGCTCTTCCTTGTAAAAATCGTAGTGAGGTTGATTTCTGTTGTCTCTGTCCATTTTGAACTCTCTCTTGTGGCTGGCCTGATGAAACTAAACACAAACTAATCTCTCTTCCTCCTCCTCCTCCTCCTCCTCCTCCTCCTCCTCCTCCTCCTCTTCCTCCTGGAAACTCTCCTAGAGCATGGTTTTCACGATAGGAACAAGTCAGACGCAGGTGGCCACACGGGACCATCTGCCACCAGAAACAACTGCCCTGTGAGAGGAGCACTGGCTGTGGGGTCAGGCTTCAGGCTGGCCGCGTATGACCACCAGGATGAAGAAGCGGTCTGTGAAGGCCACTGTAAACCATACCCGATTCTCAGATACTCTTCGAGGAAGGGCTCGAGTTTAGAGACCTTTTCTAGAAAGAAACCTCAAGGAAAATTCACCTGATTCAGTTTGAGTGGAAGTGGGTATTTTGTCCACCAGGTGACCTTCGGGTCACTTAGATCTACGACTTAGTGCTGCAGCCTATGTCAGATTGACCTGTGGTAACAGACAAGGTACCCTGGGCTTTTGCTAGCAAGGACTTGACTCGTGTCTGTGTGTTGATGTGTAGGTGCTCTCTGCCTAGGCGTTCACCCCCTGGAGGCAGCACGCTTAGACTTGCCTAGCTAAAGTTTCTTACGTGAGTGAACAGGCGCGACTGGAAGATTAATTCTCCGAAAGGCGAAGAGAAACTATTGGAGAAGCGGGTGAATGGAAACTCCCAATGAATGCTGGGAAAGAGCTGCCTGTCTATTCTGAGATGTCTATATATGTGTTACAGAGATGGCATTTTCCTACTTAATGATGGAAAACTGTATTTTAGGGGATGGAGAGATGGCTTAGTGGTTAAGAGCACCAGCTGCTCTTCCAAAGGACTCGGGTTTGGTTCCCAGCACCCATGCAGAAGCTCACAGCATCTGTAGCTCCATTCGGACAACATGTGTGTCCTCGGACGGCAGCCCCCAACACACAGTATATACAGGCGAAACACCTATATACAACATAGAATAAGATAATAAAATAAACAAGAATTTTAAGAAAAGAACTGGAGAGCCAGCTTAGCAGTTAAGGGCACTGACTGCTCTTCTAGAAGACCCAGGTCCAAATCCCAGCACCCACATGGCAGCTCACAACTGTATAACTCCAAGATAAACATTCGTGCAGGCAAAATACCAATGCACATAAAGGTAAGTAAATTAAAGCTTTATTAAAGGGGGAGCTGGGGCTGGAGAGATGGCTCAGCGGTTAAGAACACTGACTATTTTTTCCAAGGTACTAAGTTCAAATCTCAGCAACTGCATGGTGGCTCACAACCATCCATAAAGATATCTGACACCCTCTTCTGGTGTATTGAAGACAGCTACTGTGTACTTACATACAATAATAAATAAAATCTTAGCCAGTCCGTGGTGGTGCACGCCTGTAATCCCAGCACTCAGGGAGGTAGAGGCAGGCCTGGTCTACAGAGTGAGTTCCAGGACAGCCAGGGATACACAAAGAAACCCTGTCTCAAATAAATAAATAAATAAATAAATAAATAAATAAAATCTTGGGGCCTGATGAGATGGCTCAGCAGTTAAGAGAACGGACTGCTCTTCCAAAGGTCCTGAGTTCAAATCCCAGCAACCACATGGTGGCTCACAACCATCCATAACAAGACGCCCTCTTCTGGAGTGTCTGAAGACAGCTATAGTGTACTTACATATAAATAATAAATAAATAAATAAATTTTTAAATAAATAAATAAAATCTTTGGGCCAGAGCAAGCAGAGCTGACCGGAGCGAGCAGAGGTCCTGAATTCTCAGAAACCACATGATGGCCTACAACCATCAGTACAGCTACAGTGTACTCATATACAATTAAATAAATGAATGAAGAAAGAAAGAAAGAAAGAAAGAAAGAAAGAAAGAAAGAAAGAAAGAGAAAGGAAGGAAGAAAGAAAGAAAGAAAGAAAGAAAGAAAAAGAAAGGGGGAGAGCTGGAAGATGGCTCAGTGGTTAAGAGCATTGTTCTTTTCTCTCAGAGGACCAGAGTCATTTCTAATGTTTAGAGGTTCACAACAGCCTGAAACTCTAGCTCCAGGGGATCAAATGCCCTCGCCTAGCTTCCAAGGGTAGGACTCAATGTCTGGTTCCTATTGCTTATATCGCCAGAGGGCTAGAGTTACAGTCTACCCCAGCCTGTGGCTGCGGGAATGTTGTTACAGAATGTAGTGACGACTTGTCACTCTGGTCCAATGTAGCCCATAGATGCATAACCCATATGTACCTTCTTGAATGTAGACACACATACACACAAGTAATAAAAAGTAAACCTTAAAAAAAAAAAGCTGTATTTAGACTAGAGAGATGGCTCAGAGGTTAAGAGCACTGTCTGTTCTTCCAGAAGTCCTGAGTTCAAATCCCAGCACCCACATGGCTCATAACCATCTGCCCTCCTCTGGTCTGCAGGCATACATGCAGGCAGAATCTTCTATACATAATAAATCAAGGGAGGAGAAACTGCATTTGATTGGATTTAAATGAAATTTAAGCAGATTCATAAGTAGCTCAGTGGGAGAATTCCTGCCTAGCATCCTGAGGCCCTGGGTTTGAGCTCAGATAATGCCAAACAAAGCATCTAAGTCTCATGCGACCCTGTAACACCGCCACCACCTCCACTCAAAACTAAGTGCAGGAGGATATAGTTGAAGAAAAATAAGTAATTGTCTCAAAGAAATAGAAAGACTAAATTATATTACAATCCTGTGACTTCAGTAAATCTTTGGTATGTAAATTATAAGCACATGCCACTTACTAACAAGGATGACTTTCCTGACAAATGAATTGTTTTTAGTTTTTTGGTTTTTGGTTTTTGGTTTTTGGGGTTTTTTTGGTTTTTCGAGACAGGGTTTCTCTGTGTAGTCCTGGCAGTCCTGGAACTCACTCTGTAGACCAGGATGGCTTCGAACTCAGAAATTCACCTGCCTCTGCCTCCCAAGTACTGGGATTACAGGCGTGAGCCACCATGCCCGGGTGACAAATGAATTGTTAAGTGTTTATTGAAGCACTGGATATTTACACAAATCCAGATGGTATAGGTCAGTCATTCGACATGGACGTTTTTTATTGTCTGACTGTGTATGCGTGGGCATGCCCATCACGTGGACATCAGAGGACAACTTTTAAGTTCTTTCCTTCCAGCATGTGGGCTCCAGGGACTAAACTCAGTTCCTCAGGCTTGGCAGGGAACACCTTTCCGTACTACTAAGCCGTCTCACTGCTGAGGTGGCCTCTTGATTTAGTTACGCCGTCCGGTCAATGTGAGATCTGTGGGATCCCGGCCAGTGTAACATGAGCTACACTGCAAACTTGTTGATAATGGATGAGTGTAAACACCCAGCCCTTCTGCAGTGGAAGCAGGAGGATTAGGCATTCAAGAGCAACGTAGACTAAATGAGATCCTGTCCCAAAAAAAAAGTGAAACAAAATGAATAAGTTAGAATATATTCTAAGATGATGATGCGAAAGTATAGTTTAATAATAAAAACGATGAGACGGGCGGTGGTGGCGCATGCCTGTAATCCCAGCACTCGGGAGGCAGAGGCAGGCGGATTTCTGAGTTCGAGGCCAGCCTGGTCTACAGAGTTCCAGGACAGCCAGGACTACACAGAGAAACCCTGTCTCAAGAAGCCAATAATAATAATAATAATAACAATAATAATAATAAAAATAATAATAAAAACGATAGCATAGTAGATGTTAGTACTCTGTCCAAGCTCCACCCCACAATTGCCTGGCACAACAGGCAGGTATGCCCCGTCCCATAGACCTGGCCCACTATAAAGGGAGCTGCTTGCCCCTCCTCTCTCTCTTCACTCTTACCTCTCTGCACTCTCACCTCTCTGCCCCTCTTAGACTCTCCTCCCCTCCCCCCTCTCTCCACGTGGTCATGGCCAGCCTCCCTCCACTCCTCTCTACTTCTCTACTCTCTCTCTCTCTCTCTCTCTCCCTGCCTCTCTGCCTCCACTACACCATTAACTCCCATCCTCTTCCCTGAATAAACTATTCTATACCATGTCTGTGTGTGCGTGATCCCTCAGG
Organism: Apodemus agrarius; assembly: GCA_964023405.1. Lineage (NCBI taxonomy): Eukaryota > Metazoa > Chordata > Mammalia > Rodentia > Muridae > Apodemus > Apodemus agrarius. The sequence continues at coordinate 41,988,194 of OZ030016.1, read as the reverse complement.
GGGAAGAGGTGCCTGGGCATGGGCCCGCCTAGGCACCCCCCTTTCCCCACACCGCGTGTCACACTCTCTAATACCCCTTCTCTCTTTTAAAACTCATCGGTAGGTATATAAACTAATAACAGTCATTGATTATCAGGTGTTATGGGTGGTGAGAATTTTGACTTCTTAAAAAACCCAGTTATGTGAATGTTTGTTTTTAAAAGATTTATTTGCCGGGCGGTGGTGGCGCACGCCTGTAATCCCAGCACTCTGGGAGGCAGAGGCAGGCGGATTTCTGAGTTCGAGGCCAGTCTGGTCTACAGAGTGAGTTCCAGGACAGCTAGGGCTACACAGAGAAACCCTGTCTCAAAAAATAAAACAAACAAAAAACAACACAAACAAACAAACAAAAAGATTTATTTATTGTATGTATATGAGCGCTCTATCTGCATGTATACCTGCATGCAAGAAGAAGGTATCGGAACTCACTACAGATAGCTGCAAGACACCGTGTTGCTTGCTGGGAATTGAACTCAGGAGCTTCGTAAGAGCAGCTGGTGCTCTTAACCACTGAGTCATCTCTCCAGTCCTGGAACATGTTTTTGTTTTAATCCCAGGTAAGGCATTTGGCACTGCTTTAGATTGTCCATGGCGGGATATAAAAATGCCAGAGCCCTAAGAGGCTTCAGTGATCGATGCTGCTGCTGCTGCTGCTGCTGCTGCTGCTGCTGCTGCTGGTTCCTGCTGCTGCTTTTGCTGGTTGCCGTTGCTGATTGGAGATATCCTGACAATAAAGACTGGATTTGCCCCCAAGGAGCTTGGTGCTCCTAATCAGCAAGAAGAAGTCTAGAGAGATCTATGCACCCCCTCCCCTCTTATCTTCTTCTCGCCTACCTAGTCTTGGGGGTTGGAAGAGATTAGGATGGAGAAGGGCGGTAGATATAAGAAGTCAATAAAGTAGCCCCAAAGTACTGCACATAATTATGTGTTCACGCCTTTCACATGACTTAGTGCAATAACTCTTATACCAGCATTACCATAAACATGTAAGAATGTGTTATGCTGCAGTGTCTCAATGACTTTGCTGTCACTGACCATAGTGATGGGACATTTTCAGTTCCATTGTTAACCTTTTGTGTCTTTTGTTAGATTCTATTTATTTTATGTGTATGAGTGTTTTGCCTGCATGAATATCTTACACCACATGTTTGCGGTACCTAACAAGGCCAGAAGTAGATTTCGGATCCTCTAGAACTGGAGTTCCAGGGGTCTGTTGGCTGCCGTGTGGGTGCAGGGAACCCTCTGGAAGAACCACCAGTGGAACCCATCTCCCCAGCCCCTTCCTGTTGCTTTGTCGAGACAAGGCTTCTCTATGTGACCTGGCTGTCCTGGGACTCCCTATGTTTCAAACTCTCATAAATCCTCCTGCCTCTGCCTCCAAGTACTGGAACTAAACATGTGTGCCACCAGCCACAACATGCAGCTCTCTTAGTTTTTGTTTTTTTTTAAGATTTATTTATTTTATGTATGTGGGTACACTGTCATCTTCAGACACATCAGATCCCATTACAGATAGTTGTGAAGCACCATGTGGTTGCTGGGATTTGAACTCAGGATGTTTGGAAGAGCAGTCAGTGCTCTTACCCGCTGAACCGTCTCACCAGCCCCTACACAGTGATTTATAAGTCACCTGGATTCCACGCGTAAATAATAAATAAGTAAACAAATAAGTAAGTAAATAATTTTAAAATGTATGTCAAAGAATTTTTGAAATTTATCATGAACTATTATGAGTAAATGTTTGATTTAGATAGTTATTTTCTATACTTAGACACTTGGGTCATTTAAAAATTTCCTGGCCGGGCAGTGGTAATGCATGCCTGTAATCCCAGAACTTGGGAGGCAGAGGCAGGTGAATTTCTGAGTTCAAGGCCAGCCTGGTCTACAGAGTGAGTTCCAGGACAGCCAGGGCTACACAGAGAAACCCTGTCTCGAAAAACCAAAAAAAAAAAAAAATTTCCTGGATGAGCCCAGTGTGGTGGCACACACCTTTAATCTCAGCACTCAGGAAGATCTCTGGGAGTTCAAGTCTGTTCTACTACCAAGTTCCAGGGCAGTCAAGGCTACACAAAGAGACCCTTTAAAAAAGTAATTAATTTTTAAAATTAATTAATTTCTTGGATTAAAAAGGGATCACAAACCAGGAGGTGATGACCCATGCCTTTAGTCCCAGCACTCGGGAGCCAGAAGGAGGGAGTACGTAAGTGGTTCTCCGAGATTTCAAGGCCTCCTGGCCTGGTCTACAGAGCTAGTTCCAGGACAGCCAGAGTTACATGGCAAAACCCATCTCAAAAAAAGGAGAGAGAGAGAAAGAGAGAGAGAGAGAGAGAGAGAGAGAGAGAGAGAGAGAGATCGTAAGAGGAAAAAGTTTAATAAGTCCTACCTTATACCCTCAGATACACCCCAAATCACAGTTCCAAATCACTGTGCTAGCCAGATGGTGGTGGCACATGCCTATAATCCCAGCACTTAGGAGGCAGAGGCAGGCGGATTTCTGAGTTCGAGGCCAGCCTGGTCTACAGAGTGAGTTCCAGGATAGCTTGGGCTATACAGAGAAACCCTGTCTTGAAAAACAAAACAAAACAAAACAAAAAAAAAAAAAAAAAAAAAGGAGGCAGTAGGGGCTGGAGATGGCTCAGCAGTTAAGAGCACTGACTGCTCTTCCAAAGGTCCTGAGTTCGATTCCCAGCCACTACATAGTGGCTCACAACCATCTGTAATGGGATCTGATGACCACCTTCTGGTGTGTCTGAAGGCAGTAACAGTGTACTCTTATACATGAAGTAAATAAATAAATAGATAAGTAAATCTAGAAGAAGAATCTAGAAGAAGGAGGAGGAGGAGGAGGAGGACGAGGAGGAGGAGAAGGAGAAGGAGAAGGAGAAAGACTTGGAGGCTACATCTGGTGATTGCTTCTTTCTGGTGGCGCCTCTCTTCAAAGCCCAGAGGCAGTGCGGGCCATCTGTGGTTAAGCAGAGCATCTTCTTATAAAGGCCTCATTTAACTTTAATTACTTCCCAGAGGTCTCCCAAGCAGAGGGAGATTAGTACTGCACCCTCTCCCTCCCCCAGGTTTCTATGTGTATGTGCGTTGAACATGTTTGCAGCATGCCTGTTCTCGTTGTGGTGGTGCACTGTGGGAGTTCACATACACGTTTGGGTGGGTAATGCTAGCTTTCTTCCTTCACCGGTCTCCTTTGACTGAGGCAGGGGTTCTCAATTTCTCAGTGAACCAGGAAAGGTCAACCAGTCTAGCTAGCCGTCTGCCTTAGTGCCTCAGAAGCACTGGAATTATAGGTGGATCTACATGTCCTCTGGTCTCTCTCTCTCTCTCTCTCTCTCTCTCTCTCTCTCATTCTCTCTCTCTCTCATAAATTTAAGAACAATTCCATCTTTCTCTTCTCCCCAAAGCAACTAATACTAACAAAAAGAGAGCACATGGCCAGGGGTAAAGGGGCAAAGGAGTCATACTCCTCTTCATCCTCTGCCTCAGACGCTGGGGGGCCAGGAGGTGCTGGGCGCAAAGGCAGAAGAGAGAAAGAGCACGAAGGGAGTCGGAGGGCTCTGAAAGTGGGCAGGAGATGACTGGCTTGGGGTGGAGGCTGGGGCGTGTCCTCTTCCCCATCGGCGTCTGTGAACTCTGACGACATCCTGTTCTTGTCTTTGTCCTTGCTCCTTGTGCCTCCGTTCTTCCTGCCACTGCTCCTGGTTTCCGGCCCCTTGTCCCCAGCCATGTTGGTTGTCTTCCCCATGCCCCTGCATGTCAGGCACAGGTGCCACCAAGTCTTTCAAGAAGTCAAATTGCTTGCTGCTCAAGCTCAATGCAGTGCTTCCGGTGGGACGTAGTCATGGTTTTGGCAATTCGAGACCCGGTCACCTGACAAGCCTTCTTCAACAGGGACTCCAGGAAGAGCTCAAGTGCCCGGGAGATGATGACAGTCGCAGCTGCCGCCACCTTCCCAATCTCTTCGTCTGTCTGCACGATCTTCTTGAAACCGCGGATTATACTTCTCGCTTGGCATCTCCGGGCCTCTCTCCCAGCGCCTTGGCCAGCACCACCACCTGCAGCCTCCGGGCCCCAGGTCTGTTCGCCGCCCCTCCAGACTTTTATGTGGGTGCTGAGGATCTGACCCCTGGTCCTCATGCTCATCCAATAAGTGGCCTCATGCACTGAACTATTTCCCTAGCCCAGTATTCTATCCCCTTCACACCTCACAATGGAGACTGCATTTCAAGATGGGTTTTCGAGTGAACATTCAAACTATAGAAAGCAGGAATTGTCTTCATGCTTGGTTTATTCAGTTTCAGTCGGTTTGGTTCATGGAGACCCTGGTTACAAAGACTTCACATTCTTGATATTTGATAGGTAGAGTGGAACACACCTGCAGCCATGACTATTCTGGAGTCTGAAGCAGGAGGATCACTTTAGCTTGAGGCCAGCCTGCCTATTCAAAACAAAATATAGTGCAAACCAGTTAGGAGACTCAGGCCTGTAATCCAGGAACGAGGGAGGTAGAGGCAGAAAGATCCAGTTTGAGGATAGCTTGGAGCTACATGGGGAGACCCAATCCCAGCTGGGTATGATGGTGCAAGCCTGTTAGCCTAACACTTGGATAGCCCAACACTGCTCAAGGGTCAGCCTCAGCTACAAAAACAGGTTTAGAGACCAGTTTGGGCTGTTCAAGATTCTCAAAAACAACAAATTGAAACAAGCAACTTTTGGTTGCTGTAGCACTTAGTGGGAGTTTCCTTTTATTTTGTAGAATGAAAGCTGCCTCAATTCCTAAATCACACACACACACACACACACACACACACACACACAAAGCCGCTCAGTCTAAAAAGTCTAAAATAGAAACCGTTGTGCTTTTCTCTTTTGACAAAGATAAACCATTCTTACGAGATGCCATGGACGACATCAGGAAAGTTTAAGTGGTTGGATTAAGGAAATAGGAGACCGTCACAGTGAACATGAACTGACTGAGATTAGATACAGCCAAGGAAATAACACAAACTGCTCACGATGCCCAGAGCAGCTCTGAATTATTTATCCTGTCTATTTGAAGTTACTTGAAATATAACCAATTAAATCTACCCTATATACTTTCACAAATATAAATAGGAATCAATCACCCTTATATCTCTAGTTATATTAAAGTTTTTGTTTTTTTGGTTTTTTTGTTTGTTTGTTTGTTTGTTTTTTTCGATACAGGGTTTCTCTGTGTAGTCCTGGCTATCCTGGAACTCACTCTGTAGACAGGCTGGCCTCGAACTCAGAAATCCACCTGCCTCTGCCTCCCAAGTGCTGGGATTACAGGAGTGCGCCACCACGCCCGGCACTTAGAAATTTTAATAATATATAACATATCATAAAACTAAAAAAAAGTGAGACTGTAATTTAATGCCTTTTGAGATATTTTTAAAATCTTGGCTTAGATCTTTAAAACACGGGGACTTGTGGGTTCCATCCCTGATACCACTAAGCAAATCAAAACAAATAGGCAATCCCAGAGATGGATCATTGCAGATATAACATCTGTGAATGCCAATTTATATATATATAATATATATATATATAATGCTATAGTGCTTGCTTTATATAAAATGCTATAGCATTTGCATACACCTTGCGTACATTCTCTTGAATACTTTATTGTTTGTTATCTTAATTTATTGTGTGTGTGTGTGTGTGTGTGTGTGTGTGTGAGTGCAGGCATACCTGTGCTACATGAGTATTGAGATAAGAGAACAACTTTCTGGGAGTTGCTTCTCTCCTTCTCTCTTGTTTTGAGATCATCTTTCTCATTTCTGTCCCTGCACTGTGTACTGCAGGCCATCTAGTCCAGGAATTTCTTCATGATTCTGTCTCCATCTCCCACCTCAAGTAAGAGTGATAGGATTATAGGTGAAAACCGCCACATCTAAGTGTCTTTAGGTTCTTTTGTTTTTTTGTTTTTGTTTTTAATGTGTACGGGTGTATTGCTGCATGTGTACACTATGGACATGTAGTAAGTACCTAAGGAAGCCAGAAGAGAACATCAGGTCCTCTGGGACTGGAGTTACAGATGGTTGTGAGTTGCGATGCGGGTAGTGGGGATTGAAACCAGGTCCTCTGGAAGAGTAGACAGTGCTCTTTACTGCTGAGTCAGCTCTCAAGGCTCCCTGTTTTGTTTGTTTGTTTGTTTGTTTTGTTTTTTTTTCATGGTTGTCTTAGGGATTGAGCTCAGATCATAAGGCTTGTGTGACTCCGGCTTCAACCTTCTGAGCTGTTCCTTGGCCCTGCTCTTCTGAAACAGGGTTTCACTGTGTAGCGCTGGCTGGCCTGGAACTCACAGTGTGGACCAGGCTGGCCTTGAGCACAATAAACAATCTGCTTTTACCGAGAAACTAGGAGTCACCCTGCCTGGCCTGAACTTTCACTGATTCTCTAGCCTCTGCCTGTCCCCCCAGTGCTGAGATTACAAATGTTTATCACCATGTCTGGCTCTCGTGTACTTTGTCATGTTTGGATTGCCTAACTTATCTAAGATAATGTGAGTGTTATGTAAATACCTGTTGCGTTGATTAGGCAATAATAAGAGAAGTAGACTACACATTTGGTGCAGACACCATTAGTTACCATTCATCCTAGAGTTTAAGATGTAACATCCAGCTGGAGAGATGGCTCAGCAGTTAAGAGCACTGACTGCTCTTCCGGAGGTCCTGAGTTCAAATCCCAGCAAACACATGGTGGTTCACAACCATCCGTAATGAGATCTGATGCCCTCTTCTGGGGTGTCTGAAGACAGCTACAGTGTACTGACATATAATAAATAAATAAATAGTAGTACGCCAGGCCCGGAACCTCAGCACTTACAAAGTCAATGCTAGAGGATCAAGACCATCCTCAGTTACAAATTGAGGTCAAGGCCAGCCTGACCTATTATGAGACCTTGTCTCAAAACCCAAAAGAAGGGGTGGGGAGATGGATTACTAAATAAGAATGCTTTCTGTGGACGCCCGAAGATCTTCTTAGTTCCAGTTCCCAGCACCCAAGTAAAAGTGGACCAGGCCTCAAGTACCCACCTGTAACTGCAGCGGTGGGGTGAGGGCTGGAGGGGGCACACACCACACTTACAAAGGAGTTGCAAAACCTCTAGCATAATTTAATATTTTCAAAAATAATGTCCACATACAAAGTAAAGGAAAATTTTTATTTTAAAAATTAAAAATTCTATCTTGCTCAAGTTAAAGATACGTTGTCACTGTGTGATTTCTTTTTCTCAAAAATGCTGCCACCATGAGACGGTGGGGGATTTCTGGAATGATGCTAGTTCCGTGAGACCCTGAGGGATTACTCGAAGCTTTTCTTTTGGTTTCTTTTCTTTGTCTTTCTGGGACAATGTTTTTAGAGTTTGAGAGAAAGCAACAGGGAAGAAAAGCTGTGAATCTTGACAGTGGAGGTCAGCAAGCAGGGGCCTGGTGGGGACAGTTTCAGAGGAAGCCCAGAGTGCCGGCGACACCGAGCCTGACGTTGGCCAACGTTGGAAAGAAAACGATAAAGAGGAAATGGAGCTCACAGGCTTAGCTGAGAGGAACTTTGAAGTAAGACTCCACAACAATGGAACTTTTAGTGAAGGCCTGCTGGCGCCAACCTCTAATTGCAGCTACCGAGAAGCTGAGGCAGGGGGATCACAAGTTCAAGGCCAGCCTGAGCTACAAAGTAAATTAGTTCAAAGCCTGTTTGGGCAGCTTAGCGAAACTCTATCTCAAAATAATAAAAAGTGTAAAACAGGCCTGTTGTGCAGGCCCCGGGATGTGGAGATGGGAGGACCTGGGGTTCGAGTTCAGCCTCAGCTATGTGGAGAGTTGGAGGCCAGGCTGGGCTAAATGAGGCCCCAGCTCAAGAACTCGGGTCATGCTAACAAGGAGAGTAACTTAGGCGTACGCCTAACTTCTGGATGCTTTGTGATCTGGTACGACAACGCTTAAAATATGAATCGAAATAAATGTTTCGTGACTAAAACAAAGAAAAGTAAGAAGGGTGCGGGGAATGTGGCTCAGTGGTCTGGCGCGTGGGGGGAATGTGGCTCAGTGGTCTGGCCCGTCTAGACCGCTCGAGGCATTCGAGTCCATTCAGTCCCTTTATGACAAAGAAAGAAAGGCAGATGAGGTGCAGCCGCGCCAGCCGGCCAGGCTCTCCCCGACTGCTCTGAATCTACAGCCTAAGGAGCCCGAGGCCCTTAAGTTTTTGTTCGTTCCGCTCTCCTTAGATTCAGCGGGAGCTGGTCCCTTCTTTCTACTTGGTCATCTAATTATTTAGATAAGGTTGTACTGTGGCGCCACTGTGGGCTTCGAGCTCCCAATCTCACGTTTTCTCCCTTTCGGCCTCCTTTGTAGCTGAGACTGCAGTGAGTAGTCCCATGCCTAGCCTGAGCTAACTTAGGCAGATTCTGATTTTTTTCTTTTTCTCTTTTTAATCAGTCATTTAAAAAAAAAAAAGATTAACTATTTACTTAAGATTTGTTTATTTTTATGTGTCTAAATGTTCTGTCTTCATGTATGTATGTGTGCCACTTGTGTATGCGGTGCCCGTGGAAGGCAGAAGAGCACTCCCAGAGCAGGGGTCATAGTCAGTTGTTAGTCACACTGACAAGTTCTTCCTCTGCGAGAGCAGAAAGTGTTCCTAACCACTGAGCCACCTCTCCAGCCTCCTGTGGTTCCGGGGTTGCTGTTTTGTTTTAAAAGGAAGAGTTTGTTTTGAGTTGTGAAACTTCTTTTTCTTTCTTTCTTTCTTTCTTTCTTTCTTTCTTTCTTCCTTCCTTCCTTCCTTCCTTCCTTCCTTTCTTTCTTTTGGGTTTTTTTTTTTATTGTTGTTGTTGTTTTTTTTTTTTTTTCAAAACAGGATTTCTCTGTGTAGCCCTGGCTGTCCTGGAACTCACTCTGTAGACCAGACTGGCCTCAAACTCAGAAATCCACCTGCCTCTGCCTCCCAAGTGCTGTGGTTAAAGGCGTGCGCCACCACCACCCGGCAATTTGTGAAATTTCTTTCTTTCTTCCTTTTTTTTTTTTTTTTTTTTTTGGTTTTTTTGAGACAGGGTTTCTCTGTGTAGTCCCGGCTGTCCTGGAACTCACTCTGTAGACCAGGCTGGCCTCGAACTCAGAAATCCGCCTGCCTCTGCCTCCCAAGTGCTGGGACTACAGGCATGTACCACCACGCCCGGCTTTCTTTCTTTCTTTTTTATTCTCAAATCTATTAATCATTTCATGTATGTTACACACAAATAGTTAAGTGAGAAAGTTCACTTTCCTCGGGTCCGAGTACAACTTTGTAGAGTTGGGTCTTTCCACCTCTGTGTGGGTTTTGGAAATCAAACTCCCGTCTCTCAGCTAGCCCAGTGTCTTCGTTAGGGTTTCCATTGCTTCGAAGAGACACAACCAGGGAAATTCTAATATAGGAAAACATTTAACTGGGACTGGCTTGCTTGAGGTTCAGTCCATTATCATCAAGGCAGGAAGCATGACAGCGGCCAGGCAGGCACGGCGCAGGAGGAGATGCTGAGAGCTCTACATCTTGTTCCAAAAGTAAACAGAAGAAAAACTATCTTCCAGGCAGCCTGGATGAGGGTCTCAAAGGCCACCCCCACAGTGACACATTTCCTCCAAAAAAAGCCTTTCTTTCTTTTCTTTTTTCTTTTCTTTTCTTTTCTTTTCTTTCTTTCTTTTCTTTCTTTCTTTCTTTCTTTCTTTCTTTCTTTCTTTATTTATTTATTTTTTCCGAGACAGGGTTTTTCTGTGTAGCCCTAGCTGTCCTGGAACTCACTCTGTAGACCAGGCTGGCCTCGAACTCAGAAATCCGCCTGCCTCTGCCTCCCAAGTGCTGGGATTACAGGCGTGCGCCACCACGCCCGGCAAAGCCTTACTTCCTAACAATGCCACCCCTGAGCCGAGCATCTCGAAACCTCCGAGTCCAGCAAGCATCTTCACCTGCTGAGCTAACTCTCTGGCCTTTATTTTTTGTTCATTTGAGAGAGGGTCTCACATAGCTCAGCCTGTCCTCAAGCTTCTGTAGTTGACCATGGTGGTCTGTCTTCGCTAGGAGGTCCCACCTGACTGCTGACATTACAGGCACACACCAGCACAAAGCCTCTGCTTTTGAAGGAGGCTTATGGAATACTTAAATCATATCTCGGGAAAACGGGAAATAAAGCAAAACAAAACAAAAATCTAAAAAGTAGCCTTATAGATACACAATGATTTGCCATTAAACAACCGCACAATTAACACAGACACCGCAGACACAGAGCCGCTAGCTGACAGCTTCCACCAAAGCGAGCCTCAAAGTACCTGTCAACTGATGGGCAGAAGTCTAAAGTAGGATTTTTAAGGCAATATCAAAAGCAGGGGAAATATATAAGGTGGGGCCTGGAAAGATGGCTCAGTGGTTAAGAGCACTGACCCTTCTTCCAGAGGACCTGAGTTAACCCAAGCACCCACATGGTGACTTTCGAATATCTGTAATTATAACTCAGTGGATCCAATGCCCTCTTCTGGCCTCCAGGCACACAAGTGCACAGACACGGATGCATGCAAAATACTTATAGAATAATACGATGAAATTAACTGTATTGGCCGGGCGGTGGTGACCCACTGTTAAACCCAGCACTTGGGAGACAGGAGCAGGCGGATCTCTGAGGCCGAGGCTTCAGAGTTCATTTGTTTGAGATTTTGTCTAGAGGCTAAAGAAATTAAAGCAGGAAACGTAGCAAGGACTATCGAGCCTTTTAGGAGTTGGGATCTATAACTCTTTTCTTTTCCCTTTTTATTTTGATGTGTTGGATGCACTGCTCTACAAATATTAATTAGAGCACACTGGCTGACGATATGGCCGGAGTCTTGTTTACGAGCCAGGGTCTCTCTGGGTAGCTCTGGCTGTCCTGGACCTCTGCACTAGGCTGGCCTCCAGTTCAGAGATGTGCTTGCCTCTGCCTCTGGAGTACTGGGACTAAAGGTGTAGACCACACGTTAGCATTCTGTCTAAACTCCACCCACAGTTACCTGGCAACAGACAGGCCTGGCCCACTATAAAAGGGGATGGGTATCACAGGTGTCCGCTGTCCAGCTGGCCTGAATTCATTATGTAGTAGAGGATGTCCTCCCCCCTTCTCTTACTCTCTTGCTCTTCTTGCTCCTGCTCTATCCCCTGCCCCGCCTTTCCCCACGCGCTCATGGCCGGCTCTACTTCTCTTTGTCTTTTTGCCTTTTTCTGTCTCTACTACCCTCTTAACTTCCCGCCCATGCCCTGAATAAACTCTATTCTATACTATGCTGGTCCCTCAGGGGGAAGGGATGCTCACTGAGACACTCCCTTCCCCCATACCTCACTACACCCCATAGATCAGATACCCCCTTCTCTCTTTATTTTTTTCTTCTTTTTTTAAAATATTTTTTGAGGATGAACTACTTCTTTTTTTTGGGGGGGGGTTTATTTATTTTATATATACTACTATAGTAGTAGTAGTATATAGTATACACTGTAGCTGTCTTCAGACACTCCAGAAGAGGGAGTCAGATCTCATTACGGATGGCTGTGAGCCACCATGCAGTTGCTGGGATTTGAACTCAGAACCTTCAGAAGGGCAGTTGGTGCTCTTTTTTTTTTGTTGTTGTTGTTGTTTGTTTTTGTTTTTTTTTTGTTTTGTTTTTTGGTTTTTGTTGGTTTCTCTGTGTAGCCCTGTCCTGGAACTCACTCTGTAGACCAGGCTGGCCTCGAAGTCAGAAATCCGCCTGCCTCTGCCTCCCAAGTGCTGGGATTACAGGCGTGTGCCACCACGGCCCAACTCCTCTCTATCTTTTTATAAACACAACAACCACCACACCACCACCACAACAAGCACCCATCAGTATTATTGGAGTCTTTAACATTCTCTTTTTTTTTAAAATTACATTTGGCAATTGATTGATCGGGGTGGAGACTCACATCACAGCCTGAATGTGGAGATCAGAGGACAACTTTGGGGGAGCTAATTCTTTCTTTCCACAACATGGGTCCCACAGATGGAAAACAGGTTGTCAGGCTCAAGGGCAATTGCTTTTACTTTCTGATCTGTCTTGCTGGCTGTGTAGTGGGAGTCTAGAATAAATAAGTTCTCCATTTTAGTTTTTTTTCCTTACTAATTTGACAAGTGTCCGGTATCCAGCTGGCCCTGAATTCGTTATGTGGTAGAGGATGGTCTTGAACTTCTGATCCTTCCTCCTCTACCTCGCCCGTGTTAGATTTTATGCTGTGCTGGAGATCAGACCCAGGACTTTGTACACAGTAGGCAAGCACTAGCATTCTGCCAACTGAGCCCCACATCCAGCTCTCTATATTTGGTTTTGGTAAAAGATCTTTCTATGTAGCCATGGCTAGCCTGAAATACACTATGTCAATCAGTCTGACTTCCAGTTTAGGGCAATCCCACATCTGCCTCGGCGCTAACGGGGTTACGGGTATATGCATTCTACCTACCCACGAGATTTAGGATAATTTTTTTTAAAAAGATTTATTATTTTATATATGTAAGTACACTGTAGCTGTCTTCAGACACACCAGAAGAGGGCATCAGATCCCATTATAGATGGTTGTGAGCCACCATGTGGTTGATGGGAATTGAACTCAGGACCTCTGGAAGAGCAAAGGTGCTCTTAACCACAGAGCCATCTCTCTAGCCCCTTAGGATGATTTTTTTTTTTCTGGAGACAGGGTTTCTCTGTACATCCCTGGTTGTCCTGTAACTCACTGTAGACCAGGCTGTCTTTGAACTCAGAAATCCTCCTGCCTCTGCCTCCCAAGTGCTGGGATTAAAGGCATGTGCCACCACTGCCCAGCTAGTGACAGACTAGCTGGGTGAACTTCTCTGATCCCAGCACTCAGGAGGCAGAGCCAAGCAGATCTCTGTGAGTTTGAGTTCAGCCTAGTCTGGAGTTCTAGGACAGCCTAGAGGTATATAGGAAGACACTTTTGAGAGACAGACAGACAGATAGACAGAAGCTGGGTGTGGTTGCCGAGGCCTGTGATCTCAGTATCATTAGGAAGCACAGGCAGGAAGACCGCTTGCTGCAAGTTCATGATGGCCCAGGTCTTCATGGACTGTTTCCAGACCTGCCTGTGAAGTGAGACCCTGTCTTAAAACAAAAAATAAAATAAAGAAGGGGCTAGGGAGATGGCACAGCTAAGAGTACTGAATGGTCTTCCAAAGGACCCAGGTTCAATTCCCAGCACCCATGTGGCAGCTCACAACGTCTGTAACTCCAGTTACAGGGATTCGGACACCCTCACACAGACAAACATGCAAGCAAAACACCATTGGACATAAAATAAAAATAAGTAAATAAAATGTGACAGCCAGCCAGGTGTCACAGAACCTGCCTATGAAGATAGGATTGTAAATTAGAGGTCATCCTGAGCTACATCTGAAATCAAGGCTAGCCTAAGCTGCATAGCAAAACCTCTCTAAAAAAAAAAAAAAAGAAAAGAAAGAAGGAAGGAAGGAAAGAAAGGAAGGAAGGAAGGAAAGAAGGAAGAAAGAAGGAAAGAAAATCTGGATAAAAAATTAATTGGGCAGTGGTAGCCCACACCTTTTTTTTTTTTTTTTTTTTTTTTTTTGGTTTTTCGAGACAGGGTTTCTCTGTGTAGCCCTGGCTGTCCTGGAACTCACTCTGTAGATCAGGCTGGCCTCTAACTCAGAAATCCACCTGCCTCTGCCTCCCAAGTGCTGGGATTAAAGGCGTGTACCACCACACCTTTTATCCTGGCACTCAGGAGACAGATACAGGGGGATCTCTGAGTTCGAGGCCAGCCTGGTCTACAGAGTGAGTTCCAGGACAGCCCGGGCTACACAGAGAAACCCTGTCTCGGAAAAAAAAAAAAAAAGTTAACAATGGACCGAGGAGGTGGCTCAGCGGCAGATCACTTACCTATCATGTCTGAGGCCCTGAGTTAAATTCCCAACACCACAAAAACAGACGAAAGAAAAATGATAGACAACATCTCCATCTAAGGAGATAAAGTACCTAGTCACTAGTGTGAGCAAGGAGCTGAGGTACACGGTAGACAGCAAGAGGTAGATAGAGATAGACTCCCTGGCCTCCTGGACACCTCCCTCCCTCCCGGGGTGGGCGTGGGGGTAAAATTACAGCTCAACAGGGAACCAAGAAAGACCTGAAAGACCATCCCTTTTCCTGAAGCTGCTTCCTCCTTGCTTTTTAAAGAGACCTCCTGACACTCTGTCGTTTCCCCCCTCCCCCTCCCCCATCTGTGTCCCCACTCCACCCACCCCCTGCACAAAACATGGGATGAGACTGGGTGGGAAGACCCTGGAGACAGATGCTCAGGGCTTTGGGTTTTCCCATTCTGTTGAATCTCCTTTGCCAGTAAGAGATCTCTGCATCCTCGGTGGGACTACCATATCCCAGCCCCACCCCTGCCCCACCCCCACAACACACATTCACACAGCCACCCTTATGCTGTGGACTTTGAGTTAAGCCTGAATTGCTGGAGGAAATTGTTCTCTCTCTCCAATGCAAAAGCCAGGCGCGAATTTAAAACCCACTTCTACCGGTAACTGCTCTTTGCTTCTAGATCTGAAGCCAGATTCAAATCCCAGCAGTCCTCTAAAGAGGCCTGTGACCAACTGAAACCCGTGAAGAGGTATACCAGGTTGGAAAGAATCATTTGAATAGACATGTTTATATCACCGGACATTCAGGGAACATTTGTGAGAAAGGCTATGGTCTTGGGTAATGGTGAAAAGAACGTAAGCCCGAACCTGGCTAGTTTAAATACAAACCTACTAAGAGTGTCTAAGTTTCATGATGTCACCACGGGAGTTCCAAAAGTCCTTACAGGTGGGCACAGGAGCACATGCCTCTAATTCCTGTCCTCTGAGAGTTTGAGGCCAGCCTGGGTATTGGGAGTCTGCTATGTTCCAACCACAGTCAGCGGCCATGATTGTGTCTTTCCACAAGGTCAGAATCTGTTGACTAACCATACATTTAAATGCTTCAGTGGTCAGGCGTGGTGGCGCACGCCTGTAATCCCAGCACTTGGGAAGCAGAGGCAGGTGGATTTCTGAGTTCCAGGCCAGCCTTGTCTATAGAGTGAGTTCAGGAGTGCCAGGACTACACAGAGAAACCCTGTCTCGAACCACCACCACCCCAAAAAAAATATTTTAAAAGTTCAGTGATTTTGTTGCCTGAAATTTTCCAAGTTGTCCCTATTTCCCTTGATAGATGATTAACAAGCACGAGGGTTGTTGTTTTTCCTAATCTATTTGTAGTTTTAATTTTGTGTGTGGTATTACATATGTTTGTGGTATGCACACATATGCATGTATGTGTGGAGTCCTGAGGTTGGTTGTTTTCCTTAATTACTTTTTACCTTTAAGTACCTTTTGGGGGGGTGGGGCCGGATAGATGGCTCGGTGGTGAAGAGGACTTGTTGCTCTCGCAGAGGACCTCGTTCAGTTCGAGCACCTACGTGCCGACTCACAACCACCTCCCTGAATCTGGAGCTCACGTATTCAGCAAGATGAGTGGCCAAGGAGGTCTTTGTCTCCACACTGGAGGGTTGTGGTTACAGGGACACACCGACACACCTGTCTTTTTAGGTGGATTCCGGAGACCCTAACTCAGGTCCTTTAGTTTAGGTGGCAGGTACTTTCCCCACCGAGCGCTCTCCCAATCCCTTTTCTCCCAATCTGAACTGCTAATATTAACTCTCATCCCACACATTACATTACAATGAAGTAATTATATTTGTGTATATATCATATGTGTGTATATATATATGTGTGTGTATATATATATGTGTATGTATGTATGTATGTATGTTGGTTACAAGAGTTAGAGAGGCCATGGTCAAGTTCAAGGGGTTCAAACAGGCTTTACTGTAGGCAAAGGCGAAGAGACGAGAGGCTTCTCAGGCATGGGAGGCTAATAGGTACCAAAGTCTATTGAACAGCTGCTGGAGGGCTCCACACAGAGCAGGCAGTCACAGGTTGAAGCCAAGACTCAATTTTGAGCTGGGCTTGGTGATGTACACCTTTAATCCCAGCACTTAGGAGACAGAGGCAGGCAGATCTCTGAGTCCCAGACCAACTACATAGTAAGTTCCAGGACAGCCAAGATAGCACCATGAGACCCTGTCTCAAAATATAAACAAGATTCATGTTTATTTCGGCTCATGGGTAGAGCTGCTCAAGTGATGTGTAGGACTGAGTTCAGGGGGACAAACAAGCAGACATAGGTATGGCTGTTTGAACAGGCCCTGCCAGCAGTGGAGAGCAAGCTGAGCTGAAGACACTGGGCAGTCAGGTCTTGTCCATCAGTCTTCTGCCTATTGGTCCCTCGACAAGACACGTATAGCTGAGTAGGAGCTGTCACCATCACAGTGCTAGGTTTCCTCGTGTGTGTGTGTGTGTGTGTGTGTGTGTGTGTGTGTGTGTATGCTCAGGCATGTGTGTGTGTGAGAGTTTATGCTCAGGTGTGTGTGTGTGTGTGTGTGTGTGTGTGTGTGTGTGTGTGTTCAGGCATGTCTGAGTGTGTACGCTGAGAGTTGATGTCAGGTGCTTACCTCAGTTGCTTTTCTCCTCTTCCTCTCCCTCCTCTTCTTCCTTCTCTTTCCCTTCTTCCTCCTCCTCCTCCTCATTACTATTATTAGTATCAGTATTGGTATTAGCATTATCTTGAAGCAGGGGCTCTCACCGAACCTGGAGCTGGCCAGGACCTGGAGTCTTTGCTTCCCCAGCACTGGGATTACAGCTGTGAAGCACCAGGCCCGGATTTTTGACATGGGTGCTAGGAATTGAATTCATGCTTGCCTGGCAGACACTTTACCTACTAACCCATCTCCACAGTTCCCTGGTGCCTACTCTATGTGGAGTTTAGGTGTTTCTGTGTCTTCAGTCTGATGTGGTGGGTCTGATAAGTTCCCTGGCCTTGTCTTCCTGGTATTTTAATATGCCATGTGATCATATGGCATATGGGTGGTTCAATGATTTTCTTTCTTTCTTTCTTTCTTTCTTTCTTTCTTTCTTCCATTTTTTTTTTTTTTTTGAAACAGAGTCTCACTATGTAGCTCTAGCTATCCTAGATCTCACTATGTAGACCAGGTTGGCCACTACGGCCAGCCAAGGATATTCTTTTCTTTTCTCCTTTAGACTTATTTAATTTTATGTAGATCAGTGTTTGCCTGTATGTATGTATGTATGTATGTATGTATGTGCATCACATGTATACCCGGTACCCAGGGAGTCCAGAAAAAAGTCAGATCCCTTGGAACTGGAGTTACAGACAGTTGTGGGTGCTAGGAACCAAACTTGTGTCCTCTACAAGAACAGCAAATCTCCTCCTCCTCGTCTCCTCCTCCTCCTCTTCCTCCTCCTCCTCCTCCTCCTCCTCCTCCTTCTTCCTGTTTAAAATCCTAGGATGTTTATTACAAAGGTAAACCCTGATCCTTGAGATGGCTTATTGGATTTCTGGTATCGGGCACAGGCACCAGAACCTCCAAACTTTTTGGATTCGCAGCGACAGGGGTTGGGATGTGTGTGTGGGTGAAGGGTGTGGGATGTGTGTGGGGGATAGGGGAGTGGTCAGCTGCAAGCAGGGTTAGATCGTACTGCATGAAAACATCTTTGCTCTTCTTTTTTTTTTTAATTTTTATTTTCTATATTCTATGTTCATCTTTGCTCTTCTTAGAGGCTTCGTCCACATGTTTTTTGGTAATAAGCCACCAGGGCTTTTGAGACCCTCTCCAGCTTGATCATCTCCAGAGGACGAACATTCACCGTGATGAGCCCGTTTCCTTGTTTGCAGTGGGCCACGGCTGTCTTGCATCCACTGCAGCTGATCCTTGGACCGCAAGGCTAGCTACAAGTGCGAACCCAGGCTCCTCACCGCGCAGCGCCCCCACCGGAAAAGGGCGCAACAAGTCTTTTTAAACACAGAGCCACCTCTCCCATCCAAGGAATGAAGATATTCTAAAGAAACACTATACCTTTCCCTCTGGCTAATAGTCTGTTAAAAGAACACGCCTCAAATAATTGGAATTTCTCCAGGAATCTCACGCTGGGATAAGGAAAAGTCCCTGAAGCCCGGTGATAGCCATGGAGACCCTTGTCTTCAGGAAGATCTCACTCAGCCTGACAACTCGTCAGGTCGCTTTGTAGGAGAGACGAGCTGGCAGGCTAGAGGTCACACCTTGAGGTCACTGATAAATTACACTTCTTGCCCTCCATTTAAACCTAAGCCTGGGCTAGAGAGAGATCTCAGCGGGCAGGGCCCCCTGCCAAGCCTGACTGACCCGAGTCAATCACCAGGATGTAAACGGTAGATGGGATGGAACTACTCGCTAACCAAGCTCCACGTGCACACAAGCTTCCTCTCACAAGTAAACAAGTAACAGCAGCAGCCGAAGAGAGGGGAAAATTGGCCTGAGACAGGCTGACTCCACGACAGGCTGCAAACTAGCAGTTCAGGAGAACAGGCCTGAGTTTGTTTGTTTCTCTCTCTCTCTCTCTCTCTCTCTCTCTCTCTCTCTCTCTCCCTTTCTTTCTTTCTTTCTCTCTTTTTTTTTTAAGACAGGGTTTCTCTGTGTAGCCCTGGAACTCACTCTGTAGACCAGGCTGGCCTCAAACTCAGAAATCCACCTGCCTCTGCCTCCCAAGTGCTGGGATTAAAGGCTTGCACCACCACTGCCTGGCCAGGCCTGAGTTTCTACTTCCCAGAACAGAGCAAGTCAGTTACTGGAACAGCCCGTTTTGTAAAAGGGACCCCTCCCCAGCTTGTGAAAGGACAGTTAGCCACGCTTGCCGCCCAGCGGTCAAGACCTACCCCTCACTGGCATGAAACAAGAGGAGTTAGTCTGAACCATACATAGCATCACCCAGAACCCCCAGAGATGGAACCCACCAATCAAGATATACATCACCTACCCCTCCCTAATGTGCCTCATTTGGGTTTACAACTGAAACTGCAAATTCAATCGAGGTCCTTCATCCTGATGGAATTGGGCCCCTGCATGCAGGAATAAACACTCTTTGCTTTTGGATACTATCTGAATCTGGGGTATCATTCTTCAGCGATTCATGGACCCTAACAAAGCAACAACAGTAAGAAGCCTGTCACGAATAGACAACAACAGTAAGAAGCCTGTCATGATTGATTGGACAACAACAATAGTAAGCCTGTCATGACTGGACTAGGTAGGTGTAACTCAGTGGGCAGAGCATTTGCCTTGTAAGTACAAATCACTGGGTTCTATTCCTAGCACTGCACAGATGGGGGCGGTGATGCCTGCTTCTAATACCAGCACTGGGAAGGTGGAGAATCGGAAAGTGAAGGCCATTTATGGCTACATATCCACTCGAGGCCAAACTGACTACATGAGACCCTGTCTCCAAAACTATTAATTAAAACAAAACAAAAATAAACTTAAAACTCATGTCAGGACCCCAAAGATGGACTTAAAGTGTTTGTGCATTCTTGCTTTGTGTGTGTGTGTGTGTGTGTGTGTGTGTGTGTGTGTGGTGTATGAGAGAGAACCTCTTTGGCTTTTTTTTTTTAACAGTGTGTTCACAATGAATAGATCTCCTTTCTCTGCTTTTCACTATTTTTTATCCATTTAATTGGGCTATTCGTGATGAAGAGCTATCTTAGAAATTCTATTGTTGTGATCATACAGCATGACCAAAGCCAGGAGTGATGGTGCACACCTTTAATCCTAGCACTTGGGAAGCAGAGGCAGAAACTTTGGGATCCCCTTGAGCTTGAGGTCAGATATTCTGGGTCTACATAATAGTTCTTAAAAAAAAAAAAAAAAAAAAAAAAAAAAGGTTGGGGAGATCGCTCAACAGTTAAGAGCACTGACTGTTATTCCCAAGGTCCTGAGTTCAAATTCCAGCAACCACATGGTGGCTCACAAATATCTGTAATGAGATCAGACGCCCTCTTCTGGTGTGTCTGAAAAGCAGCTACAGTGGTACTTACATATAATAAATAAATATTAAAAAAAATAATAGCTCCAGTATAGCCAAAGCTACATAGTGAGACACTGTGTCCAAAACAAACAAACATAAACCAAAACAAACAGCATGACCAAAATCAGCTTGCGGAGTAAAGGATTTATTTCATCTCACATCTTGTAACCTATCATCCAGGAAAATTAAGGCAAAAACTCAAACCAGAAACTGAAACAGAAGCCATGGAGGAAGTCAGTCTATAGGCCTGTACGCCAGCGATGCTCAGTCTGCACCTGGGGACAACCTGCCCAGGGGTGGCACCACCCACCACGGGCTGGGTCTTCCCTCATCAATCACTTATTAGGAAAATGAACTGCAGGGTAATTGGTGGGGGCGTTTCCTTAACTGAGGTTCCCTCTTCCTAAATGAATCTAGCTTGTGTTTAGTTGACATAAAAGCAGCCAGCGCAGCGGCCAAGCCTAGCCAGTCTCACTCCAGTGGCATTCCTTTTTCCTGGGAGAGCCATGAAAACATACCGAAAAGACCAAACCTAATATGCATGTAAGTTCCAAAATGCCTGCCCCCAGCCCCCGCTCTTTAAGCTGCTTTTCTTTGCGTCTTAGCTGAACAGAAAAGTACTGAGTTCACCCTGAGACCTCTGTCTGCTGAGCCAGATAAGAGACAAAGGAGGGAAATCCTACCACCCTTCAGGCAGCTTCTTGGAACCAGCCCAGCACCTGCACTGCAGATGACTTCTAGGAAGCAGCTGCAAGCGTCTCTCAACCTTATACAAACTCTGGCCCTTAGCAATGGAGGGCCAACGTGTTCCCTTAGTGCCTCGGCCCTCTCTGTGGAGGAGAGTGAACACATGTCTTTGCTTATGATTTCTTGATACAAATCTTTGTTCCAGGTAGTCTCAGCCTAGGTTTCCCCATAACACATACTTTCTTGAGAAACAAAATTCTTTGGGAATTACATTTGCGGGGGAGGAGCCCCGGCATCTCTGACAAGCTCTGTGATCACTCTTCATGCAGGCCAGTCCTTAGTTCGGGAACGGGGGTCACACAAATAAATTAGAAAAACCAAATACAGCGGCAGTGACTGGAGGCTAGGCTGCAGGGGCCAAAGGTGAGGTAGGTTGAGCTACACACATAAATAGAAGAGTCGAACCGGCAGTCAAAATAGTCCGTGGTCTCCCCACCCCCCCAGCAAGATGGCTGGTATCAAAACAAACAAATAAACAAACAAACAAAACCAGAAGACACTAAATTCTGGTGAGGATATGGATATGCAAGAGTATCATTGGTGGGAATGTAAATTAAATCAGTACAGCCATATGGAAAACAGTATGGGAGTTCTTCAAAACATTAAAAATAGAACGGCTACTTAATCCAATTATCCCACTACTGGATGTATATGAAACCGCCATATTGAGACATCTACACCCCAGTGTTCAATGCAGCCCTATTCTGGAGAGCACAGAGCTGCAAACTGCTGAACTGATGAATGGAGAGGGGGAAAGCAGTGCACAGGATAGATTACGCTGCAGCTATAGAAAAGATGCTGTCCAGCTATTTGTAACAGCTAGGCAATACCATGGGGGGTTTGTTTTGTTTTGATTTTTTTTTTTTTTGAGACAAGGTTTCTCTGTGTAATTGTAATCCTGGATGTCCTGGATCTCACTAGTAGACCAGGCTGGCCCAATTTAGAGATCTGCCTGCCTCTGCTTCCTGAGCACTGGGATTAAAGGTGTGCATCACCACTGCACAGCTTGCTGTTGCTGTATAGCTCAGGCTACCCCCAAATTGTGATCACCCTGCCTCAGCCTCCCAAGTGCCAGGATTACAGGCATGTGCCACCACTAACGATAACTTCATGTTTTTACTATGAAGAAAGGACAGCTGGGCCCATTTACTAAGTGACTTTAAAAGGTATACACTTAGAACACCTCCCCACCCCCTGCAAAGACTCTGCAACAGGATTCTATTTAACCTTTCCCTCATGACGGGCAGCACAACAAAGCCCTTAGACATTTGGGGATTTAGCTGTACGTAAGTGGAATTTGGGGTACATTTATTTGTGATTTAATGGAGTTTACATTTGTGTAGTTTACATTTATTTTTCTGCTTCATTATGACATTATAATTTATCCCAGCATAGGAATGGCTTCCAGAAACTATACTGCAGCAGCTCACTAAGGAACATAAAGAGAACAGCGCTGGCTTAGCATACACAGGGTTTGCTCACTCCAGCACCACAAATACAAAACAAACCAGTCCTTAGTATTTTAGCTTTGTTACTTCCTGAGAGATTTTGAAACATACACATTTTTCTATAGGCTTTATCATTGTCATCATCATTGTCATCATCATCATCATCATCACTGGTTTGAGACAGTGTCTCTTGTAGCCCTGGCTGCCTTGGAACTCTCTGTGTAGACCAAACTGAGTACTGTGATTAAAGAAGTGTACCACTCTGCCTGGTTGGTTTGTTTTTTTCAAAAAGATTTCTCTCTCGAGCTCTCTTTCTCTATCTGTGTGTGTGTGTGTGTGTGTGTGTGTGTGTGTGTGTGTGTGTGTGTATGGGCATGCATGTGTGCATGTGTGTATGTAGTGAGCATGTGCATGTGTGTACAGGACCCTCGGTGGCCCACAGGCATCAGATCATATAGAACTGGAGTTATAGACATTTATGAGCAGCCCAGTGTGGGTGCTTAGATTAGAACTCTGGTTTTCTAACAAAGCGGTATGTGCTCCTAACTGCAGCCCCTGTGAAGGGCTTCTTTTTTCTCAATGTAACATTTTCTTGTTTCACTCATGTTTCTAAGGCTAAGCACTGAAATGTGTATCTTATACATGAAGGAAATGTGATGGAAGGGGGATTTTCCAACTTTGACAACTATGCTAAAAGTTTATTTGATGTTACTAAAACAAGTCAAAGTGTCATTATAACCTTCGAAAAGCTAGCAATAAAGGGAGAAAACTCACCAAGAATATAGATAAGAGACTGGGTTATTTTATTAAGTATTTCCAAGAGAAATTATATTATAAAACCATTGTCATATAAAAGGGTGATAAGAAAGCCAGGTGGTACATGCCTTTAATCCTAGCACCCAGGAGGCAAAAGGAGGTATATCTCAATGAATTTGAGGCTAGCATGGTCTACAGAATGAATTCTAGGACAGGGCTATACATAGAAACCCTGTCTCAAAAACCAAATCCAAAACCAAACCAAACCAATCCAAACCAAACCAAACCAAATCAAACAAAACAAACGCAGTAAAGTTTACCAGATCTTTGAAATCTTATAGAAATATACAATGTTCTATTTCAATTATTCACTTATTCCATAGATATATATCACTAGACAACTACACTTTGAACTAAAGGCTGGTGACAGGATAGTAAACAGGTGTAAGTTATCTGTGACAGCACATGTAGCAGACCCCTAACACAAGTTCTCTGTGTTAACACCTACTTTTCTTAACACATCTTACAAAATATCAGACAAAAGCAATCGGAAGAAGGAAGGGCTTCTTTCGGCTCTTGGTCGGCAGGTGCAATCTACCATGCTGTGGAAACGTGAGAGGCGTGGGAGGCAGCTGGTCACAGCTCTTCTATAGGAGTCAGAGGTGAAGACTGATGCTTGAACGGGGGTCCTGAGGAAGGGGTGTTTGGGATCAGCAAGAATAACTTGAAATCAAATCGTGGCTACAAGCTGACAGTCTGTTCTGCTTGAGACGGCTTTCTGAAGACTGAGCTTGTCCTGATGGCTCAGCTCTACAGACCAGAGCCCTTCATTTGTTCACTCAGGTTCCCTTCTGATTATAATCAAGCACATCTTTCTTTTTCTTTCTTTCTTTCTTTCGTTCTTTCTTTCTTTCTTTCTTTCTTTCTCTCCTTTCTCTCCTTTCTTTCTTTCTTTCTTTCTTTCTTTCTTTCTTTCTTTATTTCTTTCTTTCTGTCTTTCTCTTTTGTTTCCCCGCCCCAGATATTCTCTGTTGGCTGAGATGGCTTAGCAGTTAAGAGCACTGACTGTTCTTCCAGAGTCCTGAGTTCAATTCCCAGGTGTGGTGGAAGCAGTGATCTCAGATTCGTCCCAGCCAGCTTATATCTGTGTCCTCCAAGGGCTGTTCTGGAGATCTCAGTGTTTATTGTTTTGCTGAGAAACAGACAAGCTCTCACCTCCCAGACTCTGTCTCTGACTAAGATGGAGTCATTGATCTTGGCAGAGAGGACATTCCTAGAAGGAAGGACATGAAAATATGTACACTATTATACAAACAAGCCTTACTCCCACAGCAATTACCAACATTGTGGAGGCCACGCCCTGCTGGCCCTGTTCCGGGGCAGGAAACCGTGTCATACTGTTCCTTACATGGCCACGCCAGACATGGCATTGACTCTTGCTTTTTGGTTATATTTCTTTGTTTGGTTGGGTTTCTTTGAGACGAGAGCTTGCTATATAGCTTTGGCTGGCCTCTAAGTCAGTGAGATCTGTGTGCTTCTGCTTCTTGTGTACTGAGATTAAGGGTTTGTGTCACCATGCCTGAGAGTTGAATTGTAGGATCTTAAAGTGGTATCAGTGGAAATGGTAAGTACACAGATTACAGATTTACTTAGAAAGCAGGGCCGGGCGTGGTGGCGCACGCCTGTAATCCCAGCACTTGGGAGGCAGAGGCAGGCGGATTTCTGAGTTTGAGGCCAGCCTGGTCTACAGAGTGAGTTCCAGGACAGCCAGGACTACACAGAGAAACTCTGTCTCGAAAAACCAAAAAAAAAAGAAAAAAAGAAAGCAGGATTTCAGGTAGGTGAGTTGGCTCAGTCAAGGGCATTTGCTTCATAATCCTAGTGCCCCGAGTTTGATTCCCAGATCCCACAGAAAGATGGAAGGAGAGAACTGACACCATAATGTTGTCCAGTAGAACATACATATTCATGTACACACCATACACACACAGACAATGCTAATAAAGAAGTTGAGATTTAAGGGATGATAATGTAGCCTAGTTTGCCGAGTGTCTACTTAGCCCACATGAAAGCCTGGGTTGGATTCTAGTACCATCATTCAAGCATGATGATGTAAACCTGTAATTCCAGCATTCAAAAGGTGGAAGTGGGGCTGGAGAGATGGCTCAGCGGTTAAGAGCACTGACTGCTCTCCCAGAGGTCCTGAGTTGAATTCCCAGCAACCAGATGGGGGCTCACAACCATCTGAAATGAAATCCTAGTCCTCTTCTGGTGTGTCTGAAGACAGCGACAGTGTACTCATAAATATAAAATAAATAAATCTTAAAACAAAACAAAACAAAACAAAACAAAACAAAAAAAGGTGGAGGCAAGAGGATTAGAAATCTGAGGTCATTATCATCTGCCACATAATGACTCTAAGGCCAGATTGAGCTGCACAAGACCACCCCATCTCATAAAGAACTAAATAAAGCCAAGCAAGACTTACAAGAAGAACATACAAGAAAGCATTATGAAGTAGAATCCCACATTCTAGCACGAACAGTGACTTTGTGAGGTTGTGGGCCAAAGAAGGCAGCCTCATTTTGCAAGGCAGTACATGTTTGATAATACTAAAATTTGAGATGTCCGAAAGTGTGCCATTGGAGGGGAGGCACTGAGATTAGAGTTAGAGATGAAGATCTGGAAAGCTGAAGATAATAAATCTTGGGTGTAGAGATATATGACATCCTAAAGCTGGGCAAGTGAAGAACAGAAAGTCATTCATACCTGCAACCCAAGCCCAGCACTTGGATGCAAAACCAGGAGGATTAGAAGTTAAAGTCCATCATCAGCACTATAGCAAGTTCAAGGCCAGCCTAGGAGGTGTGGGACACTGTCATAGAAACCTAAAATAAATACACCGAAAGTGAATGGAGCCGGGCGGTGGTGGCGCACGCCTGTAATCCCAGCACTCTGGGAGGCAGAGGCAGGCGGATTTCTGAGTTCGAGGCCAGCCTGGTCTACAGAGTGAGTTCCAGGACAGCCAGAGCTACACAGAGAAACCCTGTCTCGAAAAACCAAACCAAACCAAAACAAAACAAAACAAAACAAACAAACAAAAAAAGAAAGTGAATGGAGCAGACCAGCTGCTGGGACGGGAATGTGACAATTTTGAAAGGCTGGATAGGGAAGTATAGGAGAGGAGTTCAAAAGAGTGTGTTGTAATGGAAGTCCAAGAGGGAAAAATGTCCCCCTGGAAACCTGTTCCTGAGTCAAAAGTTCCTGAGTGATCAAATCATGGAAAAGTGAAAAGCCGCGATTCGGGTTGATAAGCGCAGGTCGGGGGATGACTTGAGAGGAGTGGCGAGCGCAAAATGGCGTCTCATTCAGTGAAGAGAGCAGAGTGGACTATGGACGCACTGCCTATGGCAATCGTCCGACGTTTCCTCAGAGACAGCAAAATATGAACACACTACGGCCAACCAGAGGAGGGGATGCTAGCCCGGTCCCAGATACCAAAATAGATACATGCAAGGATTAGTGCAAAGTAAGTTCTCTGCACCCCAAGTCCAAATGGAAATCGCTTTGGGGGAGGGGCAATGTGGGAACAGACTATCTTACTGAAGTCTTTGAGCCCTAAGAAATTATATTTGACCTGAGTATAGTGGATTTTATTTTATTTCATGTTTGAGACTAAGTCTCCTTGAGGTATAAACTGACCTGGAACTCACCGTGTAAGCTGGCTTTGAACTCAGTTCTCCTGCTTCGGGCTCTCAAGTACTTGGGATTACAGGTACGGTAGTGTGACCTTACGAGTTTGACAGCTTCTTTAAAGAAAAAAATCTAATCATCTAGCCAGTTGTGGTGACCTTTAAATCCTGGCACTTGGGAGGCAGAGGCAGGCAGATTCCTGAGTTGAAGGCCAGCCTGGTCTACAGAGGGAGCTCCAGGACAGCCAGAGTTACACAGAGAAACCCTGTCTCGAAATACAAAGGACCCAAAGCAAAACAAACAAACAAAAAATCCAAGCACTTAGAAGTAGAGGCAGGAGGATTAGTTCAAGCCATCCTCGACTCCATTGAGAATTTAAAGCCAGCACAGGATATGTAAGATTCTGCTAAAAACAAAAACAAAAACAAAAAACAAAACAAACAAACAAAAAAAATGGGCGGTGGTGGTGCACACCTTTAATCTGCACTTGGGAGGCAGAGGCAGGTGGATTTCTGAGTTTGAGGCCAGCCTGGTCTACAGAGTGAGTTCCAGGACAGCCAGGGCTACACACAGAGAAACCCTGTCTTGAAAAAAAGAAAAAAGAAAAAAAAGAAAAAAAAACAAAAAATGGGAGAAAAAACATTTATATTCACATATTAGCTACATAGAAATGTTTGTAATGATTTTATTTGAAATAGCTGTAATCAGGAAACCACCAACAATGAGCCTAATGGGTGACACATGGAAATCCTTGGAATGGATTAAACACTGCCCCAACCCACCCCCAAGGCTAAGGCTGTGAACTGACAGTTTAGCCCAGGCTAGCCTCAAACTTACATCAATCTTCCTGACTCAGTTTTGTTTGTTTGCTTTTTTAGATTTGGTTTTTTCGAGACAGGGTTTCTCTGTATAGCCCTGGGTGTCCTGGAACTCACTCTGTAGACCAGGCTGGCCTCGAACTCGGAAATCCGCCTGCTTCTGCCCCACAGAGTGCTGGGATTACAGGCGTGCACCACCACCGCCCGGCTCCTGACTCAGTTTTGAACCTGAGCCACCTCTCCTGGATATGATTCTAACACGGTGTATTAGTGTAGGTGTATTAGTGTATACACGTGTGTGTGCACGTGTGCCACAGTGCACATGGAGGACAACGGTGTGTGGTGGTTTCTTTCTGTCCACATTTATGTAACTTTTGGGGACAAAACTCAAGTCGCCAGGCTTGCTCAGCAAGCACACTGAGCTGCAGAGCTGTTTTGCCAGCTCTGAGAGAATTATGGACACACGCAATGGCTTGGGGGACCCTCAAGACATTGTGTAGAATAAAAGCCAATTTCAAAAAGATACACACTGGATTCTTTGATTTATAAAACGTTCTCAAAATGGCAGGTTTTCAATGACATTTTATTTGTGTATTGAGGAAATGTGAGTGGGTCAGAGAAACAGCACGCAGAATTTGCTTCTCTCCTTTCACAGCATAGGGCCTGGAGAC
This sequence comes from Apodemus agrarius, assembly GCA_964023405.1. Lineage (NCBI taxonomy): Eukaryota > Metazoa > Chordata > Mammalia > Rodentia > Muridae > Apodemus > Apodemus agrarius. The sequence goes on along the minus strand of OZ030016.1, from coordinate 41,960,026 downwards.
TGAACTCCCCTAGTAAGAATTGGTGGCAGCCGGTTGTGGTGGCGCATGCCTGTAATCCCAGCACTTGGGAGGCAGAGGCAGGTGGATTTCTGAGTTTGAGGCCAGCCTGGTCTACAGAGTGAGTTCCAGGACAGCCAGGACTACACAGAGAAACCCTGTCTCGAAAAACAAAAAAAAAAAAAAAAAGAAAAAAAAGAATTGGTGGCAAGTACCTTTATCTGCTGAGTCACATCTATGTCCCCTCAAATGACAACTTTTAGAGAAGATAAACGGATCTATTATTTAATGTTTATGTATATTTACATTAAGTTGTATGAAGTGGGCTTTGTTTTTAGTTCCGGGTGATTAAATATTAAAACACTGTATAGCTAAATCTACTGGTAAAGCTGAAATCCATTTGAGGATGGCGTAACAGTCGCTTTTCTCAATGCTGTCACCTGATACCTGACCAAAAACAACTCGAAGGAGACAGGGCTTATTGAGACTCAGACGTTAAAATGGAACACAGTAGGCTGGGCGCCTTTAATCCCAGCACTTGGGAGGCAGAGACAGGTGGATTTCTGAGTTCGAGGCCAACCTGGTCTACAGAGTGAGTTTGGGGGTGGGGGGAGGGAGATGGAACACAGTCGCTCTACCATGACAGGAAGACATGATGGTAGACAGACGTGAGGCAGCTGCTCACATCGTGTCTACAAACAGGAAACAGATTCGGATGCTTCATTTGCTTGTTTTTTTGTATTCTCAGTTCGGGACTGCAGGATCTCAGCCTGTGAGATGGCACACAGAAAAAGATATGCATCAATTTTAAAATAGTGACTGCCCCAAAGGAGAAAGAAGAGAGTAATTAGATTTCTGGTACAGCCACAACTGAAAACATGTATAGACAAATTAAGATTTATGAGAAAGGCTACATCCTATTTGTACACTGAAGAAAAAAAAAATCGAATAAAGATGAGGCCAGGTATAGAAGATCTAATGAGGCGAAGGTAAGGCTGGATATGGAGAAGTAGAAAAGAATCTTTAAAATAGGAAATAGTCAACTGAAAGGAACCACTCGGTGGGAACAAGTGCACATTCAAAGTGAAAAACCTCACATTCATGGCCAATAAAGAGTAAACACAGAGTATGCATTGGCCAAAGCAAACCCAATGATAGAATGCTGAACCACCACTGTAGCAATTTGGTCCGAGTGGGCCAGGGTTTCTGTCAGTAACTTCTAGTCTTCCCTTCTCTCTATTCAAATTCAAGACAAGACCAAACTAAATAACCTCTCTGTGGTGGAACGGCTCCCATAGACTCTCCTGTTTGACTGCTTGTCCATAGTGAGCCGCACTGTTAGAAGGTGTGGCCTTGTTGGAGGAAGTGTGTCATTGCGGAGGCGGGCCTTGAGGTCCTCCTTCAGATCAAGATATGCTCAAACTGTACCCGGGGTGGTACACAGTCTTCTCTTGTCTGCAGATCAGAATTTGCAGCTCCTTCTCCAGCACCGTGCCCACCTGCATGTTTCCCTGCACGCCATGGGTTCCCACCATGACAATGGACTAAACCTCTGACCTGTAAGCCAGCGCCAGTTCAGTGTTTTCCTTTCTGAGAGTAGCTGTGGTCATGAACTCTCTTCTTGGCAATAAAACCCTAACTAAGATGCTCTCTGTGCCAACCGTAAAAGATGTCACCCCATCTCCAGCTTCCTCACGTGCCTCTTGAGTTCTCTGAATCTGCTTTTCAGTCTGACGACACTGATGCCTTCTCATGCTTGCAGTAGATAACTCTCTGCCCGCCTTCCCGCCTCTGCCAGAAGCGGTCGGCGACAGCCAGCTCTTGTGCTTGGCGGGCGCTGCGCGCAGTAAATGGCTTCTGTTCTCACGAGGATGGCTGACTGCGTGGTTTTGAAGGTAGAGCTAGGGAATGACCCTCTGAGGAGATGCAGAGGTGAATTCGGGCGGCCTGTTGGAAGACAGAGACATCAAGAACCTGGAGCTGGAAGTGGTGGGGTAGAGGGTAAATAGAATCAGAAGATTGTGAAGAAGGAACGTATCTTTAAAAGGTTTCTGGGTGGTAACTGTGATGCCAACATCCCAAAGGCCACCCCAAATGTACACAGACTGTACTTCTGCAGGGTCATCTGCCCAGCAACTGCTTGTTCAACCTGAAGATGGGTTTTTGTAGCACACACCTGTAATCCCAGTACTTACGGGGCTGAAGCGAAGGATCTTGTTTGAAGTCAGTCTGAAATATATAGTGAATCCCAGATCAATGTGGGACACACAAAATTAAGAGCCGGGCGTGGTGGCGCACGCCTGTAATCCCAGCACTTGGGAGGCAGAGGCAGGCGGATTTCTGAGTTCGAGGCCAGCCTGGTCTACAGAGTGAGTTCCAGGACAGCCAGAGCTACACAGAGAAACCTTGTCTTGAAAAACCAAAAAAAAAAAAAAAAAAAAAAAAAGGGAGTTGATGACATAAATCAATAAAATGATTGCCTGTCATGTACAAAACCCTGAGTTTGATCTCCAGTGCCACATACACCAGGCATGGTGGTGCACACCTGTAATCCTAGCATTTAGGAGATAAAAGAAAGAGTCAGAAGTTTAAGGTCAGCCTCAGCTACATAGCAAGTTTGAGGCTAGAGCGGGTGGTATGACATACAACATCAAATAAATACATAAGGGTTGGTGACGGAGCTCAGTTGGTTCAGCCTTGGGTCTATAATTTCCTAAGCGGTACAAGGATGGCCTCGAATTTGTGGTGATCCTCTTGCCTCTGACTCCTAAATGCTGGGACAATAGATAGGTGCTACCACGCTTGATTTCCTTTCCAGTTTACTTTTTTTTTTCTTCCTCGAGACAGGGTTTCTCTGTATAGCCCTGGCTGTCCTGGAACTCACTCTGTAAACCAGGCTGGCCTCGAACTCAGAAATCTGCCTGCCTCTGCCTCCTAAGTGCGTGTGCCACCACCACCTCGTTCCCAGTTTACTTTTAAAACCTTCCCCTTGGTGGGTGAGAGGAGGCACACTAAATAAAGACAGTGGGTCCCAACTCTAACAATCTCAGTTTGGTCCTTAGGACTCACAAGGTCGAAGGAGAAAACTTACCTCCAAAGTTGTCCTCAGATCTCAACACAGGTACAAGTTAAACAAACGTAAGATGGGTGTGGCAGCAGGGCCTTTAATCTCAGCACTAGGAGAGGCAAGTGGATCTCTGTGAGTTCGAGGCCAGTCTGGTTTATGTAGTGAGTTCCCGGCCATCCAGGGCTACTTAGTGAAACCCTGTCTCAAAAACAAGAAAAAAAAAACAAGCAAACAAAAACAAACAAACAAAAACAAACAAACAAAAAACAAAAATAGATGTAAAACTATTAGAATTAAAAAAGAAAAGCTGTCCCTGCCTCGATCACTTTGAATGTGCGCACAGTTTATTGTGACATGCATTGTCATAGACGTAATGCTTTTACTGTTCCAAACTAAGTGTAATATCTCTGGACAGGCTTTCTCTCTTGATTGACAGTCATTTACTTATTTATCCTTTGCTTTACATGTATGAGTGTCTTGCCTACATGTATGTATGTGCAGGTGATGGAACCCTGGTCCTCTGGGCACTTAACCACTGAGCCATCCCTCCAGCCTCTGGATGACAGTGCTGTCCAGGGCAAGTAGGAGTGTATGGAAGCCCTGGAGCAAGAAACCAAGCAAGATCTGGAGGAACTGGCTGGTATCCTCCTGCGGCAGTAATATCCACGCTGTGTCCTGTGTCGTGAGTGGGGAAGACAAGCAGAGAAAGCAAAGTTTCCCACTGCTTTGGGTTGACGTCTGGATCCAAGAGCAAGACTGGCTTTCGTGTCTGTCCGAGAGAAAGGGGGCAGGGATGAGTTTATTTTGGCTTGTGGTCCGGAAGCCGCAAGGTTGAGGGTGTGCATCTGGTGATAATCTTCTTGCTGGCAGTCTCAAGCAGAGGACATTACATGACCAGAGTCAGGAGGTGAGCATGTGTGTGTGTTAGGAGCATATTAGCTAGTGCTGGGGGTGAACTCCATAGTGGAGGAGGCCTGGGTTTAATTCCCAACACCAAAAGTTTTACCACCACCACCACCACCAAGCGTTAGGTGGTTTTGTTTTGGGGGGGGGGGAGGAGTCTTTTTTTTTTCTTATTAAAGTTTTTTTGTTCCTTTTGTCTCTCTCTCTCTGAAAGACATGGTCTCGCTATGTAGCTCTAGCCGACCTGGACCTCATAGAAATGCAATTGGCTGTGCTTCACGTCTGTCATATCAGCACTTAGGAGGCTGAGGCAGGAGGCTGAGGGCAGCCTGGATGTGATGGCCGTTCCCAGTTGCCAACTTGACTCAATCTGGAATGAACTACAATCCAGAAATGGAGGGCTCAACTGTGATCCAGATCTAGAGGCTGAAAGACACAGGCTTTTGACCCGGATCTTGACATGGGTGACATAAGCTTTTGGTCTGGATCTTGAGGCATAGTGGCCATGAAAAGCTTAGGCCCAGAAAAGCTGGTACACATTAAAAAAAAAAAAAAAAAAAAAAAAAAAAAGATGTGCCGGGTGGTGGCACATGCTTTTAATCCCAGCACTTGGGAGGCAGAGGCAGACGGATTTCTGAGTTCGAGGCCAGCCTGGTCTACAAAGTGAGTTCCAGGACAGTCAGGGCTACACAGAGAAACCCTGTCTCAAAAAAAAGTATCTATTTATAATAATATTATTTTATAATATTATTATAGTATATAGTATTATTATATATACTATATATATATTATTACTATAATAATATTCTTCATATGGGATGAATGCAGAATTGGAGAAGGGGTTTGCTTTTAAAGAAAGGCTAACTGGCCGGGCGGTGGTGGTGCATGCCTTTAATCCCACCACTTGGGAGGCAGAGGCAGGTGGATTTCTGAGTTTGAGGCCATCCTGGTCTATAGAGTGAGTTCCAGGACAGCCAGGGCTACACAGAGAAACTCTGTCTTGAAAAAAGAAAAAAAAGAAAAAAAGAAAAAAAAAAGAAAAGAAAGGCCAACTGAATAGCAGATATATTCTTAGGACTTACTAATAGCTAAGAGAAGAAAACTGCTGTCAAAAAAGTAAGGGAGGGGCCGGGCTGTGGTGGCGCACGCCTGTAATCCCAGCACTTGGGAGGCAGAGGCAGGCAGATTTCTGAGTTCGAGGCCAGCCTGGTCTACTGAGTGAGTTCCAGGACAGCCTGAGCTACACAGAGAAACCCTGTCTCAAAAAACCAAAAAAAAAAAAACCAAAAAAAAAAAAAAAAAGTAAGGGAGGGCTGGGGACACGGCAGAGGGTTACCTAGCTTTGGCAATCTTGAAAACAAAAATGCAGACCCAAGGACAGCATAGAAAGGGGAATCTGAGGGACGAGGTAGGGAGAGGAAGAAGGGCAGCCGTGGTGGTGAAAGGGACTGAGAGGCTGTGTGACAGCTGTCCTCTGTAGGCTTGGCCGCTTGGGGAGGTGGGACGCGGGGGAGTTGACTGCGCTTATCCCACACTGTCACTGGGCAGGCCTTGGGCTATAGGGAAGTCCTGGGAGGGACACAGCTCCGGAGGTGGGGAAGCACAATCTGAGGCACAGGACGGCTGGAGATGGCTCGAGGGTCCCCGGGCCTGCAAAGAGGCAAGGCGACGGGGTTCCTAGGCTCTTGGACATGCAGGCGCCACTGGAATTCTCAAGAGCCAAGAATGGAATCTGGGCCCTCAGGCTTGATCTAACCCGGGATGAGGGTCGGGGTAGGGTGGGGTGAGGTGTGTATGTGGGGGAGGGGGGGAGCTTCGGCCAGTCTCTCGGGGAGAGTCCTTGACTTGAGTTCAGGCTTGGCTTGGGCATGGTGGTGGTCGTCGTTGGGAGCGGGAGACTACAGGTGAAGGCCTCCCCACGGCGGATCCCGTTGAAAAGAGACAGTCCATTGTTTCAAGATATTTATTATCATGGTTAATTGCTGGACAGTGGTGGTGCCTGCCTTTAATCCCAGCACTTGGGACGCAGAGGCAGGTGAATTTCTGAGTTCAAGGCCAGCCTGGTCTACAGAGTGAGTTCCAGGACAGCCAGGGTTAAATATAGAGAAACCCTGTCTCGAACCCCCCCCCAAAAAAAAGTCATACCTCCCTTCTCAGGGTAGGCCTGATGTTAAATACATTTTGCAGGGAGGAATGTCTGGGAAGGAAAGTTTATTGCCTAAGCCCTCCAGGCCTCTGTGTACCTCATTAGCATGGAGATCTGTCTTCAGCCTACGTGACCACAGGTCACGTCCTTCTCTAAGTGTGGAGGCTTGGGTGTTGCCCTTACCTGGATGATGGCCACAAATCTATGGTGGGGCTGTGGCTAGTGACAGGAGCTTGGTACCTGGGAGCAGACAAAGCTCCTACTGTCCCTTCAGTGCTTCTTGCCTTTGCTCAACCAGGAACCAAGCTACTTTTCACGGTCCCACAATCCTCTGCTGGTGCAGAGAATCCCCCATATCCTTAGAGTGATTTCCCTCAGAGGGGAGGCTGATGGGAACTGGAACTGCTTGTGTTTCTAATAGTTGTAACTAAGAAAAGAAAATTAGATATGGGGGTGGGGTTATGGTTTGTAGAGTACTTGGCCTGCACACACAAGGCCTAGTTTTGTTTGGTTTTTTGAGACAGGATTTCTCTGTGTAGCCCTGGCTGTCCTGGAACTCACTCTGTAGACCAGGCCTCGAACTCAGAAATCTGCCTGCCTCTGCCTCCCAAGTGCTGAGATTAAAGGTGTGCACCACCACCTCCCAGCTAAGGCCCTGGTTTTAATTCCCAGCATAGCATAAACCAGGCGAGATCATACCCAGCTGTGATCCCAGCACTCGGGGGGTGCAGGCAGTAGGGTCAGAAGTGAAGGCTATTCTAATCTTTAGCACAAAGGCCAGCCTGGGCTACAGGCTGCCTCAAGTATTAAAACAAAACAAAACAAAACAAAACCCCCCCAAACCTGGGCTTGGTAAAACACACACACACACACACACACACACACACACACACACACACACACACACTTCAGCTAGAGGGAGGCAGATCTCTATGAGTTTGAGGCCAGCCTGGTCTACATAGTTAGTTCCAGGACAGAAAGGGCTACATAGACCCTAAAACACACACACACACACACACACACACACACACACACACACACACGAGAGCAAAGAAGTGAGGATGATGACTTTGTTGTTCGCCTTGTACTTGGTTTGTCTTGTTTGGGATGGGGTAAGTTAGACCCAAAGTTGACCAGTTCTTCGAGCACTGAGGCATAGTTATGCAAGCATGGGGCAGCCCTGTCGATCAGGTTTAGCCTGTTGGCTTATGGCTTCAGAGCCCGTGGGCTTAGGACTGTGAGCAGTTCTCCCCTGGGTTCCTGCCTCACTGACCCCCTTCAGAAGCCTTCAGGGCTTCATGCCTGTAGTTGCTGGGATAGCAAGGCGCTGTCGCTGATTGGCTGATGCTTTTGGCCTATGAAAGGTGTTACCTAGAGTACTACCTACGTGACTTCTGAAGTGTCACGGGACCCTACTGTTATCTTTGGGGCCAGGATGCCTGGAGGCCAGAAGCTGCTGTTCTGGAGAGTGAGCCAAAGGGCTGGGAGCTAAGATAGCCAGAGCATCTGCGGGACAATCTCAAGCCTTGCCATTTCACCTACAGGCTAAATGACGCGTCCTCTAGTGCTAGGCCAGTTGCCATGGTTACCACCAGGCCCATAAAGACAGGGGAAGGATACAAAGTTCAAATTCCCAGAGAAATCCCCACTCTTTCCCACAACAGACGTGACTATTCCTTCCAGTGATTGGCACATTCTTCCCAAAATTTCTATACTCTGGGTTTGTTACCTCAAAGTACTAAGAGCTGAGAAGTTGATTTGTAAGCGAGGGGGAAAGACTCGGGTCGCTCTGGAGACTTGTCATCATGGCCTGTCCTAGCCACCCTGTTTGCTGGCTCACAGATACCCTGAGAACTCAGGCTCATGGACGAAAACAGTTTAGGCCGTAGATCGTTCTGACTTTCTTTGTCATTGTAGAATAAGGTGACACAGGATGAGCGATTGAGGTCTGCTGTTGTCGGCCTATAATCCCAGCTTCTCCAGAAGAAAGTTCAAGGCCTGCCCAGACTAGATTGTAAAATGGAAGGTTGGGGATACAGCTCAGTGAGAGAGAGGACTTACCGAGCATGCAGAGGCCCTGTGTTCAAACGCCAGGGCTAAATGCAAAGGGTGGGAAGAAAGAGAGTCCCTGTGGTCTGACCAGAGGACACTGGTTTTTGTAGACGAAGAAAGATTCAAACAGAAACAACCCTTGTGGATTATCATGTCAAAGTTTGTGGCCATGGTTTGTACCTCGCCAGGGAAACTGGCCTGCTTGGAAAATGTGGCCGTCACCTCTCCAATCGACACTTCTCAGAGGGTCTGATGAATGGCTTTTTCAATGAATAACCCAGGCGTATGGATTTCTTCCTCCTTTCTTTTCCTTGAGATAGGATCTTCCTCCTCAGGCTGTTAGGAACTCTCTGGCTGGCTGGCCTAGAACTGGCGGTAGTCTTCCTGCCCATAAGCATCCTAGAAATTGGCAAGGGGATTAGGATTTTGGTTTTGTTTGTTTTTGTCTGGTCTGTCAAGAAGCTTGCTCTAAAATAATAGCCTTCCCATGAGCCAGGGCTCAGTATCCAAGGCTGGCCCCCTTACCCACCTTCTTCCCTGCACCCCCCTAGTGCTGAGTGTGTTAGCACCTTAACATTTCTTCTAGGCTCCGCCCAACAGTTACCCAGCAATAGCTTGGGTTGATATAAAAGGACTGTTTTGCCTTTCTTATGCTGACCTTTTCCTCTCTCTCTCTGACCCCTCTCCCTCTTTTTATCCCCCACTCCATGTTCCTGGTCAGCCTCTTTTTCTCTTTCTTTCCTTCTTTCCTTCCTTCTTTCTCTTTTTTCTTTTTCTTCCTTCCTTTTCTCTCTCTCTCTCTCTCTCTCTCTCTCTCTCTCTCTCTCTCTCTCTCTCTCCTTCTCTGTCCCTTTTCTTTTTCTGCCTCTACTCTCTTTTCAGCCTCCCTTCCCATGCCCCCAAATAAACTTCATCTTATACTAGGCCCAACCTCTGGCTGACACCTGGGGTGTTGGGGTGGGGATGGATGCCTCAGCTTGGGCCAGCTAAGGTATCCCCTCCCACCACACCATTCTGCATTTTACAAAATATGTAGGGATGGCAGGCATAAGTCACCACATGTGGGGTCTGAATGAAATTGGCCCCAAAGGCCCATAGGGAGTGGCAGTATTAGGAGGTGTGGCCTTGATGGAGGAGGTGTGGCCTTGTTGGAGGAGGCGTGGCCTTGTTGGAGGAGGCGTGGCCTTGGAGGAGGTGTGTCACTGGGGATGTGTGTTGAGGTCTGAGAAGCTTGAGCCGGGAGCAGGGTGTCACTTCACTTTCTCCTGCCGTGACCTAGTGGACTAAAGCTCTGAAACTTGAAGTCAGCCCCAGGTAAATGTTTGCCTTTATTAGAGTTGTGGTCATGGTGACTCTTCACGGAGACAGAAAAACCAACAAAGGTGCGGCACTTGGCTCTTCTGACTTTGATTTAAAAACATTATTTCTGGCCTTGAGTTGTTCTTCACAAAGTCATCAGACACTGACTTTCTAAAACCCCAGCGTCTCACAGACATCACTCACTAAACCAATGAGGTAGCGCTCTGAGGCTGTCTGTTTTAAAGTCTCCTAATTGATATTTCTATAAAGTTTGGTCCCAAAACAGTAGGTAAGTACAATTTCCATTCTCCCTTCTAGGCCTCCGGGGTTGATTTTAAAATTGTTCCCAAGGTAGGGCCAAGAATTCGTCCTTGGTGTACAGATACGACTGTAATATTATTCATTTATATCCAGAGTCATGACTGCTGGGGATCCCAGCACTCTGGAGACTGAGGTAGAACAGTGTGAACTGGAGGGCAGCCTGGGCTACCCAGTAAGAAGATAGGACAAAAGTTCGGATCCTACCACCCACTTCAGGGGCCTAACACCCCCCTATAACTCCAGCTCTGGGACACGATACACCCTCTGCTGCCCTTTGTAAACCACCTACGTATATGTATGCAAACACACAGACACAAATAAAACTAAAATAAATACATAAAAAAAAAACATTTCACAAAAGGGGAGAGAGTGGAGTTACTTTTGACCTGTCCACTCCACTTCCAAGACTTTGTCCTAAATAAGTGCAGATGCTACACAACATGTGTGTATAAATAATTAAGAAAGAGAGACAAAGCTGGGCATGGTAGAGACGGGGGTGGGGTGGGGTGGGGTGGGGTGAGGAGTGTAGAGTCGTCCTCTGGTGCACAGGATATTCTGGGCCACACGAGACCCTGGTTTTATAATTTATTGCTGTACAAGGTATTTTTTTTTTTTTGGTGGTTTTTTTGGTTTTTCGAGACAGGGTTTCTCTGTGTAGCCCTGGCTGTCCTGGAACTCACTCTGTAGACCAGGCTGGCCTTGAACTCAGAAATCCGCCTGCCTCTGCCTCCCAAGTGCTGGGATTACAGGCGTGAGCCACCATGCCTGCTACAAGGTATTTTAATCTGTAGATTTTCTTTCCATGAATTTGAAAAATGGGCTACCTCCTTGAATTTGGAAAAAAAGATTCCTAACTATTGTTTGTAATTTGAGTCTCAAATTATAGAGTGATAGCCACTGTCTCCCCTCCTTGTTAGCACTGACCCGCTGACCAGACTCTTCAGAGTCTTCTCCATCCTGCAGTACCTGAGAACTCCATCTCCACACAGTTCCGGACACAGAGCTCCAGCTCGTGGACGTGCCTGTCCCACTCAGCTGGCTGGCGACTTTGTATTATGTTTGTGTGTCTACACCTACGTGCCTTGTGTGTGAGCATGGAGGCTGGAGCCCGAGGGAGTCAGCCCTCTCCTTTTACCCTCTTAGGCTGGGTTGCTGGCCCTGTCTTAGCTTCTGCAAGGACTCGTGCACGGATGGTGTTGGCGCCTCCGGTACTCTGTCCTGGTTTGATGACTTTCCCTTTGCTTTTTGTTCTCTTACTTTGCTTGGTTGCATCCTTCAGCATCATCTTGAAACTGGGACCTGGAGGTAAAATCTTGGGATGTTACATATCCTGTTTAAATTATTTATAATAATAATAATAATAATTAGTAGTAGTAGTAGTAGTAGTATTTTGGCAGAGTTTCTCTGTAGCTTTGGCTGTCCTGGAACTCATTCTGTAGACCAAGCTGGCCTCAAACTCAGAGATCTGACTGCCTCTGCTGCTCAGGTGCTGGAATTAAAAGCATGCACCACCACTGTTAGTGTTAAAATCACTTTTTTGTTTTTTGTTTTTTGTTTTTTTGTTTTTTTTGGAGACAGGGTTTCTCTGTATAGCCCTGGCTGTCCTGGAACTCACTCTGTAGACCAGGATGGCCTCGAACTCAGAAATCCGCCTGCCTCTGCCTCCCAGAGTGCTGGGATTACAGGCGTGCGTCACCACAGCCTGGCTGTTAAAATCATTCTTAATTCTGAAGTTTATGAGCAATAAATCGTTCATTGTCTTTTGTCGTGGAGAAGTTCAATAATGTCCTAATTGAACATGCACAATCTTCTGTATGAGGCTTGCTCTCTTTTTTTTCCCCTTTGAAAGATTTAAAACTCCCCCCCGCCCCAGTCCCTCTACATCTCTCCTTTCACCCGGTTTTAGAAAGTTTGAATTGGGGCTGGAGAGATGGCTCAGCAGTTAAGAGCACTGACTGCTCTCCCAGAGGTCCTGAGTTCAAATCCCAGCAACCACATCACTGCCATCTGTAATGAGATCCTATGGCCTCTTCAGGTATGTCTGAAGACAGCTACAGTGTACTCACACACATAAAATAAATAAAATCGGGGGCTGGAAAGATGGCTCAGCGGTTAAGAGCACTGACTTCTCTTCTAGAGATTCTGAGTTCCATTCTCAGCAACCACATGACTCACAACTATCTGTAATGGGACCTGATGTCCTCTTCTGGTGTGCCTGAAGACAGCAATGGGTGTACTCTCTGTATACATAAAGTAATCTTTGAAAAAAAGTTAAATAAAATCTTGAAAGTTTGAACTGGATAAAACCAGAAAGGGAGAATCAGGAGGATTGCCAAGAGTTTAGGACCACCTTGGCCTACATAGTGAGTTTTAGGTCAATCTAGCCTATAGAGTGAGACGCCGCTTAAAAATGAGAGGAGGAAGAGGGGCAGGAAGGAGGGGGAGGAAGAAGAAGAAATAACAACTTTTACTCTTCAAATAAAATTTCAAGGTATCTTTTTTTTCCTTCTAAGACTATTTCCTTCCGGACATACCGTTTCATGTAGCCCAGGCTGGCCTCCAACTCTGTGTTGTACTGTGTAAGTACTCACTGTGTAAGTACTTCTGACCTCCTCTTCTGCTTCCCTGAGAGCCAAGATTTCCGGTGTGCGCCTCCACACCCAGTTTATGTTGCCGAGCCCTTCTCAGAGCCAAGTCTACCCACTGAACTGCCAACCCGGGCCCATTTCCTCCTCCTCCCTCTTCCTCGTCTCGCTCTCTCTTCATTCCTTCCTCCCCCTGGGTTTCCCCACTCCTTACAGGGTTTGAGTCCTATGGTATAAAATCTTACCTCCCTGTGGAGATTAACTTACTTTTCAAATTTTTTCTCCTCCGCCTAGATTATCTTTGTTATCTCTACCATTTTTTCCCCCTCCTCCAGCGTGTTCCTTTTGGTGCCAGTCTTTCCTGTTGAAAGCGTTCCTCTAAGCCTTAGGGCTCTGTTGATCTGAATGTTTGTTCTGGTTCTTAGTGGATTCTGCAAATCTGATTAGAAGCTGGGTGTGAATGGGCCGGTCCTGTTGCTCTAGAGCGCATTTTTAGATTGATGAGCTTGGGTGGAGGTATTTTCCCAAGTGCCCGTTTATGTAGGTATTTTCTCTGTAGCAGTTTAGATTCTGGAGAAACAGAGTCTCTAATTTCCTGCCAGAAAGAATAAACCTCACTTCTGGGGCTGTAGGGGAGTGAATGGGAGGAGTTGGGGGGTTTGCCCACTCTGCCTCAGGCCACACATTTGGTTCTGCATGGATTTTGGGGGGGGGGAGATCGTTTAACTGATGCAGGTCTCTGTCTCTCTCTCACCTACCCTTTCGCCCTCTCTTCTTTTTTTTTTTTTTTTTTTTTTCGAGACAGGGTTTCTCTGTGTAGTCCTGGCTGTCCTGGAACTCACTCTGTAGACCAGGCTGGCCTCGAACTCAGAAATCCGCCTGCCTCTGCCTCCCAAGTGCTGGGATTAAAGGCGTGCGCCACCACCGCCCGGCTCGCCCTCTCTTCTTATCTCCCGCTCTTCCTTTTTTCTCCCTGACTCCTCTCTCTTAGACTTCCTTTGCTCCCTTCTTTCCTTAGCGGCCAGTACTTGAATTTACTATCTAGCCCAGGCTATCCTCAATCTCTCAGTGCCTCAGACTCCCCAGGGTTGTTCACAGATGTGCCCGCCATGCTCAGCTTACCGCTTGCTGTTTGCCGTGTCCCAGGGTCTGTGTTTCCGAGGATGACGAAGTACTGCTGACTCTCCCGCCTCTACTTCCCAGGATGCCCCCTCCTGAGACAGGGTTTCTCTGTAGCTCTGGAACTCACTCTGTAGACCACACTGGGACTACTCACTGCACCGCTCATGGAGATCCTCCTGCCTCTGCCTCCCAAGTCCTGGGATTAAAAGCATGTGCCTACCTCTCCTTCCCACATACATAGCCTAAAATGAAGCAGGGTGTGGTAGCAGAGACCTTCAACACCAGTACTTCAAAGGCAGAGGTTGTAGGATCTCTGAGTGGAGGCCAGCCTGGTGTACAGAGCATATTCCAGTACAGCCTGGGCTACACAGAGAAACCCTGTCTTGAAACACACTCTCTCTCTCTCTCTCTCTCTCTCTCTCTCTCTCCAGTTTCTTTTCTTTTCTTTTCTTTTCTTTTCTTTTCTTTTCTTTTCTTTTCTTTTCTTTTCTTTTCTTTTCTTTTCTTTTCTTGGTTTTTCGAGACAGGGTTTCTCTGTAGTCCTGGCTGTCCTGGAACTCACTCTGTAGACCAGGCTGGCTTTGAACTCAGAAATCCGCCTGCCTCTGCCTCCCAAGTGCTGGGATTAAAGGCGTGCACTACCACGCCCGGCCTCTACAGTTTTCCTTTTGCTGTCTTCTGCTGTTGACTGGTTTTAGTACTAGGGTATCGCTGCGTTGATAGTTTTATTTCCCTTTCTATTGTGAGAAGCATTGGCATTAACTCTTCTTTAAAGTCTGGTAGGTTGGCCTGGAACTCACTGCATATCAAGCTGCTCTTGAGTTTGAGGCAATGGTTTTGTGTCAGACTACTCAGCATTGCTATTAAAAGTGAGAGCCGGCTGGGTGTTGGTGGCACACGCCTGTAATCCCAGCACTTGGGAGGCAGAGGCAGGCGGATTTCTGAGTTCGAGGCCAGCCTGGTCTACAGAGTGAGTTCTAGGACAGACAGGACTACACAGAGAAACCCTGTCTCAAAAAAAAAAAAAAAAAAAAAAAAAAAGGGAGAGCCATAACATCCAACATGACTGAAATATAAATGTGAGTATGTGTTGAATATGCAGGTGTATAACTCATTATTTCTGTTCACTAGGAAGGCGTCGGGATGCTGAGACCTTGTAGCAATGAGCAGGCCTAGAGCCTGGATCTTAGGTCCTCAGTACTATTCTTTGATAAACGGGACCAGGAGTGTCTTAGAGAAGTATTCGATTCTAGGGCTGGGACATGTTGAACCTAGAATATCCTGAGGTACAGGAAAGAAAAAGGTGTTTAAAAGAGAAGTAGAGTACCCAAAGGACTTCTGAACTAATGAACTTTTAAGTTCCAACTGCCAAACCTGGAATGATTTGAGAAATAGAATAAATAATTATAATGTGCAGAATAAAATCAATGTCCATGAACCCATACTGACATCAATATAATTAAATGAATAAATGGGAATAAGGAAAAACTATTTATCACTGAAGATTCAAAATAGATGCAAAATTTTGAGGAATTAGCAGTGCTCTTCCTTAGACAAGCACAGCAGGAGTAATACTTGCAGGCAAGAGTCGGTGATGCATGCTAACTCAGGGGCTGCAACACAAAAGAAAAGTGACATGTCTACATGCTGGGAAAGCATCGTATATGTGTTGGCCTGCCACAATGAAATGTACTATTTTGCACAATTAATATATGCTAATAGCCAGGTGTGGTGGCGCACGCCTGTAATCCCAGCACTTGGGAGGCAGAGGCAGGTGGATTTCTGAGTTTGAGGCCAGCCTGGTCTACAGAGTGAGTTCCAGGACAGCCAGGACTACACAGAGAAACCCTGTCTCGGGGGGAAAAATATATATATATATATATATGCTAATAAAAGAAACAGTATGTCTTACCTAAGATACTGTGAATGCAAAAGAGAAAACAGTAACTTTATTGTCTGGCATATACCAGTTTAACGCTTCTATCAAGGTCAATGCCACCAATAGGAAGATATTAATAGCATGCATTGAGAAGACAGGATCTCTTCAACAGTGTTTTTTCCAAAGATCCATTACTTTAGTCAGATGATGAGAAAAATATAAGAGCAACTAAATTCAGAGACATTTTACCAAGTGACAAAAGCTGACACTCAATTTATAAGGGGGCTGATTTGAATTAAAGCCATCTGTGATGGTTCACTGGGAGTGTCATGTTTCCTGAGAACATTGGTCCATGGATTATCCCTCTGCCTAGACTCTTGATGTGATAGAATAAGCCAGTCAGCTAAGGCCCACAGAGAGGAGGAAGGCTCAAGACATGGGTGCACGACCTCCAACTTTCCTTGGTGGAGTGGGCCAAGCCTTCTAGGCCATTCTCCTGGACATCAGACTCCAGGATCTTAGCCTCAAACTTCAGTTTGCATTAGCTGGTCCCTTTGGTCCCTTTGGCCTTAGGTCTCACACTCGGGGCTGCGTGACCTGCCTTACTGGTTCTGAGACATCCTGTTTCCTCCGCTAATCAACTTCTCTGACATTTTATCTTGCACATAGCCATTGTGGAAAATAGTCAGCTTCTCTGTATGAACCAGTTCCCCAATAAGCCGCATGCGTGCGCGCACGCGCGCGCGCACAAACACACACACACACCCCTTAGAACCTTTTATGCATCATTATGCGTTGAAAATATAATATAAAATGTTTATTTTTTTAAAGATTTATTTATTTATTACATGTAAGTACACTGTAGCTGTTTTCAGATACCCAGAAGAGGGCATCAGATCTCACTGTGGATGGTTATGAGCCACCATGTGGTTGCTGGGATTTGAACTCAGGACCTTTGGAAGAGCAGTCAGTGCTCTTAACCTCTGAGCCATCTCTCCAGCCCCTGTAAAATGCTTATTATTTTTTTGGTGTGTATGATGTATATTTGTTATATGGAGATAAGACTTCGACTTGTGGGGGTTGGCTGGCTCTCTCTCTCTCTCTCTCTCTCTCTCTCTCTCTCTCTCTCTCTCCCTCCTTCCACCATGTGCAGTGATTTAGGATATCAGGTGTGGTAACAATCACCTTTATCTGCTGAGCCACCCTGCCTGCCCTGAAAATACTTACCGTGTCTATGCTCACTGTAGAGTGTCTGGCTTTGTCATGTCCTGGCTGGCGGAGCTGCAGGCTTTGCTGCTGCCCAGCGTCGCAGAGGGGAATCTCACCACCTCCCGTCAGCTCCAAGGTCAAAAGTCCCAGTAAAATGTCTTCTATTTGCCGCGTTTACATCTTCTTTAACAATTATTTATTTATTTTATGTATATAAGTACATTTTAGCTGTCTTCAAAACACACCAGAAGAAGGCATCTGATCGCTTTACAGATGGTTGTGAGCCACCATGTGGTTGCTGGGAATTGAACTCAGGACTCCTGGAAGAACAATCAGTGTTCCTAACCACTGAGCCATCTCTCCAGCCCTCCTTTTACGTCTTCTTAAACACTGGAATTTAAGCTCTTATAAATTGGGGACTATTCAAAATCTGATCAAATGTAGCAAGATCAAAGGATGGGAAGGAGACCCAGGGCACAGGGCCAGTCTGGACTGGATCCTAGAACAGGAAAAAGTACATTAGGAGACATGGGGGTTAAGTGTGAGCAAAGCGTTGTTTTGCCAAATCTGAAATTTCTCCCTCAAGTTTATGTGCTGAAGATGGGGTCACTAGCTGGTGGTACTATTTTGGGAAGTTCCCTTTCTTACAGGGGTGGAATGGGGTGGGGTGGGGGAGAAGTGGGGAGTGGGAGGAGAGGAGGGATGGGCGCTGAGATGTAAAGTGAATACATTAATGAGAACACAAACCTGCAGAAGGGAGGCCTAGTTGGAGGAGTAGGTCACCTGAGACGCGCCCGTGGAGACTGTTTCTCTTCCCAGACCCTTCTCAGCCTTTTGGCTGCCATGAGGTTCACAGTCTCTTCCACACACTCCTGACGGACGCCATGATGTCTCACTTCAGGCACCAAGGGAAGGACCAGTGTGCCTTGAACTGAAACTTGTGAACGAAGGCCGAGAGACGGCTTAGTGAAGAGCACGGGCTCCTCTCCCGGAGGACCTGAGCTCGAGCCCCAGCATCCGCACGGCAGCTCACAACTTCTATAATGCTGGTCCCAGGAGAGCTGATGCCCTCTTCTGGTATGCAGTCAGACACCTATACATGTAAGATAAAGAAAGAAAAACCCTGAGACAAAAGTTAACAGTTTCAGGCTTCTGTCACGGTGCCAAGATATACACAACCATAGTTGTTGTTGTTGTTGTTTTTTAAATATATTTATTTAATGTACATGAGTAACACAGTAGCTATCCTCAGACAGAAGAGGGCATCAGATCCTATTACAGACGGTCGTGAGTTACTATGTGGGTGCTGGGAATTGAACTGAGAACCTCTGGAAGAGCAGTCAGTGCTCTTAACTTCTGAGCCGTCTCTCCAGGCCCAGAACCATAGTATCTATACTGTTAACAAGCTAATTCTGAGGGCTAGTTATGCGAGTTAAAATTATGGGAAGCTGGGGGGAGAGTGTATTCGAACTCTCTCTCTCTGTAAGTTTTCTGCTTGTGTGAAATTATCTCAAAATAAAAAGGGAAGGTTGTGGCTGTGGCTCAGGCTCAGTGTGTAGAGTGCTTATGTAGGATGCACAAAACCTTGGGCTTTGGCTGGGCAGTGGTTGGCACACGTCTTTAATCCTGGTGCTAGGGAGGCAGGCTAAGTCTCTGGCCAGCCTGGTCTCCAGAGCAAGTTCTAGAGCAGCCAAGCTACACAGAAAAAAAATCCTGTCTAGAAAAACAAAAAACCCAAACAAACAAAAAGGCAATCTTATTGAGCCATGCAGGTGGCTAAGACCAAATGAAAAGTCCCGCCAGACAGCTCGTCAGGGAGGATGGATGAGAGCTGACCCGTGAGGCTTGCCCTGATTTCTTCTGTTCTTTGGTCAAGAACAAAGGGCAAGACTTGTTTGACATAGAAATAACTGCTAGTGACTAATCCTTTCCCAATTAGGAGCCATGAGGGGAAAAAAAAAAACCCATGCATTTTTAATTCCCTCTCATTGGACAGAACTGTAGGAAAATAATGGCTGTGGGAAAACTTTGCTGGCATGTTTCTTTCTCCACCCCTTGGCCAGGCTGATGACAGACTATGAGGAGCAGAAAATGGGGAAACTGAACTCCAGCTAATAAAAACTTGCTACAAGATTGAATCTTGTAGGGCTGTAGGAACTCCGATCAGCCCCTCAGGGCTCAGATGCCAAACCTGGATTTCTCTGACTCAATAATGTAGAAAAAAAAATAATCAGTTGAAAACTTTGTTGCATGAACCATAGGTTTTCCTGATATTGTCTCATAGGACGACTTGTAAACTAGACTGTTAATTTGTTATAATAAGACTATAACACAGATTGCTTATTTTACCACCTACCCGAGACACTCTTTGTCTTGTAGGGAAATCTTCAAGGAAGGCTTAGTCATAGGCTCTTGTCTGACTGGCGGGAAGCTGGAGCAGGGTGGGGAGACTAGAGAGAGCAAATTAGGAAAACTGAGCACAGCCATCTCAGTAATAGGGTTAGAATTTCTAAGAAATGCTGTTTTTTTTTTTTTTCTTTATCTTGAGACATACTCTTATAGCTTTCTGGTCTCGATTTGATGTGTAGGCTAGCTCTGAACTCTTGATCCTCCGGCCTCTGCCTCTCAAGTGCTAGGATTACACATGGACATGGTGAGCGGATTCTTTTCTGCTGATCTTCTCTTTCCTGGGGGCTGAGCTGAAGTGGTACACGTGCTGTGTTTCCCGACCTCTTCACGGATTCCTCTTGAGGGGAAGGAGCGAGGCTTACCAAAGTGGCCGACCTTGGAAGAGCAGCCTAGGGCTGCTGGTCTAAGCTCTTCTTTCTCTTGAGTCAGTGTGCTCTCAGAGAGTACACATTTCCTCCAGGGTCCAGGACAACTTTTCCATCCTCCAAAGAGATCTTAGTATTTCGGGTTATTGTCATTCTGGGGGTAATCTCTGCGATGGCCATTCCTGGTTAACAAGCCCACTACATCTGGGATGAACTACAACCCAGAAATAGGAGGACACACCTGTGATCCAGATCTTGAGGACACAGGCTATATGATCTGGATCTTGAGGCACAGTGGCCATGAGAACCTTAGGCTCAGGCAACGTAGTATAGGCCTTAATTCCAGGAGACAGAGGCAAACAATCTCCGAGTTCAAGGCCAGCCTGAGACAGAGGACGTTCCGAGTCCAGGCATGGTGGCACACACCTTTAATCTGGGCCACGCCTTCTGCTGGAGGCCTACATGAGGGCAATGGAGGAAGGAAGGCTGCTGCTTCTCTGCCTGCTTGCACTTACCTGCCAGCACGTCTGTCGGAACCCACTTCTTCAGGATCGCAGCTTACACAGGAGACCAGCTCAAACACCCAGCCGCATGGCACTGAGCGACCCTAGATTCTTGGACTTCCCATCCACAGCTTGCCCACTGTTGGGTTAGTTGGACTGCAGACTCTATGTCATTCCAATAAAATTCCCTTAATATATAGAGACATTTCCTGAGTTCTATGACTCTCAAGAACCCTAATACAGCCTAGTTTATCATCCTTTAGTTTCCTTATTATTTTTACTTACATATTTTCTCACAACTTTGAGAAAAGCTGGCACAGCAGTGAGTGTCATGTTTTGAGAAGAGATAGACGTACTAAGTTTAGTTTGGTCCATGAAAACTTCACTCATGTCATGATTCCTCCTTATTGGTAAGTTATCTATCTGGTTGGGTGGGGTGCTCTGCACCCAGGACCCCAACACTCAAGGGGCAGAAATACAGGAACATGAATTCCCGGCCTGCTCGGGTTAATTATTGAGAGCCTATTTCAAAGTGAAGACAGAAACAGGGAGCTGGAGGGAGGCTCATGGTTTGAGGACTACTTATTGCTTTTCAGAGGTGACCTGGGTCATGTCTGGTGGTTCACAGGACAGTGAGTGACTCCAGTTCCTGAGACTCCAACCCCAGCTTCTATCCTGCAAGTACCTGACATAGATGAACAAACAAAAAATATATCTTAAAAATAAAAGAAACAAGAATAAACAAAATCTCGCAGCCGGGCGGTGGTGGCACACGCCTGTAATCCCAGCACTTGGGAGGCAGAGGCAGGCGGATTTCTGAGTTCGAGGCCAGCCTGGTCTACAGAGTGAGTTCCAGGACAGCCAAGGCTACACAGAGAAACCCTGTCTTGAAAAAACCAAAAAAAAAAAAAAAAAAAAAAAAAAGAATAAACAAAATCTCTTCTGGTAGATGTTCTCCCTTGCAGTAGTTGATCAATCCACTTTAATCTTTTCTGAGTTCCTCACTACGTGGTCCAATGCTCTGGATTCCTGAATGATACCCCCCCCCAACTTCCATGTTGCTAATGCCTCCCCTCCAATATCCTGATTACTTACTAAAATCTATATTCCATCTTTGTTCCCCCAGATCCAGTTTGGGGGTGGGGGGTCCTTGGGGCTGCTCTTCCCTGGTTCTTACATGATTGTTGTATACCTCTCTTCCTTCAACTGGCAGGTCTGTTTCTTCCTCCGTTCTCTTGCCCTGAAATCCTAAAGTCTCCCTGCTCAGCCATTGGCAATTTTATTTGCCAGTCAGAACCAGCTGGGGACAGGGACCCTCAGTGTCTCACATGTGGGATTCTAGGGCAATTTTGGGAATTCATAACGCAAGCATTAAACCAAATCCACAATAGTTCTCTACTGCTCTGGAAATTTGTTTTGGTTTTTTACTTTGCTGTGTTTGTATGTGTAGTGTGTGTGTACGTGTCCATGTGTATATACAGAACCAAAAGTGATGTTAATCACAATTGGGCTAGCCTGGGCTTGCTGATGCTGAGTACTGGGATCAGTCACAGAGGGATGCCACATCTTCCCAGCTTTTATTATATAGATTCCGGGAACCTGAACTACATTCTTCACACTGGCAACTCAAAGAAGCCTCTCTTTACTGAATTTTCAGTCAATTGGTTTCATCATACACAGTCTGATTTGTGTGTGTGTGTGTATGCATGTTTGTGACTAGACGCTAACACAAGGTATCTTCTTCATTCTTGCCACTTTACATATTAAGTCGGGATGTCTCACTTGACAACACAGTCAGACTAGCTAGCTGATCTGCAGGAGATCCCGTCTCCACCTTCCAAGGGTTCTGATTACAGGGAAGTACACTTGCCATTTACACACCACTCGGGGATTTGAAATCCGGACCTCACACTTTCACGGCAAACACTTAACCTGCTGGATTGCACATATCTGCAACCCTGAACATCTTAAGTGTTAATACCTGCTTTTTATAGATGAGTAATTACAGGAAATTACACTTTCTGCATGATTGAGCCCACTCATATCTGTAATTGATTGAGTTTCTAACATGTGTTCATAACTTATCACAGAATAGATCTGATGCGGCTGAGTTTGGAGTCCTGAAGCAATGCGCAGGGCAGGGCACAGACCACCACCGTGTGGGAAGGACATCTGATACAATCCACTGACACTTGTTTACTTTAGGTAACAGCAGGAGCACCTACTAGCCCATTTCACTGGACTTGTTTAGTTTTTGTAATCCCAGGCTTCAACAGTCTGCTATTATGTAACTAAGGAGAGACGCAGATGGACTTTCTTTTGATTTGCCATCCCTGTCATAGGGCCTGTTTATTCCACTTTTAACACAGGACATTGCTTATTTTGTACAAGTTTCTGGGTTTGGCAGTGAGCAATACAAGGCTGACCAGGAAACAACCTATCTTCCAGGAGGAGTTGGTAATCCAGTAGGAGAGATTCTACATATGTAAACACTATAGTTAAGCAGAATAATAAGGTAGAGGAAAATAAAGGTGCCATAGATTACCTTTTGTTGCAATGAAATCATACTTAGGCTCCAAATGCAAATATTAACAAACAGGCTTAGAATTTATACATTAAATATAGTCCAAACGTTCCAAAAATGTTTACAAATCACTATTTCCTTAAGGGCCAGTTTCTTAACTAAAATTCGAGTAGTCACTTCATTATTAAAGGATTAGCTGGTAGCATTTTGCCATTCTTCATATTCATCTGGTATCTTAAATACTACTTTCACACAATTAATTATAACCAATTATACCGTAGTCAACTGGAAGATGGCAGAGATGGGGCAGCCCCAGGTCTGGATATTCAGATTCTTACATGTCTCCTTTGAAATTCCAGGACCTAAGCTCCAGAGAGAATGAATGTGATAAACAATCCATTTATTCCAATGCTGTCTCCTCCTTTGAAAGATGTGTTGTACTTTTCCTATTGGCTTAGAATGTGAGCCAATAAGGAAAGAGGAGTCCTTGTAACTATTCAGAAAGCAAGCCTGGCATTGTGAACACTGGTAAAGATGGTGGCTTTGTTCTTTACATCTGTGAGAATTTTATGGAGTTGATATTTTTCTTTTGACATAGTAAGCAAAAATAATTCAGATTGGATGGTGTTGTGCCTTGAAATATATTCTCTAATGTTTAAGAATCCCTTTTTTATTATTTGGACTTAAGATGTGATAAATCCTTAACAGATGTTCAAAGGAAATTAAAGAACTTAAATACAAGTTTTTATTATCATGCTGAACATATTTCAGGTGAAAAAATTAATATAAACTTGCTAGGTTTGAAGTCTATAATTACTAAGTTTCTTTCATTTCAAAAGTGGCATATTTTACAGTTATTAACCTCCTAATAGCGGCTCAGAAACAGATTAATGTTAGGTTCTCAGCAGTAGCTACTTGGACTTGGGATTTTGGAGTATTACATTTCTTTTGTTTACCATATTTAGAATAAGCCTTAATAAAGGTGTTTGTATAGTATATCTTTTTAAACACTGAAACTCAACAGATCTCTAAAAAGACAAAGAAAATGGAATTTCTGTGTGGGATTTCAAAGTTTCCAGAAAAAGCCCACTAGAACATTTTCTCATTGGGTGTGAAAGTGTTCAGACCAGATCTAAAGGGATTTTTTTTTCACTTGTATTCTTTCCAAATCTACATTCAGTTTAAGTAATTGGCATAACAATTGACAGATAATCTGTTTCTCAGATGTAGATGAATACCTTCTTAAGTGGTTATTTTACTACAGCAGTGTGTGTGTGTGTGTGTGTGTGTGTGTGTGTCTGTGTCTGTGTGTGTGTGGGGGGGGCAGAGAAAGAATACAAAGTAATTGCAAACATAGAGGAAACTCCGGGAGAAAACAGACACAAAACCAAAACAAAACTGAAACCCCGAAACTACCAGTAGCATCATTAATCAGAAGGCTAGGGTGAGGCACTTTTGTACTCTGATCATTTCATGTCAGGACAGAACAAATTAAACAGGGAAGTCAGAGTCCAACAGGAAAAACATGGAGCGGGTTTAGGGGACGGGCTAATAATCCCGGATCGTTAACAGGGAAGGGAACACTGTTGCTTTTTCTTGGCACCTGAAAACTCCAGCTCCACACTGGCAAAGGCTGCAGCTCTTTTGGGCTCAGGCCAGCGGGTTCCGACCGCACGTTGGCGGCGCGGGCTGGGTCCCGGCAGCCTGCGTCCGGGTTGCTGGGGCCGCGGGCCCTTTGTTCCCGCGGGGCGCCGCCGCCCGTCCGCCCCGAGTAAGCGGGCCCCCGTGGGGGACAGCTCGGGGCCCATCGCCTCGCCCCGCCGACCTCGCAGCTGCAGTCCCGCCCGCCCGCCCCAGCTCCTAGTTCCTCCCTCGCCGCCCCGGGCCAGAACGACCTTGTTTTGCTTTTCGGGCTCGGGAGAGAGGTGAGGGCTTGACCCGGCCGCGGCTCACCGGGGCGCTTACACGGGCGGCAGTAGGGGGCCCCGCGTCCGCACGAAGGGACCAGCGCCCGCCTTTCCCCGGAGCCCTCGGGGAAGAGCGACGGGCCGCAAGCTTCCGGCAGAGCCTCGGGGGGCCGTGGGTCCCCGGGAGGCCCGGGACTCACTTCTCTTAACGGAGCCGGCGAGGCGCCAGCAGCGGTGGGCTCGGGTCTCCCGGCCGGCGCCGTGGCGCGGGCCGACGCATCCTGGAGAGCCCGGGGTGGGGGTGCGGAGCGGCAGAGGTCGCGGCCCCGGGGCGGGGGCGGAGATCCACCTGGCTACGTGGCAGCCATTGCAGCGGCCGCGAGACCCCTCCCCACGCGGCCGCCCACCCGCCCTCTCGCGGCGGGCTCCTGCGCGGCTGCTCTTCCCCGGTCGGACGGAGAGCGGCAGTGTGTCCTCGCTCCGCACGCTCGCTGCGTCTCCCCCCCGCGGACACAGCTGCTCGCCAGCCCCGCGCCGCGCCGCGCCGGAGAGCGTAGTGGCGGCGGCGGGAAAGGGTTGCGGACCCGCGGCGCTCACTCGACGACACGGCCCGGGCCTCGACGCCCCGCTCCCGCAGCAGGTAAAGGCGGACGGTGGAGAGGCAGGCGGCGGGACCCGGGGAGAAGGGGACCGGCGAGGAAAAGAGCAGGGGGGGATCCCGGGAGCGCGGAGTCCCAGAGGAGGAGGGCCCGAGGCGGGCGGCGAGAGACGCGGCAGCCCGGGCAGGCGCGGGCCGGGCGCCGGGCGGAAGGGGAGTGAGGCGTCGCGGGAGGCGGGCCCTGGCGCGGGGCCCGAGGCCGAGCGAAGGCGGGCGCCACGGCAGCTTCCCCGGCCTCCTGCGCCTGGCGGGCCTCCAGGCCCCGACACACCCCTCCCGCCCCCGGACTCTCCGGGTGCCTTCCCGCCCCGACTTGACCTCGCGCCCGTGTGAGCGCCCCGCCGTTTCCCAGGCCGAGCCTTGTGGGAACTTGGGCCGCCTGCCCGGGCTCGTAGTGCTAGTTGAGCTGTTTATTTACTCACTTCCAAACCACACGCACGCTCCCTCTACACCGGCAGGCTTGCCTCCCTCCGGGCGTGTGCGCCTGCAACCCTCGCCCCTTCCCATCCGTAACTTTCCCTCCTGCTCTCCGAAACCTGGGCTTCGAGAGAGTGAGCCAGACCGGGAGCAGAGTTTATCCCGCTTGCGCTTTGGGTTACAACACTTTCTTTATTTCCCCCCAAAAAGAGAGCGGGAAGAATCTTTTTTTTCAGGTCGATGCCAGATCGGAGGCAGAGCCCGCTGGCTTTAGGGAACCCTTCCGCACATGTCTTTAGGAGTAGGAGGTGATTTTGCTGCACCGACAGGTTTGTACACACTCTTGCCATGCAGTGGTTGTAACGTCTCCATAGCACAGGTTTGACTTGAGAAGGATTGGCTGCTTTTCTACTCGGTATCTCCGAGCCAATCAGCAAGCGCGGCTTGCCTGGAGACTGGTTAACTCAGAAAAGGTGGGGATTGGTTGAGCCCCGAGGAAAAAATCCCGGAGACAACCTGGCCTTTTAGAAAACAATGACTGATTTGCAGCTGCCTCTCCGCTCCCAGTTAATTTCTTTTAATACATTACCCTTTGATAGGAATATTCACCCTTTCATCCTTAAAAAAAATACCCAATCACTTCCACCGTCGGCTTTCAAATTAGCTCTCAGATGCAACTCATTCGAACTCCTATGGATCAGTTTTTACAGAAATAATTTTTACGTTTATTAAGAAACATAAACGTGTTTTTGTGTGTTGATCAGTGTGGTTCGGTTTTCTTTCAGCCGATTTTTTTTTTTTTTTTTTTGTTAAAGGGTCAGTCAATTTTCAGTTACTATGCCAACGTATTATTTAAATGTTCTGTGGAGATGGGGTGTGTGTGTGCTACAGTGGTGGAGATATTGGGAAGAATTAGAAAGAAATGGCTGCTGCTCTTCTGCAAAGAGACAACGATTTAGTTAACGAGGAAAAAAAAAACCCAAATCAAAACAGCAGCAGCAGCAACAACAACCACCACCACCACCCCGACCGTCCTCGAAAGCAGTAACCGACCACCCTTCCCTGCTGATCAGTGTACTGTACTCAGACTGAGCTTTCTGTTCACCTGTTGGCTTTAGTCGCTGTCAAATGGCAGTACTGAACTTAATAGAAAAGTAGGCTTAAGTCATGGTAAAGGCATTTATCTTACAAACAATTAGAGGCTAACTCCTATCAACGTAGGTGTGCTTAAAAAAACATTTTTCTTTTAAAATGCCATGATTTAATCCTGTTTATCCACGTGTTTGATATACAAAGGAAACTTTATTTTTATTTTTTCGAGGTATGGTCTCCATATGTATTCCTGGATGGCCTCAACTCAAATATCCACCTGCCTCTGCTTCTCAAGTGTTTTAAAGGTATGATCAACTCTACCCAGCACAACCGTTTATTAATCAGTTTGAATTTTACAAGTAAGTGCCTGCCTGTCATCTTTGCCTTCCCTTCAGCTTTTCATACACAGAATCGTGTGAGTCTGAGGCAGAGCCAGCTGTCAGGCTGGGCAGTGAGTGGACCTCCACATAGACCCCTTACGTTTAGGGTAATTTATATAGAAGTTGAGATTGAACTTCTCTTGATAACCCCTCTTTGCAGATTCATACATTATTTTTATTCAAATTCATGGTAATAAAATCGTACACTTACTGATGCCCAGCCTGTTTTAAGCACTTTAGTATTCCTTGTGTTTAATTTGCTTCACTCTGAAATTTGCACTCACTGTTTTCAGCTTTGTTTTACAGATAAGAAGAGACTGAGAAATATTCAAATTGCTAAAACTCACCCAAGCCAAGTATACATGAGATTCAGGGAAACTGATGTTTTTATGATCCAACCTCCTCCCTTCCCTCTCTCTCCCCCACTCTTTCTTTCTTAAAGATTTATTTATGTTATGTATATGAGCACACTGTTGCTGTCTTCAGACACAGCAGAAGAGGTTATTAGATCCCATTACAGATGGTTGTGCAACACCATGTGGTTGCTGGGAATTGAACTCGCCTTCTGGAAGAACAGTCAGTGCTCCTAACCACTGAGCCATCTCTCTAGCCCCAAACCTCTCAATATATTTCCATGGCCCTTTGAAACTACGACTGTTTTTTGTTTTTGTTTTTTTGTTTGTTTGTTTGTTTTTAGATAGGGTCCACTATATAGGCTGCCCTGAACCCTTAAGTAGACCATCATGCTGGCCTCAAACTCATATAGAAGTCCACTTGCCTCTCCCTCCCAAACTAGTATACACCCCACCATATCTGGCCTTTTGATACTGAGAGAATGACTCCATTTTCAAAAATTTGTTCAGCTCATCAATTACATAAGATATTATTCCTATTTTATGTGCCAATATGAAAAACTTATTCCACGTGAGCTGCCGTGTCGTTGATTGTAGGGTCAGGCCCCAGCATGTACAGATGCATGTACAGATGGATGCACATGGATGAAATGTGACTGCTGGATTCTCACCTGGACACTTTTCCTTCTAGTAATTTAGTTGCCTTATATGTAAGGATATATAAATGATATTAAAATGATGAAGGATTTTGGTTATTGGATTTGCTTGTATCTTCGGCCTTTCCTCCCTGAAGTCTCCAGCCTAGCATAGGTTTTGAGACTTGAGAAGGAAGGAAGGAAGGAAGGAAGGAAGGAAGGCCGCACAAATGCTGGCTACACCTTTCCTCCTTTTTTTTTTTTTTTTTTTTTTTTTGGTTTTTCGAGACAGGGTTTCTCTGTGTAGCCCTGGCTGTCCTGGAACTCACTCTGTAGACCAGGCTGTCCTCGAACTCAGAAATCCGCCTGCCTCTGCCTCCCAAGTGCTGGGATTAAAGGCGTGCGCCACCACCGCCAGCTACACCTTTCCTTCTTATCCCACAGCTCAGAGCTTATTGCCTTCCAGGGATTATTGGTGCTCCTAGACAGCAGTTAATTGGCTCTCTGAACACACATAACTTAACATCATAAAAGAATGCTTCATTGATTCCTATGGGTTATTATACCGATAAGTCAGCTGGATTCTTATGATTACTAATCAGTAGAATTACCGGTCAGAAGTTCCACATTGTTCTTACTGAAGCTGGTTCTTGTGTTCACTAAAAAGGCAGGTTCACTAAAAGTCCCTAGACTGTCCGCCGCCAGCCTTTGTCCTAAATGTGGATTGTCAGTCCAACTCTGTTTTTCCCCCTTTGGACTTGGCATCAAGGCTCACATTGACCTTGAGTTCAATGTGGCAGAGGATGGTTCTAGGCCTTGCTCCTGATAAAAACTACAAGAGTATTAAATGTACCTGCCAAAGTCCAATAGATGATGAACTACAGTGAGAAGTCTGAAGCTTAGAAATAATTCTGTTTCAGAACCTAAATGGTGGCAGCTCTGGCTTGTAATCTCAGGATTTGGGAAGCTGAGGCAGGAAGACTGTTACAAATAAACTCAGGGTAGATCTGGGCTATCGGCTGTATAATGAGTTCCAGGCAAATCTGAGCTAGCAATTCTACCTCAAAAAGTCAGACAAGGGGGCTAGAGAGATTAAAGGCGTGTGCCACCACTGCCCGGCTGGGCATGGTATCTCATTCCTGTAATCCTAGTACTGGGACGGCAGAGGCGGTTTGTGTGTGTGTGTGTGTGTGTGTGTGTGTGTGTGTGTGAGAGAGAGAGAGAGAGAGAGAGAGAGAGAGAGAGAAAGAGAGAGATTGAGATTGAGACTGAGTGAGAGACTACACATCTGAGCCGGTCTAGTCTAGTGATTTCCAGGTCAGCTGGGGTTCTAGAGTGAGATACTGTCTCAAAACAAAAACAAATCACACCTCACCCCCCCATCCCAAACCCGAACAACAATAAAACCCCACCAAAAACCCTGTCTCGAATTTCTGAGTCTGTCTGGAATTCCTTCACTTCTGGCCCTCTTTCCCCTGGACCTTCTGCTGACACAGCTTTGAGATGTAGGTGATATTTGCTGTAACGTCGTCGTCATTCTTTCCTGTGCACTTACTACTTACTGAGTAACAGTCTCCATAGACTAGGGATCTCTGGAAGGCTGGTATTGGGGCTTAGCATTCTGGCTTAATATCCTTTCCAGCACCCTAGAGCAGTGGTTCTCTGCCTTCCTAATGCTGCGACTACCAGCCCTAAGATGATGTTTGTTGCTACTTCATAACTGTGCTTTTGTTACTGTTATTAATCATAATGTGAATATCTGATATTTATGCAGGCTGTCTGAAATGTGACCCCTGTAAAAGGTTCATTCAACCCCAGAGGGATTACCACCTATAGGTTGAGAATGGCTGCCCTAGAAGAATGGGGATATTAAATAACTTTTAGTGTTAATGATAGATACTTGATTTAAAAAGGTATCTTGTGTTGTCAGCACATACGTTCTGATAATTTTGTAAATTGTTAGTCCAGCCATCTTTTCTGGTAACTGGGCATCTGTTTTTTTTTTTTGTTTGTTTGTTTGTTTGTTTTTTTGAGACAGGGTTTCTCTGTGTAGTTCTGGCTGTCCTGGAACTCACTCTGTAGACCAGGCTGGCCTCGAACTCAGAAATCCGCCTGCCTCTGCCTCCCAAGTGCTGGGATTAAAGGTGTGCGCCACCACGCCCGGCTGGGCATCTGTTTTAATGACATGCCCATTTGGATATTCTTTCTGATAATTCAAACTCTACATATTCCCAAACTAGTCATCATCAACTGTCCCATCCATTACACTGCTTGGCAATACATAGGTCATTCCTGCGTTCCTTCTCATTTTACTTATAATGGATCACTGAGCCTCATTGGATTATTTCTCGCACACTCTCTTGGATGTGTTTGCTATCCTTAGTGTGGCCATTGTAGTCCACTGTTGGCGTCGTCATGGCGTAGCTGCTCTAATAGCCTCCTCGCTGCTTGTCCGCTGGCTTTTGGTCTTTCACTCAGTATAATTTGACTTCAACTTTACTTCGGCCTCCTGTGCCTTTCCCCTTCCCCTCAGTGAGCTTAGTTTTAGTGGTTTGCATTTTTTTCTTTAACATGCCAAGTTCTTTAAATCTAGGCAGTCTTAGAGAAACCTCTGTCTGTCTGGAATGCCTCTTTACTTCCACGGTTACCTGCACGTTGTTTGCTAAGTCATACTTGTTTGTCATGTTTCCAGTGTGGGCGATATTCTACTAAAATTCTTTGACACAAAACTGGGTGCACAAGCCGTGTGTTTCCTTAGTACTCTGTGTTCTCATAAGAATCACACTAATTGCTTTCTTATTCGTCATTTTACCACGTACTGTTTAAGATGTTTAAGGTATAACAAAGTGTCTGAAAAATATGATCTGATTTGTATTGAAGCATAATAAAAAAGCAATTAAATTGGAATTTGGGAGTTTACTTAGAAAGAACAGAGGTATTGGATCTGATAGATGAAAAATTTCTAAGCCTGATTGAAAAACATTCTTTGACATGTAATTTCTATCTTTTCAGTTTTCTTGTTATTGGGGCATTTTGGAGTTGAAGTGTTAGTGGCCTGTGGGGGTGGGTGGGACGCTGATGGCTCATATGACAATATCATATAGAAAGTGTAGGATGGAGGTGGCCATGGGGGTGGGAATTTGACCATAGGCGGCCCTTCCCTGGACATACAGCACATACGGCCTCGTTCCTCTTTCTGCGAAGAATAGGACGTCGTTCCCATCAGCACAGGCTCATCTACTAGTTTCATGTTAGTGCCTCTCCGTGTATTTGGTGACATTTTAGCCTGGGTTCTCTTAATGGGAAAGTGACCCCTGATGGAGCAAGGGGTGGGGAAGGAGTTCTGGGCGGATGCAAAGGCTGGCATTGCTATCCATAGCCTTGTGTCTGATTGTGCATTGGATCTTGTTGGTACTTTATTTGTGGGAAAGAGACCTGAGTATTGCAGGTGCTGAGATGGTAAATCTGCTGTTTAAAAAAACAAGAAGGATTTTTGGCTTATACTAGCATATAGGATATTCATTGAGTTTTTGTTTGCTAAATGACATACATTTATAATAGTATGTAATAATAGGCTTTCATAATAATCTAAAGTGAATTCAAAGGTGCTAAGATAAAGGTATGCCCAGAATGCAATGGGAGTTGAGTTGAAATCAGACTTCGGGATTGTGGGTGACATTTCATTTCTTTTCTTTTTTTTTTTTGGTTTTTGGTTTTTTCGAGACAGGGTTTCTCTGTGTAGCCATGGCTGTCCTGAACTCACGTTGTAGACCAGACTGGCCTCGAACTCAGAAATCCACCTACCTCTGCCTCCCAAGTGTTGGGATTAAAGGCGTGCGACACCACCGCTGCCCGGCTAGTGGGTGACATTTCTAAAGTTACTGGAGCCAGGGAATATTGCTTTGGTGTGATGCAGGGCATGTGGGTTGAGCATGTCTAAGGCAGAGCTATGTCATACTGACTGACATCTTTTAGAAGCACCTGACAGCTGCAGTTGGAGTAGAGAGAAGTGAAGTACAGGGAGAAGGAGCTGCTGTTGAGTTGAGAGACCAGGGCGTCATGAGAGTCCTTGATGCATTACCAAGGGAGTGGACCATGACTCTGAAAACCATAGAGTTAAGAAAGGTTTTTTTTAAAAACTATTTTACTTTTTGTATATGAGTACACTGTAGCTGTCTTCAGACACACCAGAAGAGGGCATCAGATCCCATGACAGATGGTTGTGAGCCACTGTATGGGTGCTGGGATTTGAACTCAGGATCTCTGGAAGAGCAGTCAGTGCTCTTAACCGCTGAGCTGTCTCCCCAGC
This sequence comes from Apodemus agrarius, assembly GCA_964023405.1. Lineage (NCBI taxonomy): Eukaryota > Metazoa > Chordata > Mammalia > Rodentia > Muridae > Apodemus > Apodemus agrarius. The sequence continues at coordinate 41,927,894 of OZ030016.1, read as the reverse complement.
CCAAAAGATTATTTTCTTTTTAACATCGATGCACACTGGAATAGCCATGTGGCAGTGTGTCAGGCACTTAACTATTGCGTTTTGGAGAGAATTCCATAATAGAATCAGTTATATAGCTGCTGAAGCCATGAGCTGGGGTGAACCTAGAAACGTGAGTAGAACAAAGGCTGGTTATGTGCCAGCCCAGGAGGACCAATGACGTGAGCTGAGTGAGCAGAAGGTGAACGGGGCTGAGAGCGCCAGCTAGAGGGACCGAGTGGGGGTCCCCGGTATCCCCTGGGGTGCATCCCGAGATCCTAAACGGAAGCTGGAAACTGCAGATAGTACAGATCTTGCATGTATTATGTTTATCTTTTTCTTCACTCCATATTTATTAAAAGTTGTCATGTACAAAGCACCCTACTGATGCTTTGGTATATATACAGCATGCTTTGTTTTCATGATCTCCAAGTCTAATTAGGAAATACATAATGGATGAATAAGAAGAAAGGGGCCAGTAAGGTGGTTTGGGGGAACTGCACTTCGTGCCAAGGATGACAGGGAGGTAAATCCCAGCTCCTATGCGATGGGAAGAAAGCAGAGACTACTGCCGCCGGGTGTCTTCTGACCCACATGCACAGCATCGCATGAAATAAACAGATAGAGGGGCTGGAGAGATGGCTCAGCGGTTAAGAGCACTGACAGCTCTTCGAAGGTCCTGAGTTCAAATCCCAGCAACCACATGGTGGCTCACAACCATCCGTAATAAACTTGGACGCCCTCTTCTGGAGCGTCTGAAGACAGCTACAGTGTACTCACATATAATAAATAAATACATAAATATTAAAGAAATAAACATATAGAAAAAATCTCAAGGAGGAGAAGAAAAGTTAGAGATAGGGCTTGAAGGTGATGGTGGAGGAAATAAAGATATGTAGGTATGGGCGAAGACAAGGTGAGATGATGGCGTCAGAGAGGCCCACAGTCAGTGTCGGCGATTGGGATCATGTCTGCCACATGTGGCTCCAGCCACTGTGTTTATGGGGTGGAGGGACTTTATGAGATTTAGAATATTATTGACAGTCGGTGGTGGCCGCACGCCTTTAATCCCAGCACTTGGGAGGCAGAGGCAGGTGGATTTCTGAGTTTGAGGCCAGCCTGGTCTACCGAGTGAGTTCTAGGACAGCTGGAGCTACTCGGAGAAACCCTGTCTCGAATAACCAAAAAAACAAAACAAAACAAAACAAAAAAAAAAGAATATTATTGAGTGTAGAGATGTAAAGTATGCATCTCGAAACAAACTTAGAGACGGTTTTAGATATATAGCACATCAAGACTCTTAACTGGAGGCAGGTGTTGTGGCATGCAGTTCTAGCAAATTGGGCCGTGGAGGCAGGAAGATCATTTCTGCTACAAAGCAAGTTTTAGGCCAGCCTGAACTATGTAAAGTGTTGTCATGGGGAGAGGAGAGGGAATCAGAGTAAATAACTGACTGGAAATATGTTGAATAGCACATAGAAAATTCTGGGTTCAGTCCTCAGTACCACTAAAAATAAAAACAAATGAAAACCCAAGTTAGGGTATATATATAGATACCCAGGATGAAATAATAATACTATTTTAAGAAAAGAGACTGGGGGTCTGGCTTTAAGGTAGAGTACTTCCTAGCATGTTTTCCCCTGGATATATAAACACTATGGTAAAGTGTAACTTACTGGACTGGAGGAAAGGCTCAGTGTTTTAAGAGCACTTGACTGCTCTTCCAGAGGTCCTGAGTTTCAGTTCCCAGCACTTACGTGGTGGCTCACAACCATCTGATGCCCTTTTCTCGTGTGTCTGAAGACAGCTACACTGTACTCATATAAATCTTTTTTTTCTCTTTTCTTCAAGACAGGGTTTCTCTGTGTAGCCCTGGCCATATAAATAAATCTTAAAAAAAGTATAACTTATGAATACAGTAGGAGATGGCAATAGCGAATAGTTAATAGGAAATGGTGGACAGTACTAACAATATACTGTAATAAAAGGTAGATGCATGTGGTCTCAGATTATACTGTTGGGGCTCAATGGTCCTGCTCTTCTGGAGAACTGAGGTTCAATTCCCAGCACTCACCCGGCAGCTCCCAGCTGTAACTCCAGTTCCAGGAGATCCAGTGCCCTTGTTGGTCCTCTGTGGACACCAGACATGCATGTGGCACACAAACATAATAATAAACATAAGAACATTTGTATTTATTAAAAACTATTGAAGGAGTATACTCACACGTGTTTTGTGATATGAGGTCACACAGTCACAGGGACCTTATATGATAAGATGAAGTGAGGAAGTTGTCACTCTTGACGAAGCAGCGGGTTGCTTTATTCACTGTGGAAGAGCTGGTCATATGCACATATGAGTATATATGTATATATCTATTTTCGAGACAGAGTCTTGCTATGTAGCTCTGGCTTGTCTTGGATTCTATTTTGAGCAGTTTGGATTTAAACTTGCAGTGATCTGCTGGTGTAGTGTCCTCTCTGGCTTCCGGAGGGCTGTTGTGAGCAGGGAGGAGGATTTATTACATTTGGCCCATTTCTAAGGTTTTGTCTGGTGTGGTTGCTGTAGGCCTATGGTGAGGCGTGGCACCACATTGGCTGGAGTTTGGGGTAGAACGTTATTACTCATTTTACCTCAGTAGGAGACAGAAAGAGACACAGGGGCTAGAGACAACACAACCTTTATATGGCGTGCCTCCAGGGAATTGCTTTCTAAAGTTTCTACCAAAATAGCTCAGCTGGGGACCAACCCTTCAACATATAAACCCTGGGTGGGTGGGTGGGGGTCCTTTCTATTCAGAGCCCAGTAGTGCTCCTTGTAAGTTTTTGAGTTTTTTGTTGGTTCTGGCCCTTGTCCGTGCTGGGCAGGCGCCACTGCTAAGTCCTCTGAAATGAGGCTGTGGTAATAGTACCGGAGATAAACCCATCTCTGTCGTTTTCCCTTCTCTCCTTCCTTTTCTTTGATAAAGATTTGAGATAGTGTCTCACCATGTAGCTCAATCTGGCCTCAAACTTGCTGTGAACCCCAAGTTCCTGTGAATAAGGGCATTTGAGTTCCTTGGGTCAAGTCCAGTCTACATAGTTAGGCATACTCCAACTTCTTATCCAACTACAGCTACAGAGACTAGCAGTAGCTTCCTCCTCCTCCTCCAGAGCTCCTGTGTGTTTGAGTTACAGACAGGGACCACTACACCTGCTTATATAATGGCAATTTTTATTAACATTTCACCTAATAATGATTTTTAGTATTGATTTGTGATTTCAGTTTTAGTTTTTTAAAATCACTTATTTGTGAAGTAAAAATGAGATTCAAAAGTAAAAATAGGCTAGAGAGATGGCTCCGTTCTTAAGAGCACTTAATACTCTTGCAGAGGACCTGGGTTCTAGTTACAATACCCCCATGGCAGCTTACAACCATCTACTTTAGTTTCAGGGAATCTGATGCCCTCTTCTGGCATCTGTGTGCACCAGGAGTGTATGTAGTGGACAGACATACATGTAGGAAAAACACTCATACATGCATACATTAAAAAAAAGAACTTAAAAGCAAATTTGATTTTTTTAAAGGTAAAAAATGGAACACATTAAACAATTGATTTGTTGTAATTTTGCTTTCAATCTCTTGGCTTACGTAAAGGCAGTAGCTAGCTAGGCAAGTCATGAAGAGGCTTCGGGCGCAGGTCGGACGCTGGGCTGGGGTGGAAGGGGTGTCCGAGAAGAGAACTCAGGTCTGATGGAGCGTGGGAAAGGGTAACCGACCATTGTCTGGTCTAAGGAACAGCCCAAATCAAACTCAGACAAGCAAAATGTATTGTTTTTTTTAATTATTATTATTATATGTAAGTACACTGTAGCTGTCTTCAGACACCAGAAGAAAGCGTCAGATCTCTTTATAGATGGTTGTGAGCCACCATGTGGTTGCTGGGATTTGAACTCACAACCTTCAGAAGAGCAGTTGGTGTTCTTACCTGCTGAGCCATCTCTCCAGCCCCTATTATTGTGTTATTGTTACTGATTCTCTGTGATAGTATCCTACTTAAAATAAATGCTTAGTTTTTGTTCTTTATAAATATTTTCAAACTGTAGTGGTCACTTACAGTAGTGTCAAATGAAGTCTTTTTTCAGTAGCTTTCAACTAACAATATCATGTACTCCTAAATGTTTAATCTATTTTAAATTTTTATTGGTTTAAAATTGTAATTTGAATGCTGGGCATGGTGGCACACACATGCCTTTAATCCCAGCACTTGGGAGGCAGAGACAGGTGGATCTCTGGGTTTCAGGCTAGCCCAATCAACAGTAAGTTTCAGGGCTACATAGTGAGCCCCCATGCCCCCAAAAGATTGTAATATGATTGAACTGTGCCTTACAAGTATATTTAACATTGCGTTTTATTATATTTTCTAGTAAGAAGACCGCTGTAGAGTCGCAGACGACAATCTGAGTCCTTCCTAAGTACATGGGTATTGTCAATGCCAACCAGACAGTAAGTACTACTGAGATTATAGCAGGGCAATATTTGTTTGTTTTGTTTGTTTGTTTGTTTTTCGAGACAGGGTTTCTCTGTAGTCCTGGCTGTCCTGGAACTCACTCTGTAGACCAGACTGGCCTCGAACTCAGAAATCCCGCCTGCCTCTGCCTCCCAAGTGGTGGGATTAAAGGCGTGCACCACCACCGCCCGGCAGCAGGGCAATATTTTATACATAGGTCTTCAAACTTCGATTTACATATCTGAGTGATTAAAATTAATATCATGAGAAAGCAAGTCTCATATTTGTTCCTAGGTATTTGGAAGAGCTGGTGTTGTGAACATTGGTGTGTGGAACATTGACAGTGACAGCTTAACTGTGGGTGCCATAGTTTTTCCATCTAGTGACTGTTTAGTCTCTCCTTAAGACCACCCACCCCTTGGTTAGTTGAGAGGAGTTTCTCTGTCTAGCCCTGGCTGTCCTGGACTTCTCTTTGTACACCCAAGATCTGCCTGCCTGCCTCTGCCTCCTGAGTGCCGGGATCAAAGCCCCTCCTGGCATATTACTTCTTTATCTTTTATATTTTACATGTTAGCCGTCTGTACATTTTTCATGTGTCTTTTTTATGTGTTGAACCATGTTAACAGTTTCAGGGTATGATCCATGTTCTCAAAAAAACATTGTTATTTTCAGTTCAGGTTTCATTGCTGTGAAGAGACACCATGACCAAGGCAACACTTATAAAGGGCTAACATTTAATTAGAGGCTGGCTTACAGTTTCAGAGATTCAGTCCATTATGGTCCTAGCCGGAAACATGGTACCATGGTCCAGCCGGAAGCATGGTAGCATATGGTATAGCAGGGTGCTGGAGACTGAGTGATACTTCTACATCTTGCAGAGAGCGGAGGGGTGGAATGCCACACTGGGCGGAGCTTGCGACCTCAATGCTTGCCCCACAGTGACACACTTCTCCCAGTAAGGCCATACCTTCTGATAGTGGCATTCCTCGTGGGCCAAACATTCAGACACATGAGTTCACAGGGCCATTCCTATTCACACAGCAGACATGGTGGTCAAGGAGATGAACATCTACCGATGAAACGGAAAGTTACTTTTTGAGTGGATACCCATAGGTGTATTTTTTCTCCCAGCTATTTTTTTTGGGTTCTTTATCTATACCTCCCTTCCAACCCTTATCTACCCTAATCTTTTCCAAGTCCCCCCAGCACTAGGTAGGAGAGAAAGGAGGTTAGAGAGGAAAGGGGGTGTAAGGTCTCTTTAAACTACTTCCTGTGAATAAGGGCATTTGAGTTCCTTGGGTCAAGTCCAGTCTACGTAGTTAGGCATACTCCAACTTCTTCTTATCCAACTACAGCTACAGAAACTAGCAGTAGCTTCCTCCTCCTTCTTCAGAGCTCCTCAGAATTAAATTGTCTGTAGCTGGTAGAATCACACCCCTGCCCATGCACAAAAATAGTCAGATGCTTTGGATAATCTGAAGCAGCCCGATAGCCTACACCTGGGATTAAAAGAAAAACATGCTGGCCGGGCAGTGGTGGCGCACGCCTGTAATCCCAGCACTTGGGAGGCAGAGGCAGGCGGATTTCTGAGTTCGAGGCCAGCCTGGTCTACAGAGTGAGTTCCAGGACAGCCAGGGCTACACAGAGAAACCCTGTCTTGAAAACAACAACAACAACAACAACAATAACAACAACAACAACAAAAACCCAAAAACAACAACAACAAAAACAACCCCCAAAAAACCCAACCAAACAAAAAAACATGCTTACATAACACAACTGGGTTTTTACAGAAACCAGAATTCTCACTCTGGATACCCTGGTCAGTCACTTTCTCCAGGTTCTGCCCAGATGGTGTGGGCAGCATGGTGCTCTGCCACCTGGTACACGCCCCTTTCCAGTGTTCAAGGTTAGAGCTGTGCCAGCACCGGGTACCGTGCTAGCTACTCTGGGCTCTATGGGACAGTGACCGGGAAGACTAATCATGTCTAAATATATTGCAGAGAATACAGGTTAATGAGCGGACAATGGAGGGGCCTAAGGTAGGCAAGAGGAATATTGCAGTAAGTAGGGGAGGACTGTGAAGATGCCAGACTGTAGATGCGGATGAGAGCTGCGTGCTGCTCAGCGGCTGCCGTACCTGACAGCGAGGCTCGGCTCGGCTGTCACCAGATAGCCTTTTCTTTTCAATGGCTGCACAACACGTAAAGGGTACTGTAGCCATAATATAACAGTTCTGTTTTCTACTTATATTCAAGGTCTCTTCATTTATTAATTACTGTAGTTTTATGGTATATAAATATATACCATAAAGATAATTGGATTTTTTTCTATAAATCATGTCTGTTTTGGTGACTTTGTCTTGGTGTCTCTATGAGACTTTTAGTATCTGTCCTCTTTTTATCATCTGGTACATGTGTTTTTTTCTGGAAAGGATTTGCCAGGTAGCCCAGGTTGGATTTGAGTTCACAACCCTGCCTTAGCTTCTTTGAGTCCTGGGATTCTGAGATTGCAGGTATATGTCATATAGTATGCTTGGAATTAACTTTTACATGATTTAATCTTCAAGATTGGGTTGCATAGATGGCTCAACCTTTAAAGGCTAGGCTCACAACCAAGAATATTTTTAAAAAATGTATTCTCTTTTTTTCTTTCCAAGACAGGCTCTCACTGTGTAGCCCTGGCTGTCCTGGAACTTAACTATGCTCTACGAGGCTGGCCTCGAACCCTTCGAGATCTACCTGCCTCTACCTCCTGCATGCTGGGGTTATAGGCATGTGCCACCATGCCAGTGACCTTCTGAGCCTCCTCCCTCCGTCTCCTGAGTGCTGGGATTAAAGGTGTGTGCCACAGTGCCAGGTGACTTTGTGATCCTCCTGCCGCCACCTCCCTAGAGCTGGGGTTGCAGGCACATGTCACTGCTCTGCTGTTACATAGTGCTAGGCCTACATCCTGAGTCCAGTGCTTTAGCTCTTTAAAACCATTAGAAAAGGGCTATTTGAGCCGGGCGTTGGTGGCGCACGCCTTTAATCCCAGCACTTGGGAGGCAGAGGCAGGCGGATTTCTGAGTTCGAGGCCAGCCTGGTCTTCAGAGTGAGCTCCAGGACAGCCAGGACTACACAGAGAAACCCTGTCTCGAAAAACCAAAAAAAAAAAAAAAAAAAAAAAAAAAAGAAAAGGGCTATTTGAGAGTATGACATAGGATGATGCAAGGCAAGTCCAAGGCCCGCGTCCTCTCTTAGCAAGCTTAGGCTAACCAAATTATTATCAAGGTAGAGGTTTGGGGGTGTATATATGAAATTTATGTTTATAGCATTATTAATAATTGTTTATTTGGCCAGTGGTGGTGGTGCACGCCTTTAATCCCAGCACTTGGGAGGCAGAGAGGCAGGCAGATTTCTGAGTTCGAGGCCAGCCTGGTCTACAGAGTGAGTTCCAGGACAGCCAGAACTACACAGAGAAACCCTGTCTCGAAAAAAAAAACCAATAATAATAATAATAATAATAATAATAATAATAATTGTTTATTTGATCCAGTCATTTCACATTTTCAATCTTAGTACATCGAACTTTATCTGCCCCTATTTTTCTGAATCTTTTTAGAATATATTCTCTTATTTAACATAGGTCTGTATGTAAAGAAACTATAGCTTGCTTACAACTCATGGATTTAAGAGGCTCTCATGGAGAAAGGATGACACAAGATTAGATGCTAATGAGTTAAATATAAATCACTTATAGTACAAAAATGATACATAAAGAAATTGAGATGTTTAGCTGTGTTTTTATGCACTGGAATTTCCCAACTGTATTAAATATTGTTTGGACACTTGCTACGTGATGTATGATGTCTTTCATGTCACCACACATAAAGCAGGAAAAGAGATAGTTTGTAAACTGGGGAGAGTTAGAGGGAAGTTAAGATTTACTTTTTTGTGCTAGGTGTGGTGGCACACACCTTTAATCCCAGCACTAAGGAGGCAGAAGCAGCTGGATCTCTGTGAGTTCAAGGCCAGCCTGGTCTACAAAGCCTGGGCTTGTCACATGGAGAAACCCTGTCTAACAAAACAAAAAAATTTGCTTTTGTATCAGATAATAGTAACTTTCCCCCCTGATTCTGAAAAATGTAGATATTATATTTGGAAAATATAAAAGTGTATTCAGTAGTAGAGCACTTGATTAGCTCTAGGTTCTTAGGGTATAGGCTCAATTTCTGGTTTCTTTCTCTCTCTCTCTCTCTCTGAAGCATTTAAAGATATACTTTAGATGATCCCTGCCGTGTTGCCAGTGCTGGTCTTGAACATCTTTCTGTAATTAAGCAGTCTTTGTGCTTTGTGTTCACAGTAACTTGGACTATAGCTACACCCTTCAGACATTCAGCTCAAAACGTAGTTTTCAGTGACTGCCTTTCTTAGTCACGGTCCTACTGTTGTGAAGAAACACCGTGGCCAAGACAATTCTTTTTTTTTTTCCAATTATTTTTTTTTTATTTTCTATATTCTTTGTTTACATTCCAGAGGCTTTCCCCTTTCTCAGTTCCCCCCTACCATACGTCCCATAAGTCCTTCCCCTCCCCCCCCAACTATTGCCCAATCATCCCCCCCCCCCCCCCCCGCCATTTCTCTGATCTGGATCTATAAAACTGGATCCAATCTTCAGTCCCAGGGTCCTCTCCTTTCTTCTTCTTGGGAATCATTTGAATTGCTAATTGTGCCTTGAGTATTTAGGGCTTCTGGGCTCATTAATATCCACTTATCAGTGATTGCATTTCATGTGTATTCTTTTGTGATTGGGTTAACTCGCTTAGGATGATATTTTCCAGATCTAACCATTTACCTACAATTTGCATGAATTCATTATTTTTAATAGCTGAGTAGTATTCCATTGTATAAATATACCACATTTTCTGTATCCATTCCTCCTTTGAGGGATATCTGGGCTCCTTCCAATTTCTGGCTATTATAAACAAGGCTGCTATGAACATAGTGGAGCATGTGTCTTTATTGTATGCAGGGGAATCCTCTGGGTATATGCCCAGGAGTGGTATGCCAGGGTCCTCTGGAAGTGACATGCCCAATTTTCTGAGGAACCTCCAAACTGATTTCCAGAGCGGTTTTACCATTTTGCAATCCCACCAACAGTGGAGGAGTGTTCCTCTTTCTCCACATCCTCGCCAGCACTTGTTGTCTCTTGAGTTTTTAATCTTAGCCATTCTGACTGGTGTGAGGTGGAATCTCAGGGCTGTTTTGATTTGCATTTCCCTGATGACTAATGATGTTGAACATCTCTTAAGGTGTTTCTCGGCCATCCAAATTTCTTCTGGTGAAAATTCTTTGTTTAGCTCTGTACCCCATTTTTTGATAGGGTTATTTGGTTCGTTGGGGTCTAACTTCTTCTTCTTCTTCTTCTTTTTTTTTTTTTTTTTTTTTTTTTTTTTGGTTTTTTTGAGACAGGGTTTCCCTGTATAGCCCTGGCTGTCCTGGCACTCACTCTGTAGACCAGGCTGGCCTCGAACTCAGAAATCCGCCTGCCTCTGCCTACCAAGTGCTGGGATTACAGGCGTGCGCCACCACCGCCCGGCTGGGGTCTACCTTCTTGAGTTCTTTATATATATTGGATATTAACCCTCTGTTGGATGTGGGGTTGGTGAAGATCTTTTCCCACTTTGTTGGTTGCCATTTTGTCCTTCTGACAGTGTCCTTTGCCTCACAGAAACTTTGTAATTTTATGAGGTCCCATTTGTCAATTCTTGATCTTAGAGCATAAACTATTGGTGTTCTGTTCAGGAACTTTCCCCCTGTGCCCATGTCCTTCAGGGTCTTCCCAAGTTTCTTTTCTAATAGTTTCAGTGTGTCTGGTTTTATGTGGAGGTCCTTGATCCACTTGGAGTTGATCTTAGTGCAAGGAGATAAGAGTGGGTCAATTCGCATTCTTCTGCATGTTAACCTCCAGTTGAACCAGCACCATTTGTTGAAAAGGCTATCTTTTTTCCACTGGATGGTTGTGGCTCCTTTATCAAAGATCAAGTGACTATAAGTCTGTGGGTTCATTTCTGGGTCTTCAATCCTATTCCATTGATCTACTTGCCTGTTGCTGTACCAATACCATGCAGTTTTTAACACAATTGCTCTGTAGTACTGCTTGAGGTCAGGGATATTGATTCTCCCAGAAGTCCTTTTATTGTTGTGAATAGTTTTAGCTATCCTGGGTTTTTTGTTGCTCCAGATGAATTTGAGAATTGCTCTTTCTAGATCTATGAAGAATTGATTTGGGATTTTGATGGGGATTGCATTGAATCTGTAGATTGCTTTTGGCAAGATGGCCATTTTTACTATATTGATCCTGCCAATCCAGGAGCAAGAAATATTTTTCCATCTTCTGAGGTCTTCCTTGATTTCTTTCTTCAAGGATTTGAAGTTCCTGTCATACAGATCTTTCGCCTGTTTGGTTAGAATCATGCCAAGGTACTTTATGTTGTTTGTGGCTATTGTGAAGGGTGTTATTTCCCTAACTTCTTTCTCAGCCTGCTTGTCCTTTGAGTACAGGAAGGCTACTGATTTGCTTGAGTTAATTTTATAACCAGCCACTTTGCTGAAGTTGTTTATCAGCTGTAGAAGTTCTCTGGTGGAGTTTTTTGGATCGCTTAGGTAAACTATCATATCGTCTGCAAATAATGATAGTTTGACTTCTTCCTTTCCAATTTGTATCCCTTTGACTTCCTTATGTTGTCTAATTGCTCTCGCTAGAACTTCCAAGTACTATATTGAAAAGATATGGAGAGAGAGGGCAGCCTTGTCTAGTCCCTGATTTTAGTGGGATTGCTTCAAGTTTCCATTTATTTCGATGTTGGCTACTGGTTTGCTGTAGATTGCTTTTACTATGTTAAGGTTTGGGCCTTGAATTCCTGCTCTTTCCAAGACTTTTAGCATGAAAGGATGCTGAATTTTGTCGAATGCTTTTTCAGCATCTAATGAGATGACCATGTGGTTTTTTTCTTTTAGTTTGTTTATGTAGTGGATTACGTTGATGGATTTCCGTATATTGAACCATCCCTGCATCCCTGGGATGAAGCCTACTTGATCATGGTGAATGATTGTTTTGATGTGCTCTTGGATTCGGTTGGCAAGAATTTTATTTAGTATTTTTGCATCGATATTCATAAGGGAAATTGGCCTGTAGTTCTCTTTCTTTGTTGGATCTTTGTGTGGTTTTGGTATCAGTGTAATTGTGGCTTCGAAGAATGAGTTTGGCAGTGTCCCTTCTGTTTCTATTTTGTGGAATAGTTTGAAGAGTATTGGTGTTAAGTCTTCTTTGAATGTCTGGTAGAATTCTGCACTAAAACCATCTGGTCCCGTACTTTTTTTGGTTGGGAGGCTTTCTATAACCCCTTCTATTTCTTTAGGGGTTATGGGACTATTTAGCTGATCTAATTGATCCTGATTTAATTTTGGTATTTGGTATCTGTCTAGGAAATTGTCCATTTCCTCCAGATTCTCCAGTTGTGTTGAGTATAGACCTTTGTAGTAGGATCTGATGATCTTTTGAATTTCCTCAGTTTCTGTTGTTATGTCCCCCTTTTCATTTCTAATTTTGTTAATTTGGAGACTGTCTCTGTGTCCTTTGGTTAGTCTGGCTAAGGGTTTATCTATCTTGTTGATTTTCTCAAAGAACCAACTCCTGGTTTTGTTGATTCTTTGTATGGTTCTCTTTGTTTCTACTTGATTGATTTCAGCCCTGAGTTTGATGATTTCCTGTCTTCTACTCCTCCTGGGTGAATTAACTTCTTTTTCTTCCAGGGCTTTAAGGTGTGCTGTTAAGCTGCTAGTGTATGCTCTCTCCAGTTTCTTTTTGGATGCACTGCTTTCATTGTGTCCCATAGATTTGGGTAGGTTGTACCTTCATTTTCATTGAATTCTAAAAAGTCTTTGATTTCTTTTTTTTATTTCTTCCTTGACCAAGGTGTCATTGAGTAGAGTATTGTTCAGTTTCCATGTGTATGTGTGCTTTCTGTTGCTATTGAAGACCACTCTTACTCCATGGTGATCTGATAGGAGGCATGGGATTAGCTCGATCTTGTATTTGTTGACATCTGTCTTGTGACCAATTATATGATCAATTTTGGAGAAGGTACCATGCGGTGCTGAGAAAAAGGTATATTCTTTTGCTTTAGGATGAAAAGTTCTATATATATCTGTTAAATCCAATTGGTCCAAAGTTTCAATTAGTTTCATTGAGTCCCTGTTTAGTTTCTGCTTTCCTGATGGGTCCATTGAGGAGAGTGGAGTGTTGAAGTCACCCACAATTATTGTGTTGGGTGTAATGTGTGCTTTAAGCTTTAGTAAGGTTTCTTTTGCGAATGAGGGTGTCCTTGCATTTGGAGCATAGATGTTCAGAATTGAGAGCTCTTCTTGGTGGATTTTCCCTTCGACCAGCAAGAAGTGACCTTCCGAGTCTCTTTTGATGACTTTAGGTTGGAAGTCAATTTTATCTGATATTAGAATGGCTACTCCAGCTTGTTTCCTGAGACCATTTGCTTGTAAAATTGTCTTCCAGCCTTTTACTCTAAGGCAGTGTTTGTCTTTAACACTGAGATGTGTTTCCTGTATGCAGCAAAATGTAGGGTCCTGTTTTCGTATCCAGTCTGTTAGTCTATGTCTTTTTATTGGAGAATTGAGTCCATTGATGTTAAGAGATATTAAGGAATAGTAATTTTTACCTCCCGACATTTTTGAAATTATTTTTTTATATTTGAGAAGTTATCTTCTTTTGGGTTTGATGAGAGGTTTCTATCTTGCTTCTTCTGGGATGTAGTTTCCTTCCTTGTGTTGGTGTTTTCCCCCTATTATCCTTTGTAGGGCTGGGTTTGTGGAAAGATAACGTGCAAATTTGGTTTTGTCATGGAATACCTTGATGTCTCCATCTATGGCGATTGAGAGTTTTGCTGGGTAAAGTAGTTTTGGCTGAAATTTGTGTTCTCTTAGAGTTTACATGATATCTGCCCAGGATCTTCTAGCTTTCATGGTCTCAGGTGAGAAGTCTGGTGTTATTCTGATAGGTCTTCCTTTATATGTTACTTGGCCTTTTTCTCTTGCTGCCTTTAATATTCTTTCTTTGTTTAGTACATTTGGGGTTTTGATTATTATGTGACGGGATGTATTTCTGTTCTGGTCCAGTCTGTTTGGAGTTCTGTAGGCTTCTTGTATATTCATGGGCATCTTTCTCTTTAGGTTGGAGAAGTTTTCTTCCATAATTTCAATTCTTATCAAAGAATTCTTATCAAAGAAAACATTGCTTGCTTGCAGTTTGAGAGCCTTAGTTCATTGTGGCAGGGAGCCTGGTGTCAGGCTGGGAGCAGGTAGGGAGCATGGGGGCGGGCCGGGGCCAGGCAGGGGGCATGGGGGCAGGCTGGGGGCAGGCTGGAGGCATGGGGGGGCAGGCAGGGAGCGTGGGGGCGGGCCAGGAGCGTGGGGGCAGACCGGGGGCGTGGGGGCAGGCTTGGTTATGGAGAAGTAACTGAGAGTTAAGCCCTGATCCCTGAACAGTGAGAGGGGTGGGGACAGAGACAGACTGGGCTGGGTCCACACCTCCTAACCCTTCCAAGCATTCAAATATATGAGTGTATGCCATTCTCATTCAGACCACCACACTGCTGAAAATTCTGTCTTCCTGGGTAGAGTAAGTAGCCTTGTTTCTACTTAGCAATAAAAACAAATCAGTTTAAAAGGACAAGTAATGCAAATAGATATTTCTTCAAAGAATACACAAAAGTGGTAATGTACATTAAAACCTTAGGGGAATGCAAATCAAAACTTAATAGCCAGACTAGATAAATAGAAATAAAAATCTCCTTAATTAAAATGAAGGGTAGTAATAGGTACTGGTGAGAGTGTAGTGGATTTGGAGCCCTTGTGGGTAGCTAGTGGGAATCACAGTGATGTACCTCTTGAAAAGTAGTCTTTATGGTTCCTGAAAGGGTTAAATGGTTATATGACTTAAGAGAAATATGAAAATGTGTCCACATAAAATTCATTTAGGAGTGTGTAGAATCGGCCTGGAGAGACGGCTCAGTGGTTAGGAGTACCCCCTGGCGCCCTTCCAGTGCACCCAAGTTCACTGTTAAGCACCCTCATGATGGATCCCAGCTGTCTGTAACTCCAGTTCCAGGGGTCTAGTGTCCTCTTCTGGCCTTCTTGGGCATTGTGCACATGTGGTACACTTATATTTAAGCAGGCAAAATACTCATGCATATAAGATAAAATAAATATTAAAAAAAAGAATGATTAGAGTAAGATTATTATAATAAAAGTAAATATTAGAATCCCATCATTTGGAAAATTGCTAAATAATGATGTGTTTGTACCATAGCTTTATGCGTAGTAACAAAGTGGATGAAGTGTTGTCACAGGCTACATCTTAGTTTGAAAATGTTAGTGAAACAAAGCAAACACCGTGATAAAAAGCCTCATTGAATGGTGGCCTGAGTAGGCGCTCCACAGAGACAGTGGGGCTTTGTGGGCGCCACGGGAGGAGAGGAGGGATGGGCGTGAAGTGCTTATTTTACATAAGAGGATGTGTCAGGAACGTTCTGGAGTTAGATTGTGGCGATAGTTGTACAGTGTGGCTGGTCTTTCTGCTTTGTGGGTTCTTTTTCCCATCGTTTATTCTCCCCCTGCCTCTCACCTATCACCAGATCGCAGAGAAAGGATAGAGGGGGAGAGAGAGATCCTTGAATCTAATTTCTTCATTGAGCATGACTTTTAACCTACTACAACCAACCTCCTTGAACGCACCGACAATCACCAACCCTGCCTCTCGGGGCCCTAACATTTATATACCCTCTGAAAATTTCCCAGAATTCCAAACATCACACAACTACAGGAACTATCTGCAGCTGGCAAAATCACACTTCTGCCAGAGCTAATCATAATTAACTGCTTTGGACAGTCCAAAGCAGTCCTATAGACATACCCATACCTGGGATTAAAACAAAAACATTCTTATAATATTTCTGTGTTTTTCTAAAGAAACAAAAATTCTAGAATTGCATTACAGTACAGCTCTGTAAATATACTGGAAAACCCCTGAATTGTGTACTTCAAAACGGAGAATTTTGGACTTGGAGAGTATCACACTTCTTAGCATATGCGAGGCCCCAGGTTTAGTCCTTTGAGTCACAAACACCAAACAAACAAATAAGCAAACACTCAAGCAGTAAGTAAACATGAAGAGGGGAAAGGGCATGAGGTGGCGAGAGGGTCTGAGGCTCGCCGTCCTTGCAGAGGGCCATATAGACAACCAAGTACATGCATATATACACATAAATAAAGAGAAGAAAACTACCCCTAAATAAGTGGCTTACCATGCGGCTTGTGACTGCTTTGGGGGTCAAATAACCCTTCACAGGAGTCACCTAAGACCATTGAAAAACATATTCACATTACAGTTCATAACAGCAAACTTAGACTTAGGAGGTAGCAAAAATAGTTTTATGGTTTGGTGCCACCACAATAGGAAGAAGTGTATTAAGGTGCTTAAAGGAGGTTGGGAACTACTGCCCAAAATAGTGAATTTTATGATATGCATATTATGTTTTAATAAAAATGATATAAAAATAGATGATTAGGAGCCTATACACTTATGTTCAGATGAGAGAGGATGCTGTCTTTAATCCAGGTGGAGGTAATAAGAATTGGTTGGATTACCAAATGTATTTTTTCTTTTTCTTTTGTTATTTGGTTTTTCCCAAGACAGGGTTTTGCTGTAAAGCCCTGGCTGTCCTGGAACTCACTCTGTAGGCCAGGCTGGCCTTGAACTCAGAAATCTGCCTGCCTTTGCCTCCCAGAGTGCTGGGATTACAGGCGTGCGCCACCACCACCTGGCCAAATGTATTTTTTCTTTTTTGATTTTTTTTCCCCAAGACCAGAGTCTCACTATGTAGCTTTGGCTGTCCTGGAATTCTCTATGTAACGAGCTGCCTTTAAACTCACAGAGATCTGCCTGTTTCTGCCTCCCAGAGTGCTGAGGTTAAAGGTGTGAGCCACTATGCCTGGCTAACAAATGTAGTTTGAACTTAGAACTAGTAGGTTTTGTAAAGTGCCTAAGATAAGAGGTACAAGGGGAGAAAAGGAGTCGAGCTGCTGCTGAGGCCCTGGCTCCCAGAGCCAAGTGATAGCCAGCTTGGCCTGCAGAGTGAGACATGGTCTCAAAGACGGTGACAGCAGAATGACTCTGTGGGTTGGTCTCTGCAACTGGGAATTGCCTATAGGCGAGATTTTATACGTGCCTGGCTTGGATGTTTATTGACTCCAGTGCATCTCTGAACACGCACTAGAGAAAGAATTATTCCGCTCCTAGTTTCAGAGGTTTTTATCTTAGCTCTTTTGCTTCTGGGCACTTCTGTGGTGAGACAGAACACCATGTCAGGAGCACGTGGAGCAAAGCGATTTCCTCCCTGGAGTGTAGGTGATGGACAGGGTGTCAGGATAGACTCTGGGTCACACCTCCGGTGGCAGTGAGCTGCTTGGACTTCTTCTTGCCGAGCCGGTTAGGTCAGAGCCTTCAGCGCCTGCTCTCATCTCCGCGTGTGGATCTACCGGCCGAGGATCACGCTCAAGGGGAGCTTGATGCCAGGCTGGGAAGAGTTGTTGGTTGAGATAGTAATGTTAGCATGTTGCTTGGCTTTTAAAGCTATTAAGACGGAATGAAACCACCAAAGAATAGATGAGGCACAAACACAAAGAGGTCTTAAGACTAAATAAAACCGCCGGGCAGTGGTGGCACACGCCTTTAATCCTAGCACTTGGGAGGCAGAGGTAGGTGGATTTCTGAGTTCGAGGCCAGCCAGGTCTACAGAGTGAGTTCCAGGACAGCTAGGGCTATACAGAGAAACCCTGTTTCAAAAAACAAAACAAAACAAAAAATCAAGACTAAATAAAACCTAGAACACTCCGTTGTTTCACGGTGAGATGAGACCCCAAGAGTGACGCTATCCTCAGGAGACTCTGGTCTCGGGTGTGGGTCACCCGGGGAAAGGTAAGCACTGAGACATGAATTTGTTGCGATTGTCTTGACCTTTCTTCTCCTTCGTCTCCCTCTGCTCACAGCCCCTCTCCTCCTTTCCATTCTCACTCCCAGAGCAGCCTCGTGCTTGCTGGATAAGTATTACACTGCTGAGCTGTGGCCCTAGCTAAATCATTTCTAATATACAGAAATATAGATTGGGACCAGGGGAGAGCACTCGGGGGACACTGAGTTGATGTGTCATTCTTTCCTTTGTTTTGTTAATACCTGGAATTGTATTGACTGACTTTTCAAATATTAAGAAGACTTCATATTCTTTTTTTTTTTTTTAAGACTTCATATTCTTTTTTTTTTTTTTTTTTTTTTGGCTTTTTTGAGACAGGGTTTCTCTATGTAGCCCTGGCTGTCCTGGAACTCACTCTGTAGACCAGGCTGGCCTCGAACTCAGAAATCTGCCTGCCTCTGCCTCCCAAGTGCTGGGATTACAGACATGCGCAACCACTGCCTGGCCAAGACTTCATATTCTTTTTTTTTTTTTTTTGGTTTTTCAAGACAGGGTTTCTCTGTGTAGTCCTGGCTGTCCTGGAACTCACTCTGTAGACCAGGCTGGCCTCGAACTCAGAAATCCGCCTGCCTCTGCCTCCCAAGTGCTGGGATTACAGGCGTGCGCCACCACGCCCAGCTAAGACTTCATATTCTTAATGAGTGGATGCATTGGATCCTTAATGGTGCTTAAGTGGTTAAAGCTTAGATATGAAGTGTCCAGAGGGCTCTAGGTTAAAGGCTTGGCCTTTAGTCGGTAGCCGTGGACTTTGAGAGGTGATTGGATCACACGGGCTTTGGCGTAATCAATGGATTAATGCACTGATGAATTCAGAATTTGGCATTAATTAAAAAGGTTGGAAACTAGGAAGTGGGGCCTGGTTGGGTAGAGTAGGCTCCGCGTAGGCAGACAGCACTCTGTCAGACAGCCCCTGTGCGTCTCCTCAGCTCCTCCTTCCAGATGCAGCCTCTTCTGCCACTGCTGCTGCTGTTGGATGTGCCTCCTCTTAGCTCCATGGCAACGGAGCCATGTGACCAAACTAAGACTGGAACTATGACCAAGTAATTACTCTTGGATAGTTTATTGCAAGGATTTTGCCACAGTGAGAAAAAGTGTAACAGGGCTGTGTTGGAACATACCTTAACCTTTAAGCCCACCCCAGGGACAGAGGCAGGTGGATCTCTTAAGTTTGAGCCAGCCTGGTCTACAAAGGTTAACACAGAGAAACCCTGCCTTGAAAAACCAGAAAGGAAAAAAAAAAAAAAAAAAAAAAGAAACGTATAGCTTGTATTATTGTTTTAATATGGTCTCATTAGTGAGATTTTTCTATAATTTAAAATGTAAAGAGTTAGAGTCTTGGCAGGTTTCATGGCTTGGCTGGCTGGCCAGTGACCCCGGGGTTCTCCTGTCTCTCCTTCCCTGCTGTGGGATTCTCAGCAACTGCACTCTGCCTACCTAACTCTTTCTGGGTTCTCAGGCCCAAAGGCAGGTCTTCATGCTGGTGCCGCCTGCATTGGCAGACTGATGTGTCTCCCCAAGACGTGCTCTTTTTGACCTAGGGACCAGCTACTGCTCCGGTTCCAAGGGTTTGAAGATGTCCTCTTGTCTTTGTTGCTGACTCCTCGTTGTCTGTCTGGTTGCAGAGCATACTTTGTGTATGCTCTTTGAAGCTTCTTAAGATTTGGGATGTCATGTGGGTTGTGTTTACCATAGCAAACTCCTGTGTGCATTTGAAAGAGCGTCTTCTGCCTGCGGAGAGGAATGTTCCATAAGTGTTGGCTAGACCCTTAATTATTGCTAGTGTTGAGTTCTGTATTCTTGGGGGCTGGCATAGTTGTTCTCCAAGTTGCTGATGGTATAGTATTGAGATTTTGACTATAGTGAAATTTGTTTACTTTGTATTTTTGTTTTGTTTTTTTTCCTGTTTGTAGTTATGTTTTTGATGCATAGACATTTACTGTTGTTTTTTTTTTTTTTTCCTGGTGGATTGGTTCTTATTATGGCCTCTCTTTTCCCCCTTTGATAATCTTTGCTCTAAATTCTACTTATATCTGATATAATAAATAAAAAATAATTTTCTTTAATTTTAATTAATTTAAATTTAGGCACATGTGGCTGGTGGCTGTCATTACTGGAAGGTGGAGGGAGCTATGACCCAAATTTAATTGAAAGGTAAATTTTATAGTATGTTAAGAGATGCCAAGGACAATCAGTGATTAGCCTGAAAGTGGAGACTGAGGCAGAGGGAGTAGGATACTTTGAATTGGGTAGTCAGGAAAGCAATCCCCCCCGCCCCCCCCAAGCCCCCAGACAGGGTTTCTCTCTGTAGCCCTGGCTGTCCTGGAACTCACTCTGCAGACCAGGCTGGCCTTGAACTCAGAAATCCGCCTGCCTCTGCCTCCCAAGTGCTGGGATTAAAGGCGTGCGCCACCACCGCCCAGTCAGGGAAGCAATTCTTGAATACAACACTTGAAAAGAGAACAAAATTTTAGAGTGAGAATTATCCGTGCTAACATCTTGTGGGAAGAACCCATCAAAGGCTGACAGAGGGCCAGCCATTGTGTGGACTTGAGCCTTTACTCTGATGACCTGCTCGAAAGCTTAGAGCAGACCCTGATCCAGTCAGACTTGAGTTTTGCAAAGATGACTGTGGCTGGTCTATTGAAAATAGACTCTAGGGACTCTGGTGCAGTGGGGACAAGTTGGGGGATAGGATGTAGGTGCGTGATTCATGGTCATCAGGCCAAGTGCTAAGATAGATTTTGGGGAAAATGTGAAGATATTTTCAGAGATTTTTAAGAAATTATTAATTTTAGCAATGTTAAGTTGGAGATATTAGAGACTGCGGTCTTCTCTGGGCCTGCAAGTCTCTGCATGTGTGGAGCTTACATCCTATTGCACACGGGTAGGGGACACCCAGCTGAGGAAGTGTGACTGACACACTAGGAGGTAACAAACGCTCACGGAGAACACCCAGGCAGGACGGAGGTAGCGAGGTATGTTTGTAAAGAGCGCCCTCAGTCAGCGGAGGGCTGGCCTATCATACATGAAGCCTGCGTTTGAGTCATTCCGTGGATGCCTAGGGAGTTGAAGGTCAACTGGGCTACATGAGACCCTGTCTAAGAAGGAAAGGAAAGGAAGAGTTTGTACTGGATTAGCAGTGTGGCCATATTTGAGTAATAATGAGGTGGTGAGAAAATCCATCTTAGAGATTCTAGGTAGAAAAGTAGGTAGAGGGAGCCAGAGTGAATAGGGTCCGCATGGGAGCATGGCGGGGCGGTGAAGGAGGCAGAAGAGCAACGGAATGGTTAGGGGAAGGCTCTCCACCAAGGTGACTTCCTACTTGGATGAGAGGAGGCAAGGGTTCATTACATTGGCTGAGATGGAACTAACCAGGAGAGCAGGTTTGAAGGGAGAGGGCAGGAGCTCAGTCTTGGACATGTTCAGTGTATGATGCCTAGTAGATATCTGAATATAGCTGCTCAATAGGCATTCTGATAATGTTTATGGGTCCTTTTATGTTAAAATGAATAATGGTATTAAAACAGTATATTTGCTATTTTGAAATATGTTATGTTGTATTATCTTAATTTTTAACATGTTCAATCCTGGCAAAACTGGAGATAAATTAATTTGTTTTTGGCTTTGCTGCTACAGTTGATGGTACTTTCTTAGAGTTACACAGAGATGTCATTCCACTTTAGAAGTGGAAATGTAATTATGTAGTCTGAGTATTTTTACTTGCTTTCTATTTTAGGTTCTATTACTACTGGATTTTCAAGATTTTTTAATACAATTTTCCTTTGAATTATGATTTAAATATCAAAAATCTTTAAAAAATTTTTTAAAAAGGGAAATATTTTAGTTTTGGAAGTCAGAATGCCAAGGAAAAGGAAAAATCTTGGGGGAAATCCTTTGCGGAAGACTGCAAACTCTAAGGAGATTGTCGTGTCCCGTGTTGCTGGTCGTGAGGAGCCGGCCACTACTCTTCCTTCCGTGTGTGAGAAAAAAATTGAGCAGGAAGAGCTCTTCACCAGTATCTCAGAGATGTTCTCTGCTCTGGATCCTGATGTAGTTTATTTGATGCTTTCTGAATGTGATTTTAAAGGTGAGAAAAGTTTAGTTTGACTCTTTGCGTCTTGTAAGAAGACCTCATATTCTGTGCCACGGTGAATGCCAATGTAGAAAATGATATTATTATTTTATCACATGTTAAGTATCTCCCAGGGACAAGGCCTGTTTGTATCACTAGGGATGCGAAACATAAAGTAGATTCTACTATAAGGAAATGTACACTGTAGGTGTAAGATTCACAAATATAAATATAGTCCACATTTTACCCTCTCTTCTCTAGACTGGTTGGTGCTATTGACATCTTTAAGTTGTTTTTCTAACTTGTTAATGAAAAAATATGTATCTTACAGGGTAAGACTTTTTTGGGGAGGATTGAAAGTTTATTTTGTTGTTTGATATTGGTACAGACTTCAGTATAGGATGCTATAAACAACCTGTAATAAATTGTTTAGAAGTATGTTTGCAGGATTATCACCTGGTTGGTATAATAGTTTTTGGCTATGGTTATTATAAGATAAAATCATTCTAGATTTGAATGTCTTGATAATGCTGGATAAGCTTCTGATCTCAGTCATCGTGTGAGCTGTGCTGTGAGCATTTCTATCCCATCATGATAGATACCCAGGTCTTAGTCCTGCATTTGATGCTCAGAAACAATAGTAGTGATCTATTGAACATGTGTGCATAAAGCAGTGGGGGAGTTACTGCCAAGTCGTCTGTCCTAACACACTCATTTCTGTTTTTCAGGATCTTCTGTACACCTTCTTTGTAAATACTTGATGTAATGAATAGTTTGAGGATAGCATTGATGGCACTAAGGCATGCATTCTGCTCTTTAAGGCTTACCCCAGTGAAGGCGCTGGCAGTGCTCTTACAGGCTTGCTTTAGAGCCAGCTGTCTGTCTGTCTGTGCTGTTTCCCTAGTGGTCCAGTGAGTTGTATTTAATTATTCATTTCTGTCTGAGTTTTTCATGGGTACAGAGAGAGAACATTTCAGTGAACACAGCTGTTTTCTTCTGGCTTTTCTTAGTCCCAAGGCTTTACTGTCTGCAGCACAGGTTACAAATAGTTTTCCAGCCTTGAAAAGACACTGCAGTTTACCCAGCAGGGAGGTGAGCGGGTTGTAATACCTGCAGCGCTCCGCATTGCGGATCATTATTGTAAGATTTTAAAAGGAATAACTTGTGCCTTTTCTTTTTAAAATGGAGAATAATGTTGAATATTTTTATATTTGAGTTTTTCTTATATTTTATAAATTACTCATTTAGTTTTTAAGGTCGTTTTTAATGTCATAGTTTTAATTTTCCCCCCGCAATCTGTTTAAGACTTCCTTTTTTATAATAATTACCTTTATATTTTGGTATTTTTACTTATACTGCTTTTCATTATAAATATGCTAGTTCTTTAGCTGATCACTTAGGACTTCTGCGATGTAGCCTTTCTCCTTCTGTTTGCTTTGCTTCGGCGTGCCGGGCTTCTTGCCTCTGCAGTTTTGCTGTTCTCCTGACTGACCGCTCTGCCAGGTCTGCCCCTCCAACCCTCTTTATGTTTCTCTTAAGGGAACGTTAACGGGGTCTCACTAGGTGCCAGTCCCTGTACACGGCCCTTCTCACGGACTCTCATTTAACCCACAGCAGCCTCTGAGGTAGGTGCTTTTAGTATCCCCGTCTTACAAACACGGAGGTCTGCTTAGGGGAGTTAGCTCGCTTGCTTGAATCCGAATAGGCAAGTAGGTATTTACCGATGGTGTTTGACTCCAGAACAGAGCTGTGTCCTACAGTGCTGTGCCTTCCCCATGTCTGTCGTCCTTAAAACAAAAACAGGACACAACAGAAACAAAATAAAAAAAGGCATCCAAATTTCAAATGCTTAAAAATTCCTTTCTTTTCTTGGGGTGCCCATTATCAAATCGAGGGCCTGAAGCACGCTGGCCAAGGCCCCATGCACTGAGCAACGCCCACCTCTTCCGTGCCTGAGACCCGTGGCGTCAGACACACCACACCGGCCCTGGATCTGGGGGACTTGGGTCCAGTTCCTATACCTTTTTTGAACTTTTTTTTTTTTCTAGGATGATTGTTCTCATAGTGTGCATTACTTGAGGATTCAGTGAGGTTATCTATGTAATGCTCCCAGCCCACATGCTGTGGGTGGCAGTTTTCCACCCGTTACATTCCCTTAGAAAACAGAGTGTGACCTGTCAGACCCTGTCCGTTACACCCAGTCTTTCCCAGTCTTTTCTTCCTTCTGTTCATCACACAGAACCCTGCAAGCTAACTCTCCAACCAACTTCTCTGAATCCTTTAAACAGATTTTACCTCTTCTCTTCTCTTCTCTTCTCTTCTCTTCTCTTCTCTTCTCTTCTCTTCTCTTCTCTTCTCTTCTCTTCTCTTCTCTTCTTTTTGAGACAGATCTCGCTATGTAACTCTGTAACTCTGCTTGTCCTGGATCTCACTGTGTAGACTAAAACTGGCTTTGAATTGGACTTACAGAGATCCACCTGCTTCTCCCTTCCATGTGCTGGGGATTAAAGACAGTTTTGTATTTTCAAGCTTGGCTTTAACTTTTGTCCTATTGGCAACTTGATGTTTAGTCTTTTTCGTGCCAGATCATATATATCACTTTATGTGAAATCTTTATTCTCTTTTCCACCACTGTAGCATTTGCACATTATTAAAAAGTACACATCGTTTAATTTATATTATGAAATTATATTTTAGTGTTTGTGTCTTTATATTTGATTTAAACTTTACAAAATCCTTCATATCAAAAATTTGTCTTCATTTTTGTATGAGGTATTTCTGATGCGTATATTTTTTATACTGTGAAATTTGTGGTGTGGACTGTGTAAATGAACACGTTTACTAAGAGAATACCTACTTAAAATACTTAATCCTTAAAAGGATATCCAATAGATAAATAATTGTTGAATATATCAACTGACTTTAGGATCTTTCTACATGACCCTATCATATACAGTCTGTGTGTATACTCATTAAACTGTTAAATTTGTACTTGGCAGTAGTTTATTACAATGGAAAAGAACACTATTCCATGGCTCTGTCATTGATACTTCTCAAATGTAGATTTTGATATGTTACAGTAGTGTCATATATATCACTTTATGTCCTGGATGTCCTGGATACTGATACATTTTCAATGTATATATATATTTTTGTTGTTACTGTTATTGTTCTCATGCAGTTGAAAATGCCATGGATTGTTTGTTAGAATTATCTGCCACTGATGCCAAGAAGGAAGAATCGTCTGCACAAACTTCTGTTGATCGTGAGAGCAAGCCAGGGGCATCAGGAAGCACAGTAATGGAGTCGTGCTGTCCCGAAGACGAGAGCGAAGATTCAAAACTGGATTCATTTTTGGATATGCAGCTAACTGAAGACTTGGATTCCTTAATACAGAATGCTTTTGAGAAATTAAACTCTCCTCCGAATGACCAAGTATACCCATTCTCACCTCTGCAGGATGCTAACAGTTTTAACGACCCTTCCACCTTTATGAGTTCAGACTCAAGGGGTGTGACTTCTCTTCTTTCTGTACAAAATACGAGCTCAGACAGAGAGATTCTCAAACGTTCTGCTTCTTTGCTAGGTACAAACACACCGACCTCACCCTCAGTTTCGGATGAGCCTGAGAGCGGCACACAGAGTGGCACACTGGCCCTGGCAGGGCGTCGCCCGGAAGACTCTCCTCTCAGCAGCTCTGCAAAGCCAGCAAAGGACTCTGTTATGGGTTGTGGCAATTTTAGCCAAAGACAAAAAGATCCTTTAGAATCTGAGTATCCTAGTGTGCAGCATTCTCAAGCCCTTGTAGATTTGGGCAACAGTGAACCTCAGGTTCCTTCCAATCTCCCTCTGCACAATTCAGGGACTGATTTACCAGGGACAGGTGGGGATCAAAAGTCTGCTTCTGCACCTGACGTTTTTGTGCCGTCTGAAGGGTTCAGTTTCAAGCCGCACAAACATCCTGAGCTGCCCCCAAAGGGGAAGGACATGAACTACTGCCCGGTGCTCACCCCTCTCCCTTTACTCCTCCCACCCCCGCCCCCACCCCCAATCTGGAACCCGATGATCCCTGCTTTTGATCTCTTTCAAGGAAATCATGGCTTTGTAGCCCCTGTTGTGACCACAGCTGCACACTGGAGACCTGTCAACTACACGTTCCCACCTCCCATCATCTCCCACAACTCTCCAACCAAAGTGTGGAGAGGCAGCGAGGGGGCAAGCGCTTACCAGGTACAGGAGGCCCCAGCTTCACAGCCTGCGAGGAAGAAGACCACCTCCTTCGTCGGCTTAGTTCTCGTCCTTCTCAGAGGGCTGCCGGGCTCAGGGAAATCCTTTCTGGCAAGGTAGGAAGTTTTGTTGACATTTCTTAGAAAGTATAGTGCAAGGATTTTTACTGCTAATGTGAATATCCAGAACACATGATTAATAGCTCAATTTTTTTTTTTTTTTTTTTTTTTTTTTGCTATTTTGTTTGTTTGTTTGTTTTGAGGCAGGGTTTCTCTGTGTAGCTCTGGCTGTCCTGGAACTCACTCTGTAGACCAGGCTGGCCTTGAACTCAGAAATCCACCTGCTTCTGCCTCCCAAGTGCTGGGATTAAAGGCATGCACCACCACTGCCCAACTTTTTGTTATCTTTTAAAAGATAGCAATCTTCACCGGACTTTTTTTTTTTTTTGATTTTTGTTTTTTCTTTCTTTCTTTTTTTTTTTTTTTCCGAGACAGGGTTTCTCTATATAGCCCTGGCTGTCCTGGAACTCACTCTGTAGACCAGGCTGGCCTCGAACTCAGAAATCCGCCTGCCTCTGCCTCCCAAGTGATGGGATTACAGGTGTGCACCACCACCGCCCGGCCGGAAATTTTTATTGAATTCTTTTTTCTCATACAGTTTTGACAGACAGGAATAAAAAAAAAAAAAAGAAAAGAAAAAGAAAATTAAGGATAGTTTCAAGATCTGAGACTGTGAAATACTTTCTGTGGATGAAAGCTAATTTGATTAGGAGAAAGATGAGATTAACTTTGTTTATGGAGTGTAAAAACCAGACTTGAAAATAAGAAAAATCAGCCAGGCGTGGTGGCGCACGCCTGTAATCCCAGCACTTGGGAGGCAGAGGCAGGTGATTTCTGAGTTCGAGGCCAGCCTGGTCTACAGAGTGAGTTCCAGGACAGCCAGGACTACAACGGAGAAACCCTGTCTCGAAAAACCAAAAAAAAAAAAAAAAAAAAAAAAAAAAAGAAAGAAAAGGAAAGGAAAGAGGGCCTGCTTGCCTCCTTAGTTTCTCTCTAGAGTCCCTGGCCATTACATTTTTTTTCTGATGCAAAAGCAAGAGGTTTATTTTGGCCATTACATTTCAAGATGTATTTATTTGTTTTTTTTTTCCTTCTGAATTTGAATTTATTTTTGTAGCCATAGGCTATGTGTATGCTTTGAGCTAGAAGATCTTATATCCCAATCTGTTCTTACAGTCACTGTGTATAGCCAGATTCATGCATTTTCTGTACCTCCTGCCTCTAAACCCCACAAATGCTGGGATTACAAGTGTGTGCCATCATAGCTGATTTATGTGGTAATAGTGATCAAGCCCTGGACTCTGAGTATGGTAGAAATGTATTCTACCAATTGAACTATATCCCTAGCCCCAGTATAGCAATATAAAGTCATTTAGGTTATGCAGTTGTGTTTGTAAAATTAATGGGAACGACAGGAGTACTTACAAGGTAATAGATGTGTTGGGCTAGGCCTCGGGGCCTCAGAGTCAAAGTCAAATGCAGTTTTGAACAAAATAGGAGCATTTTCATAGAAATACGTGACTAGATAGACCTGAGTATGGTCCACAACATTAAATTAGCATGTGACATGAGGAAAATCTGATGTGAAAACAAGGCTTTTGGGTTTATTGGAAAGGTCATGGATGGGTACCGTTTTAAAAAAGTGTAAGTTTGTAATCTCCTGCCCCACCTTCCACTGGGATTCCTGGTGGCCTGCTGTACCCACACGGTGGCTTTGTACGAGCCCTGGAGATCTGAGTCTTCCCGCTTCCATGACAAGTGACCCAGCTGTCCCTGTGCGCTAACCGTCTCCCCGGCCTGCGATTACGGCCTTGTTTGCAGAGAGCTCATGTTTGCATGTTTGAAAGGAGATGGGCACCAGGTATGGCAGTCATGCCTGCAGTCTCAGCCCCCAGTGAAGGCTGAAAGATCAAGAGTTCAAGGCCATCCTGGGCTAGATAGTAAGTTTGAAGCCAGCTCAGGCTGTATGAGACTGTTTCATAAAACAAAGCAAAACTATTGCTGACTAATTTGTATGAAGCAAAATAGACTATCTTGGATTAGTTCCTTTGAAGAGTTGAACTTTTTGCTTAGAGAATTTCCAGAGAATTTGTTTGAATTTTATTGCTCCTTTAAATACTATGACTTGAATTTTTATTTGAATTATGATTACAAAAGGAGAGAATTTTAGAAGGAAAATTAATGATAATAATCCCTTTTGTCATTCCTAGGACTTTGCAAGAGGATAACCCAGGCGGTGTCATCCTCAGCACTGATGACTATTTTTATATAAACGGACAGTACCAGTTTGACGTAAAGTACTTAGGGGAGGCCCATGAGTGGAACCAGAATCGAGGTAAGAGCAGCTGCAGGGTCTGCTAATGTTATCAGCGGTCTAAAGAGAAAAGTTTTCTTCAGTATTTGTGGTTTTTTGTTTTTTGTTTTTTGTTTTTCAAATTTTACAGGGTTTTTGTTTGGTTGGTTTTGCTTATTTTTTTTAAAGATTTATTTATCTATGCAGTGGTCTGCCTGCAGGCCAGAAGAGAGCACTAGATCCCATTACAGATGGTTGTGAGCCACCATGTGGTTGATGGGAATTGAACTCAGGGCCTCTGGAAGAGCAGTCAGTGCTCTTAACCGCTGAACCATCTCTCCAGCCCCATATTTGTGGTTTTTGAGGGACAGAGACCTTTGCTTACTTATGTTTTGTGGTACTTACACATGCCACACAGATGTGTTGCCGCAGAGCCATCACTGGCCCCAGCCCTAAAGAATAATCCTAAATAATCCCAGCAGGCCAGGAGGCAGAGACAGGTCAGTTAAGTTTGAGGAACAGGGACATGTGTCTAATTCCCAGCACCTACATAAAAATTAGACAAGGCAGCTTGTGTGTGATCTTACTGCTGGGGAGGCAGAGGCAAGTGGGCTTCTGTGAGGCTCAGGCCATCGATCTACATAGAGAGTTCCAGGACAGCCAGCTCTCCATAGTGAGATCCTAACTCAAACACGCACACGCGCACGCACGCACACACGCACGCACGCACGCACACACACAAGTACAGAGAGAGAGAGAGAGAGAGAGAGATTTCTATAAAGTAATAAAACATTTTTTCAAGTTAATTTTTGTAAGAGGATTAGAATATATGACAGTGTTTAGGTTTTATTTAATCAGCAGGGATCCTATAAGAACTAAATCTTTTCTACTAGTGTCTCACTAGCTAAAGAAAGTTATAGCTGTCTGGTTGTCTGGTGAGCTCTAGCTTTTCTTTCTTCTCTTCACTTCCCTTTCTTCCCCTCCCCTCCCTCCCTCCTCCAAGGCCTTTGTTTGAAGCTGCCAGGCTTTTGTCTTAAGGCCAGAGGGTAAAGAGGAAGCTGGCCATCTTGGAAATTAGCCCCTGATTGCCTAGCCAGGGCCCTCTCTGTCCTACCAGCCTGCAGGGAGTCTGACTCCAATGCTTCACCACCATGCCTGGTCTATATTTAATGTTATGTCCTTTTGTATTGTGTTTTTCAGCAAAAGAAGCATTTGAGAAGAAGGTTTCTCCAGTAATCATAGATAACACAAACCTCCAAGCGTGGGAAATGAAGCCATATGTTGCTTTGGTTTGTACCTAAGTTTATAATACCGAGTTTGGAGTCACTGAGAGGATGTCTGTTCACAAGTGACTCTCCAGCACTTGAGGGTATCTTGCTTTGCCATGAACTGAGTTTCTCTGGTCTTCAGTGAAATGAGAAGAGTGAGACTGAGTATGGCTGAGCTTTCCCTGCAGCTGTCTTCTCAGCTGTGAGGAGAAGCTGCTCAATGTCCCCTCCCCTCCCCTCCCCTCCCCTCCCCTCCCCTCTCCTCCTCTCCCCTCCCCGCCCTCCCCTCCAGTACTCTTCTGCCCCCTCCTCTTTTCTTTTCTCTTTACATAAAAACGAGTTTTAGTTCCCAGGTTATATCAGTAATGGCTGTTGGGCTTTAAGCCAAGTATCTACTCTGGAGTGCAGGACTCTTGTTTTCTCTACCATTGAGTCTTCTGGGTGTATCCCTGTGCATGCATGGTGTATAACTGTGTGTGTGTGTGTGTGTGTGTGTGTGTGTGTGTGTTTTGCCATCTTCCATTGTTTCCATTATGCCAGCATTTATGCTTCCATGCCCACAGCCTGAATTTATGCTTCCTTAGTTGAATGCATATCGGATTCTTTATATCTTCGGCACCAGGCTGTGGTTTATCTCATTTGTTTTACTATTGGTATGGCTCTGGGGGGTCACTCAGATTGACCAGTCTCACAATAAGTTTTAACAAATAGAGGCTTTATTAAATATTGTCCGGGACCGTGGACACTGGCCTGACTGTACCTGAGACTCCTGTTCAGAGCCTGGCTCCAAATTACATTAGATGGGCTTATGAAGGCCAGACCCAAGGCTGTGTACTTCCTGCCTTCATGCAGTCAGAGGCAAGCGCTCATCCTGGCATATGTCCTGCCTCCATGCGATCAAGCACACATCCTGTGCACTTGGGGAAACCAAGCTTGTTTAGAGGAGCAAACACAGGTGGTTTGTTATCTTACATGACCAGAAGCCCCCAGCATCCCATGAAGTGATCTGTCCTTAGGCAAGTAGGACTTACAGGTAGAGGCATTTTGTTTTATAGATCTCTTAAGCACAGTAAACTTAGAGCATAATATTGGCCATCACATTTACTGCACTTGAACTATTTTTTAAGCTTAATTCTTTACCATTCTGGGGAAAAAAAACCTTTTGAAAGCTGTGCATGGTGCTGCACACCTTTAACTCCAGAGCTAGGGAAGCAGAGGCAGGTTGATCTCTGTGAGTTCAGGGCATAGGCTGTTCCTGAGAGCGGCGGCTACATAGAGAGCTCCAGCTCAGCCCCCCCCCCCCATGTTCTTCACTACAGGAGTAGTAGACTTTACTTTAGTTCTTTGGAACCTGGAGTCTGCTTTGCTTTCCTGCCGTCACTAACATACTCAGCTTTGGGGTAGGCTGAGTCCTGTGAGACCACTCTGTACAACTTCACATAGTTTTCTTGTTCTCTTAGAAAGTTTTGGGATGTCTTTTTCTTTCTTTCTTTCTTTCTTTCTTTCTTTCTTTCTTTCTCTCTCTCTCTCTCTCTCTCTCTCTCTCTCTCTCTCTCTTTCTTTCTTTCTTTCTTCTCTCTCTCCCTCTCTCCCTCTCTCTCTTTCCTTCTTTTTTGAGACAGGGTTTCTCTGTGTAGCCCTGGCTGTCCTGGAACTCACTCTGTAGACCAGACTGGCCTCGAACTCAGAAATCCACCTGCCTCTGCCTCCCAAGTGCTGGGATCAAAGGCGTGTACCACCACTGCCCGGCTGTGATGTCTTTTCTTTGTGTGTGTGTGTGTGTGTGTTTGCATATTATGTTCCTGTGCATCATTTGCATGCAGCAGTCCACAGAGGCCAGAAGTAGGTATTGAATCATGGCACTGGAGTTGGAAGTGGTTGTGAGCTGCCCTGTTGGTATTGAACTGACCCGAGTCCTGTGAAAGACAGCCAGTGTCTGAGCTGCTGAGCCCTGTCCCCAGCCACAGCACTTTCCAAAGTAGAAAATAAAGAGTTCCAATTGTTTCGTTTCTGATCTCCAACTCTTTTGTAGTCTGTAATTTTTTTCTTTCTTTTTTTTTCCAAAGCTAGGATATCACTTCATAACCCAGGCTGGCCTTGAACTTGTGATCTGTTTTGTCTGTTTTAGTATCTTGAGTGCTGGAATTACAGAATGCTATGCTATATCCAATTTTTTTTTCTTATATGATTGAAAATATAAAACTTCCTTTCCAGTATTGATTTCTTTCTTTTTTTTTCTTTTTCTTTTTCTTTCTTTTTTTCTCCCCCCCCCTCCCCCGAGACAGGGTTTCTCTGTGTAGTCCTGGCTGTCCTGGAACTCTGTAGTCCAGGCTGGCCTCGAACTCAGAAATCCACCTGCCTCTGCCTCCTAAGTGCTAGGATTAAAGGCGTGCGCCACCTTCCCCACTCAGTATTGATTTCTTGGTTCTTCCTAACTTTACTCAGAAATATCTAAGAGACGCCTGCTTCTCACAGTGTGTCAGACTCGCTGTTTCTTCATGCAGACTTGGATAAAAGATGAGGCTAGGTCAAAAGTGTTAAGTTAGATCAAAGAGCAAGTCTCAGGCACTGCATTTTGAGCAGAGGTGTGGTTGAAAAGGATGTTCTAGCTAGCCTTGCAAAACAACATTGGAGAAAACAACCCTTGTGACAGCCCGCTGGCTTGATGGGAGGAAGGCAGGCATGCAGAGTGGAGACAGTAGGGGAGAGGGAGTCAGGGCTGGCAGGTACTCTGAGACACTCTGCCTCTGCCTCCTGAGGGTGGGGCTTGTTTTTATTTTTAAACAAAGAAGATCTGGCTGGTGTATGGAAAGTAGAATACAGTGGGACAAATAAGTGTATGATATTTACATATTATGGAGTTAGTTGAAGAGAAAGATCATGATGCCACAGGTGGGATTCCTGAGGAAGGACAAGTGTAAAAGATGGCTGGAGTAGTCACACTAGGCTCTGAAACGTGGACTGAGCAGTTGATGGCCATTGAATGTGAAGGAGGACTTGGCTGCTCCTAGGTTTATGGTTTTGTTGTAGATGTGGGGGGGAGCGAGCAGCCGGAGACGTGGGAGTTAGCTGTGACCCTTCTGGGTTGAGCTTTCTGGCTTTGCTGCTTGTTTTTGTGTTTGTTCTCCAGTGCTCAGACCCCAGTGTGCCCAGCCTCCTGTTCTTTCTTGGACTAGAATCTCCTGCCTGGCAAAAATCTATGTGTCCCCTTTCTCAGCTTGGGTGTTTCTCACAGGAGACAGAACTTCTTAGTAAGACCGAGGCGTGGTGGTGCGTGCTTGTAATTCCAGCTTTTCTACAATGTAAGTTCAAGGCCAATCTAGGCTACTTGAGACTTTTTCTCAAATGCAGCGGCAGCAGCAGGGGTAGTTGCTACCCCTTGCAGTAACATCTGCTGTTTCTTTAAAAGAGAGCTGAGAGCAGAAGCTTAATCAGTTGAGCCTGCTGACCAGCTAGCTTACCAGTGAGGCGGCTTTATTTTTAATGTGATAGTCTATAAAATTGCATTTAATTTTATGGAAAATCATTTACATTCTTTTTTTTTTTTTTTTTTTTTTTTTTTTGTCTTTTCTGTAGTCTCAAAAGCATAAATATAAGGTCCTTTTCCGGGAACCAGACACATGGTGGAAATTCAAACCGAAGGAACTTGCAAGGTAAAGCCTGGTTTTTTTCTCTATAGCAGTGATCCAAAGTTTGTAGTAAGAACTTTTTCCTTTATAAATGATGAATGAAACAAAACTGATTAGATTTTGGCTTGTCCACTTAAAAGTTGATAACATTATGTACCGTGAATGTTTTCGACAGTGTTAAATAATTATTTAACTTATCTCCTGTGTGTGTGTGTGTGTGTGTGTGTGTGTGTGTGTGTGTGTATGCGTGTGCATATGAATGTGTGTACCCACCCATCTGTCATGTCACTGTGAAGGCTGGAGACATTCTTTCTGGAGTAAGTTTCCTCCTGCTCAGGGAATAAACTCATACCATCAGGTCTCCTCGCAAGCACTTAGCCCAGTCAACCATCTTGATGGCACTTCCTTGTCCTTGCTTTTATGAAGAGTTGGGAAATTTATTATATTTTATAATAAATAGCCAAGGAATTTCAGTTGTCTTATGTTGTCAGTTGTATACTTCCTTGTAATAATGTGTTAATATTTAAAACTAAAAAAGACCCTGGAGTTGGTACTCTTGAGCCACGTGTCCACTGAAGGCAAGGGACTTGTCGTTTCTAGAGTCCTGGGGGGGAGGGTGGTGGGGGAGATGGAGAGTCGCAGGTATTTCAGTCTCCTGCCCTGCTCTTTATTTGGTTGCTTGTCTTGAATTTAAAAATGTTATTTTTAAGAGATGAACATAGATTGTTTTTTTCCTTAGTGCTCTGAAGATTTAATTTAATTTTGGATAGTTTCTTTGAATAATTTGAATTAACTCAATACAAATTAAAGGACAGTCTGACTTTAATATATTTACAGTGTTGTATGACTATCACCACTGTCTAATTCTGAAACATTTTCACCTTTTCACAAAGAAGTCATACCCCAGCAGTTCCTCCCTCTTTGGCAGTCTCCACTGTGTTTTCTCTGTAGGGTGTTTTCTAGTCTGGACAGTGAACCGTGGAGTCTTTTTCTCTGGCGTCTTGCTCTGAAGGTGTTTTCAAGGTTTATTATCTGTGTTGCAGCATGTCACATCCAGTATCTTTTAATTGTTTTTTCATGTTTCTGGGTTTGGTTTCCTGTATTTGTTTGGAATTTTTGCATTTGTGTAGATGCACACAAATGCACAAGTGGTAGCGCTCTGCCTACCACTGCCTCCTGAGGGCCTGTGTCACTGCAGCTAGCTTCAGTAGTTTCTTCTTGAATGTTCCATACTTGCCTAGTGAGCATGTGTATTGGGGGCTCGTGAGAGAGTTCAGTAGGCAGTCACCTGAGGCTTTGCGGGTTTGTGTTTGATCCCTAGGGTTCACATGGGGGAAGAGAGAAGCAGTTCCTGTAGGTTGTCTTCTGACCTCCACCTGCATGCTGTGGCATGTATGCACTCATACAACACATACATGCATGCAGAAGTGTCCCCACCCTGAAGTGGTTATGTTGTATTTAGATGCTCTCCAGCAGTACTTAGCAGTTCTGCTTCCAGAGTGTTCTGTACCTTTCTGTGCTTGCTTTTCTTTTGTTTGGTCTTGTGGGCTAATATTTGGACATGGTGGCGAACTCTTCCAATGTGAGAGAGACAGTGTGAGTCCCTCTGCTAGAATGCCCGTCAGTCTGTGTCGTACCACTGTGTCTACTTTATAGATTTGGAGGGTGGTTAATGAGATTTGTAAGTGTATTGACATGTTTGTTTGACATTACCCTAATTAACTGGACTTTATCACTTCCCAGTGATTTTTCTTTTGTCTTTAAGACAAAAGCTTTAAGACAAAAATAGCTTTTGCTAGAAAGTCTGGTTTGTTTAATTAATAGAACTGTACCAGCATCCTTTTAGTTAATTTTGGAGAGTGTTTCTCTTTTCATGCTTTTACTGTCAATCTTTTAATATCCTTGATGTTTATGTATTTATTGCACCTAGTGTGGCTTGTTTCTGTCTCTTTATGTATGTATGTGTGTTTGTGTTAGGGGACAGAAGTTTGCAGGTCTCCTGTGGCCCAGGCTAGCCTTGAACTCCTGATCTCCTGCCTCCACTTTCAGTTGTTAGGCTATCAGGCAGATGCCGGGATCCTCAGGCCCGTCCTGGCTCCCGCTGCTGAGCTGCCCTCGTGGGTGCTGTGCGCTCAGCCAGCTACAGTGGCCGCCTTCTCTGCTCACTGCGTTTGGTGCTCGCTGTTCCTCTTTAGGATGAGTGCTGGGTTTGTTTCTGTTTTTTTTTGAGACGAGGTCTCACTGTGTAGCCTTGGCTGACCTAGAACTCAACCATGTAGACCAGGCTGTCCTCAAACTCACAGAAATCCACCTGCCTCTGCCTACCAAGTGATGGGATTAAAGTCATGTGCCACCAGGCTTGACTAATATGATTATTAGAAAAAAAATGTATGTGAAGTTTTGTTCTCTCATCATATTTTAGAAAATTTAGGTAAAATTTAAGTTTGTTTTCTTCTATACCAATTTCTAAATTATGTATACTTTGTTTATATTTTTAATTGGCCACCTTCCGTGTTTCACTATGCAAAGCTTAACTCCAGAGTAAAATCATTTTCTTTGCCTTCCTATTTACAAACACAAGGGCTTGATAACACTCACTTGTGATAGTTCCTCATGAGTGTACATGATATTATGTGACTTATACACAACTGTTTGTTTTGTTCAACTCTTTTCTTTGTGGTTCATTTTTCCATTGCAACAGAGCCCTTTCTTTAATCTGAGAGTTTGTCCGCCTGGTATTTACCTTTAAACTTTCTTTACAGTAAGAGTTTGTTTATGTCAAACTATTTCTTAAGTTTTCCTTTGAAAATATTTTTAACATTCTTCATTCTTATAAGGCACTTATTTTATATATTCTGGGCTGTCAGCTAGTTTCTGTTGCTGAAAGTAACATTTATGTTTTATTTCTATTACTGTTGCTAAGTCTCATTCTAATCATTTGTTTCTATCTATATGACTAGCCATATTTTTTAATTTCTAGATTAATGTCATCTCCTTTATCTTTGAGTGACAATTTTAGCAGATGTCTCTAGTTATGGATTTCTTTTTTTTTTTTTTTTTTTTTTTTTTTTGGTTTTTCGAGACAGGGTTTCTCTGTGTAGCTCCGGCTGTCCTGGAACTCACTCGGTAGACCAGGCTGGCCTCGAACTCAGAAATCCGCCTGCCTCTGCCTCCCAAGTGCTGGGATTAAAGGCGTGCGCCACCAACGCCCGGCCCTGGATTTCTTATTCTGTTACCTTGCTGGACTCCTGAAGTGACATGGGTGTCATTCATCAGTTCTAGAAAATTCTCAGCATTTATCTTTAAACTGCCTTTGTCCCATCTCTCTCTTCTCTTCTTCAGACTTGAAACAGTGGTATTCTGGACCT
Source organism: Apodemus agrarius (assembly GCA_964023405.1). Lineage (NCBI taxonomy): Eukaryota > Metazoa > Chordata > Mammalia > Rodentia > Muridae > Apodemus > Apodemus agrarius. The sequence goes on along the minus strand of OZ030016.1, from coordinate 41,891,389 downwards.
TTTTTTTTTTTTTTGCTTTGGCCTCTATGTCTATGTTTCTTAACCTCTCTCATATTTTCTATCTCTTTGCTTCTCTGTGATATGAAACCAGACAAGATCGAGGTAGGTAAATATGAAAGCCATATTTACCCAAGAGGCAAACGCTAATATTAGCCCTGGAATTCAGATATAAAGCCTTGAATCCAGACTAAGTTAAGAGAGTTACAACTGAGATGCTTTCATTAAGAAACAAACCCAAGGGGGATTAAAGCATATTATCCTACTTCCTGGCAGTGCAAATCCAGCAAGTGCCCTCAGTCTGAGACTTAAAGGGTTAACTAACTGAAAGTTCACTAGCAAAAACACAGATGAATGAGCAAGACTGGAAATGCAAATAATTAACTTCATATCTGGACGTCCAGAGACTTAATATGCTAGGAATTCAAAAATATTGTTTGAACCTAAAATGTAATAAAATGTGTTTGTTTTAATTTAGTTGGGATCTGGTTTTATTATAACAGGAAGGCACTCTGGGATATTTACTCAGAGTCTCTATAGTGGGATACTTACTGCTCAGAGTTAATACTTAATTAAAACCTTTAAGTGATGACAATCATTGTTTTATGAATTTTTCCCCCAGAGTTTTAAAACAATTTCTTTTAAGGTCATTGAATCCTTTCTCCTGAATTAATAAAGAATATCTGCAAAAATTATATAGTATATTTAATAGAATGGCAATTAAAAGAGCCTGGCTAGGTTGGGTGTGGTGGTATAATCCCAGCACTTAAAAATCTGAGGCAGGAGGATCCCAAGTTTCAGGTCATCATCCGCCTAGGCTTCATAGCAAGACCACATCTTAAAACAAATGAAAACAAACCTTTCAAAACAAAACGAGATGAACTTAGGACTAGACAGCACACGCTGTGTAAGGCAAGGCCTCTGTTCTCCACTCACATGAGGCGTGTCATTGATGGTGGTTGGGATGTAGCTCAGTGCTGACGTGCTTCCCTTGCACGCACGTGTCCTGAGTTCAGTCCCCAGCGCCGCAGAAAAGGATTTCTGGACTTTGTGTATTCTTTTTTTTCCTTTTCTTTTTGGTTGTCAACCTTCTTCCCACCTTTCTCTTCCCGGGACTTTTCAGGCGTAATATTCATGGAGTAAGCAAAGAGAAAATATCAAGAATGCTGGAGCACTATCAGCGCTTTGTTTCCGTGCCGATAATCATGAGTTCCTCAGATCCGGAGAAAACCGAGCAGATTGAGTTGTGTGCATACGCTTGTGAAGACAGAAATCCTAGGTGGGTTAAACTATTACATGCAAAAAAATGCAGTATGGAGCTATGGCTTCTTTTTTAATGATAGCTTTGAAGACTTGAAATCACTGCTGATAAACTAAAAATAAAGAGGTTTTACTTTTTATTTAAATTAAACAGTTTCACCTGAAGTCAGCTGAGGATGCCAGCAAGAGAAGGGAGAGAGAAGTGAAGGGTGCTTTTCCTCCCCTTCGAGCTGAGGGTTGTGATCTGCAGTTACACAGTCCATACACTTGTCTTTTTTAAGTATTTTTCTTTTCTCTTAATTGTTTTTGTGTATATCCATGTTACTTTTATTTTTTATTTTTTATTTTTTTAAAGGTTTTAGTGGCCGGGCGGTGGTGGCGACCGCCTTTAATCCCAGCACTTGGGAGGCAGAGGCAGGCGGATTTCTGAGTTTGAAGCCAGCCTGGTCTACAGAGTGAGTTCCAGGACAGCCAGGGCTACACAGAGAAACCCTGTCTCGAAAAACCAAAAAAAAAAAAAAAAACCAAAAAAAAAACAAAAAAAAACAAAAAAAAAAAAGGTTTTAGTGAATGTACTCTTAAGTTTTCACATAGAGAATTCAGTTAGTATTAGATGTGATTTTACTTGGAAAAGCTTAATGGGAGAGTTGGGTCTTAGAGAATTCCTCAGATAAAGGAAGATGACCTGATAAACTGAATAAGAAAAAATGGTTAAAGTTGAAAGTATAATCCTATGAGTTGGAAACTAACATCCAGGATGATTTTAAAACATTTAATAAATGACATCTTAAATGACAGCTCCTTTTTTTCCTCCCTTCCCCTTCCCCTCCCCCTCCCCCTTCCCTTTCCCCTCCCCCTCCTTCCCCTTTCCCCTTCCCTCCCCTCCCTCCCATCCCCTCCCCTCCCCCTCCCTCCCTCCTCCCCCTCTTCCCCTCCCCTCCCCAAGATAGGGTTTCGCTGTGTCTCTGGCTGTTCTAGAACTTGCTTTGTAGACCAGGCAGCCTTGAACTCACAGAGACCTACCTGTCTCTGCCTCCAAGTTTTGAGGTTAAAGGTCTGTGCCACCACCGCTTGGCTTCTTTAGTTTTTCTTAATCATGTAAATTATGTTGTGTTACTGCTCTAGTTAGTAACTTGACCCTGGGGTGAAGACTGGAGTCTCACGTAGTAGGCAGCGTATATTCAGGGCATCAGGTAATTTATATTCTGAGGGGGTGTTAAGCAAAGTTCACTTGAGTTCCAGTTGCATAGAGTAAACCTGTTCTTGAATAATAATTACAGAATCACGATGGGTAGGCCCACTCCTGTTTACCACATTCCAAATGCGGCCCATGTGCTGGAGGAAGAGCGGTCCCAAGGCTGCTGTCTGCTTGTTCTCACAGGCTCGCAGGGATCTTGTATAGCTTGACTCGAGGACCATGTTCTGACAGCATTGGTTTTGAGATCCTGTAAATAGGTGGTTCTCAACCTACCCAGTGCTTCTACCTTTCAGTTCATTTCATGTGGTTACCCCCAGCCATAAAGTTACTATTGCTACTTCATAATAGCAATTTTGCTTCTGTTATGAATTGTATTATAAATATGTTTCCCAATGGTGAAACCCTGTGAAAGGGTCAACAGAGGTTGTGACCTACAGGTTGAGAAATAAAACTTTCTTTCTGGGAAATGTAGACCCGCTGTAACATATGCTGAGCTGTGGGTGTGAAGGACAGCCAGCAGGTAATGCCCTCCCCGTGAGCACATCAGAGCCTTCGCTGAAATGACCAGCATGTCTCGCTGTGACTGACAGCTGAAGGGGACTGTCCACCTGAAGATGGCTTGTCCGCTTCACATGGTGTTCCACGTTGCTAAAGAATTGTGTTTGTGTTATTTCGGGAAAGGTTAAGAGTAGTTCTTATGTTATTTCTTCCACCAGTCTAGAGATTGAACTCACGGCCCCGTTTGTTGGGCTAGTGTTCTGCCTCTGAGCTCTGTTGTTGAGTTATATATTCCCATCCCAGCTTTGATAATTTTCGTGTAATCTAATTTTAAATATTTAGAATAAATGCTGAGTGCTGTTGGCTGCATGTTCTTTAATTTAAAGCACAGCATTAATCGCACCGAGGAAACGTTCTTACCATACTTGAAATGTCTTGTAGCCCAAGAGACAGTGAAGCCGTTATCTCTGCAAAAGAAGACAGTGTCTCATCTGCATCTCCGAAGCACTTAGAGTTAACGGAAGAGAAGACCCTTGAAGTGGCCACGCAAGGAGTGTCGCCTGCGAGTGACCCCCCACTCCCTCCTCCCGGCTTAAACAGAGGAAGAAAGGAGTTAGGTGACAGGAGTCATGACGGTCATAGCCACTTCTTTCAGGAAGCCCCATGCACCTATTTTCCTAGCCCTGAAAGCAAAGTTCAAGTCACAGATAGAATTGAGAAGGAACAAGAGACGATGTCTGAAAAGGAGCCGTCTGACGCAGATGCCTGGAATCCTGCAGAGGGAGTGTCCCCAAATGGCTACTGCACTGAGGATGGGCAGGAAGCCTGCGAGCTCGCAGGTGCAGCCACACTCGCCGCCTCCTCCTCGCCTCCTGACATACTGGAAGAAAGAACGGCAGGAAAGACCAAGACCATTGGAAAACAAAAAAGCAAATCATCTTTGGAAAAATTCCCCAAACATGAGCTATCAAATTTTGTTGGTGACTGGCCAGTTGATAAGACAATTAGCCAGAGAACCAAAAAGTACCGGAAAACTGAAAAAGGTTTATCTGTACAAAGTGACAAAAAATGTAATCGCTCACAGTCCCACAAAGTATTAGATACTAGGGTATCTGTGAATACAGATCCTATCCAGCCCCAAGGATCTCCACATGGGAATGATGATCTTCCCGAAGCCCCCAGTAGCTATCACTACGACCCTTACAAAAGCACTGAGCAAACCTCATTCAGCACTGTGAGCGACTGGCCCGCATCTGCCTCCTTAGCTCAGAGAGAGCACAGGTCGAGAATGCCAAAAGCCGGCTTAAGTGAACCCAGCATAGAATTTGGAACGAATGACAACCTGGGTGAAATACCCTTCTATCCAGCACATGAGGCCTACTGGGGGACAAGCCCTGAAGAGCTGAAGACGCTGAGTTCTAGCCTTCGGAGTTCTGAAATGCAGCCCAGTAAGCCAGCTCTCGAGCATCGCCAGGCGGCCCTGAGGCAGGCGGCCCCCGGCCAGCACACACTGCCCCTCCCCTTCCCCGGCAGTGCGGCGCCTCTTCCTGGAGTGGTGGGTCCCCGATCTCTAACAGAGTTCCCAGTGGGGGTGTCTGGAATTGTCTCTGGAATAGATACAGGCACTTGTACCCAGACTGAGCCCCAAGATTTTGCTCTCTTGTGGAAAATAGAAAAGAATAAAATTAATGTTTCAGATTCTGTCAAAGTGTTGACAGGAAGATTAGATGGGTTTAAGCCAAAAGATTTCATTCATAATAGAAAATTAAATATTCAAGAAACAATTCCATATAGAGTAATGCATGACAAGAGTACATTCGTTGAGGAAAGTGAGCTTACCAGTGCTGATGAATCTGAAAATCTTAACATCCTTTGCAAACTGTTTGGATCCTTTTCCTTAGAAGCCCTGAAAGATTTATATGAGAGATGTAATAAAGACATCATTTGGGCCACAAGCCTCTTGTTGGACTCGGAGACTAAACTGTGTGAGGACCCTGCGGTTGAGAGCCCCCCCAGGGCACACAGCGAGTCCCAGGTTGGGCCGTTTTCCATGGGCTTGGATTTGAAGATTACTAGCCACGGGGGAACCTCAGAAGAGTCCAATTCTTCCCTTTCAGAATTTAGTCCGGGAATTGGTATCAGGAACACCTGTGCACAGTCTGCTGGTGACCCAGAGAGGGGGAACTTGGAGCAGGAAGGGATAAGAGCTATAAATCCTGAAAATCCCAACTTAATAACCAGAATATTCCCTAATACCACGGTAAATGTAAAGAGTAATAGTGAAGCAGCGCCTGGCTGCCGGGCCGAGCTGTCCGGAGCGTATGCCTTTCAGCAGCCTCTCCCTCTTCCTCCACCGTCCTATATCCCCAACGATGTTAGTGAGGTAGAAAACCATCTAGGAGTGACAGAGACCAGAGACAATATTCATTCTTTTCTAAATTTATCTGATATTATAAACTCAGCAACAAGCACTTCAAATCCTGAATTAAATGAAGATGTTTATCTTACTGGCTCTTTGGAAGTAAAGAAAAATGAAAATCTTCCTAAGGATTATGTGAAATTTTCGAACATGGAAGAATTTACCAATGAAGATAAACAGGAAATGGAGAAAAATCTAATGGCAGGAACTGGTTGGTCAGCAGGAGTTAGTGAAGAGGGGAAAACTGAGGTATTGACTCCTGCGCCAATGACAGCCAAATCTCTGACCATAGACTGTCTGGAGCTGGCATTACCCCCCGAGCTGGCTTTCCAACTGAACGAGCTATTTGGCCCAGTTGGTATTGATTCAGGTAAGGAAAAAGGAAAGTGTGTGTGTGTGTGTGTGTGTGTGTGTGTGTGTGTGTGTGTAAATGGCATATAGTTTCTATTTCAGTTGCAATTTTTGTTGGCTGAATGTATCTGATTGTCACATAATTTTACATAGTGCCTTATTTTTGACATAACAAGTTTTTAAAGTATTTAAAACAATTTGAAGTAGAGAATATTTACATAGAATTTTAAATTTCAATATATCCATGAACATGTTGCAAGTTTTCCTGGTACTTACCTTATATGTATTTGCAAAAGTGAACTTTTGGAAAAAGAGTTCCTTGGTGCTATTTCTGATAGATTAAGGCAGGAATTAATTTCCACTTACTGTTATGGGAAGTCTCATCTAGAGGAATGTATTAAATTATTGGGGCATGTGATAACTTAAATAGATTCATTATGAAGTTTTGCATGTTGTACCAATTAAGTATGAAAACAATGAATGGCATAGAACATAAAAATATTCCAAGTAAATAGAAATGTGATAGTAATTAATGACGAAGTTTAACATGGTCTGTTAACATCTGCAATGTGCGATGAGTAATGGTTGTATTTTTTTCTTTTTGTTCTTCACAAGGGGCTCTAACAGTTGAGGACTGTGTGGTTCATATAGATCTGAATCTGGCTAAAGTGATTCATGAGAAATGGAAAGACTCTGTAATGGTTGGTAACTTCCTCGTGTGAAGACCCCATCCCCCATCCCTCCATCCCCCTTTCCTATATATATATTATATATTATATTATATATATATTATATATATTATATTATTATATATATTATATATTATATTATATTATATAATATTAATATATATTATATTAATATATATATTATATTATATATATATTATATATATTATATATATATATATATGCATGCATGCAGATGTTCTTTTTGTTTTTTTACTCTTTACATGCAATAGTGTTTTGCCTACATGTATATCTATATGAGGGTGTAGATCCCCTGGAACTAGAGTTATAGACAGTTTGCATTTGGATTCTGGGAGTTGAACCAGGGTCCTCTGGAAGAGCAGCTAATGCTCTTAACCACTGAGCCATCTCCCTAGCCAACATAGCTATTCTTAGTAATTTTATTGGTATAGTTTGATTACCGATAGCCTGCAGCCTTGGTCGCCATTCTCTTTGCTAATCCTTGCTCTCTGCCTCTGTGTTCAGGAGCGGCAGAGACAGGAGGAGGTTTCTCGAGGCAAGTGCTCGCAAGGTGAGGTACATTTTACACTTTGCCTTGATGTTGAAATGTTGACTGCATAGTTTTAATTCATTCTAAATGTACTTCCATAAAATATGTTACCCAAAGATTTTTTAAAAGTGTGTGCATTTTTGTGTGTGTATGTGTGTGATGGAGAGTGTATGTGATGGTGTTTGTGTAGAGCTCAGAGGGAGGTTTGTAGGTTTCTCCTTCTACCATGTGGATTCTGGGCATTGACCTCAGGTAGTCAGTTTGGCAGCAGATGTCTTTACTCACTATGTCCCCAAGAATTTTGGTTTACAAATGAAAAAATAACCTCGTGTGTGTGTGTGTGTGTGTGTGTGTGTGTGTGTGTGTGTGTCCCCAAGAATTTTGGTTTACAAATGAAAAAATAACCTCGTGTGTGTGTGTGTGTGTGTGTGTGTGTGTGTGTCCCCAAGAATTTTGGTTTACAAATGAAAAAATAACCTCGTGTGTGTGTGTGTGTGTGTGTGTGTGTGTGTGTGTCCCCAAGAATTTTGGTTTACAAATGAAAAAATAACCTCGTGTGTGTGTGTGTGTGTGTGTGTGTGTGTGTGTGTGTCCCCAAGAATTTTGGTTTACAAATGAAAAAATAACCTCATGTGTGTGTGTGTGTGTGTGTGTGTGTGTGTGTGTGTGAGAGAGAGAGAGAGAGAGAGAGAGAGAGAGAGAGAGAGAATGGGTATTTTTGTTTTTTTATTTTTTGTGTAGCCCTGGCTGTCCTAGAACTTGCTTTAGACGAGACAGGCTGGCCTTGAACTCACAGAGATTGCCCTGCTTCTGCCTCCGTAGGGCTAGAATTAAAGGTGTGTGTCACCACTGCCCAGCAAGAAATCCTTTTTTTTTTTTTTAAGATTTATTTATTTTAGGTGAGTACACTGTGATTGTCTTTATACGAACCAGAAGAATACATTGGATCCCATTACAGATGATTGTGAGCTATCATGTGGTTGCTGGGAATTAAACTCAGGTTGTCTGGAAGAGCAGTCAATGCTCTTAACCTCTGAGCCATCTCTCCAGCCCAAGAAATCCTTTTTAAAAAAACTTGCCTTTTTGTGTATTTATTGAGAGTTTGTAGCCAAGGCTAGTCTTAAATTTATAATACTTTTTTTTTTTTTAAAGCTTTTGGAGTGCTGGGACCACACCATGCCCAGCTACAAATAAATGTTCTCTCTCTCTAAAAAAAAAAAAATTTAAAAAAAAAGATCAACACTGAATCTTGATGCAGAATAGAAACCTAGAAGAAAATAAGGCTGCGCACTGTATGTTTATCATGACTGCTGCAGTAGCTCATGTTGTCAAAGTGCGTAAGGTTTTGAAAAACTTCTGGTTTATTTTCTTGATAGCATTATAGAGTTATTACTTGGCTATTCACATCTTTATTAATATCAGTGTCTTAGATTACAAAGATGAACCTGCTTTTATGATAAATCCTGTCAACATGAAGGTCCTTGATTCCTGATAACTTCTTACCCATATTGTTTCCAGTCATTTCTGTCCTGGCAGACCTGGTAAGAGAGGCCTTTTGTAAAGGCACACCTTGAGTACTTCAGGGCACTCTGCCCTGCAGCTAAGGCCAGGAACTGTAGGTTTTGAACATTCTTGGGCTCCTTTTTAGCTCAGACTTGTGTTTGTTATAGCTTCAGAGACGCTGGTCTCTCCTAGAGTTATGGGAGCCCTGGGCTGAGAAAGAAAGCCATAAATCCGACAGTCTGGGAGGAGACTGGGAGAGAGAGGTGAATATGGTCAAAACTCAGTGTGAAATTTTTAAGAACTAATGAAGAGAGAGAGAGAGAGAGAGAGAGAGAGAGAGAGAGAGAAGAGAGAGAGAGAAAGCTGTCTAAAGACAGAAGTGACTGGACTATATTGTGGTTCCGTGGCTGCCTGTGGCCACAGCCACGGTTTCTTCACTCCGCACAGAAGACAGGAGACTGTCAGAGTGTGCTGTCCTCCTTAGAGATGCTGGGCTGCATGTCACTCCTGTTCCTGCGAACCTCATGCTTCCTTCTCTAGTCTGATTGTGACTTGCTGTCTATAGTCTCCTCTGGTCCCTGAGTTTGTCAGCATGTTGCTGTCCTCACTTCTAGGAGGCGAAGAGTCCTGCTCAGCCCACCTCTCCCCGCTGCTCCCTCCCCAGCATGGACTGCTTTGTTGGGGAGGGAGGGAGAGGGGGGAAGGGAGGGGGTCAAAGTGACGTGGGGAAGAGTGGGAAGCATCAGGCGGAGTCTGGCTCTGCCTAGGTCACTGCTCACGTCAACCATTTGCTTGTATTATGTGAAGGCTGATTTTGAAATTTCAGAGTCATTATAAGCTAAAAAGGACCTTAACATCCCATGTTTCTTTTGTCTTGTGACTAATGCTTAGTTTGTACATTAATTGCTGAATCTGTGACCTTCTTTATATTACCCATGTAGATCCTTTGCTGGCTGGACTTGGTGTTCCTGATAATTCTGAACAAAAATCATCTCAGAAAACAGGCAAAAGGTTACTGAAGACTTTAGCAGCACCCGAGACCCTGGATCACTGGAACATTCAAACAAAAAAAGTTTCTCTTCGAGAAATAATGTCAGAAGAAATTGCCTTACAGGAGAAACATGACTTGGTATGGGTTGGCACAGATACTATCCTGTGGTCTCTGCCGTGTTACGATTTTCATTTAATTCTGTGTCTCTCATATTTAACCTGGTTAACTGCAATATTAAAGCTGAAGAGCGTATAGATGGGATCTGAAGTTGAGGCTCTGCTTCTAGTTGACACTCTGATATTTGTGAGCTGCCCAGTGTGTGTGTGTGTGTGTGTGTATGTGTGTGTGTGTGTGTGTGTGTGTGTGTGTTTGCATTTGCATGCATGCCTGCACGTGCATTTTACAGTTAATTATCTTCATTGGTAGTTTTGTTTGTTTAGTTTTGTTTTATTTTTGAGACAGGGTTGCTCTGTGTAACCTTGGCTTTCCTGGAACTCACTTTATAGAGTAGGCTGTCTCCTGTGGAAGCCACCTTCGACTGGCTTCATTGGTAATTTTTAACATTTACTTCAGTTTTTTACTCTAGAAAAATATGAAATCTTTCACTTAAAGATAATATCATACATTATTTAGTCACAATAACTGTATAGCTTTTTTAAGATGTGTCTTCCTCACAGGATGATAAGATCCTAAGTTTATAGTCCAGCCATGTTAGAATTTGTAGTTTAGAAACATGACCCGTTAGATCACTAGGACTCTTAGCACTGTGGATTGTTTGTGGGGGAGTTAGTTCAGATTATAAGGCATATGGGGACTATTTGGCTTGTTTCTTTTGAGACAGGCCTTCATCTACTCAGGTGCCGGCTCAGCTGGTTTCCGTTACTCCGCCCTGCTTGATGAGTCATTTCCTGGGCGGGGCTTTACCGCTTCCCTTCTTACCTCTGTTTGGAGCTGTAAATGGGTTCCACGCAGCTAAACTTTAAACAGATAACTCTAGGGTTGTTAGTATTAACATTTCTTTTGTTGTTGTTGTTTTGTTTTGTTTTGTTTTGTGTTTTTTTTTTTTTTTTTTTTTTTTTTTTTTTTTTTTTTGGTTTTTCGAGACAGGGTTTCTCTGTGTAGTCCTGGCTGTCCTGGAACTCACTCTGTAGACCAGGCTGACCTCGAACTTAGAAATCTGCCTGCTCTGCCTCCCAAGTGCTGGGATTAAAGGCGTGCGCCACCACCGCCCGGCATTATTAAAATTTCTACTTAGAAAGTTTCAGGGTTACCTTAATTGCCATTGAAATTTTATAGGTTACTTTTCAGAGATTAGAGTCTTAATGACAAGCAAAAATTATTTAACAATGTTGTCAACACTAGAAAGCTTTAGAGTTAATTTAAGAAGTTCCTCCCCCCTCCTTCCCCCTTCCCCTCTCCCCCTCTCTCCCCCCTTTTCTTCCTCTCTCTTTCTTCTTCCCCCCTCCCTCTCTCTTCCTCTCTCCCTCTCTCTCATTTGTTTGTTGAGACAGGGTTTCTCTGTGTAGCCCTGGCTGTCCTGGAACTCACTCTGTAGACCAGGCTGGCCTCAAACTCAGAGATCTGCCTGTCTCTGCCTCCCAAGCACTGGGACTAAAGGCGTGTGCCACCACTGCCCTGCTTTGTTTTTATTTTATGAACACCTTTGCTTGTGCTACTCAGGGCTCAGAGCTAAATTTGTAGCAATTTACAGGATTGGCGTGGACTTGTATATTAATTTTACCTGCTAGCTAATCTTTGACTTTGTTTGTGTCTTGTCTTTTTTTTTTGTTTTTGTTTTTGTTTTTGTTTTTGTTTTTGTTTTTTGAGACAGGGTTTCTCTGTGTAGCCCTGGCTGTACTGAACTCACTTTGTAGACCAGGCTGGCCTCGAACTCAGAAATCCACCTGCCTCTGTCTCCCAAGTGCTGGGATTAAAGGCATGCGCCACCACCGCCCGGCCGTGTCTTGTCTTTAATAGTTACACTGACTAATGATTGATAATGTCCCAACTAAAGCATCATTATGTGATTTGTTATATGAATATCACAGCATTTCTACCAACCTGGGGTGGTCCTCTCCACATTTGGGCTACAGCACACACCAGTATATATGTGGTCCATGTTTACTGAAGCATTGTTACATATGTATGACTGTATGTAGCTTCATCCTAGCTGGACTGTATAATGCACTCTGTGTGTGTGTGTGTGTGTGTGTGTGTGTGTGTGTGTATGTATGTATGTGTATGTGATTATATGTATTTATCAACTTCTTCAAATGATTGTCAAAAATGGGATAGAAATAATGTAACAATTCTTATATTACTCCATTCTATGATCAGTGAAGAAAGTTTGTGATTGCTTATAAATCATTGTTTTTTTTGCAACAAAATAATTAGGCTTTTGTTCAGTATTGTCTGGCTTATAAATTTCATCTTACAAAATTTCTGTTTTGTTTTAGAAAAGAGAGACATTTATGTTTGAAAAGGATTGTGCCACAAAACTAAAGGAGAAGCAGCTTTTTAAAATATTTCCAGCCATTAATCAAAATTTCCTGGTGGACATTTTCAAAGATCACAAGTGAGTGCGAAAAGGACTAGCTAGTGCTCCTGGACACGTTTGCCAAATGATCTCTAGTGTTTACTTAACAAATTGATAAATTTGATATATATAATTCAGAAAGTGACATTTTCTAGCAACTATCTTGTATTCCTTGTTAATTTAAAAAAAAAATTGTGCCGGGTGATGGTGGCTCAGGCCTTTAATCCCAGCACTTGGGAGGCAGAGGCAGGTGGATTTCTGAGTTCGAGGCCAGCCTGGTCTAGAGAGTGAGTTCCAGGAAAGCCGGAGCTACACAGAGAAACCCTGTCTCGAAAAACAAAACAAAACAAAATTGTTACTTTTTCACCATGGGAACCCCCAGCTGAGAGGTAGATAGTGTTTTACTTCCATTTAAAATTAGAATCTCATGGTGTTAAGGGGAGTTTGTTGCAATACAAATATCAGCATGGAATTGTGTTACCAGTGTTTGATTTTGGAAGGAAACAAACTATGTATAGATCCCCCCAAAAATCATATAATATAGATGTTGCAGTTAAAAGAAACTTTGAGCTAATGTGCCTGAAATAGGCAGGAACTCAGCTTGGTATGCCTCAAGTTCTAGACAAGCAAGGGCTATGTAGCCTATCTCTAAAATAAATCATTTTAAAAAATTAGAAATCCATTTATCAGTGTTACCTCCTACTATTATTTTGCTGTTAGGAACTGAGCCCAGGTCCTTACATCTTTGTTTTGTTAAAGTCATGTAATAGTCTCATGTTCTCAGGCTGTCTGTAGACTTGCTGTGTAGCTAAGGATGACCTTGAACTTCTGACCTTGCGCCTCGGCCTCAAACGCTAGGCTTACAGGTAGCTGCTCTCATGGTCAATTCTATGTGGTTGTAGGGATCAAACCCAGGATTCCCTGCGTGTTAGCCAGGTATTCTACCAACTGGGCTAAGTCCCCCGCCGGGCTAAGTTAATTTTAAGTGTATATAGAACACAAAGTTGTGTGTATTAATGAGTGTTAAGATGTGTGTACATTGTGTAGTGCTTAATTATGTTAGCATGGTTTTTCCAAAGTGCTGGCTATTCTGAACATTCTTTGTAGACCAGGTTGGCCTTGAACTCACAGAGATCCTCCTGCCTCTGCCTCCTGAGTGTTGGGATTAAAGACATGCACACCATGCATGGCAACATGTTTTTTTCTTGACACCTGAGTTTTTTACTCGTCCATTCGTTTGTTTATTTATTGTGTGTGTAAGCAGCAAGGCGTGAGTGTGGGGGTCAGAGGGCAGCTCTTGAGACTTGGCTCTCCCCTGTCAGTGTGTGGGTTCTGGGGGTCAAACTCAGGGCGTCGGGTGTGGGAGCAAGACTGCCCGTGGAGCCGTTGCACCTGCCCATGTGTGCTGCTAACTCTCAAAGTCTGGGGCAGACGTGGCTCGGTGTTTGGAGCAGTCGCTGCACTTCAGAGGAACAGAGTCACCATGGTGGCTTACAGTTGTCAGTAACTCCAGTTCCAGGGAAGCTGATGGCTTCTTCTGGACTCCTCGGGTACCAGGCATGCATGTGGTTCACAGACATACATGTGAGTGAAACATTCATACACATACAATAAAATAATGAATAAAATGCTAACAGACCTTTCAGGACACTTTTCTAGCTTCTTGAAATGCACAGCATATAATTGTTCTCTATAATCCTCTACACACAACAATGAATTACTCATATTTAATTGTGACTTAGTGCCTATGATTCTCTTCTATTTTTCCTCCTTCCAGTCAGTGTTTTTCACTGTGGATGATTAAACTGGAGCCAGATATATGCTAGGCAGGTGCTCTATCACTGAGTTGTATTCCCAACCCATTTTTATTTTTATCTTAAGACAGAATTTTGCTCTGTAGCCCAGGCTGGCCTTAAACTTGTGATCCTCCTGCCCCAGGTACCTGAGTAGCTAGAATTGTGGTATGTGCCATTGTGCCTGGCTTGGTAGCACTTTTGAGGCTGGGGATAAAGTGCTTAGCTGGAGTGAACGGCCTTGGGGTTGATCCTCAGCAGCAGCAGCAGCAGCAGGAGGCAGAGGCAGGCAGGTCTCTGAGTTTAGAGCAACTTGATCTCTGTAGCAAGTCCCTGAGCACCCTGAGACCTGTCTTAAAAACAGGTGAGACCTGATAACTTTTTATTTTCCCTGAGATCATTCTTGAGTCTTTGAGCATGTTACGTTTCATACATTTAAGTATTAAAAACTTAAAACTAAGCCAATTTTTTATACTTTTTAAAATTAAAAATATCTATTACTATTTTATGGATGTGGGTGTTTTCCCACACGCATGTATGTGTGCCCTATGTGTGCCTAGTGCTCACGGAACCAGAACTGGAGTTACAGAGCTGTAAGCGGTCATGTCGTTACTGGGAACCAAACCTGGTTCTCTGCAAAAGCAGCCGGTGCTCTTAGTACGTGCTTGAGATGCTGTATGATGACCATGCCACAGAACTTTCACTTTCCTTTATTTAAATATATTTAAACAGCTATTCACTGGAAAACACTGTACAGTTTCTAAACTGTGTTCTTGAAGGAGACCCTGTGAAAACAGTTGTAGCCCAAGAGTGTGTTCACCAGAACGAGACTAGCACTTCTCATGCTGCACAGAAATCGAAAGAGAAGAAGGTACAGAGTGATTTCATCTCTTACCCTGTTGGCAAATAAATGTATATAAAAATATGGTTTGTTTATTGAGTATAATAATTTAATGATTATTTCTCACCATTTTGAGTAGTTTGGTTAATGACCAATAACATACTCTTTAAGAATATATGTGTATTCAGAGAATGAATTTATACCTAAATATGTTTGTATTTCATATTGGTATACAATGATAAGCATCTAAATTTAAATTCCTGTAGATTCTGTGTAGACTTTTCTATTTTTCTTTTTTTCCTTAGGCTAGGGTTTCTCTGTGTATCCCTGGCTATCCTGGAACTTGCTGTGTATAGGTCAGGCTAGACTCAAACTCAGATCCATCTGCCTCTGCTTCTGTGTAGATGTTTCTGTGTAGACACAGTAGCTTATGAGGCAGAGTTGAACAGCAGTGGTTTTTATTATATCATAGATCTTAGATAAATATGTGGGCAGAAATATTTTACTTCTTTCCTGAGTGGTTTCTCTGTTTTACTTTGAAAGCGCCTTGTTCTATGTTTGGATAACTCATTATAAATCAATAGAATTGTAATTGAAATTTTTTATTAGATATTTTCTTTATTTACATTTCAAATGTTATCCCCTTTTCTCATTACCCTTTGCAAACCCCCTGTCCCATCCCCCTCTCTGCAGTTGATTTTTACTTGTACTCTTGTTCAGCATCAGAACTTGTTTTTTTGTTTTTGTTTTTTGGATTTGGTTTTTTCGAGACAGGGTTTCTCTGTATAGCTCTGGCTGTCCTGGAACTCACTCTGTAGACCAGGCTGGCCTCGAACTCATAAATCCGCCTGCCTCTGCCTCCCAGAGTGCTGGGATTACAGGCGTGCGCCACCACTGCCTGGCTCAGCATCAGAACTTCTTACTGTTGCTTTATTTTGTTTTATGTATTTGGGTGTTTTACCAGCATGCATGTATGTATCTGTGTGTGCAGGGCCAATGGAGGCCAGAAAAGGTATCATATCCCTTCAAAATTCCAGTTAGAAGAAGTCATGAGACTCCATGTAGGTACTGGGAACCAAACCCCAGGTCTTCTGTAAGAGTAGCAAGTGCTCTTAACATTGAGCGATCTCTACAGCCCACTTCTTTGTTTTGTTTTTGAGACAAGGTTTCACCTTGTAGCCCTGGCTGGCCTAGAACTCTGTGTAGACCAGAGTGGCCTTAACTCAGAGATCCTCTTGCCTCTGTCTCTCAAGTACTGTGATTAAAGTTCTGGGTCACCATGCCTGAATTAAGTTTTTTTTGGTAGAGCATGGTGATGTCTGTTATTTTAAACCTCTACAGTTCCAGGGTCTAAGCAAAATTTAATGAGGAGATTATTATTATTATCTATTATTATAATAATATTATTATTATAACTATTATATATTAGGTTAGTTTTTCTTTATATTTTTACCAGTTAGAAATATATATAACAATACATACAATGTTTTTATAGTACTTAACATGTATATAGTATATACAGTATTATATATAATACTGTTCGGGTTTCCATAAATCAGTTAAAACCATACATCTCTTAAGATAAGACATAGATTGCTGTTTGTAAGTAGTTCTCTGCAAAAAAATAACTTTGAAGAAGAAAAGAATTAATGAAAAGACAATTTGACTTAGAGATTATTATATTTCAATTTTTAAACATTAGTTTTTGAGATTCTAAGGCAGTAGTTCTTACCCTTCCTAATGCTGTGACCCTTTAAAAAGGTTGTTGTGTTGTGGTGACCCCCAGCCATAAAATTATTTTGTTGCTACTTCATAACTGTAATTGTGCTATTGCTATAAATCATAATGTGACAAAGGGTTTGTGACCCACAGGTTTTCAAACAGGTCAGTGTTTGAAAAGTATTTTGGATATACTGTCTGAAAATATTACCCAAAACACAGCTTTCTTATTTGATGGGAAGCATATGGATAGTTTGTATAATTATTATTTTCCCTGTCATATGTTTTACATAAAAGAAGAACTTGTTTCTTTAAGGATCTGTTTTGGATAACAGTTGTATCACATGCACATGTGGGTGCACACACATGCAGACACCCTTGGTGGCAGTGTTTGGTTTCTGAGAGAGGATCTTGATAAGTAGTGTATATTGTTCTCAGTCCAACCGCTTGGCCTCCATGATACTGGCATTGCGAGGGTCCAGGCCTCATTGTAAAAGGCTCCGGAAACTCTCTACCTGACCACAGTGACTAACGGTGCACTGTAGGTTGAAATCTACCCAGAAAGGTGTTTATGATCTTTATTATCAGCCATGTTAACTACATGAGGTATTCTGATTTTTTAATAATTTATTTTTAGTTGGCTTTTAACAACTGTAAGTTGGAATGTCTCATTGCTACCTTGAAACTTTATGTTTGTTTAAAGCAAGACACCATATACCCCAAGCTGGCTTCATACTCCCTATATAGTCAAGAATGACCGGAACCCCTGCCTCTGTCCTTAGTGCTAAGAAGATGGACTAGTGCAACACTAGCCAAGGCTTGTAACTGAGCAGGTTTAAACACAAAGCAAAGCTTGGATTTCTGTGCTGGATACATTCGTATTGCTTTCTATTCTACCTAATTCTGTTTCATAATTCTGAAGACCAGCTGGTGCTGGCTGCTGCGGCGCACGCCTTTAATCCCAGGACTCAGGGAGGAGGCAGAGGCAGGTGGATCCCTGCGTTTGAGGCCAGCCTGGAGTTCCAGGATAGCCAGGGCTACACAGAGAAACCCTGTTTCATCTCTCTTCCCTTGCTAGAAAGGAGATAATAATTTTGAAGAACATTTCTATGTCTCTTAAAAGCGGCTAAAGAAGGGGTGATGTTCACAGCGCGAGAAGGCCGATGGGAGGAAGTCCTGACTGACAGCGCAGACACTGAGGAGGAGGATGGGTCCAGCTGGTCATTTGCTTTTCTTCCTTGCTTGCTTCCTCCCAACCCCCAAGACAGGGTCTCTCTGTGTAGTCCTGGCTTCCTGGAACTCCCTCTGTAGACCAGGATCTGTCAGGCTGGCTTTGAACACAGAGATCCACCTACCTCTGCCTCCCAGTTGCTGGGATTAAACAGAGTCTCATATAGTCCAGAGAGGCCTCCAGTTTCTGTGTAACCAGGCTCTTGTGATCTTCCTGTCTGTTTATGACCAAATCACGCTGAACACATCGAATTCCTCATCTTCCTGCTTTTGTGTGATAGCTAAATACTAGGATTGCAGACGCATACCGCCATGCCTGGCTCAGGCCTAGTTTGTGCATATATTTTCTGACAAGAAGACATTCATTCAGAATCAGACATCTATTCCAAACTTTCGTTGTGTATTACGCATCGTGTTCTTTTAGGCAAAGAAACCAAAAGAGGCTGAGGATAGCCCAGGCGACCCATCTTTCCAGGATTTCGAGTACCCTGAGTATGATGACTACAGGGCAGAAGCCTTCCTGCACCAGCAGAAGAGGATGGAGTGCTACAGCAAGGCCAAGGAGGCCTACCGCATGGGCAAGAAGAACGTGGCCACCTTCTACGCTCAGCAGGTGAAGGGGAAAGCTGGTTCCGTTTGCTCATCAGCTGTGGTATTTAAGTACTCTTTTTTTTTTTTTTTTTTTTTTTTTTTTTTGGTTTTTCGAGACAGGGTTTCTCTGTGTAGCCTTGGCTGTCCTGGAACTCACTCTGTAGACCAGGCTGGCCTCAAACTCAGAAATCCGCCTGCCTCTGCCTCCCAAGTGCTGGGATTACAGGCATGCGCCACCACGCCCGGCAAGTACTCTTAAGTGCATGAAGTTTTGGCTTAACAATTGGGGAAGAATTTGGAGGTTATGTTATATAAGTGACAGATAAAGTGACCTAATATAAAAGAACGCACGACTGTGACACTTTTGTCTTCCTTGTTGAGTTTGTCGTTGCTTTTGTCTGGGTAGTGTCATGAGTGCAGTTGCTCCTCAGGCCTCAGTGTGAACTCCTCCCACACACGCTGGAACAGGTGCTCTGCCACTGAGCTGCGTTCCCTCCCCTCCCTCCCCTCTCCTATCTTCCTCCCCCTCCCCTCCCCTTCCCCCTCCTCATTATCTTTTATTTATTTATATGTATATGTATATGTATATGTATATGTATATGTATATGTATATGTATATGTATACACACACACACACACACACACACACACACATATATACACACACACCACACACACTTAATCTCACTAAATTATCCAGGCTGCCCTTGAACTTCTGATTCTGTTTCGTAGCTTTCCAAGGTGTATGACCGTGTACCACTAGGCCTGGGGAATTGTGGTTTGTTTTCCTGGATCTTCCTTTAGGTTAAATTGAATCATCTGATGGTCTCCTGAGCAGTTTATCATTCACTAGTATGTCTGAACAGATAGAAGTTTCCTGGAGGAAAGAAAGCAGAAAAGGATGTGTTAGAGTGGCCTTACATCGTCTGTGATATTTCGATTCTTAGTAAAGCATTTATGTATGCTTTACTATACACACATATGTATGTATGTGTGTATGTGTGTATATTTGGTACGTGCACATTAGTATGTGAGTGCATGTTCCTGTAGATACAGAGGCCAGAGGAGGACACCAAGTATCTTCCTCTATCACATACCCATTTACTGCCTTAAGGCAGGCAATAAGGTAGTACTGAGCTCAGCCTTTCAGCTGGTCTGGCTGGCCAGGGAGCGTCTGGGATCTCCCTGATGTTGGGGTTAGGGCATATACAGATATGCCCAGCTTTTTACATTGACATGAACTCAGGTTGTCATGAGCACAAGGTGTCAAACTGGGATAGCCCTTAGAGCCCTAACAGCAGTCCTTGGGCAGGGGTGACCAGAGACTGTTTTAAAGGGACCATCAAGGTGAGAGACCCGCCATTCTCAAAGAGTGCACTTTATTAATTAAATCAAACATTAAACCTATTGGTTCTTTCTTGAGCTAAATATTGTTGTCTTCTTTTATGGATTTTGATTAAGGATTTTTTAATTGTACTACTATGGGCAGTTTAGAAACTGTGTTATTCACTTACTCAATTTCTCCAAAGTCTGGTTCATCATCTTTTGGCCTGTTACATCAAGATACTAAGTTTAGTGTTCCGGAGTTTGTTGAGGGCACTTCTGCTTCTTTGCTTGTCTGAAGTGGTAATTATCAAAAGTTTCTATTGGTCATGTGTTTATGATTAAAGGGCAGTCTTCATGAGCAGAAGATGAAAGAAGCCAATCACCTCGCTGCTGTGGAGATCTTTGAGAAAGTCAATGCCTCTCTACTACCACAGAACGTCTTAGACCTGCACGGGCTCCACGTGGATGAGGCTGTAGAGCATTTGACGACTGTTCTGCAGCAGAAAACAGAAGGTAGGGTGTGCTCACGGCATGCACAGATGGGTGCCAGGCACGCGAGCCAGTCTGTCTCCCGAGGGCTAGGATTAAAGGCATATGCCACCATACCTGTCACACACAAATGCTGTTGTGTGACACTGGGGAGATAGAAACAAGTGTGTGCTCAGCCCAGATAGAGGAATCCAAGGAGTCTGACTTGAGATTGCTGAGTTTATCGCCCTTACAGGGCTATGGATGTTTGGGTGAGAACAGCTCCCTACAAGCTCAGATGTGAGGCCTGCTTGGAAAGGATTAGGTGGTGTGCCTTTGTTGGAGGAGGTGTGTCACTGGGCATGGGCTTTGAGGTTTCAAAAGCCCAGCCCATTCTGAGTTAGCCTCACACTATTGGGTAATGATGTAAGCGCTCGGCTACTGAGCACCATGTGTCCCTTGCTGTGCTCTTTGTCATGATGGTCATGGGCTGTAAGCTCCCAGTAGAAAAGTGAGCATAGCAGACTGTAGTGCAAGGATGACTTAGCAGTCACACAGTACTGCACTGCTGAGGGCTGCCGTGCTGGACTTGAGATCGCAGAACCTACTCCTCCAGTCAGAACCTACTCCTACAGTCAGAACCTACTCCTCCAGTCAGAACCTACTCCTCCAGTCAGAACCTACTCCTCCAGTCAGAACCTACTCCTACAGTCAGAACCTACTCCTCCAGTCAGAACCTACTCCTCCAGTCAGAACCTACTCCTACAGTCAGAATCTACTCCTACAGTCAGAACCTACTCCTACAGTCAGTATCTACTTCTACAGTCAGAACCTACTCCTACAGTCAGAACCTACTCCTACAGTCAGAACCTACTCCTACAGTCAGAACCTACTCCTACAGTCAGAACCTACTCCTACAGTTAGTATCTACTCCTACAGTCAGAACCTACTCCTACAGTCAGAACCTACTCCTACAGTCAGAACCTACTCCTACAGTCAGAACCTACTCCTACAGTCAGAACCTACTCCTACAGTCAGAACCTACTCCTACAGTCAGAACCTACTCCTACAGTCAGAACCTACTCCTACAGTCGAAATGCTTGCCCTTGACCCTGAGCATCCCAGGCGGATCCTCCCTCTGTTCTGAGCTGCTCTCCTGGCTCTCTTTGAGAGTCTGTATGTGTGTGACTTATATACAGTGCAGTCTTTTCTTTCAGTCTGGCTAATTTCACTTAGCATAGTACCTTTTAGCTCAACCATGTTTTCCCCTCCCTCCCTCCCTCCCTTCCTCCCTCCCTCCGTCCCTCCCTCCCTTCCTTCCTTCTTTCCTTCCCGTGTGTGTAAACAATGTAGTAGATCTATTTAATGGGTTGTCCATGCAGATGAAGTTCTCACGCGTGGATGGATTTGTAAGAATGCTACTTAAAAGAAGGCGAGTACAAAAGGTGTCATTTATGTGGAATGTCCTTAGAGAGCAGATTAGTGATTGCTTGGGCTGGAAGAAACTGCTGAACTGTTGGCAGCCTCCTGGCTTCTCTTTTGAGTGGAAGGGGTATTGAAGCAAGTGTTGATAGTGTCGCTGAAGCAGTTGATATGCTAAAAAAACCAAACAAACTCAAACAACAAACACTGCTGAATTATAAGGGAGTTGCATTGTTTTTGGAGACAATGTACCACTGAGTTGCTCAGGCTGGTGCAGCCCAGGTTGGCATTGAACCTAACTCTACAATAACAGGTTATGCTTCTGCCTCAGCACATGGCCCAGCAGTAGCTTGCCCAGGGTAGCATATTGTCAGACCCAAGGTGCACAGAGCCATCTTGTGCATGCTTGTGGTAGCTTGTCCACTACTTACCACCAGATGGCAGAGCTGCTGAACAGAAGTGTTTGGGTAGGGGAGGGAGCTGTGGGGTATCCCACATTATGTTTTAGTCATAATATAAAATAATTTTCAAAATCGAGACTAAATAGAGATACCTGGGTCCTCTGTGCCCAGTGAGTGAAGTACACACATACCCGTGAAGTACACACATACCTGTGAAGTACACACATACCTGTGAAGTACACACATACCTGTGAAGTACTTTTGTCCTCAGATAAAGCAGAAACTCAAGAGTTTGGATGTGATTACTTATACGGGGGACAGAGGAACAAGTTAAACATCAACATGTAGATGCAGTCAAAAAATAAAGACTGGAAAGAGAGGAGAAATAACTATTTTAAAAAAGTAAACATAAAGGAAAATAAAGGGAAGGAAAACAGTTGATTTATAGTTCCCTAAAAAAATACATCAGATTGGGCACAGTGGCACACACCTCTTAGTCCCAATACTCAGAAGTCAGAGGCAGTTGAGTTTCTGTGAGTTTAAGGAGAATCTAATCAACAGTGCGAGTTCCAAGTCAGCTGGAGCTGTAGAGTGAAATGTTTAATATGTGTGTGTGTTTACATACACGTGTATATGTAAAATATTATGCTAAAGATAAAAACAGGTTATTTATGAATGAGGACATAAATTTTTTATATTAATCACTTTTTTTGTTTTTTTTGTTTTGTTTTTCGAGACAGGGTTTCTCTGTGTAGTCCTGGCTGTCCTGGAACTCACTCTGTAGACCAGGTTGGCCTCAAACTCAGAAATCCGCCTGCCTCTGCCTCCCAAGTGCTGGGATTACAGGCGTGCGCCACCACGCCTGGCTTTATATTAATCACTTTATTATTAATAGGACCTCTTTGTTTTATTGTTGTTGTTACTCTATTAGAGTTATTATTGATCTCAGAATTTATATATCTACCTTCCCAAAATCAAATATGAAGTAGCAGTTGCATATTTTCAAGAGATGAGTATCATTTAGTATTTTAAAAAATTCTCTTGTGGGAAGAATTTAACAGTGAATTATCTTTGATAGTCCATGTTAAAATAGATTTGCTAATAGCTAGCTGTTCCTGGAAGTGCTCTATAAAATAGTAGCTGTTATTATCTCCTTTCTTAATGTGAAGAAACAGACACCAAGAAGCGAATGAATTTGCCCATGGACATATACAGTTGATTTGTGGTAGCACTGTGATTCATACTAAAGCTTTAAAGTGTTTCATTAATAGGGTTGATTCTAATTTGCAAAAATATGTTATGTACAGCAATGTTTGAGTCAAGGTGTGTAGCAATTTTTGGATATAATTAATATTGCTGTCAGTATTCAGAAAGGCTTGTAGAGACTGGAAGTCTCTCTCCTCATTTCAGCTTCATTTTTCCATCCTAGTACAGAGTCTCACCATGTCCCTCAGACTGACTTCAGCCTCCCCTTGTAAGCCTGGCTGCCCCTTGTGACTCCACATCCTCGGTACCCCTCCTGAGCCGCCCCCAAGGCTGTGCTCAAAGTCTAGCTCTGCTCCAGTCTTTAGATGGATCAACTGCTTCAAGGCTCTGCGTACTTTAAAACATAAAACCCCCCTTGAGTTTTAAATCTCTAGATTATCATGAAAATAATTTCATATACTTTTGAATAGTCAGATTTTCTGTTAAGAATGTAAAAGATAATTTTATTGTTCTAATTCCCATTTTAACAGAATTTAAGCAGAGTGGAGGTAAGCCCTATTTGTCGGTGATTACTGGGAGAGGAAACCACAGCCAGGGAGGAGTTGCTCGAATCAAACCAGCTGTCATTAAATACCTCACAAGCCACGGCTTCAGGTGAGTGTAGACCTCTGCTACCCGTATGTACACAGCTGTTCAGAGAGTCACTTCAGTTCAACTATCTGGTTTCAGTCACAAGCTGGTGGCTAAAGGATAACTTTCCTTGCTAGATTTATATTGTCTGGTAACGAGAACCGAGAGGAGAAGTGGCTTTGTCAAGTGAAAATCTGCTAAGACTTTCTATTGCAAATTTAAAATAAAAAAAAAAGATAATTTTGAATCCTTTGTTACCACACTCCTGAGCAGAACTAGAGGACATGTGAGGGTTTAGGCCTTGCTGGTTTTGCAGGACAAAGTGCATTTGTGGGACTTTGGCTAAAATAGGTAGAATTTTGGATGTGTTTAAACTGTGGCTGAAGTTGTAACTGAATTTGTCCTCGAAGTTAAATGAACAATTGGTTCTTACTGACAGGTTTGGAGTGTCCTTTTCCAATGTAGTCTTTAGCCAGCAATAGAAACAGACAAGGAAAACCCCAAGGGTACAGCT
Organism: Apodemus agrarius; assembly: GCA_964023405.1. Lineage (NCBI taxonomy): Eukaryota > Metazoa > Chordata > Mammalia > Rodentia > Muridae > Apodemus > Apodemus agrarius. The sequence goes on along the minus strand of OZ030016.1, from coordinate 41,867,256 downwards.
TTGCTGCTCAGTAGATTCTCTGAGAACACCAGTTGTTAAAGCTCTCCTCCTTGGAATCTTCCAGTTGCGGTTAGCGTAAGACTTTTTATGCCACACAATGAGATATCACTTGTTTACCTTTAGAAAACAGTAGTAGTTTTTTTGTACGTAAAAGTTAGAAGCCTTTTGGGTCTAGTTTTACAATTGGGTTGTCTAGATTAGAACTTTGTCCAGTTGAGGTAATATAAGCTCTTATCTTTCATAAAACAGAGTCTTCTTCATGAAGGGCAAATTCAGGCTTGAGAAGTTTTGAAAAACCATAAATTATGTTAACTAGGAATCTAGGAATAACCTGTAGCTTTAGGATTGTGTTTTCTTTGACAATAACTCAGGGGGGTTGCAGCAGAGATAGTGGTTCTGGATGTTAATAAAGGAGGCAGTGTTGCTAACAAATACTAAGTACAGACAATTCAAATTGATTACAAGATAGGTTTTAAAGTAGTTTAAAATTTTTATATTTAAATAACTCATTTCTCATTTCTACAGGTTCTCTGAAATTAAACCAGGGTGCTTGAAAGTCATGCTAAAGTGAAACTTAAAGCCCTGGACTTAGAAGCGTGAGGTTTGTGGGCTGACGTTGGCTTTACTTGTAGTAATTCAGTCAATTCTATTTTCAAATGTATTTTATTAGGAATGTAAAACAAGAAAAATGTTTTTCAGAATTCAAGGAAAATTTTTTTCTACTTGATCAAATGCCAGTCTGTTACTTGTTGAAACATTAAAGGGAATTTTTATTAATTACAAAATGTCTAAAAAAAGATCACCTGCAGTTTAAAGTCTTAAGTGCTATATCGTTGTTAGGCAAACAAACAAAGCAGCCAACCAACAAACACTGCCTCTGTGTTCCGGGTCACACTTAGAGCGTCCTGGGGGCCGTGAGGGCAGCAGCCTCCAGCCTCTCTCTGTTAAGGAGGGAAGGCGGAAGGGGAGCAGCAAAAACACCAGTTTTTTCTGCTTTCAAAGCTTAACACAAAATCACTTGATTTGTATTTCCTCTGTATCTCTCATCCCTTTCCTTCTGTGCTGGTTTGTGTGTTTTTCTGGGAGGAAAGTTGGATCTGAGAGTAACTTGTAGTCTCATAGGTACAATAGGTACAATAGCGATCAGAGGAGAAGCGGTGCTGGGTGTCTCCTGTGAGTCCTGGACTGTCTCTGCAGTGACACGGAGCCTAAATGGCTGCTTTAGACTCAGACATTATTTCTAAGCTGCAGGGAGTCAGCCCTACTGACTTAAGTGCAAAACCATTTTTGCTATGACTGTAAAAGAAACCCTTGTAATTATAAAGATTTTTTTACCTTATTTTGAAAAGGAGCCAACTTTCTGAAAGAAAAGTCTCATTGACGTTCTTAAGCTAGTGTCCTGTTTGTGTGTAAATTCTGGTTCCCTTTCTACAGACTTAGTGTGGCAAAGTGTAATTTTTCTACAATGACACAGTAGTTAAAATAAATCTAACTTTGGACATACAGAGTATTTTCAACATATACGGTATTAACAATTATGTTGCATTATGACCTTCATAAGGAATGCGGCAGTGCCCTCTCCTGAAAGATTCTGACAGAGTGAGCTCCCAAAGAGCATTTTAATGGAAATAAAACTTAACCACGTTTTTAAGAAGTTGTGAATCATGCTTTTAAAAAAGAGCCTTACCATTGAATTTTATTTCCATAAAAACAAAAATCTATGTTTGTTACCAACAAATAGTTAGTGATTACTGATACTCAAGTATTTATATTTTTAGACTTGTAATAATTTGTTTTAAAAATTGCAGTAGTGTAGCATACCATTTTTGGTAATGCTTAGAAATGTTTTATATATATTACAAATAAAGCAGTTCCCTTTTACAACTTAGTACAAAAACCATAATCAGTAGTTAATAAAGCAAGCATATTCCTGTGTTCAAGTTAATATGATACAAAAAACGAGACAATTTAAAATTATTGGAGTGTGTGCAGCTGCATACTCATTTTCTGTGTTTTATATTTTTTCATGTTTTAAGAACACATTTGAATATTTCAGACAGATTTATATCTTTACTGTGATTCTAATTAATAAGAGAGCAGGGAAACGACACCCTAGTGTGCTGGTGGCTGGAGGCTCTGCCTCGAAGCCCCCAGAAAGCGGAAGCCTGGCAGTGGCTCTCTATGATGGAGTAAACCTAATGTAGACCTCAGGATTGCTATGAAGACCAAGTTGGCCACAAACTCACAATCCTTCTGCCTCACCTTCCTAGATATTGAGACTGTAGATGTGTTTTGCCATGCTTGGTTTCATATTCTTCAATTATTATCTATAAATGCACAAAGGTTGAACATCATATATATTTATAGTCCCAGATTTCCTTCCCCATCTTCCTATCTGGTATCACTGAAGCAGTTACAATTATGAAAGATTATTTTTCTGAACTTTAATTTGCTGCTCTCTAAATCTTGTGTCCCAGCCAGAGGTAGAGATACTTTGGGGATCAAAAGTTTTTCTTTTGCTCACTTCTGAATTTTGTATGTCCATTTTGTATGTCAGAGGGAAAGATGGTTTAGAGATGATCCAGGTTAGAAGAGCTCTTGTAAACCTAGTATTTTAAAACATTTTAAAACTATAGCATTTCTTCCCCCCAAACTTGGAAGACCTTGGTAGCAGTCATATATGTTTAAAATCCGTTACTGGTATCAACCCAACGAAAGCAGAAAATTGATAGGAATCACATGACAGTCAGTGTGAGGGCCAGGCCCTCAGGACCATTTTCAGTCTCTGCTTATCCTGTGAGACAATTGGAGCATGTTTCTGACATTTATTTGCTGTTAACATATTGGTGTTATTTTTTGAGTTGACGTTTTTTCTTCTGTTTATTAGTATTTCTATACTACTTGTATACTGTGACTTTTAAGCATTATCCATAATATATAGTGGAAACTGTGACTGAAACAATAGGTATTAGAACAGATTTTGAGAAGAAACAGCTTCCAGTTCTTTGGGGTGGTTTCCTGTCCATTGTTTTGGTCTTTTTCTTTATAAATTCAAGTGCTCTGTTTGCTTTAGAAGGACATGTGTAAGGACAAGGTTAGTTAGTTCTGAGCTGGTAATTGGAAACTTTTGAAACTTAAGAAATTGCTCTGACAATGTTCTAACTGCTCTCAATGAAGAAAATGTAAGAAATGGACAAAAATAACGTGTGCTGTTTTTTTTCTGAGTGCTTTCCATTGTGCAATGAGGTGACACTGATAATGTTCTGTGCTGTGTGTAAGTGTTGCTTATGTTTAAATACTTGTAAAGAAAACAGACTCAAATGTGTGGCCAAAACCAAGTGCCATTTTAAAGGAAAAGGAAGTTGATGTAGAATGTATGTAAATGGTGCTTCTTTTAAAGTGTGATCTAAGTTTACAGTATTACCTGATGCCTCTTTTCAGAAGCGAATAGAGAAACGAGGCTCAAACACACCTGTGTCCTGAAGCCTTCAGGACCTCAGTTAGATGATGCTGGAGTTCATTCCCTGTCCTCACGTTTGAGCTTGACTTCCGTGGTCAGGTGGTGAACCTGCTTTGTTGAATTACCCCTCTACGTCTCATTAAAGTGCCACATTGCAGCTAGCAGTTGAAGAATAGACTATAAGATTTTCAGACGGTATATCAGAAACAAAATGTTTTTATTTGTACTATAAAAATGTGATTTTTGCTGTCAACTCTGTACTTTTTTATTGAAAATGTTTATAATGTTGCTTTTAAATTTTCTTATGAAACCATTTACAAATTACACACTTAATTTAATAAAATGCTTTCATCACAGTCCAGTGTGAAGAAATCCTTCGTTTGATGTGGTCGGTTTAGTGGCTTAAATATTAAAGATGTGTCTTTGTGATTCTCTGGGAACAGTGTCATAAAATCTCCACGTCTGTAAATTCTCCACTTCTGCTGGCTTGTGCTGCTTTTGCAAGTGGGTTCACTTTTGGACCAGAAAAGTAGATTAGCGTCTCTCTTCACACCCTTCCATCTTTTGACTGACATCAGAATTTGGAGTTGTTATTTGTTCCTGTTAGGAATACAAACAGTACTCAAATTTCAGCTGCATTCAGCTAAAAAAAAAAAAAAAGAATAATTTATCAAAGATGTTAGCTTATTTATTCAACAAATATTTACTGAGCACTTGTTACTGAAGATACAGTATATATAGTTTCTACTCACAGTTGTCTTATAGTCTCACCAATTAATATGCGTAGAGTGATTCATACTGCCTAATCCTCGTGTGTCTGTTTACTTGCGGGTCTCTAGGGGATCTCCATACGCCGCTGGTGCTTCCCTTGTTCGATGGATAGAGACATACAGGACTGTAGAAGTTAACGGGCTTGCCAGTTAGCGGCAGAGGCACACCACCAACCTAGACTATCTGATTCCTAGTGTGTAACAGTTATGTATGTCCTTAAAGAGAGACGTGGCATGAAAGAGAGGCATGTCCTTAGAGAGAGGTGTGGTGGTGCAGAGACAGGAGGATCTCTGAGTTTGAGGCTAGACTGGCCCAAATAGTGAGTTCCAGAACAGCTAGACCTGTATAGTCAGACCCTGTCTCAAATAAGAATAATTTAAAAAGAAAAAGAAAAGAAAAGAAAAAAAAAAAAAAACAAGAGGGGAGGGATGGCTGAAAATCTCTCATTTATGAAGTTGCCTTTGTCTTGTATCCAGAGAAAGACAGTATTTTGGAGGAATGGTGGGTGACCAGGTATTTTGGATAAGACATAATGTCTTTTTTTCTCTCTTGATATTAAATGCCAGAGATAAAGATCTAGGTCTGCTGTGAGCTTTCTAATACATGAACTAATCCATGTTGGAGAATTTAAAGTCCTTTTAATTTTTTGTCATTTTATAGGAAGGACGGGAGGGTGGCAGCAGGCAGGTGCCTGCACTTTGAAAGATACTTTTTGGAAGGTCTGTAGTACATTTCAATTTGTATTTTATTAGCCAGAATGTGGTCATGTGATCATGTGGTCACATGTACCTACAAGCAGGTCTGGGATGTTATCTGTTTCAGCCTGCTAAGTTTTGAGTATTCTCTTGAAAGAAAGACTAGATATCAGTCTCTGCCTTGTCATTTTTATCATGATATATATATGTGTGTGTGTGTGTGTGTGTGTGTGTGTGTGTGTGTTTGTGTGTGTGTATACATATATATATGTATATATATGTATATATATATGTGTACACACACACATATATATACACACACACACAAAAAAAAGTAGAAATTAGTTTTTAATGCATTCCTTTATCAGGTGATTGGTAACTTCCAAATACTAAAGAGTAATAAACCCCTCAATGTTATGTATTTTGATTTTAAACATTCAAATAATCTTAGTAATGGCTGAGGAGTTGATTTTGGGTTCGTGATTTGACTGCTAATGGGATCACTTTTGAATTGGCAATTTAGTGGTGGCAGCTGGGTGTGGCCTGTAGATTACCCCTGGGGGTAAAGTTTAGCTAACCCACTGGCATACTACATTGTGCCTCCTCTTTTAATTACATCATGTCAAAAAGCTCAATATTTGGTGCATGTGATTTGCAACAAGTAAAACAGGCTAGGAGCTAGGATTGCATCTGCATCTGAGGACTCAGAGCCTGCTTATAAAGAAGGAACTGGGGAGATGAGGAGGTCACTATTTTGCAGAAGGCTGGAGAGCTTAACCACAGCTTTCCTGCTAGAAATGTCTAACTGAACGTCTGTAAGGAAAAGATTGAAACGTTTGGAAGTCTTTGTCTCTCTGTGTGTTTCCACTTCCCTTTGCTGGGCTCTAAAGCTGCCACTGAAGTTTCACAGTATAAGGGTATTCATTACATGAGGGTGGAGAAACAGCAGTGACTAACCCATCAGTGAGTGGCCTGTCTCCTCAGAGCTGCAGGCTGTGGAAATAAGGTGAAGGGGTGATAGTGGGGCCACTTATTTAAAGGGGACTGCAAGACGGTGCTGAAGATACTTTCTGTCCCAGGACATCAGGTAAATGTTCTTTTAAACAAGTAGCTGTGAAACATGTCTAAGACACCCAAGTTTGTTTAGAACACCTTGTCTTGAGGCCTGTAACTTGCATTCTCATTGTATCAATGGTAATAACAAGCGAAGTTGTATTAGGAATGACTTCTACAGTGGACACATTTTTCCAAAGCTGAGAAATTTAGGGCATCCTCTAAAGAAAATGAAAGCATTAGCTGTGTGAACCAGTCCTCCTCACAGCACAAGGGAAGCATTGTGGTCTCATTAGGAAAGCATCTCCGTGAACTGGCAGAGCCCAGAGCTCCTTGAAGGATGCTAATCTCTCTAGTCATGCTTCTGGTATTGTTACATCAGCCTTTTCTGTTTAATACGAGAGGTGAGCATGTTTTTTTTGTACATGCTTGGACTGACCCACTGTAGGGAATTGGCAAAATTACAAAATCTGAACAAAAGTATTAATACTCTAAAAACATGGTATAATTGGCAAGTAGGTAGAAGACTCTGCCCAAACCAGGTGGAAACGCCTTTTGCCAAAGGTACCTGGTAAAACCACTCAAACCCCAGAAAACTTGGTACTAACAAGCTCCTGAAATTAGCACCCCGAAGGACACTTCACCCTTGAAGGGATGAGATTAACTAAATCAGATAACTTAGATTCCCCACCCCAGGGGCCCGCAAGGGACAGTGCCACTGTTTACTCTTTGGTTTTCATAGATGAGCAGCTGAAAGTCACACACCCCAGAGCGGTCAAAAAGCAGAACCCCCACCCCGCCCCATACATCTTGCAGGATAGGAACTGTATTTAAGTGTTCCCAAGCTAGTCCGCCATTGTTAGCTGCCTGGCAGGGGCTAATGCAGAGCTCAGAAAACTCACCGGCATCTTGGAGAATGAAGCCTTTATACCCAGCAATTTATAGGAATTACAAAGACTGAAATATGAACTATGTCAAGCAATCCATCAGACACAGTCACCAAAATACAGAGTGGGGAGTGAACAAGATAGTTTCTTTTTTTTTTGAAAGAACTTAAAAAACAATATTTTATGTATATAAGTACATTGTTGCTATATTCAGACACACCAGAAAAGGGCATCTGATCACTTTGCAGATGGTTGTGAGCCACCATGTGGTTGCTGGGAATTGAACTCAGGAGCCCCGGAAGGACAGTCAGTGTTCCTAACTGCTGAGCCATCTCTCCAGCCCAGATGGTTTCTTCAAAACCAGTTGCAGAGAAGACCACCGATGCAGGGCGGACTTAGACACCGAGGCTTGAAATGCCAGCGGCCAGTTGCAATCTGCCAACTTTCTGTGGGTCCCGGCTCGGCAAAGCAAAGTGTACTACATAAAGGGTGCTTCACGGTGAGCACTGAGTGGGGAGAGGCCATGCTGAACTCAGAGTTTACTGCTTTACAAAGTGCATGCAAAGAATGGCGCGAGGGGGTGGGGGGGTGGGGGTGGGGGGGAATGAACTAATGCGGCAGCCCAGGGTCTACATGGATTCAAGCACGGATTGGCAGTCAGGAGGGTCATGAATTTGGAGTTACTCTGGACGGTATGGGGAGATCTTGCCTCAAAACCAAAATCAGGGCCGGGCGGTGGTGGTGCACGCCTTTAATCCCAGCGCCTGGGAGGCAGAGGCAGGCAGATCTCTGAGTTCGAGGCCAGCCTGGTCTACAGAGTGAGTTCCAGGACAGCCGGAGCTACAGAGAAACCCACTCTCAAAAAAACCAAACCGGGGGGGGGGGGGGAGAAAAACAAAACAAAATCAGTTTGGATGTAACTTGAAGTTAGTAACTTGAAGATGGCGTGGATATTGAATGTCTGCTTTGGAATACGCTTAAAACTGTAGTTTTTGGTTGTGGGATTTTAAATTTGTTCTCTGAGACTTGGTCTTGCGAGGCGGCCTAGACTCAAGTTCCTCTCATTTCTGTCTTCCACATGTAGGAATTGCTGATGTGCCACTGTGTCCAACTAGAATGGTCTTTCTTCCTTCCTTTCCTTCCTTCCTTCCTTCCTTCCTTCCTTCCTTCCTTCCTTCCTTTCTATTTTTTATTAAGGTCAGTGGCTTATTTGCATACGTGGACGGTGGGCAGGCTTGTGTCTGAAGTCAGTGGGTTATTTACATACGTGGACGGTAGGCAGGCTTGTGTCTGAAGTCAGCGGGTTATTTACATACGTGCACGGTGGGCAGGCTTGTGTCTGAAGTCAGCGGGTTATTTACATACGTGGGCGGTGGGCAGGCTTGTGTCTGGAATGAGTTCCGGCAGAATTAACCTGCCTAGTAGCCGCCAGCTCTGCAGGTTTACGAGGCACCAGGAGGGAAGCCGCCACCACAGAGGTTTCTAGCCTACCCTGAGTACATAGCAGAAAAGCTTCGCAGAAAACGGAGATACTCTGCTGCGTGGTTTCTCAGCGGAGTGGGCAATGGCGGTAGAGAGGTGCCCTGTACCTCACTACATCCAGACCTCAGCAGGGTCTGTTCTCCAGAGAAGTGCATCTGCAGGCATGGTCTGGAAAACAAGCTTTGCAGCCCTACAGTACAGCGGGCTCATTAGAAGTGGAGCAGGAGGAGGAGATGTCCATATTTGCTATACTGGGCAGACTAGATAGATGGACTGGGGGGCGGTAGTATATCTCGCCCCAGCTACTTGGGGAAACACTCGTCCACAAGTTTAAGAGTTGTCTTTGGGGCGTGACAAGACCCTGGAAAGCCAGACATTTGGTCTGTAGCCGTTACTTTTCCTGCTGCTGTGATAAAATGCTTAACACAAGCAGGCTAAGGGAGGAAGGACTTACTTTGGCTCACATTCTGAAGGTGCAGTTCATCTGGCGGGGAAGGCGTGGCATTGGGGTCGGTTACTGCATCCATAGTGAAGAAGCCGAGAGAGATGAATGCTGGAGCTCAGAACCTTTGGTTTTAGCCATGGGGAGGGGCTACCCACAGTTAAGGGGAGACTTTAGGCCTTAGTTGAATCCCAGCACCCTCACAGACATTCCCAGAAGTGGCGTTTCCATGGCAATTGCAATCAAGTTGACAATGAAGATTAATTATGGCCCCTGGGCTGTATAGAAGTATGCCAGGGAATTGGGTGAGGTAGTGCACACTGGCAGTTCCAGCATTCAGAGGTGGGGCGGAGGCAGGAGAATTAGGGACTCAAGCTTGTCTTTGCCTTCATTATGAGTCCATGGTCTCAAGTGAAAACATTCAAGGAAGTGGCCCAGCTCCAGGATCTATTTAAAGTTCCTCCTCCCATTATTTTATCCGGCAGCAAACGATACACATTATTATCTGATGTAGCTTTTTCTTTTTGTACATGAAAACAAAGATGGGTATGTTAGGAAGAACTGTAAAATTTACTTTTTTTTTTTTTTTTTTTTTTTTTTTTAGTGTAAAAGTAGGATTCAAGTCTTTTATTTTATTTTATTTTTTATATAGTGGTAGTTTTCAAGCTGTATACACAAGAACTACATAAAGTATGTAGTTAAAAATGCAGATTTCGTTAATCCCAGCACTTGGAAGGCAGAGGCAGGTGGATTTCTGAGTTCGAGGCCAGCCTGGTCTACAGAGTGAGTTCTAGGACAGCCAGGGCTACACAGAGAAACCCTGTCTCAAAAACAACAACAACAACAAAAAATGCAGATTTCGGGGCTAGAGAGATGGCTCAGTGGGTAAGAGCACCGACTGCTCTTCCAAAGGTCCTGAGTTCAAATCCCAGCACCCACATGGTGGCTCACAACCATCTGTAAAGAGATCTGATGCCCTCTTCTGGTGTGTCTGCTACAGTGTACTTACATATAATAAATAATTTTTTTAAAAATGCAGATTTCCACCTTCAAGATTGGATCCTGAATTTTGAGTGAGTGAACTTGTTAGACAAGTAAGATGAGCAGTCCCCACCAAAGACTTCTTCCTTGGCGCACCCCCCCCCGCCCCCCCCCCTGCGCGCTCCTGGTCTGTGCCCTTTTATGTTTATGTGCACTAACTTGCTTAGTCCTTACTGAGTCCGCAGAACAGTTAGGTGCGGGGAACAGGGAGGAGCTGAGGCACCTTGTCCAAGACTGCACATGAGGCAATAGAAACAGGAAAGGCGGGTGACATTGTCTTCCTTGGTCACTGTCCACTTTGTTGAGACGGGGTCTCACTGACTATGGAGCCGTCTCAGCTGGGCTGGCTGGCCAATGAACTCTTTTCTCTGTCCCGCAGTGCTGGGGTTATAGGCATTGTTAGCCCAGGATTGATAGTGACATGGAAATAAACGGAGAGTGACCTCTTTAGAAGCAGATTGTCCTTTAATCAGAACAATGGAAGGGAGCAGGGGCCTGGCAGGCTTTATAGGGCAGAAAAGGGAACTCGGGGATTGTCCCCCTTCAGGCTCCAGGTGCAGAGGCTGGCACCCCGGGTCCCAACAGCCTGATGGTGTAGCCAATCAAATCAAGTTTCTCAGGCCAGCCAGGGCTTTTAGGTCTCAGCCTTCAGGCATGTGCAATCACGCTGGCCTTACGTGGATCCTGGGGATTCACCTGTAGGCCTTCGCGCTTGTACAAAAGGGCCTTACCCACTGAACCCTCTCTCCAGCACCTCCCACATTTTTAAGTCTTCAGTTTTATTAGTAACAAAAATGTGCCTACGGTGTAAAGTTCGTGTTTTAGTGTACACACAAGTTGTAGAGTCACCACTACAACCAAGCTAAGTAGCATGTCCCCTACTCCTCAGGTTACCTCGTGATCTGAGACAAAAGCCTGGTATATAAAAACAAAGGCCTAGCAAGCTTTTGTCCCTGTCATTAGTCACCCCAGTCTCCTTGAATGAACCCCAAAAGTCCAAAGCCAAGATAATATTTACCCTGAGGTCGTATGTGTGTGAGTCTCCCTGTCTTGTTCAAGCTGAGTTAGAGGAGGAAGATCCCTCGAAGGCCCTTAAACCCCCAGCGCTCTTGGCTTCAGGACAGCTCCTGAAAGCCTGAAAGCCTGGCCTGCGGAGGGTCTGTGTCTGGCTGTGCTGTTTGTTCTCACCCCAATGACAGCCTTTCTTCACTGCCTGCTGTGTCTACGTTTCCCTCTATCGCCCTCAAGGTTGTTTTCCTGCTTTTAAATTCTTTAACCAGCAGAGAAAACAAACCCTATCAAGACTCCTAGGTCTAACAGCTTTGTGAGTCTGCTCGCCTTTCTGCACTGCCCTGGAATCCTAGCTTTCCCTTCTTATCTGTTCTGTGCACAATTCCCACAATGCTTTGGGCTTCCTTACTGCTTCTCCCTACCCCCTCCCCTCACCCCCACCTTCACCATGCTGGTCCACCATGTAGCTGGCTTTCATGCTGACTTAATTCAGATGGCATGGCGCTGGCATCCTCCCCAATCTGTTGGGAAAGCTGATTGACAGTTTGCTGCTCTGGGTGTTGCCTTTTAAATGTTAATTAAGGTGTCTGAAAGCTGAGTTTCCATTGGAGCCCATTCTTAGATCATTTTATTAATGAGGTTAAGACCCCCACCTCCCTCAGATGGGACTATTTCCATAGTATCTACTAAATATGAGGGGGTTCTCCTTAGATTTACAAGACCAGGAGCATTTCGGGCACTGTATGTCTATGGGTGAAGTGGCTGGCAAGTCATGGCCCCGGTGAGGAATCAGGCACAATACGGGGAAACTGAGTCCCGAAGACAAAGAACAGCTTCAGACAGAGTCCAAAGGGAAGTTGGGGAGGTAGGAAGGGAGTGAATTTCAGAGTGAAATATTAGCGATGAGGCTCCCTGTTCCCCACAGTTTGCTTTGTGGTGCATCAAGGAGATGGTTGTCATCAGAGTAGAGAGGGTCAGAAAGCTAATACCAGATTTCCAGGTCATCCACTCTACACACATTATCACGGAGGATTACAGACAGTGTGATAGAGTACAAGATTGAAAGTCAGCCTGCGGGAAGACTAGAAGAAAAAAATGTTTTCTTTATTCGTGCAGTCCCCATCTTTCACCCTGATTGGGCACGACTCAGCCCAGTGTGTTGCTTGGAAGAAGGATCTGTTAGCATCATCCTTCACTCTTGCTGATCTGTATCCACTGAGGGAGGAGCCGGAGAGGGTGACCGGGGAAGCCCACGAAGGCGTCATGGGGAATGGATGTGGTCTGGGCTTCTTCGAATCACGTCGCAGAGGGAGTTCAGTTTGATGTTCCTTCGTGTTTGTTTTCCCATCTGAATTTATGAAAAGCCAATAAGATATACTTTTAAAAAGATACACTAAAGCTGATGGGGTAGCTCAGAGCATAAAGATACTTGCTGCTCCGTAGTGCAAACCTGGTGTCTTAGATAGGGTCTTCCATTGCTGTGAGAGACACCATGACCACATGGCAACTCTTATCAAAGACAACATTTACTTGGGGCTGGCTTATAGTTTCAGAGGTCCGGTCTGTTATCACGACAGGAAACATGGCAGCTTGCAGGCAGACATGGTGCGGGAAGAGCTGAGACTTCTACATCTTGATCTCTTCCACACTGGGTAGAGCTTGAGCCTAGAGCCTCAAAGCCCACCCCCACAGTGGCACACTTCCTCCAACAAGGCCACACCCCCTAATAGTGGCATGTCTCAAGGGCCAAGCATATTCAAACCACCACACCCGGTGACCTGAGCTTGATTCCTGGTACCTGCTTAAAGATCGGGGGAGAGAGAATCAACTCCACATATGAGCCATGTCCCCCACCCACATCACACACACAAACACATAAACAGTTTAAAAGATGATACATTGTTTTACAATGCTGCAATTTTACTACAGATAGGGAAACTGAGGACTCATGACCACACCCCTCAGTCTCTTTGCTAAGACTTCAAAGTAACAGTGCATAGGGAGAACTCACTAGATTGGGAGGCTCATGGGCAATTTTGTTTTGTCTTTCCATTTCCTTTTACTTATTATTAGTATGGAAGGCAGAGGACAACTTTTGGGTGAGATTCCCTCCTGCTTCCTTGAGTCAGGCAGGGGTTGTCATTTCTGCTGCTTTGCTAGCTAGCATGCCGTCTTTGAGCTGCTGTGCAATTCTCCTATCTCCATCTCCCATCAAGAAAGGGTGCTGGGGTGTGTGTGTGATGGAGAGATGGCTCAATGGTTAAGAGCACTGGCTGCTCTTCAAGAGGCCCTGAGTTCAATTCCCAGCACCCATGTAGTAGCTTGCAACTGTCTGTAACTCCAGATCCAGGAGATCTGGCCCCCTCAGACAGACAGACATGCAGGCTAAACATTTATGTGCATGAAATAAAATAAAATTTGTTTTTAAAAAAGAAAGGGTGCTGGGATTACAGATGATGTGAGCCACCACAAATGACTTTTTGTGGGTTCCAGGCCTTGAACTTAGGTCATCAGATTTAGGCAGCAAGCATTTTTATCCACTCAGCCTTAATCTGTCCCCCTCCCCTTCCTTAGGCAAAATTAATTTCTTCTCCTCAAAAATAATTCCCAGCAGTAAATACTTAGGAATCTGTTTTTTTTTTTTAAAATACCTTATTACTTTTGTGTTATACTCACGGAATTCTTAGCTAGAATTTCTGAATATAGTTTTTCCCTAGGCTCTTATATGTCTTGGTTCCTGTCCTTGGAGTCTGAAGTCACAAGCCTTTGATTTTGTTTAAGCCAACTGAGATCTCTTTTTGGAAGCAGGCAGCTCAAAAAAAAATCTGTGTTTTTAAGGGGAATAGAAGCAAGGTTGGGGAGACGGCTTAGCATGTAAATTCTTTGGCATGCAAGCATGTGAAGACCAAAATTCAGATCTCCAGAGCTCATGTAAAAGATGGGCATCCACCTGTAATTCCAGAACTTGGGAGGCAGGGCAGTGAGTCTCCAAGGCAAACTGGCTGGCTCTGGGTTCATCAGGAGACCTCATCTCAATAAATGAAGTGTGTGTGTGGGGGGGCAATCAAAAGGCACCCCACATCAGCTTTGGATTCCCGTGTAACTCACACACACGTGCTAACACACACATGCATATGCAAAGAAAAAAAGACAAAAGGCTATTCATAATAGGATCCCATTTTTTAAAACAGGAAATATGGGAGGCCTTGTCTGGAGAGACGGTTCAGTGGTTAAGAACATTTGCTAAGTCGGGAAGTGGTGGCATACACCTTTAATCCTAGCACTCAGGAGGCAGAGGTGGGCAGATTTCTGAGTTCGAGGCCAGCCTGGTCTACAGAGTGAGTTCCAGGACAGCTAGGGCTACACAGAGAAACCCTGTCTTGAAAGACAAAAAAAAAAAAAAAAAAAAAAAAAAAATGCTGTTTTTCCAGAGGATGGTATTCAATTCCCAGCACCCACATCCAGCCAGTAGCTCACAGCTGTTTATAATTCCAGACAATTCCAGCCAAAGGAAATCCAGTGCCTCTGGCTTCTACAGGTACCTACAATGATATGCATAAACACATATCTACACATATTTAAAAATAAAAATGTTAAAAACAGAAAATATGTAGCTAGGTCTCTCTTTCTCTCTCTCTCTCTCTCTCTCTCTCTCTCTCACACACACATTTTTTTCTTTGTGTGTGTGTGTGTGTGTGTGTGTGTGTATGTGTGTGTGTAGAATACAAACATAAAATGAAATGAATAGATTCTGGGGTGTCTTAGGGTTTCAATTGCTGTGACAAAACACCAGGACCAAAAAGCAAGTTGGGGAGAAAGGTTTTATTTAGCTTACACTTCTACATTGCTGTTCATCACCAAACAAAGTCAGGACAGGAACTCAAAATGGTAGGATCCTGGAGGCGGGAGCTGGTGCAGAGGCCACGGAGGGATGCTGCTTATTGGCTAATTCCCCGGGCCTGCTCGGCCTGCTTTCCTATAGGACCCAGTGCTGAAGCCTGCTTCAGGGTGAGGAGAGTCCTGAGAAAGGCTGGAATGGAACAGTGCTGATGCGATAGTGACCCGGAGTCAGTGGTAGATGTAAGCTCCTAGATCAGGTACTCTCTGTTCACTGACGATTCTCAGTATTCTTTATTCTTCAGCTTAATTCTTAATTCAATGATTCTTCCAGAGAGAGCCCGAATACAGTCTTTTATTTCCTAAAGCTACGTCATCAAGGCATTGATCATTGTTAATAATTATCAATTATCCTTAGATTTACATAACTTCTATAAGTCTCAGATCCACAGTCCCAGCCCCGGTTTCCTTAGAGTAGAACCAAGCACAAAGCAAGTGCATATCTCCTTATAGGTTTACATAGCCCATTCTTTACAGGTATCTGGCCACAGCGCCTCTAGTTTCCTGGTACAGCAGACAGCATTCTGTAATACCTGCTTCCATGTAAGAATAGAAAAAGGTCAAACTACTAAAACTAAAAAAGATTCCTCACAAAGTTTATGTAAATAAAACACTAAAACAGTTAGCTTTCTCTAATATCTTTCCAGGTATTGTTATCTTCAGTTCTTCAAACAGCTAGAAAACCAGAGCACCAACTTTTATATCACCTTTTAATTCTCTAATCTTCATTTCCTTATCCTAGCAATTCCATAGCCCCATGCACGCTCCTTTCAATACTATTTATTCCTAAACTATATGTAAGTTCTTATTTTTCTACCCATACCCTTTCTTCCTGAAACCACTCTCACTCTCTATCCCTAACATCTCTAAATTCATCCTAGCTAATTAATGCAGCAGTCATGGGACTGGAGGGCACATGTGCTTCCTCACAATTCCAAATTCAAGGCCAAGTCTAGCAACAAACCATTTCCAAATAGGACCATGTAGGCTTCTGTGGCCCTTGCGATTAAATTGTCTAGATGCTTTCCCATGACCCTGAAGGCCAAGTGGAGGGCCTGCTCCTTGTCCTCCAGAGCCTCTTTCCTGAAAACTCCATCTGTTTCATTTACTATAGTATGATTAGCTCAGAGTAATGGGGGAAATATATTCCCCAAAAGGAAGATTGAACATAGATTAGAGCCAGGCAGTAGTGGCTCATGCCTTTAATCCCAGCACTTGGGAGGCAGAGGCTGGCAGATTTCTGAGTTCGAGGCCAGCCTGGTCTACAGAATGAGTTCCAGGACAGCCAGGGCTACACAGAGAAACCCTGTCTCGAGAAAAAAAAAAGAAAGAAAGAAGGAAAGAAAGAAAGCAAGCAAGCAAGCAAGCAAGCAAGCAAGCAAGCAAACCACTAAAAACAGAAATAAAGCAAAAGAAACCAAACCCGAAAACCATTCTAGGGGGCTGGCTAAAAGATCTAACTATTAAGGCCTGGGTTTGGGTCCCAGTACCCAGCGTTCTTAACTGTTGCGCCATCTCTCTAGACCTTCAAGTAATGTATCTTCAAGGACATGTATTGTAGTAATTAATGTTCACAGTAAGAAAGAACTGGGAGCAAGGAAGACCATTGACTGGACTATGTTGTAGTCACACTATGAAGTATCTATTGTACGGTCACTTGAAAGCACAAACCGATTCTATTCCAGTTGTCTATTGTATTGCCATGGAATAAAGTCCCTATAACTTACTGTCATAAAATAAAATGTTTATTACGTTCATGGATTCTGTGTGTCAGCAATTTGGATAATACAGAGCAAGACTGCAAGCCCAGTGGGAGCAAGTTGTCTGTTTCCATGGCGACTGAGGCCTGTAGGCATAATGTTTATATGTACTGTGTGAAGATGTGTCTCCGTCCTGCCTTGCCTGCCTAAGGCATCACTTGATTGGTTAAAATAAAAACTGATGGCCAATAAGCTGAGGCAGGATTAGAAGGTAGGGCATCTGGCAGAGAGAGAGAGAGACAGAGAGAGAGAGAGAGAGAGAGAGAGAGAGAGAGAGAGAGAGAGAGAGAGAAATAGGTGTTGAAGATTTGCCATTGAGACTCCAGACATGGAAGAAGTTGGACATCTGAAACTGAGGAGAGGAAACCAGCCACGGGACAGAACTTCATAGAAACGGGATAATTGAGTCCCACAGGCTAGTTGGGAACACGCCTAGCTTAATGTCTGGGCCGTCATGAATAAGTCTCCATGTCCTCATTCAGGAACTTGGCCGACATAGAAAAGGCACAACAATGACAGAGGCCTCACGGGAAGATGAAAACTGAGAACACAAGGCAGATTCTAGAATCATCTGAAGAGTCAGAGTGTCTAGCTGCCATTGTCTTAAGATCTTAGCCCAAGCTATCTTCCAGGACTCCCATACCTGGGTGCCCGGTGTTAGCCCGGGTCCCCTCACAACATGGTAGCCGGAAGAAGGTGAGAGAAGACAGCAGAAATGTCTTCTAACATGCTCACACAGTTTCTGCCACAGTCTCTACAGTGATTGGGACTGACCCCACCCCCACCCCACCCCCTGGTTCCAGGAGAGCGGAGCCAGATCCCACATGTTTCCTGGAATGAGGCTGCTTCTTTAAGAATGTGAAACAGGACACATCGTGATGGTTCCGGACCCAGGCCCCACTGTTGGTCTGGGTCACTTCACTTGAGGACATTGCCTGCTGCATTAGCGTCAAGTAAACAAGCACACAAAACATACACATGCATTTTTGTGCTATTTTTGACAGAGTCAGTGGCAACTCTGATAAATGTGTGCATCCAGGACTTTAAAGAAAGCCCAAAAGGGTCGGGAGAGGTAAATGCTGTCATTTGCCTACAGGAACATGGGCTAAGAGTACAGTGTCCGGGGAGAGAGCGGCATGGAGAAGTGGCAGTGCTGCGGGGATGGTGTGTGTGTGTGTGTGTGTGTGTGTGTGTGTGTGTGGTGGGTGGGGTGGTGGGTGGGTGCTGAAGGGCCATATCTAGAGTTGTGGGAAGAAGGGAAGGGAGAGAGGGCAGAAAGAGGGAGGAGGGGGAGAAGCAAAAGCCTTTATAAAGTTATAAGAAGGGTTTCAAACGCTATGATAAATATCCGTATGAGTGTGTGCATGGCTGTGTATATCTGGGCACGTGTCCACAGACCCCAGGACAGTGTTAGGTATGCAGGGCAGAGGGCAGAGGTCAGAGGTCACAGGTCAGGAGTTCTTCCTCTCTCTCTACCATGGGATTCCAGGTTGTTAGGTTTTCACTGAGTTGCCTTCTTGGCCCCTTCCTTTATTTCTTGAGATAGGGTCTCACGTAGCCCAGGGTTGTCTCAGACTCATTGTGTAACCAAGGATAGCCTTGGACTTTTAGTCCTCCTGCCTTTACCTCCCGAGGGCTGGATTCCAGGCATGCACCACCACATCTGCCTTATGAGGTACCGGGGATCGAACCCAGGCCTCACGCCTGCTAGGCAAGCACCACCCCCAGTCTCTAGGCTTTATTTAGCTCTTCTTAGGCTGTCTTGGACCCTTGGCAAATCCCTTCAAGCCACAGGGGTAGGGCCAGCCAAAAAAGGGCTTAGCCTCGGATTCTCTCTTAAATATAGATGGGCGTTAGGGGTAGCATTCTGTGTCTCCCCAGACTCAGCTGTGGAAATCATAGCAGCAATCAGAAGTTCTCTGAGCCGAGACCAGCTTCCTGCTTAGCCCGGTGCCCCGTGCACTCGCTGGGGGTGGGGGGTGTGTTGGGCTGCACAGCTGCCAAGTACCTTGCTTGTCACCCCACACTGGTCTCCGCAGTAACTGTCTCCCGTCCCGTGTTTCCCTTCCATCTTTTCTCGTGTCTTCTTTCCTTTCCCCAAATCGAGGACAAGACATACAGAGCACAGATGTGTGGTTTGGATCCATCAGCATTTCTTCACTTACTAATGAATACACAAGCAATAAACGATTGTGTGTGTGTGTGTGTGTGTGTGTGTGTGTGTGTGTGTGTGTCGGGGGAGGGCGGGGGAAGCACTGAAAAAACACAAAAATACCAGGAGACTGCACGTGGTGGTGCACACTGAGAAGCTGAGGCAGGAGGATCTGGAGTCCAAGGCAGTCTGAGCTTCACAGTGAGAACCTGTTCCCCCAGACCAAACCAAAAGCGCCTCCCTAACTGCGCCCAAAAGACAGGGAGTGACAGTGTTGGAGGGGGTGAGGGAAAAGGAGGTCCTTGTACACCGTCAGTGAGGCTGTAGATCTGGCCAGTCATTATGGACAACAGCTGTAGGCGTCTAGGGAGGATGGAAATCTTATGCCCATAGGACACAGCCATCCCTCTTTCTTCTGGGCATGTTCCCAAAGCTGATGAGATCACTGCTCTGCAAAGACATCTGCACCCCCATGCTCGCTGCAGCGCTGGCTAACACACAGAAGTGATCTAAACGTCCATCGGCGAATGGAAACGGCAAGGAGAAGCTGTAACTACACAACGGAATATTGTGCAGGGTTCTGAAAAGAGGAGCCCTGTGCCACAACATGGGTGAACCTGGAGGCCATTACGCTAAGTGAAACAGAAGAGACCTGGGAAGAAAACGCTGTGCCACCTCAGTTATGTGTGGAATTAAAACAGAGGAGGGAAAGTGAGATTTACAGAGACAGGGAATAAAACAGCGTTGGCGTGGGATGGGGTGGTGGAGGGAAAGGAGAAATATAGGTCAAAGGGTGCAACCATGGCAACGCAGATGAGCCTTATAAGCTAATGTGTAGCACGAGCCTGTGGTTAATAGTCTACTGTGAACAGAATAAAACAGTTCCCCCAAATCAGCGATTCATGTTTTCCTTCATCATATTTCTGTGCATATAAAGTGTTTGATAGCTTAGAGTAAATAATTAAAATTGTTAATATTAACTGATTAAATGTGCAATTGTTTTTATGTTTGCAGTGAGGATTAGTTTATTTAAATATTTTGTGTGTGTGTGTGTGTTTGTGTATGTGATATATATGTGGGTGGGTGCACTCAGAAAAAAACTTTGTGGGGTCAGTTCTCTCCTTCTACCTTTACATGATTTCTGGGAACCAAACCCAGGCCGTCAGGCTTGTGTGGCGAGGGCTTCACCTGCAGGGCCGCCTCACATCTCACTAGCCCTAAATGGTCTTTCCTGATGTGTGTAAAAGTGATTATATTGGCTACAAATATCCTCTTTTGCGGGTGGGGGTAGGAGGAGGGTTTCTCAGTGTAGTCCTGGCTGTGGGGGTAGGAGGATGGTTTCTCAGTGTAGTCCTGGCTGTCCTGGATCTCACTCTGAAGACCAGGCTGACCTGGCACTCAGAAACTCTCCTGCCTCTACCTCCTGAGTGCTGAGATTAAAGGCGTGTGCTACCACCTCCCAGCACGACCCTTCTCTTCAAGAGATAGCATCATTTGTTTGTTGATGAAAAGCCACGCTGACTCGAGTTCTCATCATTGATAATGTGATGAAAATCTGTCATTATTTCCAGAATTCTTAGGTTCATCTAAGCAAGGAGAAAGTGTCATTCTGAAAAACAAACAAACAAACAACCCTGACATCTTCCAGGTGAATCTAAAAGGGCGTGACTCTCTCTCCTCCAACTCCGGTTAAGGACAGAAGGATTCATCCATGAATCACTGCGGGGCGACTGGCAGAAGACACAGGAGGGGACCTCCTGGAAGCTTGAGTAGTTAAGACTTCTACTTTTTTTTTTTTCCCAATGGAGTGAGATTTTTCTGAGCTCCCTGTGCCAGGTTTGCATCTAAAATCCTCAGTCAATGCAGATGCTATGTGGTGCCTCAATGGCGGGCCACACGGCAGGCTGGTCCTCGGCTCTGCCTCCCTGAACTTTTCTTCTGTCTTGTGAGGAGGGGGGAACTGGGTGCTGAGAGCCTCACTTCTTAGGCAGGAAGGAGACAAACCAGTGGGGGCTTTGGGGAGATGGGGGAGGGCACTGAGCAGAGCGAGGCCAGGGGAGGAAGGGAGGGGCAGGAGGGCCCTTTGTTGCTTTGGTTTCTAAGACTTCTTGTTCAATGCTCTTTGTGGCATTGTGGGAATATGCTCTCTCTCTCTCTCTCTCTCTCTCTCTCTCTCTCTCTCTCTCTCTCTCTCTCTCTCCGTGTGTGTGTGTGTGTGTGTGTGTGTGTGTGTGTGTGTGTGTGAGCACCAGAGAACAACCTCTAATATCGTTCCTCAGATGCTGTCCGCCTTGGTTTCTGTTCATTTTGTTTTGAGACAGGGTTTCTCACTGGCTTGGAGCTTGCCAGGTAGGTTAGGCTGGCTGATCAGTGAATCCCCCAGTCTCCGCCTCCCCAGCACTGAGATTACAAGCAAAGACCGCAGTGCCTGGCCTTTGTTGTTGTTTAATTTTTGAGACAGGGTCTGATTATGTCACCCTGGCTGTACTGAAACTCACTGTATAGACCAGGATAGCCTCACGCTCACCGAGATCCTTCCATCTGCCTGTGCCTTCAGAGCACTGGGATTGTAGGTGTGGAACACGGTGCCAGACACTGCTTGGCTTTTGTACATAGGTTCTGAATATCCAGTTCGGGTCTTTGTGCTTGCACAGTAGGCTGTTGATTGACGGACTCTCTCCCCAGCTTGATGTGCTGAGCAAATGCTTGCATAGTTTCAAAGTAATGTGGAGGTGAACTCTTTGTTCAGAAATAGGTACAACTGTTGGACCTGGTAGCAAGCCTGTAATCTCAGCTACTCAGGAGACTGAGGCAGGAGGATCACCATTCTGAAGCCCAGGCTGTGTAATAAATTTAAGCCCAGCTCGGATAAACTTTGGGAGATTCTGACAAAAAGACCCCCCCAAAAAAACAAACAAGCAAACAAACAAACAAAACCCCCCTGAAAAACTGCTTATTTCTAAACAAAACAAAAGAAAGCAAGACAAAACAAAACAACCTAACAGCCCAAACTTTCCAGCTTTCTGTACTAGAAAGGTTCAATCCTCTGGAAGAGCTCGAAGAACTCTAAGAGGAATTTGTGGTTCTGAGGACGGCATGCTTTTTTGATGAGTTTCAATGATTGTTACCATGACAAGACGAACCTGCAGAGGTCAGCAGAGGTCAGCCAGGGCTCCCTGAGGCCCGCTCCAGAGCTGAGCCCTCTGCCTTCTTCCAGGAACGGCAGATTTGTGTGGGGTGGGACCCGGTGGGTTTGTCCAGTTGCTTCTCGGCAGCTGCAGTACTGGCAAGGTTCATGCTGAAAACCCAGAATCCTTTGCTTGTGATCTTCTCTTTGCAGCTGCCACTTGGGCTTGACTTCCTGTATGGCACTCTGCCCTTCTTGTTTACGGCCTTCAGTCTGTCTTCAGTTGGGGAGTTTTCATTTCTATCAAGTTGAGCAGGTGATAGAAAGCTTAAAGATCATTTGCAAGGGCTGTGTACACGACTGCGGGACTCATTTATGGGTTATTTAAATACAAAAGCATTTTGGAAAACTTTCATTAAAATCACCAAAATAGAGGCCAAAACAGTGCCATTTATCGAAATACTGAGTTGCACAGAGAGTGGCTACTATACATTCATTAATCCTCTCAATAATGTGTCAGGTACCCCACTTACCAGTTAAGGAAACCGAAGGCATAAAAATAACAACAGCTTCCTTGAGGTGTATACAGGAATACTCCTCATGCTCAATTCTATTCAAGTGTTACACTGTTTTTACAAGTGTAATGCGTCATAAAGCTGAAACATGAATTGACATCAAGGTCGACCAGGTAAATGACTTCACCTTTCTCTTCATGGGATATCACGCAGCTCAAAAGATGTGGCTATTCAGTTTTCCAGAAGATATCTGCACTGTGGCAATTGGTTAAAATAAAATAAAACAAAATAAATAAAACTAAACTGCAAAACAATGTGTGTTGTATGACTCTCTTTCCGGAATAAAGAAAACACAGTATGCAAAAACAGATGTGGCGCAAGCTTTTCTCTTAAGTGTGATTGTGGCTTTCACTTCAAGGTCCAAGGACCAAGGTCCTTGTTCAAACTTGCCCACCAAAGGAGGTTGGTAGGAAGAGGAGAACACTTGTTCTCATTGGAGACACTCCGGGCAGTGGCTTGGTGTGGAGGGTTGCTAGGGTGGAGCAGATGGGTGGGGTGGGATGGGACATATCCCTTATTACTATAGTTCTAGATCTGTGTCATGTCACAGCTCCATCCTGAGTCCTGAGCACGTGGTTAAAAATGATGTTCCATGGCTCAGGAAAGGGAGTTAAACATGTACAAGAGGTGGATAGTTTCTTCCCAAACTGCACATTTAATAAGGCGTTCCTTTGCTATTCTGGTTGATTTTACGTTTGCTCATCTGTCTACGGGGTGTCTAATATTCACAATTAAAGATAGAGAAGCATAGCTGGTACTTACTGCAGTCCTTACGACACTACAGAGCTAGGAACAGCCGGTCCCCCGCGCACCAGGCCTCCTTGGCTGTCTCTTAAGGCCACTTTGATTTTGGGCTTTTGTCAGAGTCCTCAAGTGTGTCCTTGCTCACGGTCTTGCATGATCCATCAAGTCAACCTTTGGCGTCTAAGCAGTTTGCAGAAACTCCTGGCTCTGCAGGATTGTGGCTCACTTTGCCCTGGCCATCCTGAGAAGGGCGGGGCCCCCCGTGTGGTGGGTGCGTTCCTGCACCATCTCCTCTCCATATCACTGCCAGATTAGCATTTGGTAGAGAAACTGGGTCATCCTCTCTTTCACCGTCCTCTCTTTCATCTCCTCTTCATCACAGCGTCTCAGGTCTTCCAACATGGTCTCCGTGGTCGCCAAGTGTTCGCTTGTATCATTAACTGTCTCTCCGGCAGGTCGCTGCAGCTTAATCAAAGGCGTGGCTCTTGGTTTCAAGAAGATGGAAGGCCGGAAGCTGATGGGAGCAGAGTAATGTCCATCTAAGAAGAGAAAGGCAGAGGAGAGGCTGCTGTTAGACTGATTTTGAATTGAGACATAAAATATTAAACTGTGCATATTACTGGAGAACCACGTGATACATCAGCACGCGCACACAGCGTGCTAAATATGCTCACTAAGCACCTATCATTTCTTTATCATAAAAATGTAAAAATGTGCTGTCGCTTCTCGCTTTTCCAATCTTGCTCTAAAGGCGAGGACTTTTTAGCTGTGCCAAGAACCTGCAAAGAGGCAAGAAAAAGTGTGTTTGAAGGGTAAGTGATGGGACAGGCTGGGGGAGGACTGAGCTGAGAACACAGGCGGAGAAGTTGGTCATTGTCTTATAGACAGGAGGGAGCAAAACATCTTCTTATATTTGATACAAAGTCTTCCGGGGATTTAAAAAGGCATTTCTGTCTGTTGGAGCGACTTTATTGTAAACATATTTGTATGCGCATATTTTTGCTCTACTGCTTTAGACAGGATCTCATTCTGTAGCCCAGACTGGCCAAGAGTTCACTGGATAGCCTAGGATGGTCATGAACTCGTGGTAATCCTCCTGCTTCCAGCCTCCTAAGTGTTGGAATTACAGACAGGAACCATCATGTCCAGTTATTTGATACTTTTTAGTGTAAAAAAAATGTAGCCTATGTGGCCCACCATTAAAGAAAATGGGGAGATGGATGAGATAGGTAATCAGCAGTCAATCCTATCTCCTTAAATAGTTTTCTTAGTGGTTTCTCGAATGTTCTAAGTTGCAGGAAACTTAGTCTTGGTCCTGCCTCATTTACTGCTGTCTTCCATGTCACCTTCTTCCTCAGTAGCTCTTATAAGGCACATGATTTTCTTAACTACTACTAATGATAGTTATTATTATTTATTGTTATCTGTGGTGCTGAGGACCACATCCAGGGGCCTTGCACATGTTAGGCAAACTCTGTACTACTAAGCTGGACTAACTGTACCACTCAGATTCTGAATAATATTTTTAAATGCTCTATATGGGCTGGGGATATAGTTGGTAAAGGGCTTGCCTAATATGCACGAAGTCCTGGGGTTGATCTTCAGCATTGGATAAAACCAGATGGATGGCGCATGAGTGTAATCCTAGTACTAAGTGGGTAGAGGCAGGAGAATCAGAAGTTTAAGGCCATCCTTGGCTATGAGCTCAAGGCTAGGCCAGGTTACATGAGACTTTGACTCCAAACAAAATAACCAAAACTACCCGTACAACAACTCAGTATCTACACTGTTGGTTATTTAGGTTGGAGTTTGGCTAAGTTCTTTATATATATTTTTAAAAGATTTATTTTATGTATACGAATATACTGTAGCTGCTTTCAGACACACCAGAAGAGGGCATCGGATCCCATTACAGATGGCTGTGAGCCACCATGTAGTTGCTGGGAATTGAACTCAGGACCTCTGGAAGAGCAAATGGTGCTCTTAACCACGGAGCCATCTCTTCAGCCCTGGTTCTTTCTATTTTATAAGATATTGGTAGCATCAACTTCAAATCGTTCTCATTTGATATTGTTTTTCCTATTTTAACTGCATCATTAACAGGCCTTCAGTTTCAATGAAGAAAACAAGGAAATATGGCTTCTATAATAGAGCCATTTCATCCTCTTACAGACAAAAAGCGTAAGAGGCGGCTAGCAAGGCCAGGCTTCTGCTGGTCTCTGCAGGACTTTTGAGTTTTCAGCCCTTGGTACTCCACATCTAATTTAGCCTTCAAAGCAAGATAAAACAAAAAGAGAGGGACAGCCCCACCCCCACCCCCCACACATACCTCCTGGCTCTGCTGGTTAGGAAGAAAGCTGGCAGATCTCCCTCCACATATCATTGACTTGAACTGGGTGACATGGACACTCTGAGCTGCAAGGCAGGTGGGGAGCCCAGAAGTAGAAAATGCTTTTTTATTATCTTTGGCCGGACAGCATGAGTCACAGCCTGCTATGGGACATTGTGCACTTTTCTTTTCCAAATAGAGTTTGTTTTAACAAGAAAAAGAATAAATGGCTCTGGGGCATTGCAAGGAAAATTAGAAATGTCAGGTGCTATTTTGTGGAAAGCATCAAGGCAACGCAGAGATAATGAGAACTATACATGTGGGTTTTTGTTGTTGTTCGTTTTTGTTTGTTTGTTTGTTTGTTTTGTTTTTGGCATTGAGTTCTCAAAACCTATTCTCTGTGCTGCTTAGACCAGAATGGAAAAACACACTTTAAATACTACACTGTGCTCATTGGACAGTGTGTGAGTGAGTGTGTGTGTGTGTGTGTGTGTGTGTGTGTGTGTACATGCACATTGAAACCACACTTGTCTTAAAAAAATTCCCAGAATGTGGGGCAGGGGACACCTTATAAAACAAAACCAAAAAAAAAAAGAAGTGAAATCAAACACACGAGACAGTCTAATCACAGAAGAGACTGAAATAGACGGACTTGAATATTTATCTTGTTTTGAAATTTGTTCTCACTGATTTACTAAAAGAGTACAGAGGCCAAACAACAACAACAACAACAACAACAACAACAACAACAACAAAAGAGGAATTATTTCTAATGTCACACATTCGGTTACCTATTACTATTCTGTATAATAATTCTTAGCCTTTAGACATATGGATGCATTTTTTTTTCCCATAAAGAACTGAGATTGGAGGCTGGAGAGATGGCTCAACAGTTAAGAACACATGCTGTTCTTCCAAGACTGCAGATGATTCCACTTGAGTGGGGTCTGACGCCTTCTCTGGTCCCTAGGGCACACACATGCATGTGGCTTATGGTCACCAGCATGCTCGTGCATGCACGCGCGTGCGCGCGCACACACACACACACACACACACACACACACACAAAATAATTCTTTAAAAAAATTGTATTTTACTGAACATATAACTTCATAACTTACCTTTATTCTAGTATGTCTATGACCTCTGTTGAAGAGATCAAAGGTCAGTTTGCATCTCTCTTGTCCGTTCAGTAATGACCTCTTGTATTATAAAGAGCTAATTTGGAAAAGTTGTTTGGTTTGGGGGAGGGTAACTTGATCGGAGTCAAGCAATCCCAGTGTTCCTCTCTCCAGCTGTGTGATCTTGTATAAGTTGCTCAGCTTCTCTGAGTTTCTGATTTTTCATTTACAAAATAAAATACAGATGATGCTAATGTTTTATGGTAATCTTGTGGGGTGGTCAATCCTGGTAATATTTATAAAAGTGAACTATAAATTGAAAAATAAAGACTTTTTAACTAAGCTAAAATAAAGCTTAGAAATGTTAATATAATCCTTCCAAAGTACTTTAGAGAAGCTTAAAATTTTATAATTAAAAGATGAAAAGACAGGAATTAGCAAAAAAAAAAAAAAAGCCCTATATTTTGGACGATGAACGTCGTAATGACAAGTTGTTCAAATGGCAAAAATCGGCTTTGCTTTTCATACACATTTAAGAGAAATGAGAAGTCTTATTTGGAAAAAGTATTTTAATAAAAAGATGTTATGTAAAGATGTGAAAACAAACAGATATTTATGACTAATCTTGAAATTTTAAATGCAATAAAATTCACAGAAAGTGCCCATTTATGAGAGTTGCAAGAAAACTTCTTTTTCTTCTAAATGATAAAATATGCACAGTCACAGTAACTTCGGTAATAATAATGATAATAAGAGGCAGGTTTGGCTTGAAGCCCTATCTCGCCATCGTTGGCTGCACCTGCCACAAACATGTTTTCTTTAATGAGCAGCGAGCATTTCCCACTACCGCTTTCTTTCTGAGCTCAGACCCTGAATTAATCTTCCGGGAACCCCACTTTCTTCTTTCTGAGCGCTTCTTCATCTTCCCAGAAGAAGATAAAGTTGGTAGATAGCCCAGATGTGTCCAGCTGTGACTCCCATCTTAAGGGAAAGATGATGGGATTTGTAATAGGTTTAATCCCCCACCTCTGGGGTTTCCCACTGAGGGAGGGTGGGCCTGTGAGATGCCCAGGAGAGATGCTGTTCACATCTGGTTGGAATCACGGAGCCGTGACTCTCGAGAGGCTGAATGACGGCAAGATGACTTTGCTGCGCTCCACTATGGTTCAGTGATTTTCCTCTGAGACTCAATGGCTATAAAAATCACTAGCTGTTACCAAAACATGTTGTGGGATAAGGCGATGCTGAGGGTTTATAGAAAAAAATGTAGGTAGTCTTCCTCAATGCAGATACAGAGTTTTACTAGCATTTGTTCACTGAACAAATTTAAGATTTACTTGTAGATTATTTGTCTGTCTGTCTGTCTGTCTGTCTGTCTGTCTCTCTCTCTCTCTCTCTCTCTCTCTCTCTCTCTGTGTGTGTGTGTGTGTGTGTGTGTGTGTGTGTGTTCATGCATGCCTGAAGAAGCCAGAGGAGGGTGTCCTATCCCCTGGAGCTGTAGCTACAGGTGATTGTGAGCAGTCTGATACCCACCTGGTGCTGGGAATTGAACCCGGGTCCTCTGGAAGACCAGAAAGTGCTCTTAATCACCGAGTCATCTCTGTAGACCATAGCTAGTGGATATTTGTGAGGCAAGAAATTAGCTCTCTTCTGGGCCTGATCATGAGCCATCAGTCCATCGTAGATAAAGTAGTCCAAAGTAGAAAAAAATTATCTACTTTGTGTGACATTTATAAGGCAGTGACATGAGTGTGTCTGAGAGCTGTGCCTGTGTGCTTGTGCAGGAAGAGGGAAAAAGAGGGAGGGAGCAGCAGAGAGGGAAAGGGACAGAGAAGGGGGGAGAAAGAGAGGAAGGGAGGAGGAGGAGAGAGGGAGAGAAACAGAGAGACAGGGAGGGAGAGAGGGAGGAGAGAAAGGGAAAGGGAGAGAGAGAGGGGGAAGAGAAATGGGAGAGAAAACTAAAGGGGCAAGGAAAGGAGAGAGAAAATAGCAACTCCCTCTCTCAGTGATGAGAACAGTGGTTCTTTATTATTGAGACAGGACCTTGTTTCACAGACCATGTTGGCTTCAAATTCTCCATCCTCCTGCCTCAACATCTCTAGTTTGGGGATTACAGGCACGAGGCAGGCATATTAATAGTAGTTTTCCAAGTTTAAAATAGAACCTCACAAGCCATTTTGAACTCAGGATAAGGCAAGTTTCAGAGGTTGAGGTACCCTGTATGCTGTGGAAGAATTAACAATATTTAAAGGACAAGGCTGTGCCTGTAGTCTAGTGTATCATGAACTGTAGCCAGATTTAATGACTATCACTGTGAAACAAAGAAAGAGGTCCTCTGGGGTCAGGTTGGGCCATCTTGTATTTGTGACCCTAAGCTAGATACTTAAACTCTCGTTCCTCAGTTTCTTCCTTTGTAAACCCAGATAATACTGCTATGTTATAGCTTCATGACTGCTGGGGTGATTAGTAGGAGAACTCACAGAAAGTGCATAACTTGAACTGTAGATGCCCTTATAGCGAACAGTCCGGCTGTGGGCACTGACAGTGTTCTACAAGACACACTGGCAAACTGAAGAAGAAAACAGCCTTGGGACAGAGGCTGGGAATTGCTCACCAGGAGCGAGAGCCAGTGTCTAGACGAAAGCCAGCAGTCTGTTCATGGAAAAAGACCCGGGATTCGGAGAAGAGATACCAGGGAGGCTCAGAACCGTGACGGGGCTGTGAGTTGAGAGGAGGGCTGGGGTAGGGTGAATAAGCTGGGTGCCCTGCGACTGGGGCAGGGCTGCCCTTTGCAGCGGAGGGGGCAGAAGAAACTGCTTCCTGCTGGCACGTGGAAGGCCAGGACACAGCAGTGGAATTACCATTGAGGGATTGAAGCTTAATGCTGAGGATCTGTGTAAACAAAAAAAGGCACAAAATGGCTCCAAAAAGACTTTATCTTCTTCCTCACAGGACTCCCTGCCTCCCCTCCCCCTGCCCCTCCCCCAGCTTCCGAGCTTCCAGCCCTTGCTAGCTTTATTTTCCTTCCTAGCAGTCGCCACACTGTAACATAAAGCATCACCGAATTACACACATATATGGCTGACTGTCTCCGTAGGCAAACTCAGAAGGCCAAGTTGTTTTTATTTTTCTTTGTTGGTAAGCGCTGCCTTCACAGAGCCTAGCAGAGTGTCTAGTAAATAGAAAAACAAAATGTTCAGTAAATATTTGCCCAGTGAAAGAGAACACTATTCTATGCGTTCCCCGTGTGATGACACCAGGAGATATTCTTGAATGTTCCATGATGTTCATAGTATGCATAAGAGATTCTGCTGTTGCATTAATACATCGATAAATCATTCATAATTAATACATTAATTTGAAAGCGAATATGCAACATTGCAATCTTGTTTGTGATGTGCAGGCCTCTGTGAGTTTATCCTCACCAGACAAAATAAATGTCTTCAGTCCTACAATTGGACAGTTGTTATTTAAGCTGGGGTAAAGGTGATCGTAAAAGGATCCCAGAGGGCAAAAGCTCAAACAAGTGGCTGCACCAGCACCCACGGAGAGTGTAGCCACCAATTCCCAAGCACTGTGTAGCTTTAGTTAATTTGTTATGAGATGGGTTTGCTTGTCAACAGGGGCCTCAGACCTTCTGAACCACCCCGCACCAAACTTCCTTTTCCTGAGATCTGGAGATTGTAGTAGTTCTTGTGCCAGACCAGGCTCTTATTTTTTATTTTTAGGGTTTTAATACAGTCTGACCAGGCTAGATAGTAATCTACCCATTTTGCTGATGGGATGGTCAGGACCTTGTTCTTCGTCAGAAGTGGAGTTGGGTTTTAAAATCTGTCTGATTCCAACCCGAACTTACCCTCTCTCCACACTTCCAAACTGCCCTGTGCATGCTTCAGGCTGCTCCCTCCAGAATGGCACCCAGCAGTCCTCAGTCAGTCAGTCAGTCAGTCACTCTGGGGTGAAGGCATGTGAGGGGTCTCCCTGCTCTGCCCGGTAACCGAAACATTTGCACTCCGTACTCTGAGCAGATGTGCTGGGTTACGGTTACCCTGTGATGTCTGTGCCCAAACCGAAGATCCCTATCAAGGCAACGAGATCTGTCGGAGTGTGAGAAGAGGCAGAGGAGGCTTCCTCCTCCTCCTCCTCCTGTACAGACTGGCTGTGCTGGAGCCTGTGGCCCGCAGTTTGCAGTCACTCCTTAGGTGTTCACACACTGGACCCCCCCCCCCAATTTTGCTCTCACCCCCTGGCATTTCAGTTTTCCTCTGTGGATTTGTTCTCAGGACCTGCAGAACCCCTACTTTGAAGATGTCACCAGTGGGGCCCAGTCTTTGCCTTTATAGACGGGATTTGATTTTCCTCAGTCCTGTGCCATTATAGCCACGGAGTGCGGTGGGCGAACAGAGGGTTGTTCTGTGTAGAGTACGGCTTTGTGTGTGTGTGTGTGTGTGTGTGTGTGTGTGTGTGTGTGTTTTATCACGTTGCCCCTGAAGGATTTCGTAAGGCTCTAGAAACCGCCTGATTAATATCTGCCATGTGGGGAGAGCAGATCTGGTGAAACTTGAAGGAGGGATGGTTATCCGACTACCTCGGCTCCACCTGACAGCCGCACAGAATGAGCTGAACCCTGACTGTCACCTGCTGAGACTAGACTGCATTGCCATTGAAGGAGCTTCTCGATCAGGAGAACCACAGTGCAAATATTTGCCTGGTAAACACGGATATATGAGGCAAACGGGCTGAAGGAAGCAGTAGCTGGCAATCCCAGGACTGGGAAAGCAACGCTAAGTTAGGCCAGAAGCTTGGTGCAAGAACAGCAGATGAGAGTAGTGTGTGTGTGTGTGTGTGTGTGTGTGTGTGTGTGTGTGTGATGGTTTTACAGTTATGTCTGTTAGAGGGAAGCGAGACAGTGTTTGAAGTTGATACCCTTATCTGGTCAGGGAGCCCGTGACTTGTAACATATTAGCAACTGTAAAGAGGAAATCATTCATGAGATTTCTAAGATATTTTTAATGTTTAGAATTTTAAAGAGCATTTTATGTGAGGGTAATTTTTACATGGAAAATGACGCCATAATTAAGATCTTTTCTCTTAAGTAGAGCCAACGCTTTATAGTCCCAATCATAAAAATCTCCCAACCAGAAGGAATTTCGTCTTAATGTGATCACTTATAAGGATGCAGAGAGTCCAGCTAGAACAAGTCCAGCCTGATGCCCTGACTGGAAACGCAAAGCACTAAGACAGGATTTGATGCACAGACCCCACCTTCAGAGGTCTGTTTCTTTCAGGTGGCTCTTCACAAGTGTGAGTTCATGTCAACAAAATAAGTTTGGGTAATAGATCAATACAAAAAAAAAAAAAAAAAAAAGAAAAAGAAAGGAAGAAAAAAGAAAAGAGGTATTATACAAACTCAGAGTAGAAACAGCTCAGTAAACAACACCTGTCCGAAGGCTTCCAAACTTTACTGTTCATCACAAGCTGTGGTTGTTATACAAGACGCCTCTTAACAACAGCTGGCAAAGAACTGAGGGAAGACCACACTATGCCCGAGTGCAGAACACAGTCAGACGCCACATTATTAAAAAAAAAACTCTGGATGGAAAACCACCGAGACCTCCTTTGACCCTATCAGAGAGCATTTCAAATCAATTGAAGGTGTTTTTTTGAGAAAGCCTTTGGCATTTATTTATTTATTTATTTATTTATTTATTTATTTATTGGCAGGGGCTCGTGTATCTCAGGCTGGCTGTGAACTCATTGTATAGTGGAGGATGACTCTGTAGTGTTTTTGTTTAAATTAACTGCTTCATTTTTACAGCCAGTTTGTTTGTTTGGCAGGTGTGTGTGGTGGTGGGTTTGTGTAAGGGACTCCTTCCGCTGGGTAGGTTTCAAGGATCAAATGGAGTCGCCAGCCTTGGTGACGGGCGTCTTTATCTACTCAGACATTTCACTGGTCCAAATCTTTGCCTCTTCACCGTTGATGGTCTTTGCTTCGGAATCTCAGGAGAGGGATGCACTTGAACCTAAGACAATGGGCCACTGGCCTTGTCTTACTGACTGAAAGGTTTCCTTCTTGACAGCCATTAGCCCTCCCTCCCCCCCCCCCCCGTTTCCCCTCCTCCATCTCTCCCCAGGCTAAAATCTCTCCCCAGGCTAAAGTGTGAGAAATCATATCCAGAGAGGATGGCTATGTATATGTGTGCACTTGTCTGTCCTGTTTTTTCTTTTTCTTTTTCTTTTTTTTGGTTTTCTCAAGACAGGGTTTCTCTATGTAGCCTCGGCTGTCCTGGAACTCACTCTGTAGACCAGGCTGTCCTCGAACTCAGAAATCTACCTGCCTCTGCCTCCCAAGTGCTGGGATTACAGGCGTGCGCCACCACTGCCCGGCATCTGTCCTGTTTTAAATGTAAGGTTCTGGGTTCCTTCTTTTCTTTCCAGCCCCATTTAACTCTGTTAAAAGAACACAAATTGGGGGGGGGTGGATTTCTCTAGGCAAGAGCAGGCCTCTCAGATAGGAAGTGTGGTCAGCCAGGGAAGGGAAAGAGGAACCTTGCAGATGTGGGTGTAACCTTCTCAGTCCCTTCCAGGCTGGGTAGGCGTGCTGGGGCTTGGACACATTCAACCCAGCCTGTTGTGGGAGTATGGCCACACGTGTGTGCAGACCACATGCAAAGGGCGAAGCCTGGAGCATCTAGATCCTGCTGTGGCATGTCTTGCTTCATATTCAGAAAGGTAGAAGCACCTGGAGGAGGAGGAGGTTTGGTCCATGAGGTCAGCTGCCTTTGCCCTTCTCCTCTGTCCTCCCAAGAGTGGGCCCAGCTCACTGGTACCCCGAGAAAAACCACCCTCCCTGCCTGTATCCCCCCTACCCCACCCCCATGGCTAGAACTCTTAAGTTTTGGAGTAGCAAAGCTTTCAGAAACGGGGTGAGAAAAACCATTGGCGATGCCTTTCTCAAAGCACAGCTGATGTCAATCTTTATTTAGATTGAACTAGAACAGCCTGGTGAAACAGACAGGGTATGTCAGTGCCCTGTCACACCGGTCCCCGGAGTGTCAACGAGTGTCGGAGATGAAATCAGCCTAGCCGAGGAG
The DNA here is from genome assembly GCA_964023405.1 of Apodemus agrarius. NCBI lineage: Eukaryota > Metazoa > Chordata > Mammalia > Rodentia > Muridae > Apodemus > Apodemus agrarius. Next base: position 41,833,615 of record OZ030016.1, on the reverse strand, counting down.
AGACACTTCTCAAACCTTGCTGCTGTCTGCTTAAGGATGTGGTAGCCCAGAGGCAAAGTGTCCGTGTAGTCTTAGCACCCAGGAACTAGAGGACCACCAGCCCAAGCTGGGTAGCTAGTGTTGCTTGTTTGCTTTTGTGTTTGGGGAACAACATCCCTCTGTAGCCCAGGCTGGACTTGAATTCTTGGTGAGTGCTGGCGTTACAGTATTGAGCATGGGTTTATGTGCACATTTTTACCCAGTGAGTGGTGAGTTTTTTATTCTGTTTCTCTGCTTCGTATTGGCTGCCGGAGCACTTAGGACCACATGGTAGACACTTTCCTTTTTAACCCAATTCTTGTTTAAGCTTAAATATATTTTGTGTTCACTTTTTTTTCTTTACCTCACTTTAACACACATACATTTCTTATTTAATTTTAAAACAATGTCTCATAAAACAGACTGGCCTGGAAATGCTCTGTGTACCCTAAGATGGTCTTGAGTTCCTCCTCATCCTTCTACTTCACCCTCCTGAGAGATGTGGGGGGGGTTGTTGTTTTTTGTTTTGTTTGTTTGTTTGTTTTCTCGAGACAGGGTTTCTCTGTATAGCCCTGGCTGTCCTGGAACTCACTCTGTAGACCAGGCTGGCCTCGAACCCAGAGATTTCTTATATTTAACTCGTTTCATCTGGCAAAGGCGTTTGTGTTTGTAGCAGCTGCCCTCACCCTTAGAAACACAAACTCAGAGGCAAAGAAAGAAGTTATCCAACAAATTATTTGTGCTTTTTTGTGCTTTGTCTACCTAATAACATCCCAGTGGTAATCAAGCTCCCCACAGGCTTTTCTGGAGAGAGACAGTGTGTCCATTAGATATTAAGTTCCTGCTTTATTAGTAAGTTGCTCCTGGGAACCTCAAAGGGGCTTCCATGTGTCTATCTGTACGCCTGATCTTTGCCTCCTTTCTTCTGTCCATACCATGCCTCAGGTACGTTGACCTACCCCCCCTTTCTTTATTTCTGACAGGGTTTCTCTGTGTAGCCCTGGCTGTCCTGGAACTCACTCTGTAGACCAGGCTGGCCTGAACTCAGAAATCCGCCTGCCTCTGCTTCCCAAGTGCTGGGATTATAGGCATGCGCCGCCACTGCCTGGCATAGTAGGTACTTTTAACCTTTTGCTTCTCCAATCTCATGTCTGCCTTAAGGTCTTTCTGCTGTTTGCCTGTTTGGCACTCTCTTCCCCTCCCTGGCCCGCCTGCCTTTTTCTTATCCATGACAGCCATAGCTGCATTTAAAAAAAAAAAAAAATTGAGGGGTGGGCATTTAAAAATAATTAGATCTTTGCAGGTGGCATCCTGGTACTGATAACAACAACAAAATCAATACCTCAGGCATTCTAATTTTTTGTCAGAACTGTGTTACAGTTTCAAGCTTTATCTTACATTGGACAGCCCATACTACCTCTAGGATATCTTGCTCTCTGGCTTGATGGCTCTGATTTATCTGTACTAGTTGCTATACTTTGGAATGGCTGAATTTATTTGAAGATATCTGTCTTCCATCTGTCTACCTTGTGTTTTGTATATTTCTCTTCATACAGAATCATAACAGTTCCAGTTGCTAATCAAGTCCAAGTCCTGGTCCCCACTCCTGCCCCCCTCCCCAGCCGGCTGTACCCCAGCTCTGAAAACCATTTTGTATGGTTGACTTGAATGTCACTGTCTTTACTCTTATCGTACTCCGGTATTTTGAGTTACCATCCAGGACAGTAGCATTCACAGGACTTAGGGTGCAGGGACGTGGCATGGGAGGGTGAGGGCCTCAGTACCTCAGGAGAGTAAACTGGCTAGTTTAGGCAGTTTGGTCGTGGGCTTCATTGTTGCAGATGGTCTCTACACCTGGCCGGCACAGAGAGGAGGGACAAGTATACAGTTGTGCTTTTAAGCAAATAGTGAAACTCAGAGGGGTCTGGAAACAGCTCAGAGTCTAGTGCCTCCCCGCCCAGGTGCTGCTCTGGCGGTTGCTTGACTTTCTTTCGCTATGCTCAGCAGCCTGCTCAGTTTTACATTGTTACTAATACTGGCAACACAACGCTTTATTAATAAAGCCGAGTGATCCGGAGAACCCACCGATTGTCTCCCACTGGGCTGGGGCTGAACTGTGCATCTGAGGATGATGACCTTGAACAACTTCTTTGTGTGTGTGTGTGTGTGTGTGTGTGTGTGTACAGAGACTCTCTGTGTAGCTCTGGATGTTCTAGAATCCTCTATGTAGACCAGGCTGGCCTTGAACTCACAGAGATCCTGCTTTTGCCTCTTGAGTGCTGGAATTAAAGGCAGGTGCCATGATACCTGGGAAACCTCGAACTTCTGATCCCTCTGAAGGTTGGGATAACAGGTGTATGCCAGGGACTGTGCTTTTTATTCAATCCGGGGGCACGAACACAGGGCCGGGCAAGTACTCTACCCACCGACTCCATCCTCAGCCCGGAAGTTAAGTTCTCAGTTAAGTGCTTTTACTTAAGCTTAAATTAACCGAGACCGGCCAGGACAGTGAAATCGATTTTCCTCTCTTGTTTCATTTCCTGAAAGAATCATCCCAGTTTCACCCCCCCTTCCTTCCCTCACTTGTATGTAGGTGATTTTGGGGAGGAAACCGGAGGGAATGGAGAGAGAGAGAGAAATGATCTAGAAAGGATAAAATGATAATCAAACACAAACCCAGCCGTAGAGCAAAAGCCCCATTCCGCCCGGTTGGGTCGGTTTCACAGGCTCACGGAGGGAAACGCACATGCGCACACGGCCCTAAACCCACACAGCCGAAACCCCTCTGTGGAGGAGCCAGCCACAGGAAACTCAGTTCTGCACAGGAACTTGCTAATCGCCTTTTGTCACTTTCGGAGTGTTCCTCCTGCCTTGGTCACCTCGGACACCGAGACCAACCACCTCAGGCTGGACTCTGCCAACCCAGTGTTGCAACTTTTCCAACAGTGACTCATTGGGAACCTTGTGGAGGACAGAGTGAAAGGTAGACCCCAGGAGGAACTCTCCTCAGTGATAGATTGGAGCCACACCAGCTTTTACATGGCATAGAGAGCTACTTACACTTCCGGAGTCAGTCATTTTGGTGTTGAGACTTGGCAATCTGCTACAGGTAAGACTTTTGCCTCTTTAAAAATGTTTGTTTGTTTTTTGTTTTGGTGTCCCAGGAATCTCTCTAGTTTTGTTGAGATTTTTCTTTTCTTTAGGCTGAACATTGTGATGCTCTTGTTTAATCTGTTGCGAAGTGTAGACCAAACTCAAGAGATGGGGGTGTGTTCGGCCGTGTACCCGCTCTCCAGAGTCTTAACAAGGCACACTTTGGTTTTCTTCCCATTTTGCTTTGTTTTAGTTTGGAGATGAGGTCTCGGGCAGCCTGGGCTGGCTGATACGTAGTCAAGGGTGGCCTTGAATTCCTGCCCCCTTCTGCTTCCACCTCCTAGGAGCAGGAGTTACAGACGTGTGCCACCAAGCCTGGAAGGTCACACGTAGTTCTGATACATTAAAAATGTGATTGTCAGCCGACAGTGGTGGCGCACGCCTTTAATCCCAGCACTTGGGAGAGAGAGGCAGGCGGATTTCTGAGTTTGAGGCCAGCCTGGTCTACAGAGTGAGTTCCAGGACAGCCAGGGCTACACAGAGAAACCCTGTCTTGAAAAAAACCAAACCAACCAAACAAACAAACAAAATGTGATGTTCTTGGTTTCTGAGGTATTAGCATATGTCGACAAAGCCTGTTCTTGGGGCTGGCTGTGTCTGAGCTTCGCTTGTGTGGGGACTTTAGACATCGTGCAGCAGTGCTTGATGAAGGAAATCTTAAGGGCCTTCCAGCATCCACAGATAGCAGCTTTAAAGTTATCTAGCTAGGTAAAGAAAAATCAGAATAAAAACCATATCCCAGAATTCCTATCTAATTATTCTCCATCCCAGTGGCCTCTTTCGGTACATTTCTAGATTAAATTTCTAGTATCTCAGGAGGTTTCATGCTGTGCAATGCCCATTGGACTGGCTGGGCTGTAACATCCACAACAACAAAAGCTTGGGAAATCACCGGGTTTAAGTGCTTTCGTTCAAAAGCGACAGGTAGTTGATAAAGTCCTCACTGGATCTAAAATGGTGCTGTGCGCGAGAGAAGAGAAATACGAGGAAATCCGCTCTCTGGTGGACGTCCGCCTGTAGTAGTCAGTGAAGGATACCGGTTGGGAAGCGGAGAAGAAGCTGCGTCGCAGAAGCTTAAGGGGGGCTGTAGGGTGTCTAGAAGGGTGCTGGGTGTGAGCTGGAGTGGTCAGGGGCCGGGAGCCTAGGCAAGGAGGGGGCTTAGCAGATGGAGAGGTGGACGGCTGTTGTAGACTTGGAGTGCGATGTGGACTTTCCGACAGGCCCAGTAATTTACTCACTGCAGGAACAGGGTTAGAAAGATAGGGTATGGGCCAGCTGGAGGGGCGACCCAGAAGAGATTGCATTCTGTGGTCTCCTAAGCCTTCTTTTAGCCATTTGCAGGGAGGCTCGACCAGCTTTGTATCCTGCGAGCGCTGATGACTGCTTTGTGATACCCCGAGGGCCTCGAGCAGTGCTCCTTAGTACGTTGTGTGTGCAGAGAAAGGCCTCGGGGAAGCCTCCGTGTCTGTTTTCCTATTTAAAGACTTTCTGTCATCCCGCTTTCCTCTGGGGAGGTTGACTGGGTGGATAAGCAAGTCTCTGACCTTGAGGAGCTTCCCTTGCGCAGAGAGTGAGCGGTTTGGGCCACGTACCAGTTGTTTCCACAGACATCCCCTTAGAGAGACAGCGTGTTATAATGATTCCTGGACTGCAGCGAAGACTGGAATCTAAAACCACAGTAAGATGAGCAAGACCCTGGAGTCCAAGGGCCCACGTGGAACCCTGGCTCCATTATTTCTGGGCCGTGGGAACCTCAGATAAGTCATTGAAATTCTTCTATGTGCTTTTTTTTGTGTTGTTATTAAATTATAAGAGACCTTTAAATAACAGTATAATAACTGAAAATTACTACTCCAAAAGGGTGCAGTTGAGGTAAAATATACAAAGTGCTTAATGTAGTGTCTAGCTTACAATAAACTCTCAAAGGTCAGCCCTCGGGACCTGTAAGGACTTGCTATGGACATGAAAAAAGAAAAGGAGCAGATAGATCCCTGGCCTAGGGGCAAGCTGTCTACAAACTTACCTTCTTAAATACATGGTTCCTTTTAAGGGAAATTGGGGGTGACAGGTAAGAGGCTGGGAATTAGCATTTCTGAGCCCCAGCAGTAGACTAGACACAGAGATTAGATATCTTATAGGGTTAACATATGAAGGAAAGAGAACAGATTAGAAAGCGATCTTTTAAGCTCTTCTACGCCAGCTCTTCCAGTTGCCCAGAGGATGCCCCCCTCGGAGCCTCTGCAGATGTTTGTGAGTGTCTGGAGGGTGTCTGAAGGCAGTGGGCAGAATTGCAGAGGTTCTTGGGGCCCAGGGCAGAGAGAGATGCTTATTTCTTGTCTCTGTTTAAGTCAAATAAGATAATTTCAAGATTTTAGTTGCGCTGCTCGAAAGAGACAGCTGAGAATCCATCCCTGCTCCACAGCTGGGAAACTTTTGACCCTGAGTTCTTGAAATAGTGGTTCCGGGTCTGGAGGCTTAGGGCCATTGAAGGCCCAGGATCAAAGCTTCCTGCTTTCCCTTACTCACTAGATTGCAGGTTTGTGTGGATCGGAAGGGCCTCTGTTGAGGAGCACATGTGCAACTGGTGTGCTAATTATGAAGCTGGTTCTCAAGTATGTGCCGAGGTTAGTCAAATAATCGATATTGCTTTTCTTCTAGAGACCTTCTGAGAATGTGAGGGAGGTGGTTGGGGGGGGTTCTGACTAGAGAAGGCCAGCAGCCAGAAAGGGGACCCTGAATGGGAATTGAGAGGAGGTGTGGCAATATTAGGGAGTGAGGGGATCAGTGAGAGAGGGAAGCCTTTGGTGGAGGGGGTGGGCATGGGGTACCAGAAACACCTGGCCTCTGTCCTCACCTCACCCCTGTCACCACAGCAACTGCTTGAATGCTCTGAGCGATCTCTGGCCAATCTGGTCTGCACTAGGAACTCTCATGGGGTTCCGGGACACAGACAACTGTTGTAAGGTTGATTAGTCTAGTTCTGGCTGGACACCAAAACCACGCGGAGAGCTTTAGTTCTTACGCATCACACCATAGCCCTGGAAGGGACCTCCAGGAATCTGTGTGATTAAAAATACAAGCCCCGAAATGACATGGAGCCAGTCGTTTTGCATACGGTGATCTGAGAGCCATTAAATGAAGCCCTCTCCTACCAGACCCTACACACCAGGATGGTCAACAGTGCTGTGGGGGTCCTGACTGGTCTCTCTGTGCTGTGCTTGCAGAAGAGGATTTTCCTTTGTCCTGAATTTATTTCTTGAGATGATGTGACTGGATCAAGGGTGTGAGCACTTCTGGCTCAATCCTGTTTTCCTAAGGTGCGTTCTGTAATAGCTCTAGAACAGCGGTTCTCAACCTTCCTGACTCTGCTACGGCCCTTCGATACAGTTCCTCACGTTGTGGTGACCCCCCCCAACCACAAAACTATTCTGTTGCTACCTCATAACTGTAATTTTGCTACTGTTATGAATCGTAATCTGATATGCGACCCCCCCAAGGGGTCGTGACCTACTGCTGCTAGGTTGAGAACTGCCGCTAACGTGTTGCAGAGGAATACATTATTACTCTGGGGGAGCACAAAGGAAGAAATTTATTATCAAGGAGAAAGTACCTGATCATTTCCCTCTCTTTTCCTGTAGAATGGGATGCTAGTGAGTTACTTGGGAAGAGATTTCCAGAGCACCGTTGTTACTTGATGGCTTCTTCTGGTGTAAGCTGGGACCGTCTTATCTTGCTGTTTGGTTTCTGGTAAAACTGAAGTCAGTGGTGGCTTCTTCCCCATTTCCTAGAAAAGAAAGCCAAGGTCAAGCCTGGTGAGGTAACAGGATGCGGGGTTCTCACCGCACCCCTGAGTACCACAAGTTGTCATTCATTTGGTTTATTGTTGTAGCAACTGGGTAGTGTGTGCGCGTATGACCTCATGGAAGGAGATGTGAAATAAGGACCTTCAGCGAGTTGGTGATTAATCAAGTCCAAAAGGACGTAGTATTGCCCTATCGTTTTTTTAAAAACGTTTTATTGGTTGTTTGCATATAAGGCTGACAGAAATCCTAGTTTATTGAGCCGCCCAGAATAAGGTGAATTTTCAGTGCCTTTCATGAGAAGAAAATTGCTTTGGGGAAGCGCCAACCGAGACCCTTGCTGTTGTGTGCTAGCTTGCAAGGGCAGGCTGTCGTGTTTGCAGAAGTTTCGGAGGCTGCTCAAGTCCCTGGCGCTGTTGATCTGTGTGAAGGATGTGCTGTGTGATTCTGTGCCGATTCTGTGCTATGTGACCAGCTCCTCCTCCTCCTCCTGGCTCAGTCATCTTGTGTTGTTAGCTAGAAGCCAGTCATGGGATGTTTATTTTTACCAAAGCAGCAAATAATGTAAACTGCTTAGAAAAGGAGGATTAAAAGTCCGACTCTCCTGCTGAACTTAACGATGAATGAGAAATGTGAGCCATTAGAAGGGAAGGCATTGGGGTTGGAGAGGTGGCTCAGTGGTTAAGAGGACTGGTCGTTCTTCTGGCAGACCCAGGTTCAATTCCCAGCAACAACGTGACGGCATGTAACTCAAGTTCGGGGCATCTGACAGCCTCACACAGACATACATGCAGGCAAATGAAATAAAAGTAAAATAAAATAAAAAAATTGGAATGTTCTATTATACCTGGCCAATTGAAAGAAAGGAAGAAAAAGAAAGGCATTTTGTGTGTTGGAATGGTAAAATAGAATTTATTTTTTACTTCGACTATAGTGACTGTGCATGCATGTTTTTAAAAACTAGAGAAAGTAAGCAGGGGTGAGGAGATTTCTGGACTGGGTGTGCCTTGCTTCTAACCTGTAAGGCTTGAGATAAGCCCTTTGGGCAGGACATGGTAAAGGGAGTTTGGATCTGGGGCGTGCAGTGCTGTGGCAGCTGAAGGTTTCCTTTCAGCATCTGAGAATGGAGGAAGTACTGGGCTCTGGTGACTTGTTCAAGTACCCTGTGGGCTAGAAGACCAGTGACACCATAAACTAAGACCCTAAACACTTTCTTGACACAGTTCTTCTTTAGGTAGACTGAGAACTAACTCCCAGAGAGACCAGAGGAGCCGGGTGTGCTGGTGCATGCCTGTAATCCCAGCGCTCAGGAAGCTGAGGAAGGAAGGAGGTTTGAGAGTTGGAGGCTAGCTTAGCTTCACTGCAAGACCGTCTCAAAGCAAAGCAAAACAAACAGACAGCAACAACAGCACAAAAATAAAAAAATTCACCCAAGAGAGCCGACTAGTCCAGGGTCCACAGTATTGAGGGGAGCACTGTGATAATTGTTTGGAAAATCATTGAACCCACTCCTCACTAACAGTAGAATAAAGTTCCAATGGGGAGGGAGAGAAACAACAGGACTGGTGATGACCCAATGAAACGAGAGGAAAAGTGCTTCCTCAGAGGAAGGGGGGATGGTTTCAGAGGCCACGGAGTGTATGTAGAAATAGTTCAGTTTTGATTTAAAAAAATGAGCATAAAAATGAGGAAAGGATAAAATACTTCTGCATTGTGGGCTGGAGAGATAGCTCAGTGGTTAAGAGTGCTGGCTGCTCTTTCAGAGGATCCGGGTTCAGTTCCCACCACCTACATGGCAGCTCACAGCTGTCTGTAACTTCCTGTTCCAGGGGATCTGGCACCCTCACACAGACACACATGCAGTCAAATCACCAATGTACATCAAATAAATACTTTATTACAATTATTCTGGATCATGGTTCTCAAATGTGTGTATCCAAGAGTCACCTATGTATGTGTGTGTGTGTGTGTGTGTGTGTCGGGGAAGGGTTTGATACATACAGCATCCTAGGTTGTCTCCCTCCATGTTTTCTGTCAGGAAGGAGGCAGGCAGGACTACACATATACATTTTTGATAAATCTGATGTGGATGGTCTTCAGGTAATATTTTGTGAAATGCTATGGCTTAAAAGGTTATAGTTTGGTCTGGTCTGAGGAAACATATATACTCTCTGTGTCTGTGTGTTTGTGTCTCTGTTTGTGTCTCTGTCTATCTGTCTCTCTGATGTGGGTGAGGCTGGGGGCTAGAAACTCACAATTCAAGAGCTTATCGTGCAAGGGTATGAAAAGAGAAGGTGAAGTCAGAGTTATTTGCTTGTTATAGAAATAAGCTAAAGCCAGGAGTCTGAACTCACTACACGCCGTGGACAGATGCAGTTAGTACCACAGACTTACCCCCCCCCCCAACAAGCAAACATCTTTTGGCAGGGATTTGAATCATCCAGGGAAGTTGAAATCCCACGAACACCTTTGATTCAAGCGACAGGGAGGTCGTCATTAAGAATAAACTTACATGAGAGTATTTCGAGTGGTTATGCAAGGAAGTCTTGGGGATTGTGGTGCACAATAATATTATATTAAAGGAAGAAGGAAGGAATAATTTTTGATAAAGTGGAGTACCGTAAGCAGAGACCTATAGCACTCACAATAATAAGGACAAATGTATGCCATAAAATGAACAGAGCAGTAAGTGGCACCCCTGCAGCAGTAACTGGAGGTCCCGAGGCCACCAGTTTTGTTTTCCTGCCTTTAGAATGTCAGCGATGGTCATTGACTCTCAAATGTTCTTATGCTGGAAATGAGCCTTTCTCTCCATTCTCAGTTCCCATCGCCAGGGCTTCGAACCTCTCAGGTCAGGACGTGAGAAGTCAAGAACAAACTGGGCGCTCATCTTCACAGCAGAGCCTTGCTTTAGGGCCTGTTGTCAACGAAGCGTCAGATACCTAGAGTCAGACTTGTGTGAGCGCCTGCTGACCCTCCCCATCCCTGCATGACCTGTGTGATGGTGGTGTTGCCTTGTGCTCTGGAGGAGCCTCCGGCCTCTTTCCGCCCCACCATCTATCCACCGCTCCTCCTTCACTGTAACTTTCCCTCCCTCCATTCCTCCTTTCTCTCTCTCTTTCATTCAGACAGAGCCTCACTCAGTTCTGGAATTCACTTTATAGTCTAGGGAGGCGACATGGAATGCCAAGACTACAGGTGTGAGCCACCAGCCTGGCTAGAGGTTGTTACTTTCGTCTTCCAGAAAATGATGTATTTATTTTATTTTGTGTGCATTGGTGTTTCGCCAACATGTATGTTTCTGGGAGGGTGTCAGAGCCCCTGGAACCGGAGTTACAGGCAGTTGTGAGCTGCCGTGTGGGTGCTGGGAATTGAACCTGGATCTTCTGGAAGAACAGTCAGTGCTCTTAACTGCTGAGCCATCTCCCCAGCTCTGAGGGAAGTTTCTTAGTAAGTTTTGGGATTTCTGAGTCCTTTGAGATCTAATGAGAAGCGAAGAGCTCGGAGAAAAAGAACATATATAAGAATATGGACATTTGCTGTACAGTGTGGGAGTCTGTATCTAGTTTTTATTTAATTTATTTTATTTAGATTCCTTAAAGTCTTCTTATGATTCCATAAGCTTCACATTAAGAACCCTGGCCTCAGAGGCTGTCAGTAGCTCAGGGGAAGCATTATGGGATAGAGGAAAGCCCTCTCTGTTCGTAGTGATCTCAGGTTAGACACAGACTCTCCACTGATCGCGACCTGAGGACAAGATGGCGGCTGGCGGATGCTTTAGAGCATGCGAGCCTCTAGTTGTGCTGCGCATGCGCTCGAGCTCGTTCCTCTCAGAGAGAGAATGCTCACTGCCCCAAGTGCTTCCTTCTGAGTCCTCTTCCGTGAAGTCACGGTCAGCGCCTTGTCGGGAGAGCAGCTTCCGAAGATTCCACTTAAGTATCCTATATACAGCTGGGTGTAACCTCGGACAGCACCAGAGATCCTCTACCTAAATAGTCTTTCTTTCCTGAAGCTGACATGGGGCCAGGCCTTGGCAGCTTTGGGGACAGCCTTTTCCCTATACAGTCTTTTGACCACAGATGCCCCTTTGGCCCTTGTGGGTTTGAGAGCCTATAGTCTGGGGAACTGTGTGTGTTGGTTGAAAACTCAAGCCTCTTCTAGTCTTGTCTCAGCAGAGAGACACTTACCCGAATCCATATGCTTTAACCAGCCAGCTCTGCTGAAAGCCACCAGATGATGTCATAGGGTGGGTTGCAGGCTGGGGAGGGAAGGGGGCTCTTTCTCAACTCTCCAGAGATCAAGTATGTGAAACTGCCTATGGATTTATGATATATGAGTCAAGATTCTCTTTTTCTGGGGTAGTATGAGAATTGTATACCTATCTTTGAGGTAGAAAATGAAAATCTCTAACAGATGTGTCCATGTAAGGCGTGGAGCTTGCCTTCCATTACAATTAATCACTGTAGCCCTGTGGTTAGGTTTTGTGCCAAGTGCTGTATGTATCAGAGTCATAACATTGCATCCCATAACCCCCCCCCCCCCCCCCCCCCCCGCTTACAGCCCTGAGCACTTACAATGGTCAGGCTCATGATCGTTCTGACTTTACGGTGGCGCTCACAGAGCTGCCCCACCTTTCCCTTTCAGAATAATATCCCCTGCATCGCAGAAGAGATGGTCAACATTTCACTATGAAATAATATCTTCAAGTGAGATGACTGAGCCTAGGCACAGGCGGATGCCAGCGTTCTGAGCATGTCGGCATGGGTTGGGTTAAGCAAGGGTGTGAGCGTGGCACCGAGCGGATTCTCAGTAGACGATACTTTCAGTGGAGGAAGGCTCATCAGACCATTGTAAGCCAAGGAACAGTCTACGTACACCAGAGACCAGTGGCAAACTCCTACCTCTTTAGCAGGCCACTCAACTTCGCTGTCCTTAGCTAGGGGGTCGAGTCCTTCGTTCCTGCACGAGAGCAGCTGGTTCCTCTCCCTTCTGGATGCTTCCCTTGTCTTCCAGGAGGAGCCCTGCATTTTCTTCATCTCCCTCCCCTCCAGGCCCATCTTCCTGTCTCTTGAGACACCTCTAAGGATATACACCCCACCGTGTATCCTTTTCTTCCTCCTCCTCTTGTTATTTTTTCTCAGTTGCCACAAAATCTTCTCTTAGCTTTATTCCAACTGTGAGCTGAAGGCCATGCCTGCCGTGGTGGAGAAATCTAAGAACACAAGGGATCCGTCCGCCCAGCCAGGAAAGGGAGACATTTAGAATCAAATTTAAATGACTAAAGCCACTTCTGTCTGCAACAACCCTCCTCAGGAGGGTTTGTATAATTTGCTTTATAATACTGTTCTCCAGATAAAACCTGACTTTTATCAGTTCCAGTGTGTCTGGACAGTAACTGGCTCGCTTAATGTTGGTGGCATCTCTTCCTCTGGTCATGTTGAGGGGATAGACAGCATTAGAGAGCTGTACAGGAAATAGGAGGAGTAAAGCCAGAAAACCCTCAAACATCGGCGGTGCCGCAGTTTCCTCTCTCTGCTAAGATGATATTGTTATTTTATTCCGGGACCTAGATTTTTCTGGCTGTAAATGTAGATTCGCAATAGTGGTGCCCATCCACAGTAACAAATGTGACATATGCTTTTTAACATGAGCACACAAGAATATGCTTTTGCAATCTGTAAGATTTTGTTTACTAAAATCCCTATATAACTCCAGGGTCTTCACTCCAAGGTGTACAGAACCCATAGGGGAGAGCCCCAATGTTGCTTCCCAGTGTAAGAGAAAATCCCCTGCTCCTGGCTGACTCTCAAAAGGAGCATTTGAGTTAAAGGGAGATTTTGGCTGTCTGTCCAATGCCTTTCTTCTTTTCGTTCTCTGGGTCTCGGGGAAAGTAATTAAAAGGGATGTTGTGGCGATATTAATATTAAATTCTAGAGCTGTGAACATATGTGGATAGCGGGGAGGCCTGTATGAGATTTAAATCGGAAGTTCCAAACCAGACCGATGGCTTTGGATTTCCCCAAGTTCTGCCATCTGACTTGGGAAAGACCCGTTACCTGCTTATCTGGGAGAAAGGTTAATTTCTCTTCCAGCAGGGGTGAGATGCCTAGGGTTTCAATTTCAGACTAGATAGCTAGTTTTCAATATTGTAGTCAAGGAGAAAAAAAAAACCACCAGAATTTTCAACTTAAGTTCATGTTTTTGTTTGTTTGGCCTGTAACAAACTCATCTTGCAGTTTAAGCTTTTCGGACGTAGTTGTCCTTCCTTTGGATGGCTGGGATACCTGCCCGTCAACTTTATTTCTTACATATATTGATGCTGTTTCGCAGTTGAATTTCATCATGGCTGCCTGGTTTTCCTTTTCAACAGGTGGATAGCTCCCTATGTTATCCACCAGTTATAGTGGTTTTTTCTTTCTTTGTTTTGTCAATTTTGAGAAGGATTGTTGCCTCTGAAGTACTCACTGTATTATTAAAACAACCAGTGATCCTAGTGAGACGCAGCTAGGATGTGAAGATTGCTGTGACATTTTGAAGAAAATTGATGCTTTAAGACCTCTCTATATTTTATCTTTTAAAAATCTGAGGATCATAGATTAGAGGAATCTAAGATTCTTGGGTCTTATCCTTTGGTATGCACAGAGACCACTTCTAATGATGGGTATTGGAGTTAATAGGTTGGTGAGTTTATATTTTTAAAGTTAGAGAATTTATTGCTAGCTGTATAGCTCTGTAGCTAGTTCTGGAATTTAAGCAAAACAAAATTTTCAAATGATGAATACAGCGGAATATTTCTAAGTTCTTCACATGTCAGAAGTTTCCCAAAGGAACCATACATATTTGATTCTGGTGCATGCGCGTGCACAGGTGTGTGTGTGTGTGTGTAGGCATAAGGATTTGTGTATGTGTGTTGTGTGCTGTGCATGTGTGTATAGACATGTGGGTTTGTGTGTACGTGTATATGTGTACACATATGTTTGTGTTTAGGAGTGTGCTGTACATGGGTGTATAGGCTTGTGGGTTTGTGTGTGTATGTATGCACATACATGTGTGTGTTTAGGTGTGTGTGTGTGCACATCCATGTGTGTGTTTAGGTGTGTGTATGCACATCCATGTGCGTATTTAGGCCACAGGATGAGGCTGGGTGCCTTCCCCCATCGCTCTCCGCCTTGTGGACTGCGGCAGACTCTCTTGCTTGAGTCCAGAGCTCACTGACTTAACTAGGCTAGTTAGCTGTGTGGATCACTCGTCTCTACATCCTGAGGCCGAGGTTACAGGCAGGCCGCATGCTTCTTGATACCTATGTGTGTGCTGGGATTCCAGCCCTGACACTTGTGTGCCGTGCACTTTACCAGGGAGCCACCTGGCCATCCCAGCAGGCCGAGTTTCTCTTCCTCGTTTCCTGTTACCTCTTCAACTCTAGCCTGGGTACAGATAGAGTGAGCTGCACGGCCCTAGACACACTCGTTACTTCTTCAGGCCTTTGCCCTTTCCCCTCCTTTTGCTTTGTGAAACTCCTTCCCAGATTTTATTCAGCACTACTTCCTGTGTCCCACTTGAGTGGTTTCGGCCTCTGGCAATCTTCATTGCTTCCTCTCTAATCTTTAATATCCTTCTCCGAAGTCCAGCTTCCTCCATAAGTCCTTCGTGGGGTCCTCAGCCCGAGCCTCTCCATCCCACTCCATTTCCAGTCTGGTTTCTTCTTTGATGCGCCTACTCATCGATTAGTGCATCTCGTGCCTGCATTTGTGTCTTCCCAGCAGCAGACTTTGTATCTTGTCTTCACAGCCAAATCCCAGGCAAGCTGGGACTATCATGACCAACGAGTGCTGTGTGTAAAGCAAGTAATTAAGAAAAGTTGTTCAGGGGGCTGGAGAGATGGTCCAGTGGTTAAGAGCACTGACTGCTCTTCCGAAGGTCCTGAGTTCAAATCCCAGCAGCCACATGGTGGCTCACAACCATCTGTAATGAGATCTGACACTCTTTTCTGGTGCATCTTTAGACAGCTACAGTGTACTTAAATATAATAATAAATAAATCTTAAAAAAAAAAAAGAAAAGTTTTTTAGACAAGATAAAATGCACAGACGTCAGTAGACTAAATGGAAGCCCTAGGTGGTTGGATGGCTGTTCTACACCCTACTTTATCTGTGTCTTAATATAGGTACATCTACCATCAGGGGTATAGCTCACAGCTGTATACAACTCTAAAGCAGATGCAGAGGCAGGAGGATTTCTGATTTTGAGATCAGCCTGGTCTACAGAGTGAGTTCCAGGACAGCCATGGCTCCACAGAGAAACAACAAAACAAAACAACCAAAACTCAACTCTAAAGCGCTAAGCTGGGTGTGGTGGTTCACACTTAAAATATCAGCATTTGAGAAGCTGAGGCCTGAGGATTGTTGTGAGTTCAAAGCTATGGTGTAAGACTGTTATATAAAAGAACACACTCTCTCTCTCTCTGTCTCTCTCTCTCTCTCTCTCTCTCTCTCTCTCTCTCTCTCTGTCTCTCTCTCTTTCACACACACACACACACACACACACACACACACACACACACACACATGCCAGGGAGTGCTAGGAAGCCTGGCTAGAGTAAAAACCTGTTCCCCTGCCCTGTCCTGCCTTCCCGTTCTTTCCCCTCTATGGAGGAGGAGATGGTGGGATGATGTAATACTCAGGGTTGTAGCTCTTGCCCAGTGAACAGATCATAATCATAGGCTATGCATTTACCTTTGTGTCTTGGCCAGTAGGTCTATACATTCAGGATACTTTCTACCATATGAGGTTATTGTGAAGAGAGAATGAGCTAACATAGTCACATAGTCACTGTGTAGACTTCATAGAGTATGCTGACATAAAGCAAGTCAGCTACTAAACTGTAATGCTTGTAATTGCTTATAATTACAGGAGACTGGTGAGAGAATTCTAAGTCAAGACCTGTCTGGGCTAGAGTGAGTTCAAAGCCTACCTAGACAGCTTAGTTTAAATCCCTGGCTCAAAAGTAAAATAAAAATAAAGTAAAATAAGATAAAAACAAAGAGGGCTGAGGACAAAGGGCTGTGGTAGAATGCCTACCTGGCCTGTTCGGATCTCTAGGTGCACTCGTCAGTCCTGGGCAGGGATGGGAGCAGCTGTGACGTCACAGATGCTGTGCCGATCTGGGGCCGTCGTTGGATACGCAGCCCATCACAGATGGCATGCGGGGTACAGGTGTGTTCCTAGGAACTGAAATAAATAACACACACACCTCCAAGGTCCTCCTGGCATTCTGACCTGAAATGAAATCCTCTTGCTTCACATGATGATAAAACTAAGTCCAGAGATGATAACTTGTTCCTGGTGTCCAAGCAAAACTTAATCCGCTTGTTCTCTGTGTGCGGGCAGGCCTTGCCCTTGCTCCAGTAAGCCAGCGGAAGCAGGTTGCTTGTCTTGGCTCTTGATTAGGTGTCCCTCCCCCCCCTTTTAAAAATTAGATATATTCTTTATTTACATTTCAAATGATTTCCCCTTTCCTGGTTCCCCCCTCCCTGAAAGTCCCATAAGCCCTCTTCCCCTCCCACTTCCCTGTCCTGGTATTCCCCTACACTGCTGCATCGAGCCTTTCCAGGACCAGGGGCCACTCCTTCCTTCCTTCTTGGGCATCATTTGATATGTAAATTGAGTCTTGGGTATTCTGAGCTTCTGGGCTAATATCCACTTATCAGTGACTGCATGCATGCCATGTGTGTTCTTTTGTGATTGGGTTACCTCACTTAGGATGATATTTTCCAGTTCTGTCCATTTGCCTAAGAATTTCATAAATTCATTGTTTTTAATAGCTGAGTAGTATTCCATTACTGTAAATATACCTCTTTCTAACTAGAGATGTTATTACTTGCAAATTAAATACCAGATAACAGCTTAAAAAAATCTGAATTCCAGATAAAGAATTAGTAATAATTTTAGTATATGAATATATACCAGGAGTACCAATTAAAGAATAAATTGTTTTGGAGAAAAAAATCAGAAAAATGAATTGGTAGGGAGTATCAGATGTTAATTATGTTATCAGCATGCTGTTTCTGTTGGCCTTGAGAATGTGCCTTTGAAAGGAGAGTGGGACTCTGGAATAGTGAGGGTATTGTTGTCGTCATTGTTTTTTAAGTTCTGTTATTCCAAAAGTGTTAATACAGCCAAAAAGAAAGGAAGGGAGGCAGGAAGGGAGGGAGGGAGGGAGGGAGGGAGGGAGGGAGGAGAGAGAGAGAGAGAGAGAGAGAGAGAGAGAGAGAGAGAGAGAGAAAAGAAACTAGTAAAATGAGGCTGGAGTGGAAGAGACGGAAAGATAACAGCATATAGATATTTGAGGATGCCACGATGAAGCGCTTTCCTGTGTGTGCTAAACTGAAAAATCAATAGGAACTCTGGGGCTGGCAAGATGGCTGTGTGGGCAAACAGGTACCTGCCACCGAGTCTGATGATCTGAGCTTAATCCCCAGGACCCACATGGTGGGAGGGGAGAACTGACCACAAGATAAACAAATAATATATAAATGTAACTAAAAGTTCATTACTGTATTACTTTGCAAAACTGTCTTTGATTGTTCATTTTTAAAACTCTAGGCTAAGCCGGGCATGGTGGCACACGCTTTTAAGCCCAGCACTTGGGAGGCAGAGAGAGGTAGATCTTGGAGTTTGAGGCCAGCCTGGTCTACAGAGTGAGTTCCAGGACACACAGAGCAACAACAGCAAACAAACTAAACCAAAGAAGCAAAAAGCCTTCTAGGCTAATAAAGTTTCAAGGAGTCTTTTAAACATTTACAATATATAAATGTATCAGAATGTAAGAGTTAGACTTACAAATAGAATAAAATATTAGAATGCTGGGGAAAAGTCATATATACTCACCCAGTTCCACCAATTGTCAAGATATGTCTAGTCAAGTCCCTCAGTCCTTGACTTTTCAGAGACAGTTTAAAGGTCAGCTGTGACTGGTTTGCTATGGGGGCCCTCAAATGGGGAGTGTTCAGAAATGGAATCAACAGCCAGAAAGCTGTTTCTTGGTGCTGCACATTCTGGTGTACAAGTGGATTTGTCTGTGTGGTTCACTTAGGTAATTTTTATTTCTAGTTGCTTTGAGGAAGACATGGGACCAGAAGTTCAGTGGACTGTGAAAAAGACTTGACCTTCTACCTCATAAGGGAGGGCCATATTTGCCCATTTGGAGGGTGTTCTTACGTACCCAATGTCACCCTAGGCCAGCAGGTACCTCACATACTTGATGTGACCTCTCTTTCTCCTCCTCTTTGGGGTATCTGATTAGATTCTGGTCTGTAATTCTTAAAAACAAGGGGCCTAGAATATTCTGGTCTATTTGTAAAACAAAATAGCAATGCAAGCAGTGCAAAATAGCCAGCCAAAATGACCCCGGAAAAGACACGTTAAAGAAGAAGAATGGTAACAGGCTTTCATGGGATGGAGAGAGGAAGCCTCTACACCATCGGCACTGTGGGGTACAGAGGAGGGAATGGACTGTCTCCTCAAGCTGAACCCCAGACAGCAGACATGATTTGAACCTTGTTTCTGAAAAATGCCATGTATGTATCTCATTGTTCTAGTATCTCTCTCTCTCTCTCTCTCTCTCTCTCTCTCTCTCTCACACACACACACACACACACACACACACACACACACACGCATACCCTCACCTAACTTGGACCAGGTTAGAAATGAAGCAGAAGATTGCCTTTGAAAGGTTTTCAGGTTTACTCTTACTGAGTACTCACTTGAAGATTTCATATACAACATAACAACAATAAGAAAGTCTCTGAAATAAATAAGCCCACGGTGGGACAGAGCAACATGTTCCAAGACATAGTTAACTGTAGCGCCCTGATCAGAGGCGGTAGAGACAAGAATTCCATGTGGTTCCTAAGAACAGTGATTGCTCTTAGCCGGGCACCCTCTGTCTCTGTTGGGATATTCTCTCCTCTAGTTCCTTTGTGTTAGAAGCCCAAGTGCACTAAACACAGAGTACTGGGGAAGCGTGCTTGGTTCCGCACTTTGGCAATATTTAATATCCTCATTAGATATGGGGTTAATGGGTACAGTGGCATATTTTATATAGTCTGCAGTCTGTATTATAATAAAACATATTGGGAAAGGTTCTCATTATGTAATAGGAGTGTCAGAAACTCGAGAACAGGACATCACTAATTGGAACACCAAATCAACCTCTCTTCAACTTTCACCACTTCTGCTTTCGGTGTCAGCACACAACCACTAATAGGATTTTTAAATGATTTTGTGTGCCTTGTATTTCCTTTGAAAAGTTATTTGCCTGGCTTTTCCAAAGCCAGGATAAAAAAAATGTATGCTTCTTTAGAGAGGACTTGAAAGTGTCTGTGGGATACCTGGACGGGCGCCATGTTTCTCGCACGCCTTCCCTCCCACTCTCTGTGGGGTTAGGCTTGGGGTGCCCAGGGCCTTGTGGGTAGAGGAGGAGGAGCACTTACTTCCCATCGACCTGTCCTTTGGAGCTCTGTTAGGCTCCATCCACGTCTCTGGGTGGCTATCGGGTTAACGCCTGTCATCCTTGCCTGGAGACCCCATGGGGGCTGCTAATTCTGTCATTTCTGTTTCTTCTAATTGCAAACGTTACCTCCCTAATTGGGTTCTCCATTCCTCATGTCCTAACAGTACCTTTTCATACCCACAAAGAGCCTGCTTTTGAAAAAGATACCTTAAACAGTACTTTTCATTATTCCCCTCCCTCCTTTGGGAGGGATATTGGAGCAAACTAAGGCTTTCAGTAACTGGACCCCACGCTCGCTCTCTTTTATGTTAAGTTGGGGTAGGCTATGCAAGAGCTGCTCCCTGGCATGGCGGATGGGGCAGTGATGACGAGGAAGGAGATGGTCACCTCCCTCTGGTGTGTCCCTGGACTCGTCCAAAGCCAATTTTCTAGCCCATCCCACCCTGACTCAAGCCTCCTGTGCCATGTTTCCTTGAAAATGACTATCCAGCTGGGAGGGGTAGTGAGTGTCTTTAATCCCAGCAGCAGAGGAGGGCCGTACAGTCAAGGCTACCAAGGTGGGGGAGGGTAGGAGGCTTTGGGGCCATCCAGTGGATGCTGTAGTGGAACGCAGGGAGAAGGCACCTGCAAGGCACAAATCTGCTCCCGTGCCACCCCCAGCCTGTGCTCCAGACACAGTCTCCACCTACCCACGCAGGCTTTTCCATGTGCTCGCCTGGACTCAGGGCCACCTCCTGTTTGGTCATGGTCTACTCTCCTCCTGTCCTTTCTACTCCAGGATCTCACCACATTAACATTTTATTTTTTACCTTCTGTCCCCATTAGGCTAAGTTTAGGTGAAAGCCAGTTAAAGGTAGATTGTGTTTTTTTTTTTTTTCAGACTTCCGTGAATTTTTAAGTTAATGTTAAGAGAGCATTATATAGGTATAAGCAATAAATTAAGCCATTAAAAGAAGAAAAGAAGAGCCCTACACAGAGGTGCCCCAGTGGCTTCATAGGTGCTACGACTTCGTGTCTCAGTTTCTTGACCTTTGAGCTGAGCATCTAGGGAGACATTTAATTGCATAGCTGTGGACTATGTCTGTGATGTCATCCACATAAAAAGGACTCATGTCTTTATTCCAAAGCAGAGTTTAAAACTCTTAAGACAGCATCAGGATCTCTTACCTGGCTCGTCTCTTACTTAGAGGATTTAAGGAGTGGGCAGTTTAAGGCTTGGCAGCCATGCACCTATCGGGCTTGCTTTCCAGAGGGGAAAGTGTACAGTGAGGTAAGGACCGCCAGCAAGCTGGAGTAGCCACTGATCAATGAGAGCAAGGCCTTTTGCCTACGTATGTATGCCTTTTGCTCTGCCTGGACCAGTGTTCTCTTGGACAAGGGAAGCTGGATCTCACTAGAGCCACTGGGTTGTATCTGCACATTAGGTTCTATATGAATGGGAAGGAAGAATCCTTTACCAAGCCAAGAAAAACACTATACACACAGAAGCAAAAAGCCAAGCCTTCTGTGTGTATAGTGTATACTGCTGGGCAATGCACAAAGGGTGATTTGACTCATGTGTGTGTGTGTGTGTGTGTGTGTGTGTGTGTGAGAGAGAGAGAGAGAGAGAGAGAGAGAGAGAGAGAGAGAGAGAGACGACAGACCATTGTGTGGATGTGGCATTGTTAGTCTAATCACTCCCACTTCATGGACCATTCCGTTTAGTATACTTATTTATTTTGTTGCTGTTACAAGTGCTGCAGCAGTGGAAATTCTCACCTGCATCTGCTACGTGCGTGAATATTCCGGCACAATGTGTGCAGAGACTGGAGCTGCTGGTTAGAAGGTATCTGTGCTTAAACTGTTGGCACATATAGAAAGAGTGGGGTGGACAAGGTAATAAGGGGGTCTGTGATCTGTAGAGAGTCCTCTTGGCTGATGACTGCTCTGGCAGTGATGGAGTCAGACTGAGTTCTTTCCTTTCTTGCTCCTCTCTTCTCTTTTCTCCTTTATCTCTTGGCTTTCCCCCCCCATTCCCTCCCTCTCCCCTCTCATTCCCTCCTTTCATTTCGTTTCCTTCTTCTTTACTGACATAAGGTCTTGCTATGTAGCCTAGTTCATAGTCAGGTCCCAAACTCATGTCAATCCTCCTGCCTCAAGCTCTCAAGTGTTGGCGTTACAGATGGGTGCCACCATGGCTATCTGAGTAAGTTCTTTATAGTGTGTGTCGATTCAGAATTCCCTAATGAGAGCAGGGCAGCCGGCATGACTAGGAAGCTGATCTTCCAGGGGAAGCTCTGGAAATTTTGAATTTTAATTAATTTTGACTGATAAGTGTGCCGCCCCTTTCTTCTCAGACGCTGTTGGCCACTAGCCTGAACAGGGTTTGGAAGGCTGAGTGCAGTAGAATGGTCTTCAGAGACGTTGCAACAAAATGAGTCTATTTTATTGCTTCAGAAATAGGTTATATAAAGGCTTTTTTAGGAGTATGGATGGAAAGGGCCAATCGGTCATTGCATCAAGTGAGCGGGAAGGGCTAATCGGGTTATAACACAGCACCTAATTATCATGCAGGTGCGAAGCCAGAGCAGGACATGTGTGCAGAGTTATACAGCCTTGCAGAGAGCTTTGTACAAGGTCACTTTTCTGCCAAAGCCCAGACAAGGCCAGCCACCTGTGTTCAGGGACACTCTCCAGACAAAGACAGGTAGAGACCGGGAAGCCCTGTTGAGAAAGGAAGTCCCCCGCTTTATGCAGAGTTCAGAAAGCCGTCCAGTCATGGGGGACTGCTAACTTAATAACAGGTTCTCCAACAGAGAGGGGCACGTCTTAGTGCTTATATAAATGATTTTGCTAAATTTAAATAAGATTTTAGAATTGAAATGTATTTTATAACTTACTCGAAATACGATTGAATCAAGCACATGATTGTTCTTAGAAATGGTTTTTCACAAAGAGGAGGGAGGTGTAAGGGTTCAGCCCTGTCAAATACATGCCCACTGAGTTTTGTCCAACAACATTTATCAAAAAACAAAACAAAAAACCCCAAACAGATCTTTGTTGTTATTGTTTTTTTCTCTGCTGGGGATTGAACTCAGGGCCTTATGCTAGGCAGAGGTTGTATTACTGAGTCCCCACCCCTGCCAACAACAACAACAAAAAAAACAAAGAAAGAAAGAAACACCAGAAATGTTTTGTGTTTGGTGATTGGTGTTGGGAATAAGGAAGAAATCACACACACCGCAGAATGTCATTCTAATACTCCCACTCCACACTGCCCTTATTTTGTATCTTAGTTCCATTAGGGTTACAGGGGTAGGCAGGCCTGACCCGAGGGAGCACAGGAACTGGAGGGGACACAGAGACTGATGGTCGATTCCTCAGCTAACTGCAGGCGTTCAGACCCCAGCAGTCTACCTTTCTAGCTTGTCATCTTGGGCAAGGCTCATTACTTATTTATTGTCCCCTCCGTAAACTGTGAGGGGACAGTGGAGCTGACAGCTGGGTACAGTTGCCATCATAGGAGGCAATTTTTATAAAGCACTTAAAATAGCCTCTGGCACATGCTGGTGTTGATAAGCCCTTGCCAAGGGTTGAGCGTTCAGCTTGGTGTGGGACAGTAGCACCCTCTCAGATGACTCAGAAGTCGTGCAGGCTACCCGCTACCATCCACGCTTTGCGGCTCCAGTTCTGTGACTCACCTAAGGTTATGCTATTAATCAGTGAGGGGTAAGAGGCTCTAACCAGGCCCTCAGTCTCCCCACCTGAGTCCCTCACAGATTAGTGATGTTAGATGTTCTCACTAACCGAAATCACTGCTCTCTTCTAGGGGCTAAAAGGCCCGCCTTCTCCATCATTTAAATAATGCCAAGAGTTAAGGGTTTATCCCTAAAGGACTTGTGGTAACGGTTACCTGAAAGAGAAATGATCTGTCTGAAAAGCATGTCAACAAGAAAGGGAATAGTTGTCTGGAGAAATAATTTCCTATTAGAATTGGGAGCTATTTTTTTGAGTAAAAAAAAAAAAAAAAAAAAAAAAAAAAAGGTTACTTTTGTGTAGTAGAATCTTTCCCCTGGAGAGAGGTGGGAGAATTGGTTAATGTAGAATAAAAAACTTGGAGACACTAGCTAGCTTTATGAGCTCTGTGCTTAAATATGAAAGAAAAGACGGGGTGCGTTTGAAACATGCCCAGCGGATGGAAAATGTGCTGACTCAGCCGGTTCCACTCTGGGCGTGGAAGTCGCTCGCTGGCAGCTGAACTAACTGCTTTCTGTAACTCTTGGCTTCCTGGTCGGGGAAATGAGTGGGTTGATGCTGATGACCTTTTGGTCCTTTCAACACACCGAATTTCTTTCCACAGTGGGGGACTTGTTACCCTGCAGATGTGGCGTTGCTCAGTATGAGGGAGTACCAGTAACCAGGGGAATTTCCTAAAACATATGGGCACACCATATATATTAAACACATATTAGCAATATTTAATTAGCAACATTTAACCAAGAAAAGAGTTAATATCCTCCCATCCCTAAGAAGAATTTTTAAAAGTCTTTAAGAAACGATGACCACCTTGTTTGGTTGGGAGAAGCTGAAGACTTAGGAAATTTGAAAACAGAGCCTGGATACAGTTGGCTCACATTTCATTTCGTTGAGACACCAAGCAGGTTGGACTTGAATCGCGAGGTTTTCCTTTAGGATCCTTAACCAGGGCGGTGGCTTCCACCTGGAGGGCACTTGCTCTGAGCTGGTGCAAGTCTGTCTCAGCCACTTGTCACCTGGTGTCCCGAACAACATTCCTCCAAACACTTTAAAAGTCATTACAGTAGCCAGGCAATGTTACATAGGCCTGTAATTACAGTACTTGGGAGGCCGAGTTCTTAACCCCTGAGCCATCTCTCCAGCCTGCTTTCCAATCCTAGTCCATCCACCACCGTCTTTCCTCACTTGCTGTCAGTGTTTTCTAGAGAGACATAATCATTTGTATTTATTTTACCTACAAATGGGTCACCATCTCTGTTAGACAAGGTTATGTACATGTGCCTGCACATGCATGAACACATGTGTGCGTGTGCACTGAGCATCCCTTGTCTAAATTGCTTGGGACAAAAATATTTTAAATATCAAATGTTTTAGGCTGGAATATTTGCATAGGCATGATGATTAATGTTGGCAACAGGACCCAAGTTTAAATATGAAAGTCATTGACATCTCACATAGAATCCATACACAAAACAGAAGGTAATGATAGACAGTATTTTAAATAATTTCGTGTGTGAAACTAGTTTCCATGGTGCGAAATCTTCGATGTAAGATTATGTTACTACAAAGTTTCAGATTCTGGGCCACCCAGATGGCTCAGCTGGGGTAAAGCACTTGCTGCTCAGCCCGATGACCTGAGTTCAATCCCTGGGACCCACAGGATGGAAGAAGAGACTGGGCTTGGGCAAGTTTTCCTCCATGAGCAGGACCGGCGTGCACTCTGCCTCCCCACAAGTAAATGCGTGTGGGAGCCACCCACGCTTTTTGATTTTGTATTTTCACCTTGGCCATGAAAGCAACAACAACAAGATCATCACGCAACAAAGCCAGCAGTGGCTCCTTAATGCCACTTAGGGCGAGGGGGGCTTGGTAGAAGGCACCTGTGAAACGCTGTATGTAGCTGGAGGGGGAGGGGGCTCCTCACGCTCCTATTTCTTCCAAAGGGAGAAAAAGTAGGACTGATATTTAACAAAGGAATCAAAACTTAGAGCAAGTTCTTCTAGGAGACTTAAGCACATCTCGCTGTCCATAGCTAGATTATTTTAAAATCAAAGACACTGGTATACCTCTCATACATTTATCTTTTGGAGGGTGGGGGGATTAAATCTAGAGACACGTAGGCTAGCTAGGTGGGTGATGCACCACCATGCTATATCCTCAGCCCAGAAACTTTGTTTCTTTCAAGGGTCCAGCTCAGCCTTTCTTTTCCTTTCAAAGCCCGAACTGAAGAGACAGTGATGCAGACAGAACGCGTCTTCAGAATTGCAGGTTGGTGGTTGGGGACACAGCTCAGCCGTAGATGTTTTTGTCACAAGTGCAAGACCCTGGGGTTTGATCTGCCCCACTGAGTTTCCCCAGAACTATCTGTGCGACCATAAATCTGGAGTTGTCTTCTGAAGTTCAGCGGGCTTAGTGGTGTGTACACAACTGAAGAAAGCAACTCTCTCCTCTCCCAGAGGCAATCAGTAGCCAATAGTTCAGCAATAACAGTCAGGGTCTGGGGACCCCTCCTATTTTCATGACTGATTGTTGGTAGGAAGGCCCGAAGTGCTGGACTGTTGTGGTCTCATCTTTTTGGGAGGGCGGGTGGGGAGCACAAGGTTTTCCTCTGTAGCCCATGCTAGCCTGGATGGAACTCACAGCAACCCTCCTGCCTCAACCTCATGGTGCTAGGATTATGAGCACAAACTGTTGTATACCCAGAGGGGCAGTATTTGTGAAAAATTACCTCCACCAACTCAAAACCCTCCACACGGTTATGATTTTTTTTTCACAGTTATGATTTGACGTTTGTTTTTAATTTTGATGTATTCCGAAGGGGTGTTGCTTTACAGGGCAAATTAGAGCAGTTCTCTATGCCAAAGTGTCGTAAGTGCAGCAGGAATTAGCGGCCATGTTTTCACCTAAGGCTGGTCCTCACGAGCTCCCCGGGAGGAAGGAATCTGGTTCCATTTTACAGATGGGGCTGTTTCAGCTGGGTGCAGATTGCGGCGTCAAGCAAACACAGAGGGAATTATGGGGACAAAAGCAGGGCAACTGAGGTAGCGTGTGGGAGTGGCAATGGGAGACGCAGGGTGGGGGACAAGGAAGATGTTTGAAAAGGCCTTTGGCATGGGTGAGGGGCAGGTTTTCAGCCACTAGAGAATCACCGAGTTTGTCTATGGAAGGGTCCTAGTGAGAAACCGTGTCTGTCTGTGCCAGGTGAGAGCTGCGTCCTAAATGTTAGTCCTTAGAGGAAGATGGCCAAGACACCTCATGCCCCAAGTCCTCTCTCTGCCTCCCTTCATGCCTTTGTCGGAGTGGAACGAAGGGCCAGCACTTTGCTTTGGTCACATGGGGCTCTCTTGCATGTCACTCTGTGTCTGAACTGTGGAGGCCCGCAGAAGGTGCCCCCCTTCACAGAAACAGTAGGAAG
Source organism: Apodemus agrarius (assembly GCA_964023405.1). NCBI lineage: Eukaryota > Metazoa > Chordata > Mammalia > Rodentia > Muridae > Apodemus > Apodemus agrarius. Next base: position 41,806,981 of record OZ030016.1, on the reverse strand, counting down.
AGAGCAAAGGGAAGTTAAGCTCCAAGATGGGACTCGGACACGCTGGGATTGGAGGCTCATTCATTCCAGGCCGAAGACCCGGAGAGAAAAGCTTAACTGCTTAGCACTCACGGTGTTCCTTAAGCCATTATCTGAGGACACTTGAAGTAACTCTTCCCAGTGGAGAGCCCTCCGGAGGACACCCGGCTGGTTAGCCGCACTGCTCCAAACTCACTTTTATTTTCCACCCATAAACCACCGAAGGGGTAATGCCCTTCCTTAGGAGAAATTTCACTGAAAGGCCATCAGCCTACATGCTGCCTGTGTGGGCCACAGTGGCCCTCCCGAGGGTGCGTGTGACATGTGCTGAGGCCGGGAGATCATGTCTATAGAGGGTGTTGCTGTAGCCTGGGCTGGTGTGTTCTCCACCAGCTGCTCCCCCAGCTGCTGAAGGCCTGGCCCGTCCCTTCGCCTTACACAATAGTGCTGGGATTTGGTTCTTCTGCTACCGGATCGGGCAGCAAAGGTCTTAGTATGGTGGCCACCAAGAAAGCCTGCCACGCCTCACTGTTTACCGCTTGGGGAACTGGAGCCGTGGCTGTGTCATTCAGTGACAGTGGGCTGCTGTGGGAAGGCCACTGCACTCAGAAAAGAGCCTTCTTTTACTCCGCCCTGGCATTTCCTTTTATCTCTGTGAGGGAACACATCTCAGTATTTCTTCATTCCTGTACTATTTTATTTTTATGCTATAAGAAGAAATTTCTGTCTTGGGTTTGTTTGTTTGCTTGCTTAAATCTCATTTCTATGAAATCCCTCTCTCTTTTTTTAAAGATTTATTTATCTATTTTATGTATATGAATACACTGTCACTGTCTTCAGACATACCAGAAGAAGGCATCGGATCCCATTACAGATGGTCGTGAGCCACCATGTGGTTGCTGGGAATTGAACTCAGGACCATTGGAAGAGCAGCCAGTGCTCCTAACCACTGAGCCATCTCTCCAGCTCTCTATGAAATCTCTTTAGTGAGGTTTTGAGTTACTCATGTGAATGAATAACCGCTTGTCATTATATTTAGTAATGAGTGCTCACCAGTGCTGCTGATCACGAGTGCTTTCTGTTTATATACGTAGATACATCCAGTTTGCTCATGTGATGTGTTAAGTCAAGGGTCTAAACCCACAGGGTACTCTCAACAACCATGTGAGACAAGTATTATGACGTTGGTTTTTACTAGGAGGGAAACTGAGGGATTGTGAGGTTAAGACACTGTGTGAATGTGACCATACAGGTTGTTAGTCACCTTGGATTCCATTCCAATAATACCTGCCTTTATCCTCCCCCCCTTTTTTTTTGAGACAGGGTTTTTTTCTGTGTGTGTGTGTGTGTGTGTGTGTGTGTGTGTGTAACTCAGCGGTAGACCAGGCTAGCCTTGAATTCAGAGCTCTGCTGCCTCTGCCTCCCGAGAGCTGGGATTAATGGTGTGTGTCACCACCACCACCACCACCACCACCACTGGGCTTCTTTCTCTCCCATTCTTAACATGCCATCTCAGGGGCATCCTTTCATAGATGGCTATAAATCCGCTAGAAATAACCCACCAGTCTGATGCACACACTGTTTTACTAATCCTGTCCCAAAACACTGGCAGGAAAAAAATGAAAGAATGAGACGCCATCTGTTAAAGTCGCAGATTCATTTAGGCCGTCTACAGGTCTGAGGAGCTCAGGTCTAACGGACATATTATGGAGTCCTTCTATCAAAGATCTGGTGACAAATGGGCGACCAGGCTGTCCTGCGTGAGCGTGTCCCACATGCCCCATGTGTGTGGCACTGCAGTGCTATGCTGGGGACATTCAAGGTTGGCATCTCTCGTGTGAAAACAGAGAACATGAGGGGTCCCCATACAGATCATTTTTAGAGGAAACCAAGATTCAGACATGTCAAGCAACTTGGCCAAAGTCACACAGCTTATGTGTTAGGAAAAACAAAATTCACAAAAACCATGTGTTATTTATTTAACTCATTGGCAAAGGCTGTCATGTCTAATTAAACAGAAAGTGCAAGCCGACGAGGATATACAACAAAGTCTTTGGAGGAATCCTCGGGATTAAGAAGGGTGATTTTAACCTTTGCCCTTTACAGGAATCTGCCTCGGGTGTGGTTAGTGTGTGATAAGCCAGGACCGTTGCCAATTGCAGACAACCTTTACTCTAAACTTTGACTCAACCACCTTTCGCTGGACCAGAAGGGCTGGCCTTGAGAGAATTACTCATCGGATAGCAGCCTGGGTGCAAGTCTGAGCTCTTGGCTTGGCGCTTTGAAACCCACAAACAACTGAGTCTATTTCCCCTTCATAAAATCCAGGTTCTGCCATATTTGTGTGGTCTTGTTTAACCATTAGTGTTGAATGTAAATGTTTTCAAGCAAGTTGTTTGGTTTTGTTAGGGGCCTGTTCTGCAGATGCCTGTCCTCTCCCAAATTGTTGAGGAGAGGAATAAGTTAGTCTCCACATCTTTACACGCATCACGGGCTTACACACTTGTAGACTGAGTATTAGAGTTAAAGCAACACTCAATGTCTATACACAGCAGCATAGATAACAGACCTGCTTTCGGCTGTGGAGAACAGGAACTCCACAGAGAGTCTTCCCCATCTCTAGCCAACCTTACTAAAGAATCTCAAGGGAGAAACCATAGCAATTCTTAGTGGTCCAGTGATTTCTCCTGCTTCAACACTCCCTGCGTAAACTGAGGACAGAATGGCTACTCAACAAGTGAAGGAAATTATATATGGCATTTGTCACTCATTAAGTTTTCTTCCTTGCAGTTCCCAGAGTGGGTGAGAGCTACTAGAACCTGAGGCCACGCATGCGCAGCTGCCTTTGCCTGTGCCTTCCTGCGTCTTGGTCAGCCAAGAGCTGTTCACGAGTCATTCGCACACCAGGTGGGCATTTGAGGCCTTTTCCATGTGGCAAACAGAGCAGTTTCCTGTGTTATTACCAGGCTGATCTTTTTTGCCTCCTCCCCTTTCCTCCTCTCCTCTCCTCTCCCCTCCCACTCCCTCCTCTCCTCTCCCTGTGATCTCTTGCTATGTACCCCGAGCTGACCTCTAACTCAGGACCCTCCCACCTCATCATCCTGGGTCGTGGGATTAGAGACGGGTAATGCTCTACTCTCCATTTAAGGGCTGATTTTTAAGAATAAACTCTCCTTCTGCCTTTTGGCCAGGAGATGTGTTTGAGTGCTAAGTGTTGGGTGACAGGTTCTAACTTATTTTGCCAAGGGGAGGAGGGATGGGACTAGACAAATAGGGTTGAACAGCTACCCTGAGATGGGACACACACCCCCCATTCTTAATTAGTTTGTCAACAAGGATGCTTCTTGTTACCAGAAAGGAGAACCTCAGTTTCCCCCCTTCTCTTTCTATTCCAGTTGGCCACCAAGCTTCAGAGGTTTTCCAAGCAGCCACCGTTTCTCGCCTGGGCAGTGGAGAAGTGTTATCTGTAATTGATGTCTGAGATTCTGAGACCATAAGCCCTGGTTGCTGTCTCCTTACTATATGGAACTGCTACAGTAGCCCATTGAGCCCAAGAGCCCTTGAGGGTTCTTTCCCTTGGGATCCCCGGACTCTTCAATACGACGTCAGACAAGGACCATGCTGAGCTCCATCAAGTGCGTGTTGGTAGGGGACAGTGCCGTGGGGAAAACCTCACTGTTGGTACGCTTTACCTCTGAGACCTTCCCGGAGGCCTACAAACCCACTGTGTACGAGAATACGGGGGTAGACGTCTTCATGGATGGCATCCAGATCAGCCTGGGTCTCTGGGACACTGCCGGCAATGATGCCTTCAGAAGCATCCGCCCCCTGTCCTACCAGCAGGCAGATGTGGTACTGATGTGCTACTCCGTGGCCAACCATAACTCATTCCTCAACTTGAAGAACAAATGGATTAGCGAGATCAGGAGCAACCTACCCTGTACCCCGGTGCTGGTTGTGGCCACACAGACTGACCAGAGAGAGATGGGACCTCACAGGGCTTCCTGCATCAATGCCATAGAAGGGAAGAGACTTGCCCAGGATGTGAGAGCCAAGGGCTACCTGGAGTGCTCAGCCCTCAGCAACCGGGGAGTACAACAGGTTTTTGAATGTGCCGTCCGAACAGCTGTCAACCAGGCCAGGAGACGAAACAGAAGAAAGCTGTTTTCCATTAACGAATGCAAGATCTTCTAAACCCCCCGAGGTCCTGTACCCAACATTCATAAACGGACCTCAAAGACTCATGGGAGAGGAGAAAGGGCCAAGTCAAGAGAACTGATGCTCCGTCTTGGCACATCTGAACAATCTTTCTGCATGGGATTATGGGGAAGTCAGCCGCTGATGCTTCCGCCAGCTCTCCTCTGCAGATGAACTATGTGCCTGGCACACCAGAGAGATTCCTTGGGCAGCCATATGAATAGTCCATCTTCAACGAGAGACTAAAACAACCATCCGAATTTAGACAATGGAGTGCATTTCCCAACTATGCCATATTTAAACCCACATCTTATTTAAATAATAACCAAATATAGAGCTCTTGTTTTCATGCTTGGAAAGTCTTTTCTTTGAAAAGGAAAATTGCTGTATGAGGAAAATAACCTTGTGGGGTTCGACCATATGTCTGTGGCGTTATTACTTACTCCTGAATTTAATTTCATTGGAACTACTTGTGTGCTGTGTTTTTTCTAGATTCTCAGACTTTCCAATGGCCATAAACTGATCCCTGTAATTCATCTTCCATTTTCCTATTATTTAGAGTTGTGTGTAAAATACAGCTCCGGACCAGAAGGTATTTTAACACTGCCAAATGGTTTTCTCTGTAATTCCCAAAGACCATTTCTTATTTACGATATTACCGGTCACTCAGAGAACTCCAGTTGCATCCTAAGTGGTCCTTTCTCACTCATTAAGACAGAGATGGAAGGGAAAAATAATTTCATCTAGAGAGTCACACTCTGCAAGGGAACAGCAGCAGAACTTGGGATGATGCAAGGGGGACCCCTTTTCCTCGTCTGCGTCTCCTGACGTGTACTTCCTGATTGGTTACAGGTCTTGGGAGAAGAGAACAGACAAGTGTTATAAATAATAACTAATTGGCTGGCAGAACCCCATCATTTATTATTTTTAAGACTGAAAGTGATTAGAAAGACGCCTATATGGGTATGCCTGTGTATATGTGTAAGGGGGAAAGGCAGTGTTTATGGCTTCTCCTGTTTCCTGAGTAGATACTCATTTGTGAAAAACATTACAGATCTCAGGTTCAGAGAATGAGAAAGCCTGTCAATTACTGAGATGATACAGCGTTGGTGGGAAATACTAACTCGATAGGGAGATGGGCATATGCAATCCTCCTTCCTGCTTGGGTGAGAGCAATGGGGTAACTCACCCTTCCTACACCCTGATGTATCATTTATAGTTCCAATCTGATGACTGGGAACACTTGAAGCACCTTTCTTGGAGCCCAGCATTGTAGAAGGGTTGTGTCGCTGTCGCCATGAAGGGTGAGGAGCCTACAGGGGCAGCCCTACTGAGGGTTCTGCTGACGGGAGCCAATCAGCCTGGCACATGGGTTCTCTGGCTGACTCTCTGCAGTTATAATCTGTTAAACATATCATAGAATCCCCCCCCCGTCCCCCCTCCCGCCCCAATGCTGCTTTCTTCCCCCGTCTCTCTCTTCCTTGCCCAGTCACAAGCCTGGGACCTAGATCTTGGTCTCGGGTAGGAGAATTGCTTGCTGTTTCCCAGGGCTCATAGGTTTGCTTTCAGCTCATCTCTCAGCCTTCTGTTTCTGTGGCTTGTCCTTGTGACTGGACCACCTACATCCCTTGACTTGAGAGCTCATGTCTTCCGTTCACGGCACTGGGCATCCTGAAGGTTGGAATGCCAAAGGACTGAGCAGACAGGGAGGAGACGGGGGCTATGTCTTCCAGGCCCCTCATTTCCTCTGAAATCAGTCTCCAACACACAAAGGAAGCTTGTGTTTTTCTTTGTGTGTGTGTGTGTGTGTGTGTGTGTGTGTGTGCTGCTTGTTGTTGTGAATTGAAACTTTTTTTTCTCACCCAAGATGGCCTCAAACTTGCAGTGATGCTCCTGTCTCAGCCTCTCCAGGGCTGCCATGACAGGTGGGAGCCACTATACTCGGTTTCCAAAAGGTCTTTAATAACAGGCCCAGCTTCAAGATCCATCTGTGAAGTATTTTCAAACACCCCGAAGAAACGAATCGCTGCACACTCAGTTTCCTGTCCCTCAATGCTTTCCTTTCGATTGAAGGGAGGTGGGGTTGGGCAGCATCTAAAAGTGGGAAGGACCCAGGGAGGAAGAGGAAGTTTCATGGTGGAAACAAAGGAGGGGAGGCCTTTGAGGCGGCTCATAGACCTGAGTGTGGGGTCTGCCTGTGGACAGGAGCCAACTGCAAGACTCCTTTAAAGGAAGGAAGCCTCGCACTGGAGGGCAGGAATTCTCCTGAGAAGCGTCCTCAGTGTTCATCTGGTGGAAACTGAACCAGGTAGGGCCTTTCTTCTCTGTGTTCCCCCCCCCAACCCCACCCACCCAGGCTGTGCCGCCTCGTAATTAGCTACATGTCCCCAGGGCCCAGTGCAGGGAAGGACCTGTTAGCTAAATGAAGTTGTCTGAGAGAAAGGGAAAGATCAGGCCTCAAAACAGTTCTGAGAAGGAAGCAGACCTCGGCAGGTCTGCAGGAGGAGGAGGAGGAGGAGGAGGAGGAGGAGGAGGAGGAGGAGCAGGAGGAGGAGGAGGAGGAGGAGGAGGAGGAGGAGGAGGAGGAGGAGGAGGAGGAGGAGGAGGCGGCAAGTTTTGAAGGCAGGGCTTTGTGGAAGAGAGCATACTTCACAGGATTGTCTGTTTAGCTTTGCACGCATACACGAAGGTGTATGAGTCTTCCCCTCGATAGATGGTGCTTTTTGTATGCCAAGTAGCAAAATTAAATATGCTCCTGTTGACACGAAAAGGTGGATTTAAGTGGTTAAGTTCATTTGTTCCGACCTAAGCAGAATCCTGGAGGCTGGGAAGTCTGGAATCGGGAACCAGCACAGTCAAGCTCAGTGGAAGAACCTCTTCATCTAATTGGTGGCTTCTTGCTATGTCTCGCGTGTGTGGTGGTGGTTGGGGGTTGATCTATTAAGAGCCCTCGTGCCATCTGTGAAGGCCCCGCCTTTCTGGCCACATTATCTCTTAATCCTATCGCAGTGATCAGGCCTCAGAGGAGCAGTCTGAGGGGGGAGGTACCCACATTGCCTTACGCCAGTGCCCTTCTGTCTTTATTCAGCCTGGCTAAATGGGGCAGCGGAGTAGTCTGGCCCCATACGAGGGGTTAGATGACAAGACAACAGACAAAAAGCATCCCGATGGTACGTAGAGCACTTCTGATATCTGGGTACTGTGTTAAGCTCTTGTATGGCATTATCACAACATACGGTATGTAAGTGGCTCCACATGCTAATGGGACACGCCGAGCCATACAACGAGTGAGTATCAGAACTGAAGTCTGGAGCAGGTCTTGGAGTGTGGCTCCAAAGCTCTACTGGAAACCACCATGGCCCACTTCCTCCCCGAGCAGTTAGCTGGATGGCTTCGCCACATCCGATCTTCTGTAGCTGCAGGCCTCAGCCATACTAGTCAAAGGGCCTGTATTTAAAAGATGGTGATGATTTTTTGGCTTGTAAAAAAAAATTTTTTTTTTTTGAAACAGGTTTCTCTGTATAGTCCTGGCTGTCCTGGAACTCACTCTGTAGACCAGACTGGCATCGAACTCAGAAATCTGCCTGCCTCTGCCTCCCAAGTGCTGGAATTAAAGGTGTGTGCCACCAGTGCCCAGTGCCTGTTCATTTGTTATTGTTGCTATTTTGAGAAAGGATCTTGCTGTGACCTCAAACTCATGGTGCTCCTTCTGCCTTACATCTACCAGTTATGGCGTTACAGGTACACATCACTACACCCAACTTAAAAAAGATTGTTTCTATTTATTTGCAGTACTGGTTATCAAAACCAAAGCCTCTTGAAAATCAGGCAAGTGCTCCGCCCTGAGCTATGCCCCCAGCCCCAAAAGATGGTGTTTAAATAAACTATTCCAGGTCTACTCTCCAGCTTCCCTTTCTGCTGCTGTTTCTGGCAATGAGGCTAGGCTCCAGGAACGCACCCAGTGTCATCTATTGCAAAGATCCCTATTTCTACCCTGGGATTGTCAGTGTAATTTCCTAGGTTGCTTGTGTGAGAAGCAGCAGACATGAAATCCAACATGACTCCAGGCTCTCAGCAGCTTGGACAACATTCTGACTTCTTTTCTTACTGTCTCACTCTTTAGGCCTCTCGTATCCCCCGAATGAGCAACAGGGCAGAGGAGAGCCTGGCTCTGCCCTTGTGAGGATTTGATACCCAGGAAGGGCACTTTATGCAGCCAGAGATGTGGTAGAAGCATTCCAGTTTGGCAGATCTGTGGTGTTATAAAGAGACTGGGGGGAGGGGCAGCAGGGGGAGGGGGGCAGACCTCTGTGAGTGTCGGTCCCCAGGGTTAGGAGGCAGTCCTTTGGGGTTGAGTAACTTCAACATAACTCTATGACAGGCCTTTCCAGTTCACACGTGCTGTCTCTTCTGGTGAGGTAAAAAAAGACAAATCTCCAGCCAAGATCTCCAACAGCTTTTCACGAGAAAAAACAAGGCACGGGCACTACCTGTGCTGGGAGCTCATGAAGGCCCATGACTGGACCTAATGTCCGAATTAATCCTGAGGACTCTAAGAGATATATTGACATAAACCTCAATGCTACATTAAAAAGTCATAAATAATGAAAGAGTAAGAAGGTAGATTGTGAAACACTTTGGAATCAGAAAATCTGAGTTGAATGTCTTCCATCCCGAATTCCCTTTTCATAAAACAACATTCTATAGAATGTTTCTAAAACATTCTATAGAAAGACTCAATAATCACGGTGGGAGAACTTTATGCCTGTAAACTTTCGTGCAGACAGTCACGCGATCGTGTGTCTGTTGGATCCCTGTGCTGAGATCTCTAAGCAGATCAGAATTTTCTAGAGGTTTCATCATGTGGGCAACATGACGGGAAACCCACACAGAAGCAGATTCTGCTTATAATATTGTCAGCTAAAGCAAGATGGATAATGACACATAGAAGAATAAAAATAGCAACAAACTCCATCTGAATGCCTACGGTCTCCAGGCCTGTGTCAGCACTTTACAGGCATCTTAGAAAATGTGTGCGCATGTGTGTACACACACACACACACACACACACACATACATACACACACACACACACACACACACACACACACACACACCAGGATGGGGTGAGGGAGTATTATTTTGCTGAGGCCCAGACATATAGAGACATTTCTTTTCACAGTCACTTTTAAAATGTCCCAGTTGACCATCTAATTTCCATACCCATAAACTTGGCCTGCTAAGTTATATGACCAATGATGTTCAGTGGCCATTATGGTTGCTAGTTTAGACAACATGAGCAATCCCTGTCACACACTGTAGGGCACGCTGCCAGTGAGTGCTTGGCAGTCTTCCTGAGTGACCTGACTTCTGTCACTCTTTCTCAGGTGAGCCTACCCTGTCCTGCCAGGTTCTGTTTGCTGTCACCACTGGGTCTCTGTTTCCCACCGTTCCAGTCTTCCAGGCTAGTCCGAGGACCCAGCATCCCAGGTCCTAGCTGCTTCCACTCTCACAGGAAGTTGGAAGGAAGGAGAGGAGAGCATCAGGCTCTTTCCTTTTACCCATCATCCTTTGGTGCTACAAATGGCCAAGTCCCCCAAACCCCAGGGTCGGGGCTCCAGCTATAGCTTCCTCTGGGCTCTGAGATGGCATTTCCTCTCCTGGTTTTCACCCCTAAAGAAGGCTGAGGTCAACACCCCTATGGGGTCTGTTCTTAGAGGTCTCTCAAGCATTGCTTTCATTCATGTCTTCTCGTTGAATCACCCAGAGTGAATGTGGCTTCTTGCTGGGCTCTGGATGGCGTACTCGCTAAACAGTCATGTATTTATGTGTTCTGGTGTTTGTTGTTCAAATTCCCACTGACGGGTGAGGATGGGCAGCGTGGGTAACTGCCTTTCCCTGAGCCACAAAATAAAAGACACACCCACATGCCTTTCTCTGCCTGGGCGAGAAAGGAGGAGTCGGTTAACTAGTGTGGTTCCGGGGAAGAAATGTTACAAATGACGAGTTCTCCGATGACACAATCAAACTGAATAAACTCTCAGCCTGAATGATGCATCAAGAATGACTAGTGGCCAACTGAAGAAGCATTTCAATTTAAAGAAAGATATTTGACCTCAACACCACAGTGCTTAGCTGTGATCCTGTGCTGAGGCAGAGGAACCAAAAGTCTGAGCTGAGACTGGGCAAGGTACCCAGACCCTGCCTAAAGAAAAAAAAGGCTATTTCTTAGTAGAGAAACTACCTATGACCAATGAACAAGAGAAAATATGCTCAATCATACACCTGCTCTTGGGCCTGTTGCAAAACCCATCCTTTTCAAACCACCACATCCGCAAAAGACTTTAAAAGTATGATGATGCCAAGCGTCAGTGGGGGTGGGGGTCAGTACAGCAGAGTATCTTATACTGGTGACCCCCATGCCCCCCAATTCATGCCCAGAGATATACTCACATAGATTTCCAGGAAGACACAAGTCAGAGCACTTAGTAGTATGGTAGGGAATAGCGAAGCTAGAGACGATACAATGTCACGATCAGACGAAGGCCAATTAAATACCCCAATTTTGGGGTATTCACACATAGACCACAAGGCAACACAGAAGAGGAACCATCTATAGCTATATATTGCAGCAGGGATGAGTGTAGACGAATGTGAGGGAGAAAAATGTGGAAAAATAATAATGTGGAATTATTCCAGTCATATGACATTCAAATGTGAGCAAAACTTAACATTTAGGGTTAAAGGCGTTTTAAAGAATGAAAAATAGAATAGAGTAGAACTCAAGTAAATGGTTACCCCCTTTTTATGAGGCCACAGAATAAGAATGGACAAGGTCAGCAGAGGTGTGACACATATTGGTCACATTCCTAAATTTGGAAAGTGAGGATTTTCATTGGGATTTTTGCAGACGCAGAAAAGGGGGGGGGGACGACACTCATTTGTGTTGCTGCCTGAGAGCAGGACACCGTGGTCCCTGTGGCCGTGCTGCTTCCACTCTCCAGACCATGTCTCACTTAGTTGAGCCACCGGCCTCACAACAACAACTGTGAGGAAGGGGAGCAGCCCCTGCCACCGCCCCACCCCCTGCTAGCCTCAACAGCTCCTGGGCGGAGCTACCCATGAACAGCAGCAATGGCATAATAGATAACATCATGGAAATGGGAAGAATGGGGGACCGGAGCACGACCCTTCCTCGTCCTCCATCCACAATGGAGACACGGAGATGATCCTTCTGGATGCACAGCAGGAGTCGGGACAGGGCAGCTCTCACTGTGACAGCCCTTCGCCACAGGAAGAAGGGCAGATCATGTTTGATGTTGAGATGCACACCAGCAGGGACCACAGCTCTCAGAAGAAGAAGAAGAAGTTGTAGAAGGAGAAAAAGAAGTTGAGGCTTTGAAGAAAAGTGCAGACTGGGTGCCAGACTGGTCCAGTAGACCTGAAAACATCCTGCCCAAAGAATCCCATTTCAGACACCCTAAACGGGCCGCGTCTCTAAGCATGAGGAAGACTGGAGCCCTGAAGAGAGGGGGCGTTGTCTCTGCAGAGTTCCTAAAGGTTTTCATTCCATCTCTCCTCCTTCCTCACGTGTTGGCTTGGGGGCTGGGCATCTACACTGGAAAACGACTGAGCACACCCTCTGCCAGCACCTACTGAGGGAGACGAAAAGGCCCTGGAAATTCGTGCGGCCTGTGAAATGGTGTATTGTTTGAATTTGAGACCTATTGTAAGCATGATCCCCACCTACAACCCTATTTTTACATACCCAATTCCAGTAACTCTCAAATCCAGTATTTTACTCAAACTCTGTTGGGGCATTTTACTAACCTTGTTCCCTTTTTGGCCTGTAAGGCACGTTAGAGCTTCCTGACAGAGTGTACTGTTTAGAAATCTGCAAGGGCTTTTTTTCAGCAATGCCACCTGCAGATTATAATCTTGTCAACAGTGCATCGGCTCCTCTTAGTGCCACCTGATTCATTCACGCTAGAAGCTGTGCTCTAGCCATGCAAGTACATCTCTAAGTGAGGTCAGGTTTGCAAATAATATACAAAAGCTTTGTTTAGTCTTTGTTTTGTTTTCCAGGACAAAAACAAGCTTCCCAAATTCCCATTTTATAGTTATAAAGTGAAAACAAAACCAAAAACAAAATATCCTGGGCAATAAAAGTTACTTTCAACCAAAAAAGAAAGAAAGAAAGAAAGAAAGAAAGAAAGAAAGAAAAGAAAAGAAAATTCCTCAGATATGAGTGCACTGTCATTGTCTTCAGATACACCAGAAGGGCATCAGATTACAGATGGCCGTGAACCACCATGGTTGCTGGGATTTGAACTCAGGACCTCTAGAAGAGCAGTCAATGCTCTTAGCCACTGAGCCACCTCTCCAGCCCCTTTATCTGCTTTGTAAAGTATGGTATAATTAATAGCTTAAATACGATTGAGAAGTTGGAGTCTAAGGTCAAATCCCCAAACCTGAAGCCGGGCTCTGCCATGTCTGAGCCCCGCAGTCTCGTGTGAGTGGACTAATTTCTTTGTGTGTCGCTTTCCTCATGGTGTGGAGCAGGTAAAATGAAATCATAGAATTGTGAGCACTATCAGCTAAGACGGCCAGACCGTACTAAGCCTGGTACCCAGCAAACGCTCAAGAAATAGCAAGTGTAGCATCTGATTATCCTGTCCTGATAGCGCCCGCACTGCCACGGTACCAAGTATCGGGCTTAGGCCTGGGGGATTGACAGAAAACACAGACTCGGGTCATTCAGTAAGGAGAATGCCAAAGCTTTACTGAGGGACCAGCAATAGGTCCCAGGGAAAACAACAGGAAAAAACAATTATAGCCATAGGGCAGGGACCTGGGAAGTCCCTACCACACCTGGGCGGGCAGGAAAACAGGAATCAAGCTAAGCGGCAGTATGTTCTGCTCTCAGGAAACCTGTGCAAACAGCTCAGCTCACTGATGCCCAACAATGTCCCTCGGGGCCAGGGACCTTAGGTCTTTCCTGGGTGAGGACACCAAGGGTTTGAGATTATGAACTGACAGGGCCCACGGCACCACGGTACCAAGTATCGGGATTGACATAAAACACAGACACGGGTCATTCTGTAAGGAGAATGCCAAAGCTTTACAGAGAGGCCAGAGAGAGCCAGGGAAGGGAACAGGAAAAACCAATGATAGCCATAGGTCAGGCACCTGGGAAGTCCCTACCACACCGGGCGGGAAGGCAGGAATCAAGCTAAGCCTCGGGATGCTTTACTCTCAAGAAACCTGTGCAAACAGCTCAGCTGGGGGTGGTGAGTCAAGCTCGCTGGTTCCCAACAATGAACTGGCAGACCATAGGCTCATGAGTTGTCAAATCTGGATCCTCTCAGTCTCCCAGTCAACTTTAGAGGTTGCTTACTGTGGTCTATGCACAAAGACCCTTGAGTTTCACCATAAAGGCCTTACCATATCATGTCACAATCATTATCTCCATTTCATGGTGGCCTTCTTAGCCCTGTACTGGACAAATAACCAAAGTTCCTGATGTTGTGCCATTCACATCTGGTTAGGAATGGGCAGGCGGGCAGTATTTGTATGAAGACGTAAGATCAAGGTAGGAGAGTGATCTGTGCAAAGAATAAAACCAACTGGGAGAAGGGAGAGAGCCTTGGTGCCTGGGTTGTGAAGACAGGCCTAGCTGAAGAGGAGGTTAGCGACGGGGCATATCTGTGCTGCCATTTTAATCCCAGCACTTGGGAGGCAGAGGCAAGCCTGAGTTTACAGAGTGAGTTCCAGAACAGCTAGTGCTACACAGAAAAACAATGTCGAAAGAGAGAAAGAGAGAAAGAGAGAAAGAGAGAAAGAGAGAAAGAGAGAGAGAGAGAGAAAGAGAGAAAGAGAGAGAGATAGAAAAAGAGAAAGAGAGAGAGAAAGAAAGAGAAAAAAGGGAGAGAAAGAGAAAAAAGAGAAAGAGAGAAAGAGAGAAAGAAAAAGAGAGAGAGAAAGAAAGAAAGAAAGAAAGGAAGGAAGGAAGGAAGGAAGGAAGAAAGAAAGAAAGAAAGAAAGAAAGAAAGAAAAAGAAAGCCTGGAAGAGAAAACCTACTTGAGAAGGATGCACACGTTACATTAATTAGTGTTTGATGCTGCAAAATCTTTCACAGCATTCGAGCGGTGGTGGCGCACGCCTTTAATCCCAGTACTTGGGAGGCAGAGGCAGGTGGATTTCTGAGTTTGAGGCCAACCTGGTCTACAGAGTGAGTTCCAGGACAGCCAGGGCTACACAGAGAAACCCTGTCTCGGAAACAAACAAACAAAAATCAACAAAACCTTTTCCAAGAGTGATGGGCTTTCCTGGGGTCGCCTCCGCCCGCTCACTTGTGAGGAAGCCCTGATTGGGGCGGTCTGCGGTGGGGGTTAGCAAACAGCCTGGAACAGGACAGTGGCACAGTTCACAGAAGCAGAACACCTAGGGCTCCCGGCAGCAGGTCGCTTTCTAACGGATTCTGAACAAAAGGAAGGAAATGACTAGAAGGCAGGATGGAGATAGGTCACAGTGTGCTGCTGAGAAGCGGCGAGGCCCTGCCCTCCAGAGCCCACCCCTCGAAGCAGCCGGACTCGCTCGCATAGATAAGCACTTAGTAAGGTCTGGAACTTTCACACGGACTGAAACAGACAGGAGGTAATTCAAGTGCATCGCTGGCACTAACTTCAGGGCAGCTGGATCTGTCATCTTGGGAATTTCCTGAGGAAAGCCTTGAGTTAATCACTGTACATATGTCGTGTTCTCACGTCTCAATTCGATCTTGTCCCACGCCTCTGTTTTTATCTCCTCCGCCGCCTCTCATCAGTCCTGTCCACAGCCGGGGACTTATCTCAGCCATCTGAAACAGTAAACACTGACCTCCTAGCCCTGGCCTCCACCATCTGTGGTGTGGTGTGTGTGTGTGTGTGTGTGTGTGTGTGTGTGTGTGTGTGTGTGACCAAGCCAGCTCAGTCAGGCAACCGGGTCTCGCTCAAGGAATGAGGACTGAAAACAAAGAAAAACAATTAGACAACATTACAGTGTGACTCCAGCCGGTGCTGAGGCTGAAGCAGGTTTCTTTTTCTCCAGACTGCTTTTACATCATTCTACGTACACCCAGAAAACACGGTCAGTTCTTAGATCAAAGTCAAAGTAATCAAGCGAAGTAGTAGACAAGGAGATCACACAAGATAGTAATTAAGTAAAATAGTAAGCAAAAGGATCACACAAGGTAATAATTAAGTAGTAAACAAGGCACCCCCGTGGCCACTGTTTCTAATATTCTTAGCTGAACCTCTTCTTGTCTGAACCAGTGACAAATGCCAAACTCTTAGAAGTAGCACCAAAAGCTCTCAAGGTGTGTGTGTGTGTGTGTGTGTGTGTGTGTGGTCTGCCACAGCACCTTCTTGTTTAGTTTCTGCACAAGTGGCACCTGGGTAAAGGTCAGAACACAGGTTTTGGGAGTCATTTTTGCTTTCTCTTGTGTGCTTGAGGCAGGATCTTTTAGAGTACTACAAGCTGGCAGGCCCTTGGGCTTCTAGGAGATTCTCTTACTCTGTCTCTGGACTTGCTGTAGGGGCCCTGGAATTACAAACACACTCTATAGCATCTGTACTGTCTGGCTTTGTGTTAACTTGACACAAGCTAGAGTCATCAGAGAGGAAGGAGCCTCAGTTGAGGAAATGCCCCTATCACAGCTGAATCCAAGGAGACCCAGCTGGGAGTCCTAGCCCATTGTGGGTGGGGCCATCCCTGGGCTGGCACTCCTGGGTTCTATAAGAAAGCAGGCTGAGCGAGCCATGGGAAGGAAGCCAGTAAGCAGCATCCCTCCGTGGCTTCTGCATCGACTCCTGCCTCTGGATCCTGCCCCGCTTGAGGTCCTGTCCTGACTTCCTCTGGAGATGAACAGCAATGTGTAAGTGTGAGCTGGATGAAAACCTTTCCCTCCCCAACTTGTTTTTGGTGGTGGTGTTTTGTCGCAGCAATAGAAGCCCTAAGACAGCCGAGCGTGGTGGTGCACACCTTTAATCCCAGCACTTGGGAGGCAGAGGCAGGTGAATTTCTGAGTCCGAGGCCAGCCTGGTCTACAGAGTGAGTTCCAGGACAGCCAGGGCTATGCAGAGAAATCCTGTCTCGGAAAAAAAAAAAAAAAACACCAAAAAAACAAAAAAGAAACCCTAAGACAGCATCTGACTTTATTATGTGGGTCCAAGAGATCCAATCTCAGGTTGTCAGCTATCTCCTTGGCCGGAAGCCTGTTTTTTTTTCTTTTTGATTTTTTTTTTTTTCGAGACAGGGTTTCTCTGTGTAGCCTTGGCTGTCCTGGAACTCACTCTAGACCAGGCTGGCCTCGAACTCAGAAATCCACCTGCCTCTGCCTCCCAAGTGCTGGGATTAAAGGCGTGCGCCACCACTGCCCGGCTCAGAAGCCTGTTTCTTAAGAGAGTCTACTCCTTAAGATACTCCTTGAGATACTCGTAGATGCCTCTGAAGAGCTTTCCCAGGTCTTCTCTTAAGGGCTGCAGGATGGGCTAGCGCCCGGGCCTGGGTACGCGGTCTCCTATGACCTCAGCACAGCGGCTAGTCTTACTGTGTCACTCACTCTGCAGGCTGAGCAGCCGGGGCTCAGGAAGCTGGACCGGCTCAGCCATGGGTTGTAACTCCTGCTCCTCAAAGCAGAGTTTGTACTTATTTCTCGACTCCAGTTCCCCTCCTCCACTCTCTGCCAGCACGCTAAAGATGTTGGAGTGGGGCAAGGCGATATGGCTTAGCCAGCTGGGGCTCATAATTACTGACCAGAAACAAGGTGTGCTAACTCCGGTCAGCTGGGAGAAGGGGCGCTGAGGCTTCCATCTCATTGACTTGTGGGCATGCCTGTCTGTGGGGCATTTCCTTGATGATATGCAAGATTCCTGCCAAGTGTGGGTGATGCCACCCCCTGGGCAGCTAGTCCCGGGAGACTTAGGAAAGTAACTAAATATGAATCTAAGAGCCAAGCCAGTAAGCAGCATTCTTTGATGTCTCTGCTTCAGTTCCTGCCTCTGGTTCCTGCCTGTCGCTCTGACTTCCCTCAATGATGGGCTGTGATTGAAAAGCCGAAGGTAAGCCTCCCCTTCCCCCACTTTAGCAACAGGAAGCAAATCGGGATGTGTGAGGTCTCCTATGCTAACCTTGGCTTTATTCTTATAGTGAGAATTTGCTCTTTAATTGGATCTACAACCCATCTACTAAGGAAGTAGCTTCTGTGCTTTTTGCATGTACCTGCCCCTCCTCGTTTCATATTTTAGATCATGATGGGCTCCTTCTACTGGAAGGGACTTCTAGGAGGGGAATGGAATGGGGTTAGAGCTCCCATTAATAATCAGTGCTCACCCTGTGAGGACGCAGCAAGAAGGAACACACAGCGCTGTGCTGTGGGGTAGAGCGTTTACCTAGCACAAATGAGGCTCTGGGTCTGATGACCCATAGAGGGTAAAGGTGTGAATCGGTGTTCACTAAATCTTGGCCTTCTCAACCTCTAGTACAAGAAATACATTTTTACTGTCTAGCAGCATCCACTCTGGCCCATCTTGTTCCACCAGCCTGCCTCCATTGACTTAGAGAGCACTTACTGGGTAAGTTAGGTACGAAGAAAATTATTTAAAACTTAGGACCCAGGTTTACCTTTATTCTCTGGGTACTTGAGGCAAACCGTCCTAGTTTCTTAGTCCTTCTGTGAGCATAGATACTTTTCCTGAGGGTCTAATGTTGAAAGCAACCTGGCCTGCACCCGCTGAGCGTCCTGCTGGCCCTCTAACTCCATAATTGTGTAAACTGCAAGAACCTGACGAGATATCTGGGCCCAGAAAGAAAACGCTTAGTTTGACACATACCTTGATCTTCTTGTCGAGGACCTCTGAGTTTAGTGAGTTTTCTTTGCTCCTTTATTTTTCTTGCCCCCACCCACGAGTGGAGACAGGAACCTAGAACCTGCTTTCCCTTTCTCTGCCTTCCAATGGGATGAAGCTTCAGCTGGAAAGAAATCCATCCCATTCCTTTCTCCCTCAGAGGAGACTCAAGCCCTTCCCTTCAAACTCGCCTAAGTTTTGTTGATTTCTCCGGGTCAAACTGCGGTTGCTAGGCTTAGATTACCTGACTCCATCTTGCCAGACTTCCTCCCAGGAAGGGTTGGGAGGAGGGCTGGGGCGGAAGGAAAGGGGGGGGGGCCCAGGGCAAAGAAAACCCCCATCCTGCCACAACACAGGATTGTCTCTGCTTTGATGCTACCACCTTTGATTCTCCCTGGTTGTTTTCAAGTTGGGGTGGGGTAAAGGAGAGCTTGTGAATGGCCTGTGCTGAGACCTGACATGGAGCCAGCGGCCTGGGGAGAGGGAGCTCGGACCTACATACAAGCAGGTTATATTTAGGAATACATTTATATGTACATATGTGCATGCATTGTATGTACAGTCACCATTAATGAAAAATAGACTCCATAACACTGAAGGATGGGAGGGAAGGGCACATGGGAGGGTTTGGAGAGAGGAAAGGGAGAAAAGGGGGAAGTTATGACATAATCTCAAAAGACTATAGCTACTCACAGGACAGAAGTTTGTTTTCCAGTGGTTCTGTGATCCTCTGGTCAAACTGATGGTGAAGGATCATTCTTTTTAAATTTACAATCATGGCAGGTGGATACTGTTGAAAACCACACTGACTGCCGGGACACTCCCCCTCCCCCACCCCTTAACAACCATCAAACTTGGATGGAGACCTTGAGAAACATCAGGCATGCTGGCACATGTCTTTAATCCAACTACTTGGGAGCCAGAGGCAGGTGGAGCTCTGTGGGTTCAAGACCAGCCTGGTCTATGTAGTAAGTTCCAGGCCAACCACGACTACATAGTTAGACTTTTTTTTTTTAAATACAAAGGAAAAGCAGAACAATAACAGGAACCAAAACCCCAAAACCTCAGGAAGAGGCAGTGAGAATTAAATGTTGGATGAGGAGGGCTTGGCGCTGAGCCCAGTGCCCATCAGTGTACCATCGATGGTCACTATGACAACAAGATAAAGGCCACCTAGGCTCTGGAGTCAAATGCATGCCTCCCAAAATCGGCCACTGTCGGGTAGGTTGACCGCTTAAGCAAAAGGTTTCTTGGGAAACAGAGGCAGGAGGACAGCTCGCCCCTGGATGCTGTTTCTAAAAGCAGGAGGGTAAAGTTCCCACATGGAAGATGCAAAGATTCCGTCTATCAGCGAGAAATCGGGACTGGGGAGCTCTGACAGACTTGGTGAAGACTGAGTGGGTTTTGTTTTGTAGTTTTCCTTCTCACAGAGCCTAGCCGTTTCTTTACAGCTCACTATTTCTGTTAACTCAGTTCAGTGGATAGGTGACTAACACCAACTGCCAACTGCGATGTCACGTGCTGATTGGGGACTCTAGGACCACATAACTAACAATAAATGCATTTGCATGCTTTGCTCCTGTAAACCTGTCCTAGGCTAGTTCCAGGGTTCAGCCGGGACGACCCTAAAGGGATGGACTCGGAGGATGCCAAGCTGCATTTCCTTACCCAGGGGAGTCAAAGCCCTAGGCTGGCAGTTTGCTCTCCACCAAGCTCTGGGCCTTAGTCTATCCTCTGAGCAGCCGATAGAAGGAGCACCCTGTGGTGGGATTCAGGGAAGGGCATCTATAGCTTCAGGTGCTCATCCCTAGGGGTAAGGATGAGGCCCTCTCCCCCCCCAACCCCCCACCTCCAGGCTTGATGTGGAAAGGTCATCCACATTCCCATGCTTTCAAAGTCCCTCCTGTGGACTGTGGAGGGATGGCTGTGTTATAGACCAGGCCGCAGCGGGGGTATGTTCTAGAGGCCCACCAAGCCTGCCCACCACCTGCTGCAGTGGAGGAGACAGAACCCACGTGTGGTTTATACTCTGCAGCTGTGACTCGGGTATAGTTCTGGGCTGTCCTTTGAGCTCGAGACTGGGGTTGAAGGGGCAGAGAGGCTGCTACACCCACCCCCCCCAACCGCTTGAGCCCATCTCTTCAACAACCAAAACCATGAGGCCTATAGTGAGCTTTGCTGGCCTGCGGGGCACCTTCAGGGGAATTAGAAAATGTCATGCGCTCTGGATACCTTGGCCAGTGACAGTGAGCAGAGCCTGACAGGCCCCGCTCAGGCATGGCTTCAGTCTGTACTGTCTTTTCTGCCTAGAGTCTTGTTTGGTGAACAGCCTGTGCAGCAGTGACTGGCGGTCCTGATGACTGGTCTCCAACACTAAGGAAGAAAAAGGCATAAATGGAGAACTAAGTTGAGGCAGGCATCTCCTCTTACGGTTACAGCACCCGATGGATAAGGTAAAGAGAACTCCAGAGTGTGTCACCGTTAGACCACTACTCTTTATTTATTACTTTTATTTTATTTTTATTTATTTATTTTATTTTATTTATTTATTTTGGGTTTTTCGAGACAGGGTTTCTCTGTAGTCCTGGCTGTCCTGGAACTCACTCTGTAGACCAGGCTGGCCTCGAACTCAAGAAATCCTCCTGCCTCTGCCTCCCAAGTGCTGGGATTAAAGGCGTGCGCCACCACGCCCGGCTTTATTTACTTTTTTAAAGCTTGCTTTCTTTATTCACTCTAGGACCCCAAACCCAAGTGATGGTGCTACCAAGACTGGTGTGTCTTCCCACATCAATGGCACTATGGAGACAAAAATCACAGCGAACCAAAGTGCACAAGCTTTTTCAGAACACTGGACCACCTATCTTCCTTCAGTCCACGAGGAGGAGGCGTGAAGAAACGAAAATGAGCAGAAAAAGCAGCTAAGACCTGCTCCCCAAGTGACAGGATGGGGTGAGGCAATCAAGGGTCACCCTGTCCTGTTGAGGGGCTATGGTCCCTGTAGGTATCTGGACTGAAGTACCACTGGCTGCAGGTGGGGGTGCCCTGTGCCTCTTCCTAGACTTCCTGGTTTGTCAAAGCTGCCTCTTTACTGGCCTGGGAGGAAATGTCCACCCCCTGGTTGACAAGCCTGCAGAGCTCCAGGTCTTCCAGTTCCTGCAGCAGACAATTCAGCTGTGCGCTGGCTCCGGCGCTCCCGTGCGCTGGCTCCGGCGCTCCCGTGCGCTGGCTCCGGCGCTCCCGTGCGCTGGCTCCGGCGCTCCCGTGCGCTGGCTCCGGCGCTCCCGTGCGCTGGCTCCGGCGCTCCCGTGCGCTGGCTCCGGCGCTCCCGTGCGCTGGCTCCGGCGCTCCCGTGCGCTGGCTCCGGCGCTCCCGTGCGCTGGCTCCGGCGCTCCCGTGCGCTGGCTCCGGCGCTCCCGTGCGCTGGCTCCGGCGCTCCCGTGCGCTGGCTCCGGCGCTCCCGTGCGCTGGCTCCGGCGCTCCCGTGCGCTGGCTCCGGCGCTCCCGTGCGCTGGCTCCGGCGCTCCCGTGCGCTGGCTCCGGCGCTCCCGTGCGCTGGCTCCTGGGGAGCAGATGCTCAGCTCGCCCAGAAGCTGCAGGGTGGCCCTCGGCTCCACATCATTTAGGAGTTCCTGCCCACTTCCTTCCACGTGGACAGCCTGCACGGGCAGCGTGTGTCACGCGGTGTCCAGGGCTCTGGCCAGTGTCTTGTACGAGCTCTTTGAAACGCTCTAACACAGACTGAAGAGGGCTCCGCACCTCAATCCAAGGTGGGAGAATGGTGGATTCCTCAGAGCGGGGTGCGGGGGAGCCTACAGCCGCTGATACTGGTGCTATCCCCAAGACAAAGGGAAGGGAGAGTGTGAGGAGAAAGAGCGGTCGAGTCCTGGTACCTGCAATAGGACAAGAAAATGGAAAAGGTTTCTATAGCAGCCAAAGGGGGGAGGGAAGCCGCCCAAGGAAAGAAGGCCAGCGCAGTGCCTAGGAGCAGAGAGGAGAGCCAAGTGACAGGGACAGGCAACCTGCAGGCCACCATGCTGGAAGGGCATGGCTCGGCTCTACCAGACCTAGACCTCTCCGCCAAAAAGCATGTCCAGGAAGGCTCCCCATTTCCCGCCTTCCATGTGAAGGTAAGCCAGACAGGATCTGCAGCTGGGAATGTTGGATTTTTTTTCTTCATGAATGCTTTCACTTTTATTCCTCAACATACCAATTTTCATTTACCATTGTTTAGTGATTTGTGTGTTTTATACATAGACCTGGGAAGGATAAGGACAGTTAGTCCAGATAGCAATAGATCAGAGAGAGGGTGCCCAGAGAGCCTTTATCCACAATGGCCTCAAAACATGAAATTAGGGGAAGACTCTTGTTAGGATCCACTTGGTCACTGGTAATGCTCAGTTGTGGGTGGCTCTCCTTCATTTCATGGATCAGCTTCTAGATACTGAGGTCAACTCCATCAAATTTCAACCCGAGTGTTTGGAAGAGCCTGAGTGTTGGAGGAGGGATGTTGGAACTTTGTGGCCTGTTTGGCTTTTCTTTTTGTCACTCTGGCGAAAGATGTGGGCTTAGCTCTGTCTCTTCCTGTCCAGCTGGAGAGCCTTCCTGGACAGGCTTTTGTCGTGGATGGCGGAGAGGTCTAGGTCTGGTGGAGCCATGTCATGCCCTTCCAGCATGGTGGCCTGCAGGTTGCCTGTCCCTGTCACTTGGCTCTCCTCTCTGCTCCTAGGCACTGTGCTGGCCTTCCTTTCCTCAGGCGGCTTCTCTCTCCTTTGGCTGCTACAGAAACCTTTTCCGTTTTCTTGTCATGTTGTAGGTACTAGGCCTCGACGGCTCTTTCTCCTTGCCCTCTTCTTCCCTTTGACTTGGGAACAGCACCAGCACCAGCAGCTGCAGGCTTCCTTGCACCCCACTCTGGGGAATCCCCCGTTCTCCCACCTTCACTTGAAGGCAAGCCGGGGCAGAATCGGCTCATTTTGGCTTCTTAGCCAGAAGGAGGGATTGAATGTAGACGTGGGAATGGAAGTGAGTGGAAGCTTTCAGAACTTTTACGGTAGCCTCTCCTCACTGAATGAGGAACTGTATTGAAGGGTCGTCGTAGCACTAGGAAAGTTGAGAACCATGGGTGTAGATGGCCCTCTCACGGAAAAATACTGGAAGCAGAGCACACTAGTAATATCTTACTGTGTTCCCCCAATTTTAAAAAATTTATTGATAAATGTTAGTAAAATAATGCATTTTAACTCTGCCTTGGAACATTCACATTTTAAGAAAGTATTTTCCAAATTTTAAATCATATACAGTTTTATCTTATAAACTTTATGACAGCTATTTATATTTCTGATTTAAATATTTTATACACATAATATGCATATATAACATTAACATAACATTCTGTATTGTGTCTTAAAACAATGTCTTAGCATTGTGTGTTTAATGTTTTCACATGTTTCCCCATAGTGATACTTATTTTGCTGTTGAATATTTCATTGCATTGGACACTAGAAGTTATGTTTTGTTTCTATATTTTAGAGACCTTGTCATGAGATGTGTGTATACTTTAACCAGAAGGCATAAATGTTTAATTTTCATAAAAGCTATTTCATATTAAAAAAAACCTGACTGTTTTGGGTCTGAGTTCTTAACATATTTCTAAAATCTTTTGTTCTTTGAGACAGGGTCTCACTATGCAGCCTTGACTGGCTGAAAACTTCATATGTAGATGAGGCTAGCCTCAAAAACTCAGATCCCTCTGCCTCCGGGGTGCTGGGATTAGAAGTGTGCCACCACACCTGGCTCAAATGAGATTCTTGTTATAGTGCTTGATGATCACTTCCTGGAGGAGAGATACAAAGATGAGAGTTCTGACAGGGGAAAGGAGGGCTGGGAGCAACTTTGATAAACATCTGTGTGGCAGGGTAGTGTGACACGGAAGGTGTAGCTGGCAAATGACAGATCTAGGATTTAGACTGGTGCTCAGGCTTCTGAATTTATGCACTAAACCACTATGCTGTTTTGCCAAACCTACTTGGTTCTTAAAGGCATCTTCAACACATGTGTTTAACCCCAATTTACAGAGAAAATTGAGGCCAAACAAGCATAGAGCTAAATGTAAATTACCTAAAGGGGAATTTGGGGTAGAGGGTCACTCTTTTGGGTTTTCCTTTTTTTTCTTCGAGACAGGGTTTCTCTGTATAGCCCTGGCTGTCTTGGAACTCACTCTGTAAACCAGGCTGGCCTCGAACTCAGAAATCCACCTGCCTCTGCCTCCCAGAGTGCTGGGATTACAGGTGTGCGCCACCACCGCCGGCTGTAGAGGGTCACTCTTAGAAGATTACTTCCTCTTCACGTTCCTGTTTTTCTTATACAGTTCTCTCCATCATGGTTGACATTCCAGTCTTGATAAACACGCTTATTAGGCCGTTTATGTTCTTAATTCAATGATTGATCCAAACAAAACTCAGTGGTATTTAGGGACAACTGTCACTCAACTACTGTGTCTGAGAGACAATATAAGATGCAAAAATAGTGGAGTTGCAAAATTCATGCCTCATCTCAAGTCATGACCTAGCTAAGTGTTGCTTGATATGGCCGGGTATACCAGTTGGCTATGGTTGTATAACAAATGACTCGCCGGGCGTGGTGGCACATGCCTGTAATCCCAGCACTTGGGAGGCAGAGGCAGGTGGATTTCTGAGTTCGAGGCCAGCCTGGTCTACAGAGTGAGTTCCAGGACAGCCAGGACTACACAGAGAAACCCTGTCTCGAAAACAAAAACCAAAAAACCTCAAACTCTGTAGCTTAGAGTAGCTATTATTGTTTATAACCCATGGATATATGGTGGATAGTTCTTCCAGTCTTAGCTGGATGCTCTTACACATACTTGGTCACTTGGTATGTTAGCTGCAGGTTGACTTTGCTGAGCTGGGTTAGACTCTTCCATCTCTTTAGCCTTGACTATGACAACTAAAAGTACTTCTCTTGGTTTAGCTAAATTTGTATGCCAAACCTAAACCGGCCCCATAGTTTAACATCTGGATATTACCATCCACCATCCAGCAGGCTAGTCCCAAGCTTGATTGCTTAGGATCTTGGTAGGATTCCCAGAATGAGAGCTCGGAACTTACACACCACCACCCAAAAGACAAGTTATAAGGCAAGTCCAGAGACACAAGGTGGAGAGTCAGACTCTGGTCCTTACTGGGTAGAACTGCAGAGAGATACTGTAAAATATGTAGGCAGGCAGAAGTGTGAGGAACAGCCACCCTTGCCTCAGTCTTCCATGGCAAGTCTTCCAAGATTTCAGGAGACAAATACAACTCTTGTGTGAAACCTTTTCAGTGATAAATGTCTATTTAGAGATAAACTTAAATATTAATTTGTATATGAGTGCATGTAGGTACAAGTGTGTGTGTGTTTATGTCTGGGGTGGAGGTGAGAGGAAAAGAACTTGGGGGTGTCGGTTCTCTTTCTACCCTGTGGGGTGCAGGGATCAGACTCAGGTTGCCAGAACTGGCAGCAAGCATCTTTGTCCACTGGCCTATCTTGTTGACTCCGGCTTTCCAAGTCTTTAAGGTGCTGTTTGCTTAGTCCAGATCATGTCTGAGTCAGGTGTGGTTTGGGGGCTATCCGTTTCCTACTGTAAGTAGATGGAAGGAACTTTGGACCTCTCTGAACTGCAGGCTTTCCCTCTGGAGGCTCATGGCTCTAAGGAGATGATGTGCAAATCAACCTATGAGGCAACCCCAGTCTCATTTCTCTGCTCAGAATATGGGTGAGGAACAAAGATGCTTAGTGGGCGTGCGCGCCAAGGCCTTCGTGTTGGACACACACAAGTGCACATGGACGGCTACATTTCACACACAGTCAATGAGATCCCTGTCACTATACCCTGTAGCATGCTTCCTCCCAGAACACATCCTTGAACCTATGGGCACCCGGGTGGGGCTTTCTGCATAGTATACTCAAGTGCAGGAGTAGAAGCACTCTCAACCTAACGAAAGCCAAGGCCAGCCTCTTCCTACGTGTTGCAAAGCTTCCTGCTGAGATGGCCTTTCCTTTTAGAAGTATCTGGAAAACATCTCCTTGGGGGTCCACCTGTTTCCACATGGAAGCATCTTACTTTCTTAAACCAAGGCTGTGTATCCCAGGAGAAAATGGGCTTGACTTCATATGGTTGCCTCAGGCTGCCTTCTAGGTGTCGGGGTTTGTTGTCTAGGTTCCTGGTTTGTTCACAAGAGAGTCCTCAGGCCCATCTTGGGGTCGGCGCTGCGCAGGGTGCTAAGGCAACAGAATGTGGAGACACATTGGGGCCCTCATGCTACCAGCTCCTGAGAGAAAGGGAAGCTTGGAGCTTGAGAAGGGTTCCCTGATGGTGTGAGGGCCAAGGAAGAGCAAGGATTCTCCAGGAGTCTCAGTGAACAGCCAGCAAAACAAAACAAAATTTAAAAAACAAAACAAAAAAACAAAACACCAATTAAGTGGACTTTCATTTTTTTGTTTTTTTTCTTTTTCTATTTACCCAATGACATTTTACTCAGCTGTCAAGACTGAAACTACATTATTGGCAGGAAAATGAATGGAACTGAAGATGATGTTAAGTAAAATAAGCCCGACTTGGAAAGACATATATCCTATGTTCTTACTTATATGCAGAGCCCAGATTTATGTACACAGGTCCATACATAACAAGATAAAGCAGAAGTGGGGGCTGCTTGGATGGGAAAAGGACCAGCAAGAAGGAAGGAGCATGGGGAGGGGGCAAGGGACAGTGATACACAGGCCTGAGAGCCTTGTGATGAACTTATAATTCTGTATTTCCTTCTTGGCAATGTTCTGTGCCCATTGGTCAGTTTAACAGAGACCACCCAGCTCTCTAAGTAGCAGATGGTCAGGTTCTCAGCCATCTTGACAGAGCTCAGCGAGCAAGCTTACCCATGATCCCTCAGTGGGCTTTGACATTTCTCTACCTTCCATGGTGTTACAGCCAAGGCGAGTAGGGGTTGAGTCAATGGAAGGAACTTTATTTCTCTTTGACAGTTTGACAAGATAAACTGAGAGGGAAGCCACATCAAAAAGGGTACCTGCTGTCACCATTAGGTGACTTCAATGCAAATGAGTCAGTCCAAGTCAAGGCTTCCTTTCCACAGGGGAGTTTTCCACTCACACAGGTACCCGAAGTCATTTTGCTGAACATGTGTAAAATGCATCACTACATGGTTCAGTACTGTAACATCACTTTGTGCTGACAAACCAGTTCTGGATCCAAAGAAAATTTATCTAGTTGTCACTCAAAAGATATAGGCCCCGCCTGGCGGTGGTGGCGCATACCTGTAATCCCAGCACTCTGGGAGGCAGATTTCTGAGTTCAAGGCCAGTCTGGTTTACAGAGTTCCAGGACAGCCAGGGCTACACAGAGAAACCCTGTCTCGAAAAATCCAAAACCAAAACCAAAAAAAAAAAAAAAAAAAAAAAAAAAAGGAAGAAAGAAAAAACAAAAAAGTGGAATTGAAACATTGAAGCCAGGTGTGGTGGCACAGGCCTGTAATCCCAGCACTTGGGAGGCAGAGGCAGGCGGATTTCTGAGGACAGCCTGGTCTACAGAGTGAGTTCCAGGACAGCCAGGACTGTACAGAGAAACCCTGTCTCAGAAAAACAAAAACAAAAACAAAAACAAAAACAAAAACAAAAACAAAAACAAAAAGATGTAGACCAATTTGGTGACCAAAGAACAGAATGCAGGCAAATAAAAGCCATAGGTCAAGACACCCGAAACTTGAAACTTAAAACTGTGGTGATATTTAACATGCTGTCCGGCTTCTATTTTGTTTTGTTTTGGTACAGGGTCTTGTAGCCTAGGCTGGTCTTGAACTTGAAATCATCCTCTTGTTTTAGTCTCCCAAGTATAGAATTACGGGCATGTGTCACCTTGCCTGGTTTTAAGCGGTCTGTGCTCTCACTTGATTTTATTATGCCGAGGTTTGAACCCAAGTCTTCAGTCAGACTGGGAAAGCACTCACTGTACTACTGAGCTATAGCCCCAACTCTGGTTGTTATACATTAGTTCTCTGTTCTGTTAAAAAAAAAAATCACAAGTTTTATAAGGTGGGATATGGAAGACGCACCCTCATAAGGTTGTGAGATTTAAGGGAGGTAATCCTCGTAAGAAATAAGTCAGCAAAGGAAAATGAAAGCATAGACTCATTTCTACCTCAAAAAGGTGAGAGCAAACTTTTTGGGGTCTGTGAGGTTAGAACTTCTAGACCTTGTGGCTCAGTACCTGACAGGCCTGGCAGAGTCTGAGAATCATTTTACAGTGGAGAGCAGGGAATGGAGAGGGCCTGGTGCCAGGTCCAGGAATTGCTTTTCTGGATAAACTGTTTTGTTTTTTTTTCCTTTGGGTTTTTGTTTGTTTGTTTGTTTGTGTTTTTTGAGACAGGGTTTCTCTGTGTAGTTCCAGCTGTCCTGGAACTCACTCTGTAGACCAGGCTGGCCTCGAACCCAGAAATCTGCCTGCCTCTGCCTCCCAAGTGCTGGGATTAAAGGCGTGCGCCACCACCCGGCTCTGTTTTGTTTTTAATTAAACTTAAGGGTAGGAGGTCTTTGTGAAGCCTTGGGCCTATTTTATGGTCCAAGATTTTCTTTATTATTTTCTTTATTGCTTGTGATATGCTTGGCTGGATGAAAGGAGACCCTACCAAGTCCATCTGTCATTCCAGACGTCTTCAGTCTTATAGGGGACAATGTAATAAAGGGGGTTAGAAGATGAATCACTCTTGTCTAAAATGAGACATTCACACAAAGAAAATACTTGGTCCTCTAGGTGTTCAGTGTATTTTTACCCAATGAGGTCTCTGCAAGGGGGAAAGGCCTTCACAGGCCCAAGGCAGAGACAATGGTATCTTTTCTCATCCCAGAGGCAGTAGTTGGACATAAGGGACTCCAGCTGTCCCAACACACCCACTGGATAAAGCAGGAAGAACCTACATTGAGGATAGCCTGAGGTAAAGGATCCACCAGAAGGAGATCATGATGTTAGGGGGTATGTCTCAGAGTTTCTATTACTTCAAAGAGACACCATGACCATGGCAACTCTTTAAAGGAAACCATTTCATTGGGGCTGGCTTACAGTTCAGAAGTTTAGTCTATCATCATCATGGCAGGAAGCATGGTGACATGCAGGCAGGCAGGCATGGTGCTAGAGAAGGAGCTGAGAGTTCTGCATCTTGCTCTGCAGGCAGCAGGAAGAGATGGAGAGATTAAGCTTCTGAGACCTCAAAACCTGCCCTCTAATGATGCACTTCCTCCAACAAGGCCACACCTACTCCAACAAGGCCACACCTACTCCAACAAGGCCACACCTCCTAATGATGCCACTTCCTATGCATCCAAGATGGACATTTTCATTCAAACCACCACAGGAGCTGGGGGTGGTGGCGCACACCTTTAATCTCATCACTTGGAGGCAGAGGCAGCTGGATTTCTGAGTTCGAGGCCAGCCTGGTCTACAGAGTGAGTTCCAGGACAGCAAGGGCTACCCAGAGAAACCCTGTCTCGAAAAAACCAAACCACTACAGGAAAGGAAGGCTTTGGTAAGAGACACACACACAGGTCAAGAAGTTTATTTAGCAAAGCAAAGTGAAACAAGTAAGTTGTCCAAAAAAATCAAAAATAAAAATGGGCAGACCCCCAAGCAGGATAGCCACACAATGGGGTCAGGGTTAGAGAGTTTAGAGATGGCTTCTCATGAATATTTATGAGAAGGTAGGTTACATATTTATGAATAAAGTGATTCTTTGTCCCTTCCAAATCACAGATTTGGACCAAATTTCTTTCATTTTTAAGGCACTTCTCATGTTCTTCCAGAAAAGCCCACAAAAGGATATTAGTGCCAAAACCATAATCTAAAGGATAGTATAATGAAGCCGAGGTACACCCCTCTCACACACACACACACAGACACACACACATCTACACACATACACACATATACACACACACAAACACACACATCCATAGACATACACGTACACACACATACATACACAGACACACACATATACTTACATAAACACACACCTACACATACACACACACACACACACACACACACAGCCATGGGAAAATGCTCTGCAGTTTTTGAAATTGATCTATCTTCAGCTGAGAGGCCATCTATCCACAGAGGGACATTCTGACTGCGCAAATACAGCTCCAAAATTCAGTCAAAGCTCTTTGGTTGAGTCTCCTCCTTTTTGAGATTGCTCAAAGTCCCATGACTGATCTCATGGCTGTTAAGATATTTTGTTATTTTAAAAATTGAAGCACAGCTGGGTGGTGGTGGCGCACGCCTGTAATCCCAGCACTCTGGGAGGCAGAGGCAGGCGGATTTCTGAGTTCGAGGCCAGCCTGGTCTACAGAGTGAGTTCCAGGACAGCCAGGGCTACACAGAGAAACCTTGTCTCAAAACAAACAAACAAACAAACAAAAAAAACCAACAAAAAACAAACAAACAAAAACTGAAGCAGGTGTGGTAGAGGGACAGAGGGACAGAGGAGCAGAGTGGAGAGGGGCAGAGGGGAAATGAGGCAGAAAAAAGAAAATCCAAACAAACCCGGGAAACTTCCTGGTGAGGTCTGGGGCTGAGGGCCTGAGGAGGCTTGCCGGTGGTGCAGGCCTGGAGCAGGCCTCTGCAGTGTGTGGCTGCTTTCTCCAACCTGCACTGCTCTTGCCTATTAACAATGAATGAACTCTCGAGGGGACGGTCAGCTTGCCGGAGACTAACAATAGGGAGAAAACTGAAGGAACAGGAAGCTGGACTCGCTGCCAGAGCCCTCACCCTCTCTGCAGTCTTCTTTCTCCAGGCCTAGTTTAGGCTGGCGAGGGAGGAAGCCTCAGAATCAGTCCTCATCCATCCGCCTGGAGAAGACCGGCCCCAGAAGATCCCGGAAGAAGCACCTACCCTAACAGTCCCTAACCTACACCTGAGTCCCAGCATGGTGGCAGAAAGCCTGAGGGAGTGCGGCTGCTTTCAGCACCCCAGGGTGCAGGAGAATGCCATCCAGGCCTCTCAGAGAGAAAAGAGTACCTCTCCTCCCCTCATTGATTTAGGCTCATTTTCAGAATTGGTCTCTTTAGTAGGAGCCCTGGGACTGGGTTGCCATGGTTACACTGGTTTTAACAGTGAGGGTAAGTGGCTTCCCTTAGGCCTCGAAGCTTTTAGCTACTGATTTCAAATTTTAATTTCTCCTCCATGGAGACTGCCCTGTAGAGGGGGGGAAAGAAACGTGGATGGGTGAGTCCTGGGAGGAAGGTGAATTTAATTTGAAATGGCTTATACTTCCACAGATCAAGTCAGAGGACAGAGGTGGCTTAGAGGGCCTGCACATGAGGACATTCACCTACACTCCCAGCCCCGAGGAGAGACGGAGGCAGGGGCATCACAAGTTTGAGGCCAGCAGAGTCTGTATTAAAAAGGAGAGAGGTTAGGCTTAGAGTCACACAGCTTAGTCTGAATCTTGGCTTTGTCATGTATGACTTGTGTGACCTCAAGTAGATAAGAGTCTCCTCACAGAAATGGAGACCCTCACGGTGAGCTCCAGCGGACACTGAGCTGGAACGGCTCCACGGAGAGCTCCAGGTGGCCTGGGCGAATTAGATTCTTTCTATCCTGCCAAGAGGTCAACGATGGAGAAGGTCCTTTAGCTCACAATATCTCTGCTCCAAAGTCACAAAGATGTAGCGGTGGAAAGGGAGGCCCGTATCGCTCAGGCAGACTCTGTGGTTTCCAGTTTCCTGCCTGCTCTGGTTCCGGTGGCTACTTCAGTTGTCTTGCCCCCTCTGACCCAGACAGAAGCGAACAGCCCCTCCGTTCTGCATCCTGTCCAAAGGCCAGCGCCTCACCCAGGATTCCGTGGGCTGCCATTACGGCGAGATCTTTGACGTGGCGCTCTGGCCGCTGTGGGGCTCTCTGCCTCATGGCTTTTCCAGCACACGTTCCCCTGGTTGTGTAGCGCAGTCCCTCTATACACACGAGTTTCTTCTCCCGGTTTCCACAATGGTTTCATGTGTTCCAGCTGATTTACATTTTAAACGGAGCAGCTCACCCCAAGCCAGAAGATGGGGGTTTACAATGCAGAAAAAGCCAAATTAAAAATCCAGTAGGCTTGGGAGGCAGAGGCAGGCGGATTTCTGAGTTCGAGGCCAGCCTGGTCTTCAGAGTGAGCTCCAGGACAGCCAGGACTACACAGAGAAACCCTGTCTTGAAAAACCAAAAAAAAAAAAAAAAAAATCTAGTAGGCTTTATCTTTCTTTTTCCTAGATGCCTGTAGAAGTTCTGCCACTGTGTCGTCGAAGAGTTACGCTAAGATGCTGACGTAACAGTGCCCTCAGCCCCAAAGTACCATGGCCAAGGCCAACCCTTATAAGGACGTTTATCAGTCTGTGTCTCAGACCAGGAGTGAGCAGGCCTGACTATGTGGCAGCTTTGTCCCATAGCCAGTCAAACATGGCCTTTCCTCTCTGCCTTGACATCTGGTGGCCATGGCTATGTCATGGTCAAACCACAAACACAAGGAACCTCCACCAGAGCAAGGCGGCAGGGGAGGGTCAGCTTTCCTCCTCTGGAGGCAGATGGCTTCTATTGCTATTCTGTCCATGCATTCACACTGGCTGAAATGGAACCTAGCAAACAGAGCCTCTAACAGGACAGCAATGGGTCCAGGTTGGATGCTGTTACTATGTAAGAGGCAGGGGTGAGACTTGGGGAACGGTAAATGGAGGTCTCTGCTATTACCCCCGTCTTAGGTTTTTACTGCTATGAATAGACACCATGACCCAAGGCCAACCCATATAAGGACAACATTTAATTGGGGCTGGCTTACAGGTTCAGAGGTTCAGTCCATTATCATCAAGGCAGGAGCATGGCAGTGTCTGGGCAGGCATGGTGCAGGAGGAGCTGAGAGTTCTACATCTTCATATGAAGGCTGCTAGCAGAAGACTGGCTTCCAGGAAGCTAGGATGGGGGTCTTAAAGCCCATGCCCACCATGACACACCCACTCCAACAGGGCCACACCTTCTAATGGCGCCACTCCCTGGGCAGAGCATACGCAAACCATCACACTCCCGGAGAACAGCTTTTGCTTGATCTTTAACCTCCAGTTTCCCTTTATCTCCACTTTATACCTTGCCCCACCCTACCCCACCCCAACCCCAACCCCACCCCATCATTATTTCTAAGCGGAATAGTTCAGCCATTTTTACAATCCCCCTTTGCCCATGCCCTGGGGGTGGGGTGGGGGGGTGGTCTCGCTTTCTTTATCCAAGGGCTTATAAAGCTATTGCCCTAGCAAAGAAACTTCATCCTTGAATTGGAAGTCTGGTGTCAGCTGTTGAGATTTCTTTCTTTCCTTTTTTGTCTTGCTATGTGATTAAAAACAAGGCACAGCGTCATCTTAAGATACTTTCCCACCAAAACACTGAGAGTCAAAGAAATCCATTGATCTGTAACGTAAACACCCCAGCTCGCAAGCAAACCAGCAAATGTTCGAGCAGCACGGGCTGCTCCCTGCCGAAAATGAGCGGATTTCACACTACAGCAGAGTGTAAAATCTGGATTTCCAAGAAAAATTTTCTCAAGGGGCAGCTGTTACGCTCAGGACTTGAACAGCAGAAAGATCTCCGTGGGAGAGTTCTCCGCGCTCACCGGGGGCCGCCGGTTTTCAGCTCAGAACTGCACAAGCATTTAGAGTCTCTGCCAAGAGAGATGGACGCCTGCCTGATTACATGTTATTTGGCTAAACAAGTTATGTGGGCCAGCCCCCAAATCAACAGAACAGGAATCAATACTCCCTTCTTGTTGGGGGAGGGGGAGGGAGAGGGGGGATGTCATTTGAGTAGCAGGCAGGATGTGCGTGCATGATCTTACCATGGGGAGAGAGTAAAGGCTTCAGGTCAGTGGCCTATTTATCAGAGGCCAGTAACAGAGGCTGGGTGGAGGGCACACAGATATCTGAATGCCAGGCTATGCAACTGGGGCTTTTTTGGAAAGACAAGGAGATCTGTTGGAACAGAGTGATGATGTCATCAGAGCTGAGCCTCAGAAACTCCCACTGCGATCACCACGTGCTCCACTCCCTGATCCCTCCCACGGTGGAGGAAGTAAAGTAAAGTGGAACGGGGAAGCCATTAGCACCCACCCTTTTTCCTTATTCCTCCTCCTCCTCTTCCTCCAGCTAGGTGGGCGGTGGAGCAAGCCACCACGTTAGCATTCTCTAGAGAAGCAGAGCCAGTGGGGCAGATATCCATCCATCCATATGTAGCTACCCACTCATCTGCCTTCCTCACTGTCTAGAGGCATTTATATGACTGAGGAAGTCAATATTTGCAGGTAGACCAGCAGTCTGGAGATTCCAGGAAGGACTGCTGTTGAAGTGTGAGGCAGAGGCCTCTGTAAAAGCTAGTTGCATTTTTTTTTTTTTAAATGCCTTTCGCCAGGTGGTGGTGGTGCACGGCTTTAGTCCCAGCACTCAGGAGGCAGAGGCAGGCAGATTTCTAAGTTTGAGGCCAGCCTGGTCTACAGAGTGAGTTTCAGGACAGCCAGGGCTATAAGAGAAACCCTGTCTTGAAAAACAAACAATCAAAACAACAACAACAACAAAAATGCCTTTTACAACTGAGTAGGACATATGTAAGTTTGAGGCAGGAGGATTGCCTATGTGTACGTGTCATCTCAGATCCCTGTTTCCTGCCTCTGGAAACGCCTCCCTTTCTATCCTTGGGAATCACTCATGCCTTGCTGTAGACTGAACGTATATTCCACAAACCCATATATCAAATCTCTGATCCCCAGTGCTAGGATCCAGGTACTAGGAGCCAGACCTTTGAGAGGCAATTCGGTCATGAGGGTGGAGTCCCATGATGGTCTTTAGTGTCCTTAGGAGAAGAGGATGAAACACTAGGATTCTCTCCCCACCTCCACACCCATCACAGGAATACAAGATGGCAGACAATAAAGACCCCGGCTTGGTAATTGTTTGAGCACAGACCTCTGGCTTCCGGAGCTGTAAGGAATGGATGCCTGCTGTTACCTGGTTCGTGGCAATTTGTTTTAGCAGCAGGAGAGAAGTCATTCTCACTTCTACTTCCTACAACCTAACACACTGTGCTCTTTGTAGGGTACTGCCGTAAATGAAAGACTACATTCTTTAGATGTGGACTTTTCCCATTAGAAAGTCATGGGGATGGTTTATTCCCTCCATAGCTGGTGTAGTTAGAGCTAAAGGTTCTCATTGCTCTGTCTCTGTGCCTCTGTCTCTGTTTCTCTCTGTATCTCTCTGTTTCTCCCCACCAAGCACCTTCCATGTCTGTGTTGAACACTAACAGGAAGCCCACCATGACTGCTTAGTCCTCACTCATCTCCAGCTCATGGGCGACCAGGCATCTAACATGCCACATGGCTAAAAGTTAGCCCAGCCTCCACCTTAACTTCCTTCGAACTAAAATTACTACCACATTTAAAGTATTTAAAAAGTTAATCATAATCTTGTCTTTGCAGTAACTACTTACTCTGTTAAGTAGATACAGAGCCTATTTTTTTCTTTTTTTAAAGCATGCTATTTATTTATCTACTTATTTATTTACTTATTTATTTAGTGTGCATTGGTGTTTTGCATGTATGTCTGTGTGAGGGTGTCAGATCTTGGACTTACAGACAGTTGTGAGCTGCCATGTGGTTGCTGGGATTTGAACCCCTGCCCTCTGGAAGAGCAGCCAGGGCCCTTAATTGCTGAGCTATCTCTCCAGCCCAGAGCCTGTGTTGTTTAGTGAAAGAAATACAATCTCATTATAGGGCTATTTGAAAAATACCCAATATAAGTGAGAGAAAATTGAAAACTCCGTAGAATTTTCAAGACCCAGAGATACCACAGTAACTCTTTGGCAACACCTTCTAGTCTTTTTTCTGCTTGTTTATGCATGTGTATGAACTATCGTGCTCACTGGCACTCACTGAGTGTAATTTGTTATATATATATATATATATATATATATAGATAGATAGATAGATAGATAGATATAGATAGATATAGATAGATATAGATAGATATAGATATAGATATAGATATAGATAGATATATATACTTCCCCTTTGATCACATTCTCCATTGGCCTCTTTCTTTATTTCCTATAAGCCTCCTTTTCACAATAGTTTCCTCACTTCTTTGTATCCTTTTTAGTTTTTGGTGGCCACTGCATTGGATTAGGGGTGTTAGCATCAGCAAGGACAACATGTCACTGGCTCCACCACCATGTCTCCCAGCAGCCTGTTAACCACTAGAGCACTTTAGGGAGGGGAATGGCTTTGGGAGCCTATGTTGAGGGGCCCAGTCTTTGCAGGCTACCACACGTGAGACCAACAGCCCCTGAGTCTGAGAGGAAGTGTTTCCCAGCGCTCCTTCCCTTCCCTGGATCACACATTCTTTTCATCCCCTTTCCCATAAGGTTCCCGGAGCTTTGTGGAGAAGGGCGTGCCACTTAGGGCTTAGCACTCCACAGTCATCTTTGTCTCAGCACTTTGACCAGTCTCTGCATTAGCCATCACCCACTGCGAACAAAAGCCTTTCTTGCCAAGATTGAGAGCAGCAGTGAGGGCTGGCCTATTCCTGACGCCGCTGTCTGCCTCTGCACAGGAGCTGTGACGGGGCTGGGGATGTAACTCACAGGCCGAGCACTTGCTCAGGACAGCGGCAAAGAGCTTGGAAATCTGTTTGAAAACCATCTTAGGGGGCTGGAGAGCTGGCTCAGCGCTTAAAAGCACTGACTGCTATTCCAGAGGTCCTGAGTTCAAATCCCAACAACCACTTGGTGGCTCACAACCCTCTGTAATGGGGATCTGATGCCCTCTTCTGGTGTGTTTGAAGATAGCTACAGTGTAGTCATATACATAAAATAAATAAAATCTTAAAAAACAAAAACAAAAACAAAACAAAAAAGAACCATCTGTATCGGCTACTCTTTGTGTTACTGTGACCAAATACCTGGCAAGAGGCAGCGTAAGGGAGGAAGGCTTTATTAAGGCTCACAGTTTCAGAAGGATTGGCAGCCTGAAGCGGTCACACTGTGTCATCCCTCAGGAATTAAAGACTGGGCCGGAAGTAGGCCCGGCTCTATCTCCTAAAGGTTTTACCACCTTCCAAAACAGCGCCCCCAGCTGGACAACAAGCATTGAAACACAGGACACTTCACATTCACACCACTCCACCATCAAAAGCAAACTCACCAAAATCTCTCTATTCTTTCTCACCAAAGAATAGAAAGATTCCTCTGTTCACTCCTCACCAAGAACCTACCCTTGTGTGTGTGTGTGTGTGTGTGTGTGTGTGTGTGTGTGACGGCACACAGATAGATCTGGGCACTCCGACTCGCCCTGGGAGGTTTTGGGTCCATACCATTTGATAGAACAGCTCTAGGAGGCCGTCTACCTCTTGCATATGTAATGTCATCATCTTGCACACTAGGTTCTGTGATGGAGGATGAAACTATTGTCCTGAGGGCCTTTCCTCCCCGGGAAGTCTCGGAGGGAAGGTGGGGGCGAAAGCTTTTGCGCTGCTCGGCAGCAGGTCGGAGCTGAACAGAAGCGGAGGCAGGGGGTCCCTCTTTGAAGCCACAATGAGGATGGTAGCCACCTTGGCTTGGCTCCTGGCACGCTTCGGACCCCATGCCGGAGGCATGCGCGTGTTCCCTCACTCAGCAGCTCGCTATGCCAGCCCCAAGGGCCGGGCCATATCTTCACCCTCGCTCACAACTTTCTTTCTTTCTTTCTTTCTTTCTTTCTTTCTTTCTTTCTTTTTTTTTTTTTTTTTTTTTTTTGGTTTTCTGAGACAGGTTTTCTCTGTGTAGCCCTGGCTGTCCTGGAACTCACTCTGTGTAGCCCTGGCTGGCCTCGAACTCAGAAATCCGCCTGCCTCTGCCTCCCAAGTGCTGGGATTACAGGCGTGCGCCACTACAACTTTCTTACAAATAAGAAAACAGCTGGGTGTGGTGGCCGTACATCTTTAATCAGCATTTGGGAGGCAGAGGCAGGTAAATGAGGCTAGCCCAGTTTACACAGGGAGTTCCAGGCCAGCCGGGGAAATGCAGTGAGACCCCCATCTTAGATGAATAAATAAATAAAATTGACTCATTAAAGAAAACAGGGATGAAAAGATGGTTCAGCAGCAGTTGCGAGTGCATGCTGCTCTTACAGAAGACCTGAGCCTGTTCCCGGCTCCCATGGTGGGCCGCTTGCAGCTGTCCCGTAACTCACAATTACTCTTGCTCGGCGCCTCCAGCACCTCTGGCCTCAGAGAGCACCCATGTTTGTGTGCACATATATCTCCTCCTGTACCCATAATTAAAAATGAAGTAAATCGCCTGGCAGTGGCAACCTTTACAACACCTTTAATCCCAGCACTTGGGAGGCAGAGGCAGGTGGATTTCTGAGTTCGAGGCCAGCCTGGTCTACAGAGTGAGTTCCAGGACAGCCAGGGCTATACAGAGAAACCCTATCTCGGAAAAACCAAAAAAACAAAACAAAACAAAAAAAACCAAAAAACAAAAAACACAAACAAACAAAAAACAGGGCTGGAGAGATGACTCAACTGTTGAGTCTTTGGCGCTCTTCCAGAGGACTGGAGGTCAGATTCCAGTACCTGTATTCACAACCACTTACACATACACACACACACACACACACACACACACACACACACACTAAAATTTATCCATGGTGATCAGGTGACTTGTCTAAAGCCAAGCATCCACCAGCTGCCAGAGGCTGGATTTGAACTCAGACACGTCTGACCCCAAAGGTTGCAAAGTGGTGGTGAG
Source organism: Apodemus agrarius (assembly GCA_964023405.1). Lineage (NCBI taxonomy): Eukaryota > Metazoa > Chordata > Mammalia > Rodentia > Muridae > Apodemus > Apodemus agrarius. The sequence goes on along the minus strand of OZ030016.1, from coordinate 41,768,019 downwards.
TCTGACCACAGGGCTGCTTTTTCCTTAGGATGGTCTTTGACAATCGCCTTTTTCTTTCCATCTCACATATGCCAGGCAAGTACTCTACCAGCTAGCTCTATCGCCTGCCTGAGAAATATTTTCACTTCAAGGCAGGGCCTCGCTAAGTTGTCCAACCTGGGGCAGACCTTGTGAACCTCCTGCCTCAGACTCCCACATGGTAGGATTACAGGGTGGGACCAGCCATTAAGGTGTGTGGCACTCAGTAAACATTGATTGTGTCTCCTCTACTGCTTGAATGTGATGGGGATGGGGATTTACTCAACAGAATAATATGTCAGAAACTCAGAAGTCCACGGAGGCGTGGAGTGGGAAATCTTCTAGCTGTCTGCACCCAGCCACTCGGAGCCGCCTCCGGCAAAGAGGGGGCTGAACTGGTATCCTGTGCAGATGCACGGAGGTCCAGAAACACTTCAGTTCTGTCCTTTCTCTCCTTCCAGGACCTTAGGCCGACTTTCACCAAACCCAGAACAAATGATACCACATGGGAACTGAGTGAGGAGCCCTGACGTGGGAGGGTCGAGGACAAGCGCCTTCCGGTCTCTTGCTGGGTCTGGTGAAGCGTCCCACTGGGTAGCACGCTTGTCCGAGGCTGACTACCAGAACCCATGTAAAGTTGGAAAGAGAGACTCCACTGAGCTGTTCTCTGACCTACACACACATGCCGTGTCATGTATCTGCCTTGTCGTCTCACGCATGTGTGAGCACACACACACACACACACACACACACACACACACACACACTACTACTGGCCAATCAGCCTTTGACTGACCTTGCCCTCTGAGTTATTTATTCCCTGGACAGTGGAGGTGTGGCTGGCTTCCTACAGTGTATGTGGCCCTTCAGCTGCAGTGTAGCATGCAGCCCAGGGCGGGGCCTGACAGGAGGGAGGACATAAGCTGGTCTATCCAGGTCACTCAGAACTAGCCTCCAAACCAAGAGAGTCTGGCAGGTTTTGAGGAAGGCCCCGCTTCGCTGATGTGTGTGGTCGAGCCCCCCTCCCAGAAGGGCTGCTTTGTGAATGTGCCGAACCCTGCTCACCTAACCACAGAGCTGTGTTTTCTTTCTTCACCGGATACACCTGCCCGAAGGCAGGGTTCACTGGGGCTGCAGGCTCTGCTTGGTTTTGCTTGTAAAAAGATTGTACCCTCTAGATAAACCAGCTCATGCTATGGTGCACCGAGGCCTGCAGGGCTGAAAAGCACGAAGCTCATTTCCTTTCATTTTTTTTTTTCTCTTGGGGGTGCAGGATGGCCAATTACATCTCCCCCTATTTGAAAGATCATTCATCACTCTGGCATAAGTCCCTGTTTACTAATGAGCACCATCCATGAGGGTCTTATGGACTTACAGACACAGTGCTAAACACCCCTGTTATCAAAGCATGCAGATAAACATTTACTCAGATCTGTCGCTTTGGATTCAGATCTTCTGTTAGGTATGATGGTCTGTCTACATGTTACGATACCGACTTGAGTATGGTGGTTTGTACCTGTAATCCCAATACTTAGGAGGCAGAAGCAATAAGATCAGGAATTGAAGGCTAGCCTTGGCTATGTGGTAAGTTTGAGGCTAGCCTAGGCTACAAAAGACCATGTCTTAAAACAAAACCAAATGACAAGCGTTATACTATTTTGTAAATAAAGTTTGATTTTATTACTTTTATTACAAGTACTGTTAGGATTGTCTTTAATTCGTGGCAAGAGATGGAAATCCACCATTTATTTTAAGAATATTGTGTTTCCTTTAAAATAAACAAATTTGAAATTTTAAAATTCAGTTCATTTGTCTTCTTTTTCTCTCTCTGGCCCAATATATTAGGTAAGCTGAAGTCCCTGGCTTTGCCAGGAGGCTGAAGGATGACAAAAAGACAAGGAAGTTGGCCAAGAAAGACAAAGGCTCAGTAAACAAGATTTGAGCAGGGCCCGAAGGAAGTGGTCCAAAGGCAAAGTTTGAGACAAGCCCAACAGCCTGGCAAATTGGGTAAGATGTTCTGTAAGCATCCCACCCCAGCTGTGGCCTGCGGGAGGCCGAGGATGCAGTCCCTGGCCAAGGCGGCCATTCGGCGATTCGGAAAAGGCCCATCACACCAGCTCAAAGCGTCAAGCTCAGCGATCGATTCCAGAAAGACAAGAGTGAAGTTGTCCCAGCTGCTGGAGAAGGCATATGAACAGGTTCGACCAGCTGTGCCATGCAGTGAGTTTAAAATCTCTCTCTCTCTCTCACACAGACACAGACACAGACACAGACACACACACACACACACACACACACACACACACAAAACCCAAAAACAAACAAACAAACAAACAAAAACAAACAAACAAACAAAACCCAATTAATGTAAGTTGGGTGTGGTGACTCCTGTCCCATAATGCCTGTACTAGAAAAATGGAGGCAGTGGGGATCACTCTGAGTTCAAAGCCAACCTGGGCTACAGAGTGAACCCTGTCCGAGAAAACAAAGAAATGATAAGAATGATGAATCCAGCAAACATCAGCTGGAGAGGAGTACACAGTTGTCCCCGTGCGGTCCACGAATAAAGTCAGGCAGACGGTCTGTGGCAGCACTTGAATATGTTGGAACTGGGCAGTGAGTCACAGGTAGTTAATGATGGGCTCAGAGCATTGGAGCTGAGCACGTTAGGGTTCCAATCACTGCCTACCACTTCTCGGAAGACGACTTTGGATAAGCTTGTTCGGTACGCACGAACTCTGGGGAACTATGTTTTGTTACCTTAAAGGCTGCAAGGCTGTGCTATGTGGTCCTTGAACATAGCAGGCGATCAGGAAAATGCACCATTTGTTACTCTCAAAGGAGGTCGATTTATACTTGAAACTCGATGGGGATTTAGTTCCTGTTCATCCGGCTATCACTATTATCATGTTGGTAGAGGGCTGAGGAGAAACAGATGCCAAGACGGTATTAGATGTGTTTAGAGGAGGAGGAAGGACAGAGGAGGAAGAGGCAGGAGGGCGTGGTTTAAACAGCTCTGAATTCTGACTGCAGCAGATCGGAAGGGAGGCTGTGGGAAGTCTCAGGCCTACAGGAAATGTTTGGCCTGGCCTGAGACAGAATGTGTTCTCTGTTTAGTCTCTAGTTGGCCAGGAAGCATGAGTGAGCAGTGGATGTAGAAAAGCAGCGTCAGGCGGCAGTTACACCCCCAACATCAGGAGACAAAGGCACGCCTTTCCATGGCTGGCACAGTACCCTTCTCTGTCCGTTTTCTCCAATTCACGTATCATTAGTGAAATACTCTGTCATTTTGACCGACAGAGATTTGTATTGCTTCACACCTGAAGACAAAGTTTACTACCTGAAGGATGGAAGGGTGCCCAGCTCGTGATTTTCTTTCGTTCCGGTGCCTGACTCACAAGCCGAGCAGAATGACTTGTGGTGGAAGGCCGGTCTCGCTCACGGCTCTTTACCAGCCCTGTTTGCCTCGCAGCTCTAATTTTGTAGTTCAGAAACTTTGCATTTCAGGCAGGGATTTTAAGCACAGTTGGCGCTTCCATGCAAATCGAATCTAATACAGAGCCCCAAATGGGAACTCTTGGGCTGGATCCAGCCCACAAAGATTAGCTTTTATGGTACTCTAAAAAAATATTTTTAAACCAGTGTTTTAAAATTAGGGGATCTCATTTGCTAAAAGGCTGATTTCTGACTTATTTTTGAACACTAGCAGATGTGGGCACAAAGCCTCAACTTTTGCATCATAGTATTACCCAGGCTGAAAGAGGTACCCCTCAAAATGGAGTCCCCAGGGACCGGCAAGGTGGCTCAGTGAATAAAGGAACATACTTCCAACTGCGATGTCGTGAGTTTGAGTCCCATGTTCCACAGGGTGGAAGGAAAGAGCCAGCTTTCACAAGTTGTCCCCTGACCTACACACATGCCATGGTATCCCCAACACATACACATATATAATAAGTACATGGATAAATAGAAGATACATAAATACGTATAATTTTAAAAACAGTGCAACAGTGCTCTCCCATGCTTTATGGTTCACCACTATGTAGGGCAGGATTCTGTCCTCATACTTTGCAGGATTCACTGACTTACTTTCCTGTCTGGTCTTGTGGGCAGAGAATGTTACCTGTTCCCCAATAATACATTCTTCTATTAATACAACAATCATTTTTAGACTTATGACTTCCCAGATAGGACTACATTTCCCAGACTCCCTTGCAGCTAGGTGTGGACATAGGACTAATTTTTAGTCAGTGGAATGGATGTGTGGAATGTTTACACAATGTTTTTTAAAGAAAGGTATGATGTCACCTCTGGCTCCTTTTCTTCTTCTTGCCAGATGGGATGTAAAAACAATAGTGGAAGCTAGGGCAGCCATTAGTCACCTCAAGATAAAAGCCATACGCTGAGCCTTGTGGAGCCAAAAGGAACCGGATCATCATCTCCATCACCAGGTCTGTAAAGCGTTTGCTTAGATTCTTATATCAGAAAAATGAACTCTGAAGCAAGGGTAGTGTTTCAACTGGTAAAGCATTTGCCTAACATGTATGAAGCCTTGGGTTTGGTCCCAGTAAGCCAAGCGCAGTGGCGCATCTGAAGTTCCAGTACAGAGGAGGTAAAGGCAGGAATTCATCCCCAGGTACATAGTGGGTTTGAAGTCAGCCTGAGATACTTAAGAAAAATACTCCATTTATTAATCTATTTTAACAACTTAACCTCAATTGCATCTACTTTTAAAGATTTATTTTTATTCATGTGTATGGGTGTGTGTGTGTGTGTGTGTGTGTGTGTGTGTGTGACATGTGTGCTGTTACCTGCGTAGGCCAGAAGAGGGCATCAGATCCCCTGGAGCTGAAGTTGTAAGCCACCAGCCAGGCGATGGTGGCGAACGCCTTTAATCCTAGTACTTGGGAGGCAGAGGCAGGTGGATTTCTGAGTTGGAGGTCAGCCTGGTCTACAGAGTGAGTTCCAGGAGTGCCAGGGCTACACAGAGAAATCCTGTCTGACTGAGGGGGGCAGGGTGGGGGGTGCGGAGTTGAGAAGTTGTAAGCCACCGACTGGAGTGAGTCAGAAACCAAATTTGAGTCCTCCAGACGAGTAGTAAATGGTCATAAACTCTGACCCATCTCTTCAGTCCTTTCATTTGTATTTTAGCCAATATCTTCCTCTATGCTCTACGTGGAGTCATGGTCCATTCACTAGACCAAGAAACTTTGGAACTGGTTTACAAAGGAAACGACTCTTCACAATTCTCCCAATTGTTTCTGCTTGTCAATGATGACATGTGTGGGCAGCATCAAACCAAATGCACAGGGAGCCAAGATGGGCGGGATCCTCAGGATGGTACACGTAGATTTAGAACACTCTGTCTTGGAAGCTCTGCTTGATGCCAGCCCATGACAGGGGCTGTAAACTGGTTTGTGCAAATGTCACCTCGGGGGTTCCTGTTCTGCACAGCCACATGTCTGAGGTTAACAGGCCACTGGACCACAGTCTCATTTATTTTCTCTCCCCACCTTGTCTTGAAAAGCCACACTTGAGCAGTCAGCCCTCCTACTGCTTGGAAGTAGAAGAGAGGTAGAAAGTTCTCGGTTGGTACTTTTCTGATTCCCAGGGGGTTCAAACGTGAACCCCCTAAGGATCCTGATTACAGTTTCGATCTGAGAGGACCTTGTTGTGTTACACAAGCCCAGAGAGCCAGTCCTAAAAAAATAAAAAAAGATGTCACTGTGTCCCCAGAAGCAAGTGCCCAAAATGACATGTTAGTGACATGTTAGCAATTCTTTAGACTAATGAGCAGAAGTAGCCAGTGAAATCCAGGCCACCATTGCTAATGACAGACTATTAAATATAGTCAAAGGGTCTTCTAAGCTGGGACTGTCTGGGAGAAAGACTTATCTAATAAGCACTGTGTGTGCCATAAAATTTATGTACCTTGTCCTACTTAGTCGTGTCAAAAACTCTATGAGGTAGGACTTTGTAAATGCCATTTAAATTACATTTATGTATTCATTCATTCATTGATTCATTCACACTTTCTCACAAGGGTGGAAGTAACTGGCTGAAGACTGTTTGTAATAGAAGCAGCAGGAGAAAAAAAAAGAAAAGAATAGAAAAAGAAAGGAAAGAAAGTGAGAAGCGGGATTCTGGGAACCGCAGACACCTGCCGGAGGCCACCCCGAGGCCCACGGTGCACAGAGGGCATGCAAGCTGCAGCTGCATTGAGGAGAAGGAAGGGATGGCATGCATGCAGATGCAGTCCTGCATGGGAGGCCTCGGTGGCAGCAAGATAAGTCAGAGGGGCCATATTCTCAGGAGGAACGTTCCTGAGGGGCTGTAGAAGTGATACAATGTAGAGGAGGGCCATGATTTGAGAGTTAGGGAGAAGAATCAGCAATTCTGTATCCTTCGGCGAGTGTGTTTTGATGGTTCCTGGCAACGTCATTTTGACCCACCCAGGCCGGTCTTTTCTATAAACAGGGTCGATGCCCCTTCATAATATGCCAAAAGGTCAAAGGAGAAACTAATTCCCAAGGCAGGGGTTGGAGACACTGAGAACCATCAAACAGAGAGAAACTGGCAGTTCTCCTATGGGCATCTCTTACCTTTTACCTCTTTTCATTTAGTGCTAAAACAGTTCCTAAGTTCGTCAGCACAATCCCATCCCGAGCCAATGACCAGCTCTTCAGATGAGCTAACCTCCAGCTCCTTAGGGCCCTGGGTGACCATTACCATAGCATTTAATTTAGCATCTTTCTTCCTCCCCCTCCACGGGTAAGCATCTCAGCTCTAGACTCCTCCATCACCACCCTGACTAGCTACAAGATACGGTGGAAACAGCTGTATGTGGTGTGGCTGCTGCTGCCATGTATGCTGATAGAGCGATGCCCCCTCCCTCCAAAGGATTAAGCTCTTTCTGCAGGGGGAGTCTGGAAAGATTGGATGCACTCTCTGAGCATAACGAAGGTAGGAAGGTATGAGGTATTAGCTAGGAATGGATGGCGCAAATACTCCAGAGGCACTTGGGACCATTGCAGAGTCTGCCCTTGACCTGGAGGAGATGGCCCTGGAGACAAGGCAGGCCTTACGGGACTTGGTAGTGGCTATGAGGACGGGCGGTGGGTGGGGAGTAGGGGGGGGTGGGCGTCTGGTTTTCTTTTCTTTTTCCTTTGTAAAAACTCTTTTACGTGTATGAGTGTTTTTACCTGGATGTGTATCCATGCACATGTCTGTGTCTGGTTCCCAAGGATGCCAGAAAAGGGTATTAGATCCCCTGGGACCGGAGTGACAGATGTCTGTGAGCCTCCACAAGGGTGCTGGGAATTGAATCTGGAAAAGCAGCCAGTGCTCTTAACCACTGAGTCATCCTGCCAGTCCAAGACTGGGTATTCAGAAGGCTTCCTCTAGCTGATTCCATTGCACATAAGTTTTAGAAATGTCCCGAGGCTCAAGATGCTTTGTTTCCCTGACCACACCCCACTTCTTATCCCGTAGCCACCATCTTGTGGTGTCCAATGTAAGCTGTAGAATGCTAGCGACGCTGTTCATGATAGCATGGCTGTGAGCTGAAACAGGGGCTTAGAAAAACAATGTAACTCAAGCTCCACTATCGCATGGAGGCCAGAAAATGGATGACAAGACCCAAGTCTCCTCGGGTGCCTGAATAGAGTGGACGAAAGCGGAAGTGTCGCCCCTCAGCGCTGCGGCCAACACCTCTCCAGTGATGGGGCCCAGCAATGCTTGGGAGGGAGGGGGATTAATTTGAACCAAGAACACCCATCTCTCTGGGGTTTTTTTCCCCCCTGTAAATCCTGGGATTCTTATGCACGTTAGGGAATGAGGAATCAGGGTCTGAAACAGGAGTTTGGGTCAGGGATACTTTCGTTCAGCAATTTCTTCTTGTCTTTGGAATGGGTCTTTCACCTTATCTTTTTTTGTTTTGTTTTGTTTTTAAGCCTTCAGGTGAAATCTGCAAGTAGAAAAGGAAGTATTTACCAATGATCCCGTTGCTTTCACAGTAGGTTAGAAAATACTGGTGTGTGGGGGGGGAGAGGGCTGGTTAAGATGGCTTGGTAAGGTAAGAGCACAGACTGCTCTTGCAGAGGGCATGAGTTCTGTTCCTAGAACCCACGCCAGCTGGCTCAGAACCGCCTGTACTGGAACTCGAGTTCTAAGTAATCCAATGGCCCGCCTCTGTGGCGTCTACCCGCCCATGCCTCCACTCCACCCCATGTGATTTTTAAAGTACATTCAACACTAGTTTATAGATCCTTTAGTCATTACTATGATACAGGGGCTGCTGAGACAGGATTGCTGTTCTCCCACCGATGGGGAAGTTAGGAGTGGAGACAGCCCACCCAAGGTCACACGGGCAGCGAGTGGCAGAGGTTAGGGTTTCCCGTCTCCCGGCACCTGTCACCATTATTCTTAGAAATGAGAAGTCACTTGGACACACGGCACACAGTCCACTTTAGATTGCCAGCCTTCCTCTGGGTTGTTTCCGACAGGTGCATTGGGATCCTCTGGGCATTTAACGATGGTCCACACCCCCCACCCACCCCACCCACACTTTTATTTCTGTCCTGGAATTTGCAGCCTGGACTCCTAAGGAATGCATGCTGGAGTGTTCTGGTTTAGTGAGGCAGACATTCCTCTTCAGCGACAGAAGAGGAAGAAATGGAAGAGGCAGAGAGAGCTCCTGCTGAAGGCGAGGATGTTGTAGCAGGGGTAGGAGTCAGACCCACCTTCCTCTGACCCTGAAAGGCCGGGGCTCCGCTGCCTCCTGTCTTGAGTAGAAGTGATTCTGCAAGTCAACCAGTTGAAATATCAGCTTTTGTGAAAATTCTCATGAAATCTATATAGCTTGTTTGAGTATCGGTTTCCTGTCTAGAAAATGGAGATGGTAATGTTGTCTTCTGCATTGGATCAAGGGGGATTTAATAGAGTAATTAACTAGTTGTAGCAATTTGATTTTCTACTGAGAGGTTTTATACTATAAATGATCACATATCAGTGATATATATACATATAATTACATATAAACGACACATACAGATTATTATCAATTTTAAATTATTGGTTTATCATTATCAATTATTAATTATCAAAATATATCCATTATATATAAATGATAGTAAATTATCAGTCATAATTTCAAAGATCTTAGTGATTAGCACAAGAGAACTTTAAGAAAACATTGAACATGCTGTAGCTATAAGAAGTAGATTCAAGAGAAGGAATGTCGAAGACCAGCACGTAAAAACAGTAGACCCAGCATCCTTTGCTCAGGAAGTGACTCCATTTTAACAAAGTCTTGGCAAAACGACTTTGGACACAGAAACCCAGGAGACCTGAATCTATACTGAGATTGAAGTCGTGCTTATGAAGAATCCTGGATGGTCAGCTCCTACTGCCCTCTGCTGGTCATGGATGGTTCCTGCATCTTGAGAATAGGTTAGCGAGAACCTGTGTACCACCCACCCTCACTGGCCCTCGCTCGCCTCTTCTTTTCCCATCCCCAGTGGTCCCACTGAGGCTTGGCCGACAGCCTTCGAAGTGTAACTTTGTCTGCAGCATACCTGAAGGTCGCCCACTTCTCTCTAAGTTCTTATAAACCAACAGTGAATGCCGGGTGCTTAGGAGTAAAGAACCAATGAGAGAGCTTTCCCGGAGAGCATTTGTTTTTAAAGGGTAAACATTTGTTTTAGAGATTTAACAAAGCAAGTAAAGTCTGGCTTGACAGGGCATGCCTGTAATCCCAGCATTTGGGAGACTGAGGCAGGAGGATTGCTCTAAACTCAAGGCTACTGGGCTACATAATGAGTTCTAGGCCAAGCCTTGTCTAAAGTGAGACCATGAGAACATGTCAATAAGCAAAACCCAGCTGAACTCTGGTCAGAGAAAGTGAAATCGATAACGTGCATGCGCGAGCACACGCGCCTCAAGCTCTTAGGGACAAGATCTTTTTATTTCTTTCACAGTAATTCTGGAAGAAAATTTCAAAAAAAAAGTTTCATATTTTTGGTATGAGACTGATTTTATTTTACTTAAAAATGAAAAGCTGAAATTACTGCTTTTTATAAAAAGTTAAAAATGTAGTTTTTGCTCATATAAATATTGGCAGCCAAAGGCAGGGGTGGTTACTCCAAGAACATTACTGGGGTCGTTCTGCCTTGGACCTGTCTATTGGGGGAGATATGGGCCATATCCATTGTATATGTAAGTAAAATTGTCAATAATGAATAAAAGATAAAAAATGCATTGAATGAAAGAAACACTGGAGATAAACAATTCTCAAATTCCAAATCGACACAGTTCTTAGTAGCATAATAAAATCTCGTGCTGGCCTGCCACCCAGGAGGGGAGTCACTCCTTTGTCCAGCATATCTATGCTGTATCTTCCCTGCCCAGTGGTTACTCAGTAGCCGTCTTGGTTGTCAGAGCAACTGTCTCCATCTCACTGTGCATGCGTTTAAGTATCTCTCCCATACTAGTCTAGAGCTATGCTAATTTCATCATCAGGCGCTGGGTCCTCTCACATTGGAAGAAGAGTGAACACAAACTATATTCAGTAATCGGGGATGATGGCTCGATCCTGTAATCTCAATACTCAGGTGGCTGAGTGGGGGCGGGTGGGGCAGGGACCATCCATTCTAAGATGAGGCTGTGGCGTGAAATCTTATCACAGAATGACAAGAACTTTTTGTTTTTTGCTAGAAAGAAACTGTATTTTATAACTTTTATTGCAGTGGATTGTCACGACTGTTCTATTTTACTACCATTATTATTGTTAGTTTCTTTTGTACTTGATTATAAGTTACTCTCTTTAATATATATATATATATAAAATTTATCATGTTAAGTTATGTTTCAATGCATGGGTATGTGCATGTGAGTGCTTGGACTGCAGAGTTCAGAAGAGGGCATCACATCCCCTGGTGTTGGAGTTACAGGCAGTTGTGAACCGCCCCATGTGGGGACTGGGAACCAGGTTGTCTGGAAGAACTCTCTGTGTCTCAGTGGAATACCACTGGAGGTCCTGGGAATGTCACCTACAGGTAGAAGGGACTGCTGTGTCCGCTTTCCTCTCTTGTGAATGTTAAAGGCTGTGGGTATTGAGACCGGATGAGGGGTTTCTGGTCTCAGTTATCCTCTTCACTTGGGGTCTTCAGAGGCTCTCCTTGCCTTCCTGCAGGAGCTGGCTAGACGTGGGGTCCTTGGCCAGGGCATCCTCTTTGTTTTATCACAGACCTCTTGAAACAGATGGTGTGGAGCAACCGATGAAACCCTCATGGTTGTGAAATCTCTGTGTGTGTCTGGTGGTGGTGGCTGTGATCATCTATCTCTGGTCGTGGGGCCCGCAAGCATCTGCAACCACTTGATAAAGGGGGTACCTGGCCTGAGCTCTTCAGTCTTGAGGAAGTGGGGATCTCAAGGCACCTGGATCAACCACATGGCGAGGGAGCCTTTCAGAACTCCTTTCAGCCACTCAGTGACTCAGAGTGGCTGTGTTTCCCCGAAACCATCTCTCTCACCAAGGTGAGAAAAGCTTTACCTGCCAAAGTTGCCCAACTTCCTTAAACACAACCCTCCCAGCTGCCATCCGTCCGCCGGACTTCTAAGAAATGGCTAGGCTTCAGATAAATGCCATTCTGTGTGCTTCTTGAGGTCGGGGCATGGATCTGTTGGAGGATGTGCCTCTATGTGGCACAGTGGAGAGCTGACTGACAAGAACAGCAACCATTCAGTGCAGGTAGACAGAGCTGGACCTTCCTCCCAGTAGGATCTACCTCAGGGTCAAGACCAAGCCTAAGTGAAGGGGAAAGGAGCCTAGAAGGTTCTGGAACAAGGCAGAGTATGTCAGGAAGGCTGGTAAAACCCTACCTGGCTTCAGGCCAGTGACAGTAGTTTCCTTCCTGGGGGGCTGTCTAGTATTTGGCCTCCTTCTGCTTCACATGTAATTTGGATTCTCCGTGTCAGCCAGACAGCTTTGACAAGGGCTCGCCCCTGGCCCCGCCCTCTGACCCACCACTACATTCTAATTCTAGATGGTCAGCTTGACTGTTGGTATTTACTGGGGGCTCACTAGGTCTCAGGCACTGTCCAGATATGCTTTTTCTTCCTTCTTATTATTTTATGCAGTTGTGTCTCAGTTTGGGTTACTCTTACGATGGAACACCATGACCAAAAGCAACTTGGGAGGAAAGGGTTTCTTTTTTTTTTTTTTTTTTTTTTTTTCGAGACAGGGTTTCTCTATATAGTCCTGGCTGTCCTGGAACTCACTCTGTAGACCAGGCTGGCCTCGAACTCAGAAATCCGCCTGCCTCTGCCTCCCAAGTGCTGGGATTAAAGGCGTGCGCCACCACCGCCCGGCTGAGGAAAGGGTTTCTTTCACGCACAGTTCCATAGAGCAGTTCATCATCAAAAGCAGCGAGGGCAGGAACTCCAACAGGCAGGGCAGGAAGCTGGAGGCAGGAGCTGATGCGGAGGCCGTGGAGGGGTGCCGCTGACTGGCCTGTCTCCTATGGCTTGCTCAACCTGCTTCCTTATAGCACCCGGACCTCCAGCCCTGGGATGGCACCGCCCACAGCGGGCTGGGCCCTCCCCCATCAATCACTAATTAAGAAAATGCCTCACAGCTGGAGGCGTTTTCTCAGTTGAGGCTCCCTCCTTTAAGATAACTCTAACTTGAGCTGGGCATTGGTGGCGCACGCCTTTAATCCCAGCACTTGGGAGGCAGAGGCAGGCGGATTTCTAAGTTCGAGGCCAGCCTGGTCTTCAGAGTGAGCTCCAGGACAGCCAGGACTACACAGAGAAACCCTGTCTTGAAAAACCAAAAAAAAAAAAAAAAAAAAAAAAAAAGATAACTCTAACTTGTGTCAAGTTGGCATAAAGCTAGCCAGCACAAATCTCTTGACAGTGATGGCAACTGAACCCCGAGTTGCACTACACCCCACACCCCCAGCTCATGACTTTTGAGAGAGTGTTGTTATGTAGCCCAGGTGGGCCTCAAACTCATACTATTCCTTGTATCCTTGTATGTAATACTCACTGTATTTCTTTTAAATTAATCTTATGATTACTAGTACTACTACTTTACAGATCAGGCGACTGACCCAGAATCTCGGAGACCTTCGTAAGGTCACACAGGCATGTCATGGCACACCCTATCACTGCCTGGACCCAGTCTGGTTCCAGAGTCCCTGCTGCCCACCCTACTGCCTCTTCACCCAGCAGGCGCTGGACTAGCTGCCCGGTGTCCCAGTGCTTGGGCCCAGAAAGAATCAGGACACTCATGGTGAGGAGTCTGAAGCCTAAGGAGGTGAGGTCAAGCGGGCAGTGGGTCACTCCTGACCGAGTTGAAGTAAGGTTTTGAAGATGTGCATGCTGTGAAATGTCAAGATGTCATGGGCAGATGGAAAACAAACAGGTGGGTGTGGGATGGGAATACAAAGTCAAAACAGAAAGCATTCTTGGAATAGATGAAATGCTTCCTGCATGACCAGTGGCACTGGGAGAGCTCACTGGGTGTCCAACAGTGGCTTGAATACTCTACTTGTATGAACTCATTCGGTCATTCCATACAGTCAGACAGCAGCACCATGGGTATCCTTGGTGTATAGATGGGAAAGGAGACACAGCCACCGTAGGTAACTTGCTAACGCCACGCTACTTTGAGTGGGAAGAGCTCTGGTTCTGAATCAGCTGGCGAGGTGGGGAACCTGTGCTCTGGATGCACCCTGTGGTGGTCGTTTGTCACTGGCCAGTGCGTCTGCCCCTCTCTCTTCCTCGGTGCTGACGCTGGGTGCACAGGCCTGGCCCTCAAGCAGAGTCAGCAATCGCACACACAAGCCCTGTGTTTCCTTCCTTAGAAGCTTTTAAAATAGAGATCTCCAGCCTGTCCTTTCTCCTCTTTTAAAGGAAGCATGCAAATGTTTTCAGAGAGTTCCCTGAAACCAGAGCTAAAAATGGATCCAAACTTCATTTGGATGGGAAGTTTTAGAACAATGAAAAACAAGTCTGTGAAAGCCATCGTGAGGAGCTTACCAGCCAAGCGTGGCACGATTTGGCAGCAAAATACTTGAAGACAATGGCAGATTATGAATTGTCCCAGGATCAGAACCCACTTGAGCATACCGACTGCAAATAGTTTATGGGGTTGGGAGGAACCTAGATTACAGTAGAATATGGCGTGCTAATTGGCAAATGTGCTAGGCCTGAGAAATCCCCATCTGCAGTCATGAATGAAAACCAACTTATGCAAGACTCAGCTGTTACTAACTCTGAGCAGACTTTTGTTCTGGTGATGGACCCCCAGGGTCTGGTGCACGGTGCACCACTGGGCTGTCCTAGCCCTGTCTGTGATATGGTCTCGAGAATGATCTATGGTACCCATAGTGTAGCCACAAGAAGGTGGAATTAGAGGTGCTTGTGAGTTGCCTTACATAGGTGCTGAGAAATGAACTCGGGTCCTCTGGAAGAGCGGTAAGGGAGCTGTCTCTTCAGCCCAGTAGTTTTGAATGGATGGATGTATTAAGTAGACAGGAAGCCGATGTAAAAGAATAAATACCAAGCAGCCATCGGATGGAGAGCAACATGTCATCCAACAAGCATCCAGCAGAAGCCAACTGAGGAAGCCTCCTTAAGGGCCAGCTGGAGCTCCCCACTGAGAGCCCCGGGTGGCACAGAATGTCCTCTCCCTCCAGTGAGGCCACCGAGAACAAAGAGCAGCACACAGAGATGACATCACCCAATCCCACACTCCCAACACCCAGCAGAAACAAACTGGGGGAGTTGAGGCAGTTCCCTGGAGTTCCCACGAGCAAGCTTCCTGTCTTAGGGCTTCCGTTGCTGTGAAGAGACACCATGACCAAGGCAACTCTTATAAAGGAAATCATTTAACCGGGACCGGCTTACAGTTTCAGAGATTCAGTCTGTTATCATCATGGTGGGAAGCGTGGCAGTGTCCAGGCAGATGTGGTGCCGAGGAAAGAGCCTAGAATTCTACAACTGGATCCATGGGCAGCCAGGAGGGAGCTGGAATTACACACTGGGCAAAGCTTGGGTATAGGAGACATCAAAGCCCGCCCACAAAGTGACATGCTTCCTCCAACAAGCCACGCCTACTACAACAAGGCCACACCTCCTAATAGGGCCACTCCCTGTGGGCCACAAACAAGTGAGTCTATGGGGGGCTATTCGTGTTCAAACCACCACACTTCCCACAGCTGAACTCAAAGTTTCTCTTGTTACTGCAGGGACTTGTGAATCACAAGGTAGTCGACGATAACTTCTGTTGGAGACGATTTTCCTTCTACCTGTTCTCCAGGATACAACGCTTAGCTGTTCGCTCCTCTGGTTGTCAGAGTTAAAGGCCTGTCCCATCTTCAGATAAGGTGTTTCCGAGGACAAAATGGGCTTGAAATGGGGGAGGTCAATGTCATTTCCAGAGCCTGCTTCTCAGTGAGCCCAAAAAGACACATGACAATTTACTAACATAACATCACCCCCTACTAAGTGGAAAATTGTGTGCATGTGTTAAGCACGTGTACTTGTGAGTATGCATGTATGCCGTGACCTCAGCCACTCTTACACAAGAAAGCATTTAACTGGGGGCTGGCCTACAGGTTCAGAGGTTCGTTCCATTATCATCCCAGCAGGAAGCACGGCAGCATCCAGGCTAACGTGGTGCTGGAGAGGTAGCTGAGACTTCCTCATCTGGATCCATAAGCAGCAAGAAGAGAGAGACACTGAGACTGACAAAGGCTTTTGAAACGCTAAAGTCCACCCTAGTGACTCACTTTCTCCAACAAGGTCACACCTCCTAGTCCCTCAAAAGTAGTGCCACTCCCTGATGGCCAAACATTCAAACCTTTGAGTCTGTGGAGGCCATTTCTATTCAAACCACCACAGAGACCCCGCCTCAAAAACACATACCAAGGCTGAGCTCCATGTGTATGAATACATACATGCACATTTGCTTGCTTCACTGTGCGCACTGACACACACACACACACACACACACACACACACACAAAGACAAGGGAGCGGGCATTAATATTCTCTAAAAATATCAGTCTTGAAAAAGATAGAAACAGTACAGGGTGTCTCAACTCAAAGGACACAAAAGTCATGACAACCAAATGCTGTACCAGACTCTGATCTTAGACCTGCTTCTGTACTAAAAGCAACCAAATGACATATCATTGGGACACTTGGAAACCCAGAAAAAAAACCAAGTATTGGGTAACTACTCTATCAATATCCATCTATCAATATTCCATCTATTGAGGCTGGAGACCATACTGCAAGAAAGCAGGGCTATTCTCAGAAAATACACACTGAGGGAATGCAAGTTGGCCAACAGACAGACAGATGGAGGAGGGATGGATGGATAGGTAGAGAACAGATGAGAGAAATATGAACTACCATTGTTCCTTTAAGTCTGTGTGTTCAACAAATCACAAATCAAAATATTGAGGAAAAAAAACCCTTTGACTTTTCTGATACTACTTACTATGTTTGGAGAACTCTAATCTTCTTTCTCTGTTTTATTCGGAACACATGAAAGGCCCTTTTCTTGTTATGACTTCCTGAACAACCCAGAATTCTGGGTGTTTGCATAGCATTGTATCAGGTATTATAATCAATCTAGAGATGGCACAATCTGAGGGAGGATTTCTGCAAATGACAGTCAAGCACTGCACTGTGTAATTTCAAAGACTTGAACATTCTCAGATTTTTCTATACACAGTGGCCCTGGAATCTGTCTCCTACAGACACCAGAGGACACCTGCACAGGAGACTGGTGATGTGAAGAGTGCTCATTTACTATTCCTCTTCTTGCTACTGTTCTATACATTTGAATTTTCTCCAAACAAAAGTGCTTAAGGAATAAAACTGCAGGAGATCTCTGGTGGGCGTGCTGCTGGGATGCAGAGACTGTAGGGGGTTAAGGTCAGAGGTCGGGTATCACTAAAATAGCATAAGCTAAGGAAGATAATGGCTTAGACCAGTTGACAAGAAATCAGACAGAAAGTCGTGAGGTTCTGTGGATGTGCTGCAGGTCAGCTGAAGAGACATGTTATAAATTCCAGATAGGGGGCTGGAGAGATGGCTCAGCAGTTAAGAGCACTGACTGCTCTTCCAGAGGTCCTGAGTTCAAATCCCAGCAGCCACATGGTGGCTCACAACCGTCCGTAACGAGATCTGATGCCCTCTTCTGGAGTGTCTGAAGACAGCTACAGTGTACATATAATAAATAAATAAATCTTAGGGAAAAAAATTCCAGGTAGGACCGGAGGCAAGAAGACACAGTTTCCAGTCTGTGTGCCTGGAGTTGGTGCTATTGAGATTGAGACGAGGGGGGAGGGAAAGATTGGGTGGGGGTGATTGGGAGTCAAGACTTGCACATGGGCCTGATGAATTGAACTCGTGGAAAACAGTGTCTAATTTAATTAAGCTAAAGCTCATAACATGGATAATTAGCTTTAAAAGATTCCTGCGGAGTAACCACAGATCAGTGGTATCCTTCATGCAAGCACCAGAATTTCGCTGTTTTTGTGGGGGACTCTGGATGGGGTTGAGGGCATTCTTCTTCCATTTGGGTTTACATCTCTGCGAGGGGTTTCTTCCTCTGATGACAACCTGCAAGTTCAATAGCCGGATACACTTAATTTAGGTGAAAACCCCAGAACTATTGCGATGACAGTTGTGTTTTTATTTAAAAAAACAAAGTATTAACCCATTAAATCAGATTGGTGCGCCAGGTGGTGGTAGCGCACGCCTTTAATCCCAGCACTTGGGAGGCAGAGGCAGGTGGATTTCTGAGTTCAAGGCCAGCCTGGTCTACAGAGTGAGTTCCAGGACAGCCAGGACTACACAGAGAAACCCTGTCTCAAAAAACAAAAAACAAAAACAAACAAACAAAAAAATCGGATTGGTGCATCCATACGTGCATGGAAACCCACCAGCAGCGTTTCACTCTCCAAAGAGAAATGCTTCTCTATCCTGGCAGCTACCAACTGCTAATAGCTCTTTAGCTGGGTTTGGGGATTCAGTAATTCCTTTCTCATCTTTAACTGTCTTGATCTTGTGTGTATCTTGTACGGGTGTCACAGCTGCTGCTCACATGTTCGGCAGCATGTCATGTCTAGGACACTGCATCTCACGGCCCTCCTCCCCCTCCTCCCCTCCTCCCCCTCCTCCCCCTCCTCCCCCTCCTTTCCCTTCTCCAGCTCTTACATCCTTTCTGACCCTTTTCTTTGCTGTTTCCTGAGTCTGGCAGAGGTTGGAGTGAGGTTTTGATAGCTATGTCCCATCTACAGGGCACAGTCAACTGCAAGGTTTATCATGTCATGTGTGTATGTGTATGTATGTACATATGTATGAATTTTTTTATTTTTTTTAATTTTATTTATATGAGCGCACTGTAGTTGTTTCCAGACACACCAGAAGAGGTCATCAGATCTTCTTACAGATGGTTGTGAACCACCATGTGGTTACTGGGAATTGAACTCAGGACCTCTGGCAGAGCAGTCAGTGCTCTTAACCACTGAGCCATCTCTCCAGCCCGAATTTTTTTTTTTTAAAGATAGAGTTTTTCTATGTAGCCCTGGGTATCCTGGAACTCACTTTGTAAACAGGCTGATCTCAAGCTCACAAAGATCTGCCTGTCTCTATCTCCTGAGTACTGGGGTTAAAGGCATGGAAAGCCACCACCTGGCTTACTATTACGATTCTTCTTATATTTTTGTAATGTATTATCATAAAAATAAATGATTTTAATGTTCCTCATTTTATCTTTAATTCTGTTCCTTAAGATGCCTTTTTGGGTTTTGTTGTTGTTGTTGGTGGTGGTGGTGGGTTTTTTAAAATTTTTTGAAAAAAGAATTTATTCCCTCCCAAAAGACCAACTGCAATCAAAGGGGGTGAAAGCTCAAGATTTTATTGTCTTCATAACAAAATCAGCCTAGAACTGGACCACTTGGCCCTTTCTCTTCTTGTCACCTCCCAGTTCAAAATGCCTCCATCTCTTACTAGCCAGCGTCCTCTTAGATCTGCAGTTGGGATCAACACCCTCCAGTCTCAGCACACTCTTCTTTGTAGTTTTAGCCTTTTTGCTGAAAACAGGCTTAGACTGCCCGCCACCGCCACTCTGTCTCCTGTCCCACGCCCGTTCCCTGGGCAGACAGAGAACCCTGGCCCTTCTTGTTCTGTGCCACCTGTGGGGTTGGCGCTTTCCACATTTCCTGCAGAATGTCAGTCGGGTCTTCCAACGTTCACCATGTTCACAGGAGCTGTCGGCTCAGAGAGAGAGAGGACTGAGCAGCAGCGGAAGTTTATATCAGGTTTTGTCGTTTTAAAAACAAGATTTTCAGCTCAGAGTGGTCTGGGATTCACAGTTTTCTTGCTTCAGACTTTGAAGTGCTGGGATTATGGGCATATTCTACCATGGCTGTTGATTGTGTCTACCTTAATGTATTTTTGTCATGTAAGTAATATACTTATGAAATTACAGATGAGTATAAATTACAAATGAAAAATGTGCATACCTGAGAGCATTTGCTGACTTTTTTAATCAAGAAGTACAGAGAACAGTTCTCTTGAGAAGCCTACAAGTCTGTGTAGCTCTTGTGTGTGTGTGTGTGTGTGTGTGTGTGTGTGTGTAATTATGTGTGCATGTTAATCTCTCCCTGAACATCCTTCTCTGAAAACTCTGTGCTTCAATCTATGTTTAAAAATATCTAAT
Source organism: Apodemus agrarius (assembly GCA_964023405.1). Lineage (NCBI taxonomy): Eukaryota > Metazoa > Chordata > Mammalia > Rodentia > Muridae > Apodemus > Apodemus agrarius. The sequence goes on along the minus strand of OZ030016.1, from coordinate 41,748,254 downwards.
AACCCCCACCTCTCAACTTGGCTTTCAAAACAGAAATGTACAGAGAGGTCAGAAAAGTGTTCAAGACCCTAGGTTAGACCATAAAACTAGGTCCAGCCAGGTAAGGCGGTTTGTTACCTTTGACACACCCTGGTCCCCTAGCAAAGGTGTGGCATGGAAAGAGCAGAGTAAACCCAGCTCCATGCTTGGCAGCTTGCTCACTGAGAGTAGATCGTGCGCCTCTGGAGTCCTGTCTAGAACAACAACAAAATGGCGGAGCATTATCCTACGGAATGTTCTATGTCTGAGATAGAGCAAGAGAAACACACACAAGGTAGAACGGGTCATATTGTCAAACAAACCACACGTGCATGCTTCTACGAGCACAGAAAACCTATCGTGACTGTGTTCACCTCAAGGGAGCTGTGCTAGCCAGGGGGAAGACAGAGGCTTGCTCTTGAACGTGCTGTTGACACAAATCTTACACATGAGGCTGGAGCGATGGAACGGTGTATAATAAAGTGCTTACCACGCACGTGTGAGGACCTGAGTTCAGAAAGCACACCGACCAGGGAGTAGCATCCCACGGTGGATCTGTGATCCCAGTGCTACTACAGCGAGGTGGGAGAGGTAGAGACAGGGGAATGCCTGGACACTTGCTGGCCAGCTAGCTTGGTGCATGCAGAACTGAGTACCTGCCTCAAACTACACGGACCGGGCAGACTGACTCCCCAGGTGCCTCTGATCTTCACGCACATATTATCTCAGGTTAAGTCCCTATATTTACGTATATGAACTCGGGCTAGTGAGATGGCTCAGCAGGTACGGATTCTATGAGTCTGATGCCCAGGCCTCCATGGTGAAAAGAGAGAACTGACTCCCTCAAGCTGTCCTCTGACCTTCACGCCTGTGCCACAACAGGCACAGGTGTCCCTCCGCTGCACAAGCGATGGATAAGCCAATGCAGGAGACACGCATGTGAGGTAAGCTGGGGAGGCTGGGCTCACAGCTCAGCGCTGGAGCACTTTCTTGCCTGGTGAGCTTGAGGCGAGGTTGTGGCCCACCTCCCCAGACCCCCAGACCCTCCCATGGAGTCACAAGCACGGATTAATTTAATATTGTTAAAATGGCCATACAATGTTTAGGATCTTTGAAACTTTTTTTTTTTTTTTTGATAGGTATGGTAGGTAGCATAAGCCTGTATTCCTAGTACTAGGGAGGCAGGGGCAGCTGGATGGCAGGTTCAAGACCAGCCTGGCCACACAGCAAAAGTATCTCAAAAAACAAGAACAAGCCGGGCAGTGGTGGAGCACACCTTTAATCCCAGCACTCGGGAGGCAGAGGCAGGCGGATTTCTGAGTTTGAGGCCAGCCTGGTCTACAGAGTGAGTTCCAGGACAGCCAGGGCTACACAGAGAAACCCTGTCTTGAAAAAACAAAAAGAAAGAAAGAAAGAAAGAAACAAACAAACAAAACAAAAAACAACCAAGAACAAAAATAAATTTTGTATTAAAATGATCATGACAGCACTATAAATAGTAGTAGACTGAAAATAACCAAAATATCTAGCATTCAGAGATCAGTTAAATAAATAAATAAGTAGGCTTGCTATATGATGCAGATTTTAGGAAACAGTTGGAAAATTTTTGTTGGTTGGGTAAATTCAGTATTAATCTTGATGTAAATGTCAGAATTCTTAACCATATTCAAAATTTGGAGGAAGAAAATATTTCCAGGCTGGAGAGATGGCACAGGGGTGCTGGATAAAGGTGGAAGGAGCGACGAGACTCCACGGACAGATTGTCTCACTGTCAAACGTCAGCCACACTATGATGTCTCTCCCCGCCCCCACCATTCACGTATTAATAAAGAGAGACTCATTCAAAAGAGAATACCCCCCCACCCCGCCCCGCCAAGGGCTGGAGAGATGGCTCAACAGTTCAGAGCACTAGCTGCTTTTGCAGAATATTGGGGTTCGGTTTCCAGCACCCACACGATAGCTCACATCAGTCTATAACTTCAGGGACCCCAACATCCTCTTTTGGCCTCCAAGGGCGCCAGGAACACATATGGTTCACATACATGCATGCAGGCAAAACACAAAAACAAAAAACAAAAAACAAAAAACCAAGAAATAAAAAAATAAAATAAAGAGAAAATATCCCCAAGAGACAACAGTGGTTCTCTCTGATAATAAGATTATAGGAGACTTTTTGTGCCTCTAGATTGCTTGTCTGTTTTCATATTTTTCTCATTTTTTTTCCTGGAATAGACATGTATTATTTTGTGATGTGAAAGAAGAAGAAAGAAGAGAGAGAGAGAGAGAGAGAGAGAGAGAGAGAGAGAAGCAAAACACAGAGGAAACCGTGCCATGCATGGCTGGCCTGAGTCACGAACTGAATTCTCATGTTTAAATTAGTTTCAGAAACAGGGAGTGGTTTCTAGGCAACGGGCTTGGGAAATCACGGTCACTGCCATCGTTGCTACAGCGAGTGTGCGTGTCTACGGGGACACTGCAAGGGGTGAGTGCTGCAAGCCGACTCCCGCCAAGGAGAAACAAGCTTGGCCACCCAGTTTTGGTCATGGGGACTTGAGTTACTCTGACCCTAGGGGCAGACAGGAGCCAACATTTTTTTTTTTAAATTTATTACTAATGAATGGCTGAGTTAATGAGGATCGCCATAGGCGAGATATCTGACAGAAATCTAAGTCATTTCAGAAGGCGTGGGAAAGTGAGGGGGAGGGGGGAGCCAAGGCCAATGCCCCCACGCACATCACAATGGTTTTGCTGTGAACTCAGGCCGGCAAGGGCCTGTACCAGACAGATTGCGTCTTAAGACGTGAAAAGATTGCTTCACCGTCTCAGGAGTCGTTTACTGTCATTACAGGCGATTCTGGGCAGCCAGAGGGCTTTTAATCAAGAGGAAACACTGAAAACTGGAACTAGTGCAAAGAAAGCTTTGCCTACTCTGGAGGGGGCGGAGCCAAGAGCCTTATTGTCTCCAGGGACCTTGTCCCCCCCACCCCCACCCCCCAAGTGCTCGCAGAAGGCCTTACTCAGCCCAGGAAGTGTATTTTGTTGACCTCAGCTAGATTTTTAGCAAGAAAAGGCAATTTTCTGGGGAAAAAAGTGTCAGATCTCCGCCCTCTTGTAGCTATTGTGTTGTAGAATCTAACATGGTCCAGGATAGCATGGAACTCTCTATGTAGTCAGGGATTGGGGTCGGGGGTGGGGGGCGGGGAGGTTGAGGAGATTGGAGGGTGGTGTTGGCTTTGGGTCGCTTTACTGTTTCCGTACGCACCCATGATTCATATTCTTTCTCTTTCTCCCACTGTGTGATGTCATCTGCCATGCTATGACCCAACACGAGGCTCTCATGAGATGGAGCTGCTTAAGATTTTGGAACTGTGAAATATATATAACCCCCTTCTTTATAGCGTATCCAGCCCTAAGTGTTTTGTTATGGCAAATTAGACAAACAGAAGGACTGTTAGTACTGACTGACTTTCCTTATGAGGTAGTTCTTCAGGACACGCCCATTTCCATCTTTGTACTCCCGGGGTTATCGTAGGCCGACCTACATAGGTTCGTGCTTACCCGTGGCTCTCCTTTTGTTGTATTTTTGGTCAGTGATGGGGATCAGGTGATGGGCCTCCCATATGCTGGGCAAATACTGTATCACTGGGCTACATCGCCACGCCTCGTGGTCTTGAGTGATAAATGCAGCCTGCCTGCTACAGTTTGAATGTGGTTTGAGTGTTCCCCGAGGTTTATGTTGGGAGCTTGGCCCCCTAGGAGGGCAGTAAAAGATGGCATAGAACATTCGAGAGTAGTGTGTTGGGCTGGGGGAGTCAGTGGTGTATTAGGGGTGATTCACTTGGAGGAGATTAAGGTCACTCTTAAGGCACACTTCAGTGGTTGGTGGTAAAGTCTAAGTCTCTGGCTGGCGGGTCTTGTGTCTGGCAGTGTATTTGCCTCTGCCACAAGGTCTCTCTAGAACCCAACAGACACTGACACATACCCTTGAATCTCTAGAACTGGACACTCTCAATCTCTGCCTCCAGGGACTTCCCAGCCCAGGGCCCCATGGACTCCTCCTTTTCCTAACCTCTCATCGGGAAGACAAATCAACCCCATTCCCCGGTGGTGTCTTCCCTCGGCAACACTTAACTCATTTACTATTACTTAGCTCACAAGTGTGTCTCTCTTGTCCAGAGAGCCCACAAGCACACTGATAAGGCAAAGATTCTCTTACGAGCTCTGGGCTCTGCTTTCAATAAATGTGTTCAGTACAGATCGAGTAGCAGAGTTTTGTTTTTGTTTTTGTAGACAGGCTCTTACAATGTAGCCCAGGCTGGTCTAGAACTCATGATCCCCCTGCCTCAGCCTCTCAAATACTGGGATTGTAGTCCTCTGCCACTAAGTTTGGTTTAGCCTCTGAATGCTTATAGTAGTTTGTTCACACTGTAAACATCTCTAACCATCTCTCCTGCGACAAACATGTATTCTTATTTAAAAAGGATCACTACAGGCTGGAGAGATGGCTCAGCGCTTAAGAACACTGACTGCTCTTCTGAAGGTCCTGAGTTCAAATCCCAGCAACTACATGGTGGCTCACAACCATCTGTAGCAAAATCTGATGCCCTCTTCTGGTGTGTCTGAAGACAGCTACAGTGTACTCACATATAACAATAAATAAATCTTTGGGCTGGAGTAAACAGAGGTCCTGAGTTCAATTCTCAGCAACCACACGATGACTCACAACTATCTGTATAGCTACAGAGTACTCGTATATACAAAATAAGTAAATAAATCTTTTTTTAAAAAACAAAAAAACAAAAAAGGTCACCACATCCTTGATTCCTGTGGTGTTGCAGTTTGAGGTAGGTAAATCCAGGATCTTCTGCCCAGGGAGCCTGCAGTCTAGTTCATATTTTGACTTGGCTGTTTTTCTGGATTTGGATCTAGGGTGGAGCCCACATCTGTTTAGCTTCTTCTATTCTGAGTGGAACCTGTCAGCTCCAAGGCCAAGCAGGGATCTGCTCTGACAAGCTGCGACACCGATGGGACATCCCTGGTGTCTCTACCTGAGCCTTTACTTGTGTGCACACCTGGCCTCTCAAGGCTGCCCTTTAGGGAGCCAGGTTCTCCACAGATGACACATGCAATACAGTTTAAATCTCAAAGCACAGCTACTGTGTCCATCCAGGTGGACACAGGGCAGCACCCCTGTTCACGGCAGGCCAACCAAGACTGCCTGAGGAGGTGTGTCGTGGGAAAGGCTCTCTCTGATGGCACTCTGGAAGGTCCCAGCAGGCCTGGCTCTGGCCACGATGGTCCTGTATTTCATGAGTGTTTATTGGTTGCACCTTGTAGTCCTGGCATGGAGCCACAGTATTTGACAAACAGTATTTGAAGTGGGTCAGCTTGGGTTTGGGGAGAGAAATCAGGCAACTGAAACTGAAGAAGAGGTAGGAATGCTAGGTCCATGTTCTAGAAACTTCGGGACCGTTGCTGAGACCAGGGCAGAATTCTGCCTGGGGAGGTCGGGAAGGCATCCTCAATTAAGTGATTTTCAAAATGAGTCCAGAAAGAGAAATGGCTCACCTGTTAGCAAAGAAAGGGGAAGGATTCTCAGCTAAGGGGCAGTCTGTACAACATGGAGGATGGGAGAGGGCAGCGGGTCCCTCTTGTTAGAAACTCTGTTGGAAGCCAGGCTGTGGTGATGCACACCTGTAATCCCAGCACTTGGGAGGCAGAGGCAGGCGGATTTCTGAGTTCGAGGCCAGCCTGGTCTACAGAGTGAGTTCCAGGACAGCCAGAGCCATACAGAGAAGCCCTGTCTTGAAAAAAAAAAAAACAAAAAACAAAAACAAAAACCAAAATCTCCACCACCACCACCAAAAAAAAAAAAAAAAAAAAAAAAAAAAAAAAGAAAAAAAAAGAAAGAAAAAAAGAAAAGAAATTCTGTTGGAGAGTAGGAATGCATTCCTGGAAGGAAGACAGAGGGGAAAACAGGGCCTGGTGTGGGGTATTTTAAAACAGAGGCTTCACCTCACTCGTTGTGCCGGTCAGAGAAGGATTCCAGGCAGAGCGTCAGGTTCAGTGCAGATGTCAAATCAAAAGGTAATTTTTTTTTTCTAAACAGGACAGAACAGTTTTACACTTGAACAGTTTGTGGCAGCCCGCACAAGGTTTGCACACGCTCAAGCCAGACAAATCCAAGCACGGAGTGTAGAGGTGGGCACAGTGCCCACCCTGGCACTCTAAAGCTGCTGGGAGGAAGAGTCGGTTTTCTTTGAGGCTGTGACCTCTGCTTGGCCCGCCATGTTCCAGTGGATGACCTTACATCTAAGAGTCTATGTGCAGGGCAGATTGGACTTGATGGGGAAACAACAACAACAACAACAACAACAACAACAACAACAAACCAACTGTTGGGTGTGTAGGAAGAGAGAAGCTTGAATCTGGGAGGAGTTGGAAGAGGGGTGGTAAATATGATCAAAATACATTGTACATGAAGAATAATTTTTTTTAAAAAATGAGGGATAAAAAAGGCAGCGTGGAATTAGAGGGTAATATTAGAGGAAGAGAGAAGAGTCAGGGGAAGGAGCAGAAGGCAACAATGGGTGGGCGGAGTTGAGATGTTGTGTGCATGCACAAAACTGTCAAAAGGAAACCCTGTACTCTGTATAGCTAATATGAACCTCTACAGCAGCAGTTCTCAACCTTTGACCCTCTGGGAGTCAAAGGACCCTTTCATGGGATCAGTGTTACTTCAAAACTAATTTTGCTACATTATGGACTCATAGAAGTAACAAAAGTAAAGTTTTGAAGTAGCAATGGAAATTATTTTATGGTTTCGGATCACCCCGGATGTGAAGGAACCAATTGAAAGGGTCGCAGTGCTAGGAAGGTGGTGGACCACTGCTCTCTGATCCGAAATGTCCTCCCCCACTGACTCCTGTGTTTAAATACCTGATCTCCAGTTGGCGATGCTATCTGGGAGGTTGGGGCACCTTTGGGAGGCAGACTTTTGGTGGTATACGATATCTAGTTCCTTCCTGTCTCAGTCTCTACTTCCTGCTCCAGCTACCATATTAGAAATGCCTACACACACACATCATACACATATACTTACACACACACACACATATACATACTCACACAGACACACACAGACATACACACATACACACACCACACACATATACTCACACATACACACATACATACTCACACAGACACACACACACACAGACATACACACATACACACACACCACACACATATACTCACACACACATATACATACACACACACATACTCACACACACACACACACACACACACACACACAGAGCCTTTGCCTTCGCTGCCAATGATAGACTTTACTCTCTGAAACCACAAACCAAAGTAAATCCTTCTCAAGCCCTTTCAGGTTCTTTGTCATAGCAATGGGAAGAGTAATGAATAAATGTGCTAACAACAACAACAACAACGATGATCTGTGCATTGAGGGTATGAGGGAAAGCACAGAGGAGGGAGATGCGGAAAAGCTGTCCTCCACAGTAATGGCCCGCAGCCCGGGACACCTGTCCTCATCATCAGAGGCCTCCAGGAGGTGGGACGGAGGACGTCTAGAGACAGGTGACAGTGGAGGGGAGTGTGGTCATAAGGCGGGGTGGAAAGGAGACAGCTCCCCGGTTCTGGCCTGGAGGCTGGACAATGCTGACTCCATTCAGGAAAACACGGGGCAGGAAAAGACTGAGGCTAGGGGGTGGAGCTAGATTTTGGCCATATCTAAAGTGCAGACGTCAAGTACAACCGTGCTGACCTGTGGGAATTGGAGTTCGGGGAAGACACTGATAAATGCTGGGTGGAGCTCCTCTCTTCACCGACATCCAAAAACCTTGTTTTGAGCCACTAATGAACGATTCCAGGCCACTGGGTCTTGGAGTAATGGGGTGACGGCTGCAGAAAAGATCAATCCGAATAACGCTAATTTTTCAGCTATAAATAAACCTGCCTCTGCAGTCAGGGCTTTTGACAACACAGAGAAGATGAAAGGTAGCCATGGAAACCAGTAAGAGGGCTCTGGAGAGGCCATATTGCGCCTGCAGGGCAAACACGTAAGCAAGTTCCAGCCGTGAGCAGCAGAGCGGTGTGGTCTGGCAGGCAGAAAAGACGTCAGTCTGACGTATTGGATTCAAGTGCAAGATCGGCGTCTGATAGGTTATCGGGATGCACTGCGAATGAATGCCTGTCGTCTGTTTTAGAGACACTGTCACTGTTTAAGATCTTTATGTATTTCCATGCATGCAGTCCTTAGAAATACCCTGGTGTGTCCTTTAGAGTAAGCTGATCCAGGTGAATGTTATTGTTCCGAGATTTGAACGCAGGCTCCTCTCAGAGTTTCTTAACCACTGTTATCAGCGTCACTTTTTAGAGGGCTTTTGTTTTTCTTGCCAGATTTCACGATGGGCAAGTAGCGTGGTTTATATTGAGGCTCAGGTGTATACATCCCCTCGGGTCCCTCTGCTGATTGGTCCTTCAAGGAAACACCAGGCAAGGGCTTGTCCCGACCCTCCTAGTCCTGAGAGCTCCTGTCCTGCAGAGGGCAGCAGAGGGCCCGGGCGGTGACGTCATCAGCATCCAAGCTGCCTCCTCACGGAATGGAACACCCCACCACTGCTTTTATGGGCTCACAAGAAGAAATGCCCTGCCTCTGTCTTGTGGTGTGGATGTGTCACTGCGGCAACACTGGAAACCTCACGATGGTAGAAAGATTACGATGGAAAACTTTGTGCCCTCCACCCACCTACCCACCCAAAGTCAGCATCAGAGTCTGGAGAAGTGCATTCTAGGAAAAAGGAACTTACATTTGAGTTGGCAGGAAATAGCGTGTCTGCTACAAGACCAACAGGGTTTTCTCATACATTTATTAAGCAATTGCCTTCCTTTAAGCAGTATTTTTTTCCATGTACACAGTACACGTATAAATAGGAAAGTGAAATTAGAGATTTTTTTTAAAAATTAATTTTCCCTTAGGCATTGAGTAGAAGCCTCACGTTCTATTTAACTAAAATAACGACATGTGCACGTTAAACCTTAAATGAATGGGAAATCATAAAAGGCTGAGGAAATATACCACCTATCACACTTGCAGAAATAATGATATAAAATTATTTATTTTTATTTATTATCTATTTTATGTATATGAGTGCACTATTGCTCTCTTCAGGCACACCAGAAGAGGGCATTAGATCCCATTTCAGATGGTTTTGAGCCACCACGTGGTTGCTGGGAATTGAACTCAGGCCCTCTGGAAAAGCAGTCAGTGCTCTTAACCACTGAGCCATCTCTCCAGCCCCTGTAAAATTAGTTTTTAAAGTGCTACTGTCGAGGGTTGAAAGTCATGCCATTGATCTGTCACCTTGGGGTTTGTTCCTAGGCTCTTCCCTCTGCCTGCGAGTCCCCTCATAATTAAGGGTTTCTATGAGTGCACCTTGAGAGGAGGGCCTGGGACTCAGTCCTGAGAAACCCAACATCAGGAGAGCATAAAGACCAAGAAGACTGGCCTGAAAAGGTAGGAGAACAACAAAAGGGATTTTACTGCCGTGGAAACCCAGAGAAATGTCCATGCAAGTATCGCTTCTGGCAGGTTCTCTTCGAGGCTTGTGAAGCCTGACAAGCCCTCTGTGGCCAGGACCAGTCGTTGCTCCCGGGGTTCACTCGGAACAGGAATCTAAAGCAAGAAGAGACACCGGCTGGCGTGAGCTGGAGAACAGAGGGAACAGTGACATTACCATTTCCCAAGAGCCCCTTGCAAGGGAGGCTTTTCTTAGTGACTTTTCTATTGCTGTGAAGAGACACCACGATCAAGGCAACTCCTGGGAGGAAGCATTTAACTAGGGCTCACAGTTCCAGAAGGAAGCAGATGACCATCATGGTGGTGACCATGGTCATGACCATCATGGCGGGGAGCGTGGCGGCAGCTGACAACCCACACCTTGATCCGCATGCACAAGGAAGACAGAGATAGACACCAGGAAGGGCGTGAGTCTTTTGAGACCTCAAGCCTCATCCCCACCCCCCACAGTGACACATCTCCTCCAACACAGTTCTACTAACTGGGACAAAGCATTCAAACCTACGAGCCTTTGGAGGACATTCTCATCCAAACAGAATGACTGCAGAGAGACGTCAGGTCAGGGAAACAGGGTGAGTTGGGCGCTCCCTCAGTGTGAGGGAGATGGGGACGAGCCTACTGGTCATCAGATGTAGGCTCAGCACAACTGCCCAGCATTTGAGTTCAGCCCTTTGCAGAAGCAAGTCAGACATTTTACCAGGCACATGTTTTGTATAGTGCTTCCCCACCCTAGAGCTGGTAAAAGAATGGTCCAGTGGGCAAAGGCATTTACTGGGCAAGCCCGGAGACCCGAGTTCGATCCCTGGAAGCCACTTTTGTGCGAGTTTCCTCGGGGTGTCCAACACACACACACACACACACACACACACACACACACACACACGTTTAGTTACCATACAAAGGAAAACTATGACGGGCCACAGAGTAACATCCAGTGAACCAATGAGTCTTTACTGAGGTTGTTACAGGAGTGTGGGTAAGGGATTTCTTAAAGAAGCAGAATGACTCAAAATGGCAGCAGTTCCCTGGAGAGCCCACCCCAGCAAGGTCGGTGACTCTCAAGCCCGGACACCGCACAGCTGGCAGACAGCTTGACAGGCCCGAGAAACCCCTCTGTAGCTTGGTCGGACGGTCAGTGTCTTCTCCCCTAGCAGCTGCTTGCTGCTCTATAAACCTGGGGAGGGGCCTTCCAGAACCTTCCAAGTTTCTATTTCACCAGACACGCTGAAGTGTTTTTTAATCTCCAGAGTCTCATGAACCTTCCTCTCTCTTCTGAAGGGAATATTTCAATTCAGAGGAATCTGCTAAGCCACAGCTACCTAAAAGCAGACACACACACACATACATACATACACACTGTACACATACACCATATACACCTAACACACACATACCATACACACATACAATACACACACACCATACACACACAATACACACATGCCACACACACAATACACACACACCATACACATACCATACACACATAATACACACACACACACACACACACACACACACACACGGGCACGCACCACATACATACAGAATCACAACACACACACATATACTACACACACAATACATACATAATAATACACACACCACACACACACCACAAACACACACATACACACACTATATTTAAATCCCACCTTAAAGAAGTGGTTGAAGCCAGGCAGTGTCGGCACACGCCTTTAATCCCAGAACTTGGGAGGCAGAGGAAGGCAGATTTCTGAGTTTGAGGCCAGCCTGGAACTGAGTTCCAGGACAGCTGGGGCTACACAGAGGAACTGTCTTGAAAACAAAACAACAACAACAACAACAACAACAACAACAACAAAACCCCAAAAAACCAAAAATCAAAAGCCCCAAAAAGAAGTGGTTGAGATAAAGTCAGTCCTCCAAAGCAGCGGATAATAACTGCCCTTCTGATGCTCTTCCGGAACATTCTGTTCTGGTCTAACAAAAGTGTGCTTTTGTAGACATTGATCTGGATGAGGATGAGGGAAGAGAAAGCGGGAATATTCTAGAAAACATATTGATTAGGACAAATAGACTTCAGCTTAAATCGATAGATTTTATTGCCATAAGCATTTGACTACTAGCCAGAAATCCCAGATAAATGAATGCATCGCTGAAGACATGCTATTTTAAGCGATTATGTAGCAGGCATTTATTTATTTATTTATTTGTTTATTTATTTATTTGAGGTGTATCTTAGGTTTAACAGCAGAGTTCCCTTGTGAGATCTGCAGGGGAGTGTACAGCGACATCTGGTGGCTGGCAAGGTGATGTACCTTGGCTCTGTTAGAATGTAGTGAATTTGAATTGCTTCTCAAGTTTGGTTTGTTTTTCCCGAGAATTGCAGCTCTTCCCGTTCTTTTAGTAGGACTGCCATTCTATATTTAAAACAAATAGGCTTTGTTGTTGGTTTTTTTTTTCAGACTATTCCTAGCCTGTCCAAACTTTTTAAAAAGACTACTCATTAGGTGAATTGGGTGAATGAACCGAGTCTATTGAACTAACAAAACCTTATCAGGGACAGATCAAAGGGAGACAAGAGAGGCCTTTGCCTGAAGTGAAACACCTAAGGAGTGCAGGAAGAAAAAAATCTCAGTAACGAATAAAGAAATCTCAAAGCCACACTTTCCTCCAACAAGACCACACCTACCCCAACAAGGTAACACATCCTAATCCCTCTAAGCTCTGCTGCTCCCCACGGACTAAGCATTCAAATATATGAGCCTATATAGGGGCTGTTTTTTATTCAAACCACCACAGTAGGGAACACACAGTTGAGAGAGCATGTGGGAGCTAGTCACAAAAATCAGGGGCGTTTGCTTTGCCTAATGCGCTCTGTGTTTCCTTATTACCCACCCCCACCCACCCCCATGGATTAACACCTTTGGAGCAGGCTGGCCCTCAGAACAAGTAGGAGGGTCTCCTCCAGACTTGTCAACTACCCAACAGTTGTACTGTCCTCAGAGAGATGGTGATGGCAAACAACGGGGAACTGTCATGCAATCGTGACCACACGGCCTGCTGTGAAAAGAGGAAGCAGAGTCAGTGGGTCAGAACGGATCAGATCTGCAAGAACAACCCGATGAGGCAGCTAGAGCACTCCCAGGGAGGAGAGCTTCTCAGCCCACAGCGAGGAGAGACCCCAGACTGTAACAGGAAGCCAGGGCCGCTCACCCTGCACAACTCTATTCCCTTAGGGGACTTCAGGGGAACTGCGTGTGTCTCCTGGCAAAGCGTGGACATCAGATACGGCGCAAAGCGTGGACATCAGATACGGCGGCAGATCATTCACTCGGATAGATCATGTGCGGGGATCATGTGTCCACCGTTCTCCTGACCCAGAAACGGCACGGTCCTCGGCACCCGCTCACGTCTGGTCAGGAACTTGGCTCTTTTGTCGGCAGCTCAATGGAGTTTTTGTGGGCTCCTGCAGCCTGTGTGGCTTAGCAGGGTACGTCATATTAGCTTTTCTTGACAGCCTGCCACGTGCCAAATGTGTGCTTGGCAATCTATCTGTTTCTCCCGAATCCGCACGATAAACTCTTTAGGTGTGTTTGCGCTCCTGAAAATGTTTAAGAACGAAACTCAGGAGTTATTAGGCACATGATGGGCCTATGACTTGAACGTGGACCACAGGACTTCTGTTATGTCCTAAGGCTCTGTCTCCTGTGTGAGTGTTAGCAGAAATGTGGGGAAGATACCTCTAACTAACCCTAAGACAGCCATCTCCCCAGCACCTCCTCGATCCAGCCTCACCATGAACCTCCTGTAAATCAAGTTTGACGAATGTCTGCTGTCTACCGTGTTTGGCAGTGGCGGCCACATCTGGAAGCGAGGGAAAGACAGCGGCGCGGAGGGCAAATGCGGTTTCACGCAGTTTAGGTCACTGTTAGAAAATTCGAGTTGGCCTTTTTCCTTCACGATGCTCACTCAGAAGCTCCAGGCAAGCCTGCCTTGCTGGGTGGCGGCAGAATGGAGTTCCTAGCCGCTGCCCACCTCTAGCAACATCAGGCATTGTGGGAAAGAGTGTCCTTCAGATGCCTGACGCTACAAAGGCTCGCTCTGCTCCACAAGCAGCTAGGGCGCTTTCCATCTGCTTGCCTGCAGCGTGACCCCCCCCCCCCCCGTGGCCCTGGGTTCCCAGGCTACCCTCCTTCTTCCATTTTGCTCTGTTCTGCTCTGCAGCTCCCTCCTGAGCATGGATTGGGGTACAACTGCGGGATGGCCGGAAGGGGATCACAGTCCTGGAAACAGAACAGCACTCAGGAACTCTCAGTACCTACAGCTACCTCTCAGTAAAGCTGTGCCCTTTCCACGCTCCCAGCTTTGGGCCCCGATTGCTGCGGTCCCAGAGAGAGTCGTACGTTCTCCCTCGGACACTCTGTTTCTTCACAGCTGCCCACCCCCAGCCCAGCTGTAACACAGTTCTAAACAACACTGGCTGTGCAACCAATACTGGAGGGGGCTTCTTCCTTGCCCTGACATTCTAACGGCTACGAGAGGCGTGTGCAGCCTCCACACACCACACGGGGTGGGGGTGAGGGGCTGCCGCGTGCTTTTGGGCCCCTTGTATTTCTAATTCTTCATTAGAAAGTTTCCTATGGGTGCTGGAGAGATGGCTCAGCGGTTAAGAGCACTGACTGTTCTTCCAAAGGTCTTGAGTTCAAATCCTAGCACCCACATGGTGGCTCACAACCATCTGTCATGGGATCTGATGCCTCTTCTGGTATCTGAAGACAGTGACAGTGTACTCACATATCATAAATAAATAAATCTTTAACAAAAAAAAAGAAAGTTTCCTATGTATGGAGCCTGTGTGGAAGATAGTGTGCATAAGGGGCTGAGTATCTGCCTGCCTGGCTCAGCTTTAGACCCGTTCATGCTGGTGTGTGTGTGTATGTATGTATGTATGAATGTATGTGTGTGAACATGTGTGTGTATGTATGTACATGTGTGTGCGTGTGTGAACATTATGTGTTTACATGTGTGTACATGTGTACGAGTGTGTGTGTGTGTGTACTGAAATTCTTTTCTACCTGCAGGCAGTGTCTCTTCTTCACGGGAGTACTGAACCCTAGTGTGCCTGACCTGAGTACCATTATTGTGTTTTGTTTTTGAAACATGGCTGGCCTGGCCTCTGCTGCAATGCAGAAATCCTCCTGCCTCAGCCTCCCGGGTGCTGAGATCACTGGCATATGAGCCACTGTGCCGGGCTGTAAGTACGGCTCATCAGAGCTCAGGCACACTCTCAGTTCACCGTTCATCTGCGTTCACAGCACACCCTCGGGAGGAGCGCTTCTTACAGAGGCCAGATGGCGCAAAGCTGGACGTATTTACTGGTCAGGCTTTTGGTTTTTTACAGCAAGGGCTTGCTCATCTCTGTGATAGGTTTAGACCGGGTAACGCACAGTGTACAAACGGACTCCTCCCACATGCTGGATCTCACCTGTACAGGAGTTCAAGGTTGACCCGAAGCTACATACCACTGTCTCAACACCTCCTACTCACCACAAATATTACTATACAAATAAATAAATAGCAGCTGCCTGTAATCCCAGCGCTTGGGAGGCAGAGGCAGGCGGATTTCTGAGTTCAAGACCAGCCTGATCTACAGAGTGAGTTCCAGGACAGACAGGGCTACACAGAGAAACCCTGTCTCAAAAAAACAAAATAAATAAATAAATAAATAAATAGCTGTACTGTTAGCTAACAGTAATAGTAACATCGCTGTAAAAGATGACAACCAGGGCCTGGAGGGATGGCCATCAGGTAGGAGCACGCGCAGCTCTTCCAGGAACCAGTTTGATTCCCAGCACTCGAGGCAGATGGCTCACAACCACCTGGAATGCCCTCCTCTGGTCTCCAGGGGAACTCACACACACATGCACACTCACACACATGCACACTCACACACATGTACACTCACATGCACACATGCATCTTCTCTCACACACACTCACGCACATGCACATTCACACACATGAACACCCACACACATGAACACTCACACACAGGCATCCCCACAACCATGCACACCCACACACATGCACACTCACACACATGTACACTCACATGCACACATGCATGTTCTCTCATACACACTCACACACATGCACATTCACACACATGAACACCCCCACACATGAACACTCACACACAGGCATCCCCATAACCATGCACACCCACACACATGCACACTCACACACATGCACACTCACACACACATGTATACTCACATAGGCACACACATGCTCTCACATGCACACTCACACACATGCACACTCACACACATACACACTCACACACACATGTATACTCACACAGGCACACACATGTATACTCACAGGCACACTCACACACATGCACACTCACACACATGTATACTCACACAGGCACACACATGTATACTCACACATGCACACTCACACACATGCACACTCATATACATGCACACACATATTCACATAAAAATACTCTTAAAAGGACAACAAGAAAATAGCAGGAGTGAAATTCTCCCACCCAAAGTACGAGCTGATTGTCAGATAAAGCAACTAACTATTCTCTAACCAGGTCTGTTGAGACACTTAGGGTAGGAGACAGAGACAGAGATCCAGAGAGGGAGTGGGGGGGGGTGTCTTACTGCAGGGGAGAGAAAGATAAATAAATAAGTAAATAAATTTGTAAATAAACAAGTAAAACATATTTGGCTATAGCTTATACATATACACATATATATTATATTTATATTAGAATACACTTTCTCCAGCAATTTTTACTTAACAGTTTTATAATCAGTAGTGTTTTTAGAACACTATGAAGTAATTCACTTATTCCTCAAAACAACTCTAAGAGGTAGCCAGTGTTATAATCCCCTCATTTTATAGATGAAGAAACTGAGGCACGGAGAGGCTAAGCACTCTGCTCAGTTTCCCAGCTGGCTAGGCAGGCAAGATGGCGCACGCCTATAATCCCAGAATTGGGGAAGTAGAAGCAGGAGGGGCAGAACTCCCAGTCTCAGCTATCTAGCAAGTCCAAGTCCTCACTTAAAAACCAACAAAACCCAAAACAGAACAAAACAACAGACCCCAGTCCTCTCTAAGGCTATCTTATCTGCTTTCCAAGCCTTAGTGAATCTTGCACAGTAGATTCAGCTGATTTCTTCTGCCACTTGATGTCCTGGGAACAAGAGCTCCACGCCTCCTTTGTTAGAATGTCTTGGAGTTGACAGATAGATAGAGTTTATATTTGGTAGTCATTCCCCAGTGTGCCCCTCCCTGGTGATTTATGTGTCTGCATGCATGTGTGCATGTGCATGCATTTACATTTCCGTGCTGGTACGTGTGTATCTTGCATGCTTTTGGAAGTCAGAGGACAGCCGTGGGTACGTCTCCTCCACTGTGAGCCGGTCTCTTTGCTCTTCAGTGCAGGCCCATAGGCTCCAGGGAGTCCTCCAGTCTCTGCCTCTTCTGAGTATTTCATGTGGGTTCTGGAGATCTGGAGTCAGGTTGCTGAGCTTAAGGCACATGCACTAACTGCTGGGCCATTTCCCCAGCCCTCCCTTAGTGATTCTTAGAAGGAATCTGCACTTGATTTTAGCCAAGAGACCAGAAACAATATCAGAATTTAAAAGTTTAGTTTGTGTTCATTCGTTAGCATCTTGGCTTCAAGACACAATCTCTCCGCCCTCACATACCACCACCACCACCAACAACAACAACAAAAACAAAAAAAAAACAAAACCAAAACAACAACAAAAAACAAAACAAAAAACATACTAAAAAACAAAACAAAAAACACATTGACTTAATTAGCATTTTGTTAGCATTGGGAAGTGACCGTCAACTTTCACCATCATTATTTCTTTTTTATGTGACCCACAGAAAGAACTGAGCTGACCACAGGTAACCAAAAGCAGCCATGCAGGCAGCCGGTACCGAGTGATCTCCGAGCACCCCTTACCAGAGTCTGCTCCGACTGCTGCGGGAAGTAAAGCAACAGGAGGAGAGGCAGAAAGAGCCTTAGCCTGCAAAGTATCCCTTCCATGCATCCAAAGCCTGAATGTCGAAAACCAAGACAGGCATGTTCGTGTTGCAAGTATAATAGTTTAGGGTAGGTGACCTGAGTCCCATCACTGGTAAGCCAGTGTGCATCTCAGGACCTCGATTTCCCCACAGGAAAACAAGGTGTTAAACACAACCCCAAAGGCACACACAGCCTTGGAGATCGGGGAGCGGTTGTTTGTCGAAGGAAGCATGATCCTAGGGCATAGGGCTTGTGTCACTGGATGACTGAGACTGGAGAGTGAGGGAAATAATGTCTTCTAAAACCAGATGTGGGTGGACAATCAGAAACCCGCTTAGTTGTCAGCTTGGATGTCTGTTCCATGTGGAGGATATATTCCTGAAGAGAAGTGGGGTGACTCATTAGCTGCCTGTAACCTGATCAAAGAGAGCTCTCCAGTTTCCTTGCTCAGCTCCTAGGCAGCCAAAGTATCTTAATTCAGTTTCCAAGGCAGCTTCCCCAGCAAGAGGAGGATAGGCCTGAGTTCCTAGACTACAGATGCAACTGGAAATTGACGTGTGTGTGTGTGTGTGTGTGTGTGTGTGTGTGTGTGTGCGCGCGTGCTCAGAATTAGTTCTGTGAAAAGTAAATGAAACAGCATTTCAATGCAAAGGAGACACATCGCGGTGATAGCGCATTGGTTAGAAGTCAGGTCCGTGGGGTGTGGTTAGCCTTTGACCCTATTTTGTAGCCAAAAGCTTGGCTGACTTGGTAAAGGGAGACATTCTGAGTCGGCAAAGCCGGGCAGAGCTGTGAATGGCTACTGTGCCCTCGATGCTGGTCCGTTCGCGTAGAGGTGGACTGGAAGCACTGGGGAACAGGATTGTCCTCCAGGGACGCTCAGAATGCCCAGAAAACTCACACGTCTCCTCCCATCCTGCAGACCCTCTCGCACCGTCTCCCCACCCATTTGTTCTGCAAGACCCACGCGCAGTGGGACACTGGAAGAAGTGGTCAGGAACAGGGAGCGAAGGAACTCAACTGTCTACCGCTGCTTCCCCTCGCCCCCTTTGAATGCTACTAGGAAGGAAGGGGTGGTCTCTGGTGTCAGCCGGGTCTACAGTAATTCAGCTTCCCTTGGATTCTGCCCCCTCTGCCCCCAAGCAGAATCCAACCGTGACAAGTGTAACAAGCTCCTATTCTGCTTACACGGAGTCGCTAGGTGTTGGGGGGGAGGGGTGCCCTTGGCTCCTGCCTCTACCTTCTCTTCTTTGGTCTGGATGGAGGGTAGCCATGTGCTAAGATGCCTCCCCAAGAGCCGCCCGCCCTGCTTACCCCCGCCCCCACCCCGGCTCCTGGCATCACGGTTACTGGAGCCACAGTCTCAGCTTACCAGAGGGGAGGGCAGGCAGTCTCCATCTGCTTCGTGACGGTGGCAGTGAGAGTGCTTTGGGTCCCTCACAGACAGAAGTTGGAGTCCTCATTATCTGGCTGGGGCGGTCTACATGTTGGGGGAAAATGAACCGGCCACACTCCTGCATCTCCTTTTGCTGGATGTATTTTGCTGCTTCTGGAATCAGAGGTGAGCGGCTGGTGCAGTGCCCCTTATGGGCTCCCCTAGAGCCTTTTGGTGAGAGATGGGGTAGGGCCAGGAAGACAGGAGGCCTGATCTGAGTATGTGAGCATGCTCACACCTCCTTCTGACTCTCTCGATCATCAGGCTAGGTAAGACCAGCCCCCACCCACCCACCCAAAAACAACTCATCCACGCATTCCAAAGTTATCCCCAGCTGCTGTGGAGCCATCTCCTGCTTTGACCCCAGAGATGGTCTTGTTTGAAAGGCTGATCCAGGTGCTTCTCTTTGAACAGCCGTAGAGACGGCAAACGGAAAGTATGCCCAGAAGCTGTTTAGCGATCTTTTTGAAGACTACTCCAATGCTCTGCGTCCAGTAGAAGATACGGACGCCGTGCTGAACGTCACGCTGCAGGTCACACTCTCCCAGATCAAGGACATGGTGAGTGACCTTCGATGGTGATGCTCCGGAGAGAAGGTGACAGTGAAAACAGGCGTTTGCTTCTGAAGCAGATGTCCCAGTGGGTGGGAACTTGGGAGAGAGTGAGGCAAAGTGGGCAGTTCTGATACCAGCTGGCAGGAGCAGGGAGAGCCAGGGTGAGGAAGCCCCTTACTGTCATTCGATGCTCCGACTGACACTAACGCTACTATCCCCTACAACTCTGGCCATAAACACTGCAGTCTAGGGCAGCGGAAGGAAGACAGTGTTGCAGTGGTATGATCCTGTTCATAAAATGTCCAGAACAGGTCTGTTCATTCAGACAGAAAACAAAGCATTGATTGCCAGGGGCTGGGAGAGGGACCAGTGACTGCTTACTGGCTATGGCCATTTCTAAGGTGTGATGGACATGTCCTTGAGTTAGATAATTGAGATAATTATGCAGTGTGGTAGTTGACTGGAAGCCACTGGCAGTTATAAAGTGGCGAAAAAGGTGGTTTTCAATATTTTATTTATTTTATTTTAATTATGTGTACATACCTGTGTATTTGAGCATGTTAGTGCAGTGACTGCAGAGGCCAGAAGAGGGCGCCAGAGCCCTGGAGCTAGAATTACAGGCAGAGGGGAGCTGCCTGACGTAGGTGCTGGGAACTGATCTCAAGACACTCTGAAAGAACAGTGCACACTTTCCGGTCCCCTAAACCAGTACTTTGAGGTTTTATGGATTTAATCACGATTTTTAAAAAATATTTTTATTTATTTATTATGTGTACAGTGTTCTGCCTGAATGTATGCCTGCAGGCCAGAAGAGGGCACCAGATCCCATTACAGATGGTTGTGAGCCACCGTGTGGCTGCTGGGAATTGAACTCAGGACCTCTGGAAGAGGAGTCAGTGCGCTTAACCTCTGGACCGTATCTCCAGCCCTTAATCACAATTTTAAAAAAGGAAGGTTTTGGAATGTAGACATAGAATATAGAAAATAAAAATTTAAAAAAAAAAAAAAGGAAGGTGATGTTTTAAAATGACACGGCTGACTTTCTCCATCTACGTATTTAATTACACAAGCCATCGGATTTGAACGATGTTACCTTTTGCACCTGGTGGATATTTCACGACTCCTGGCTCAGGTGAATCATTAGTTGGTCCACTTTCAGAGAAAACTCAGCAGTTGGCCCAAGGAAAGATATAAAGACTTAAATACTAGTCTCCTTTACATTTTGTACACTACATCAAGAAGGCATTAAATGTGGCCTTGATAATCAATCTCAGATAGAATTTTAAAAGGTCTCATTTATGGGTTGAAAATAAGATAGCAGATTTCTGCTATCAAGAACAAGTGTCCCGGGCTGGAGAGAGATGGCTCAGCGTTTAAGAGCACTGACTGCTCTTCTGAAGGTCCTGAGTTCAAGTCCCAGCAACATGGTGGCTCACAACCATTGGTAATGAAATCTGACGCCCTCTTCTGGTGTGTCTGAAGACAGCTACAGTGTCTTCATATAATATATATAACAATATAACATATAACATAACATATAACAATAGATAAATCTTTAAAAAAAAAAAAAAGAACAAGTGTCCCAAAGCTGGAAGTGCATACTGGATAAAGTGACATTTGGGTTCTTTGCTTAGGACGAGAGAAATCAGATTCTGACAGCGTATCTGTGGATCCGCCAAACCTGGCACGACGCGTACCTCACGTGGGATCGGGTCCAGTATGACGGGCTGGACTCCATCAGGATTCCCAGCGACCTGGTGTGGAGGCCGGACATTGTCCTGTACAACAAGTACGTGCTGCTCACACTAGAGGGGTCTCTGAAAGGAACCTACCGATTTAGTAGAAACTTACATCATTTAAAACACTCGCGGTAGTCGGGTGGTTGTGGTGCACGCCTTTAATCCCAGCACTTGGGAGGCAGAGGCAGGTGGATTTCTGAGTTCGAGGCCAGCCTGGTCTACAGAGTGAGTTCCGGGATGGCCAGGGCTACACAGAGAAACCCTGTCTCGAAACACACACGCACACGCATACGTGCACTCGGAGTGTGGAGTGTGAACCTGTGTCCTTATTCAAATCTCAGATGAACAATGCATCAGGTCCCAAAAGCCTAGAGTTGGAAGGAAACTATCAAACTTTATATATTCGTGCCCCGCCCACCCACCCCGGCACAAAATTGGAGGCAGTTTCCTAAGGGCTAAACAATACACACAGACTGGCTGACTTGAAGACTTGAGCTTGTCAGCTCACATTTTTTGGAGACCTGAAATGTAAATTTAAGTGTAAAACTTTGGAGAATTAAGTGTGGATTTGTTTCCTCCGCTCGCAGGAGCCTGTTCCGTGCCCCTCCCCCAGTTTCTATTGTTTGCCAGTCCTCTGTGTCCGGGGAGTTGTAGAAGCATCCCTTTGACCGTTTCCTTCATCTTCATGCAGGGTTCTCTCTGAGTCCTGTGCCAGAATCTCCGTGCCCAAATCCCCTCTCTTGTCAGTAGACCCCTTAACCAGGCTGAGGTGGCGACCCTGTTCCAGCGTGAGCTACATCTTCGCTGGCTGTGCCTGTAATTACCTTTCTCCTCCTCCCTCTCTCCTCTTCCTCTTAAGTGCCTTTGTTTGTTGTTGCTTTGTTTTGAAAGGCAGGATCTTTCTGTTAGGATTGAGCTCCCTGGATCTGACAATCTTCCCGCTTCAGCCCCACCCCCCACCCCAAGATCTCCACCACTCTAACCTAGCTCTGCCCCCTCGGCAAGATGGAAGACCAGGGCTTCTATGTGAGGAGTTCCTGGAGATGCGATTTAATCTGCTCACGATCCAAAGATTACTTAACAAAAATGCTACCATGGCTAGATAGGCCGGGCCGCCTGAAATCTGTCCCGCGGCTTTCAGACTCTAGAGTGGAGGGGAGCTGTACCTTGGGACTGTTTGGGCTCTTCCCAGAGCAAAGCACATAGGTACGGTTCATGTTTCTCAGGCTGGAAAGTACAGGTGAGTCACTAGAGGTCTTGAAGAAAACTCAAGACTTGGATTCGGCAGCCACAGGGTGGGCCTGCAGTTCTGCATTCCCACAAGCTCCAGGGAGCAGTGGGTGGCCCTGGCCCACTGGCTACACTCCAGGAGGAGCCGGATCTCTTGCCTAACTCAAGCTCAATGTCTCCACCTCCTTCCTGTCATCATGGTCATCATGGGAGCTCCCCTGCCTTCATTCTGGACCCTAAGCTCCTGTGGATTCAGAGGTGTTCTTCTATTGTTCACATAAAAATGGGACCTACTGGGGAGAACCCTTGAGAAGGTGACCATGGCGGGTGGCAACCTTGAGTGTCCCATGCCTTACTCAGAACCCACCCAAAGTTCCCGACCTTCTCCACTCCTCATTCTAGGTGAGCAGGAGGATGCCCCATGTGCCTTCTAAGCAAGCTAACATCTAAGAACTAGGCTTTATTACTCTAATCTACCCTTTCTCCTCCTCCCTCCTCCTCTTCTCCCTCCCTCCCTCCCCTCTCTCCAAGAAGATGAGTCAGGAGATCTACCACCCCACAGTAGATACCACAGGGATCTACCACTGCAGAGACACCAGGAGATCACTGGATCTGGCTGGCCATCCAGACTAGCTCAATTAGCAAGCTCGGGTTCAGCAGGAGCCCCAGGGAACAAACAGAACACACGGGGCTCCTGCTTCGATGAGGCACTGAAGTGACTCACTACTGAGCTGTGTCTTTGCAAAAGCACACATAGCCTCGACGTTAGATCTGCTCCAGTGGCTGGTGTGTACTCATGAGCTCGTGGCCACAGTACCTCTCGGGGAAGACTAACTCCCCGAGGGAAATGCACTTCTTGTGCTTAGAAACAGCAGGGACAGATGCTGACACAGTAAGAGAAGCTATCCTGAGAAATAGTGGACATCTGTAAGATGGCGGATGGATGACTTTTTCCTTTGTGTTTTCCAAATGAACGCACACATTTCTGATGACAACAATGGCGTCGGAGATGCAGACTTTAGCCTTGGCAGGCTCCCCTCTTTTCTGATGTTCAGATCATGAGTGGCACTGATACAGGTTGGGGGGAACATGGATCTGGGGGACTTTTTTTTTTTTTTTTCTGAGACAGGGTTTCTCTGTGTAGTCCTGGCTGTCCTGGAACTCACTCTGTAGACCAGGCTGGCCTCGAACTCAGAAATCCGCCTGCCTCTGCCTCCTAAGTGCTGGGATTACAGGCGTGCACCACCAGGCCCGGCTCTCTGGGGGGCTTTAAGGATGCTGCTGAGGGAAGCTTCCAGACCAGTTGCCAGAGGTGGAGGAGAAGTGTGCGTTGGAAGTGCATTCCAAACTCACCGAGAATGCCGACCCACTGCCAAAGATGCTGAGCTGACAGACCCAGGGCCGAGAGCAGCGCCGGGGTAAAGTCAGTAAGGTTCCTCGGCAAGTGCCTGTCATTCTCCGCCTTCGCTCTCCAGGGCCGACGATGAGTCTTCAGAACCCGTGAACACCAACGTGGTCCTGCGGTATGATGGGCTCATCACCTGGGACTCACCAGCCATCACCAAAAGCTCCTGTGTGGTGGACGTCACCTACTTCCCCTTCGACAGCCAGCAGTGCAACCTGACCTTCGGTTCCTGGACCTACAATGGGAACCAGGTGGACATCTTCAATGCCCTGGACAGTGGGGACCTCTCTGACTTCATCGAGGATGTGGAGTGGGAGGTCCAC
The DNA here is from genome assembly GCA_964023405.1 of Apodemus agrarius. Taxonomy (NCBI): domain Eukaryota; kingdom Metazoa; phylum Chordata; class Mammalia; order Rodentia; family Muridae; genus Apodemus; species Apodemus agrarius. Next base: position 41,723,891 of record OZ030016.1, on the reverse strand, counting down.
GGCATGCCCGCCGTGAAGAACGTCATCTCCTACGGCTGCTGCTCGGAGCCTTACCCGGATGTGACCTTCACCCTCCTCCTGAAGAGGAGGTCCTCCTTCTACATCGTCAACCTGCTCGTCCCTTGCGTCCTCATCTCGTTCCTCGCTCCGCTGAGTTTCTATCTCCCGGCAGCCTCTGGGGAGAAGGTCTCTCTGGGAGTGACCATCCTATTGGCCATGACTGTGTTTCAGCTAATGGTGGCAGAGATCATGCCAGCCTCGGAGAACGTCCCTCTGATAGGTGAGTGCATACGTGCATCTTGGCTTTGTTGCAGTTGTGAGGTGTTGTGGATAGCCCTGGGCTCGTACTTTGATGTTAATTCCACTCCTCAGAGGGGCTGTAGATGAGGAGTTGCCTTGTGAACGGTCTCCCCACCTTGACTTTTCAAATAAAGGCTTGAGCCAATGATTGGGCAGGAGGAAAGTGGGAGGAGCAGAGTCTAGGGGAGGAGCTACGGGGTATAAAACAGGAGGAGGAGGAGCAACCGGAGAGAACAGGAGAAGAAACGAAGAGAAGAAACAGAAACGGGGAGAGAGAAACGGTTAAAGAGAACCGGAGAGGCGGCAGGGAGAGAAGCTCGGGGCCTAGAGAAACTGCAAGTTGTATGGGATAAAATAGATTGAAACAGAGTAGTAGAGTGGGAGGCCTGCCCAGTCTAGGCTTGTAGCTTGTTTTGTTAACCGCTGAGTTGAGCTTTCTTTTACCGGGTAACTGGGTTGGATACTTAGTAGCAACAGTGAGGATGATGTGTGTATGCCCCAGGCTAAAGCAATCGAAGCCACTGGCTTTCTGTTTCCATAAAACCCATTCGGCGCCTTCAGATAGCTCCTTTGCTTATAGGGAGGGTTGTTGGAATTAAGTGGTTCCTACGATCTCCACGTTCACAAAAGGACACTTGTTTATTTTGTATTTATCTGTTTTTGGATTTTGAGATCGAGTTTTATGGTGTAGCCCAGGTGCTGAGATTGTAGACATGTTCCACCCAACCCAACTTACCTGGTGCTGGGAATCCTATCCAGAGCTTCCTACAGGCCGGGCAAGCCTCTGCTGGGCAGTGACTTCTGTTACCTGTTCACAGTATTAGGTCTCTCTTTTCAGAAGGAAACACGGCAACTGTGCCAGGAAGAGGAGCTGGAGCCTCAAGTCAGACCTCTAGCCTGCATAACAGAAGCCTCACCCCACTTATTAAAACAGAGGTTTCTATGCCCAAAATTAAGTGTTTCATTTTTTAAAATGTTACACACACACACACACACACACACACACACACACACGTATATCAACATTGGCCGGGATCTGAGAATCTGACCATTCTAAAGCAGAATGCATTTTCTCATACTTTGGTTGTGACCCCACCCAGTCTTCTTTAACAGCTGAGCCATCTCTCCAGCCCACAGAATACATTTTCAAAAGTCTGCAGCAATGCCTGTCTACCTGCTTTGTTCTGAGATCCCTCTGCCACCTCTAACACTTCCTGCTGCCGCTGCCAAGGAGACCCCTCTGATCCAGCACCTTGGCCTGTTGCTGTAACAGATGCTGGCCAGTACCAAGAGTAAACCTTAGTTCTTTAAGATAGAACACAAAGAGAAATTTCAGAACTCGGGGACGTAGAGAACAGTAGTCACCAGGAGCTGTGTGGCCTCGTGTGCTCTATGGAATACAGTCAGCCAATATTCAGATGTTGGTTTTCTTTCTTTCTTTCTTTCTTTCTTTCTCTCTCTCTCTCTCTCTCTCTCTTTCTTTCTTTCTTTTTTTGTGTCAGATGTTGGTTTTCATGGAGAGATTCTGGCTGGTTTTGTGTGTCAACTTGACACACTGGAGTTATCACAGAGAAAGGAGCTTCAGTTGGGGAAGTGCCTCCATGAGATCCAGCTGTGGGGCATTTTCTCAATTAGTGATCAAAGGGGAGGGCCCCTTGAGGGTGGTGCCATCTATGGGTTGGTGGTCTTGGGTTCTATAAGAAAGCAAGCAGAGCAAGCCAGGGGAAGCAAGCCAGTAAAGGAACATCCCTCCCTGGCCTCTGCATCAGCTCCTGCTTCCTGACCTGCTTGAGTTCCAGCCCTGACTTCCTTTGGTGATGAACAGCAATGTGGAAGTGTAAGCTCAATAAACCCTTTCCTCCCCAACTTGCTTCTTGATGTCATGATGTTTGTGCAGGAATAGAAACCCTAAGACAGGAGACATCCTTTTGTTTTGTTTTCTTTTTGCTTTTTGAGGAGAAAGGGTCACATATGACCCAAGCTGGCTTGTAATTGATTCTATAACTGAGGCCAGCCTTGGATTTCTGATCTTTCTGTGTCCACCTCCCAAGTCCTGGGGGTTTTCCCTTCTATGTCTCTTCATGAAAACCCAAGACACACCAACACAAACACACAGACACATGCACACACACCCACACACAGAGACACACACACTTTCCCTCTAAAATAAGCACAAGTTTTCTTCTCCACTAATAGAGAGAGGTTTAGGAACCTTGGCGCTTGGGGGCTAGAGAGATGGCTCAGTGGTTAAGAGTGCCAACTGCTCTTCCAGGAGTCCTGAGTTCAAATCCCAGTAACCACATCTGTAACAAAATCTGACACCCTCTTCTAGTGTGTCTGAAGACAGCTATAGTGTGCTTACATATAATAATAATAATAATAATAATAATAATAATAATAATAAAAAAGGAACCTTGGTGCTTTTATCCTCTTATTATCTCTCTGGAGACAGAAAGGTGACACTGGCCAGACATGGCAATATATACCTGTCACCCCAGCACCCAGGGGTGGAGGAAGGAAGATCGTGAGTTCAAGGCCCACCTCAACTACCTGATATCCTGTCTCAAACAAAAACCAGGACCAAGCCAGAAACAATAACTCTGAAGTAGGATCAGTGACAGGTCCCTCTCTCTTTCTTACTTTCTTAGCAGTGACTTGCGATCACAAGTCGGTAAGTTTCTAAAGAGAGATGACTCACAAGAATTTGGGAAGCATTAATCATTCCGGTTCTATAGTCATGTGCAATTTGGGTTTCTTTATTTATTTATTTTAGAAGGATTTGGAGACCATTTGTTACAAAAAAATGACAGCATTTTATTTGCAGCATCTGCGAGGTGTGCGTCCTGCCTTTGGTCGTCACTGTTAGTGGAGACAGCGTCACCGCACAACCTGGCTGGCCTTGAACTGGGGCTTCTGTTTCTCCTGTCTCAGCTTCCCAAGTGCTGGGAGGCACGATGCCCAGTGCGCTCTCTCTCTCTCTCTCTCTCTCTCTCTCTCTCTCTCTCTCTCTCCCCCCTCACCCTGAAGTGGAGACTGTACCCCGGACCTCATGGTGCTAGGCAAGAATTACAGTGCAGAATTTACAGAAACATATTTACATTGTTCCTGTGATAAGTTTCCTGACTGTTTCTGTCTCACACTCCTTTTACAGTTAATCTGGACTTTTTAATAAATAATAAGCAGATGTTAAACATTACTATGAATGCTGTTCTGGGATGGATCTCTCTGCTGAGCCGTCCTAACCTTAGGGCAGGGCTGCTTTTTACTTCAGATCAGGATGGACGGCGTGCTGAGCCACTGCTGTCTCCCAGCTGGGCTGTCAACTCACGGGGAAGAATCAACCAGAACAAGCCAAACTCTGGGCACTGGCTTACAGTGTAAGACGGGAGGTCGAACCAAGCCGTTTCTGACTCAGGACAAGAGCAGAATTACCTCAAGGCCAGGCTGTTACTAATCACAACAAACCCAGGGACTCCATGACACGGAAGCACTGTTTGTCCCCTCAACTCCCCACCCCAGAAAAGCTGCCCCTGGCCCCCCCACACCCCACCCCAGTCTCTTTGCCTTGCTGGTGCAGCTGCATCACAGTAAAGCTAACCTACACTACTCTACCTCTGTCTTCAGTGAATTCATTCACAGCTAGTTTGCCACAGGCCTGTCAACGCTTCCTAGACAAGGCAATTATCAAGTGTCTTGTCTCCACTTATAAGATAAACGTACACATTTTCTTTTTCACCCATTAATGCAGTGAATTCCATCTCTAGGCTTTCCTGTCTCAAATTTTGGATTCCTCAACCCAAGCCTACTTTTTCAACATCTATCAAGACACCCTGGGGAGTGGGGATATATGCCAATGCAAGAGCATTCTCCTAGTGTGTAGGAAGTCCTAAATTCAATGTAAGTACTGAAAAATAATAAATAAAAAGTCACCATGAAGATGAGGATATAGGTCAGTTGGTAGGGCCCTTGCCTAATATGAAAGAAGACCTGGGTTCAATCCGTCCACCATATACACCAAGCATGATAAACCACGCCCATAGTCAGAGGATTCGTGACCAACCTCAGCTGCGTGACATATTCAAAGTCAGCCTGAACTAACCTGAAACTAAAAAATGATAAATAAAAAGATATTAAGGAATTCTATTGCCAGGCGGTGGTAGCACACGCCTGTAATCCCAGCACTTGGGAGGCAGAGGCAGGTGAATTTCTGAGTTTGAGGCCAGCTTGGTCTATAGAGTGAGTTCCAGGACAGCCAGGGCTACACAGAGAAAACCTATCTCGAAAAAACCAAATCCAAAAAAAAAAAAAAAAAAAAAAAACAACAAAACAAAACAAACAAACAAAAAAAGAATTCTATTATGTAAAACTTTCCCAAATATGTCTGTAGAAGAAACAAGTCACCATCTATTTTCTTACCATTTTTTTTAGGATTAAAACTCCTGCTTTCCTCTCCTCCTCCCCATGAGTGACCTTATTAAAGATTTACCAGTTTGCCGGGCGGTGGTGGCGCATGCCTGTAATCCCAGCACTTGGGAGGCAGAGACAGGCGGATTTCTGAGTTGGAGGCCAGCCTGGTCTACAGAGTGAGTTCCAGGATGTCCAGGGCTATACAGAGAAACCCTGTCTCGAAAAAAAAAAAAAACAAAAAACAAAAACCAAACAACAAAAAAGAAAACAAACAAACAAAAGAAAACAAACAAACACACAACAAAAGATTTATCAATTTTATTACTGTTTCTTTTTTTTGAAAGTGGCTCTATGTGGCCCAAGCTAACCCTTACCTCCTGGGCACAAGCATCCTTCAGTTTCCATCCTCAGTTCCTGAGAAACTGAGATTACAGGTGTACATCTCTGGGCCCAGGCTTATTTCTCTTTTCAAAAGCCGGTCCTTGGCTTTGTTTGTGGGGGATGAGGGTGGAGGCAGGGTGGAGGGATGAGGGTGGGGGCAGGGTGGGGCTGGGTGCCCATTGGGTCACTCACATCTGAAGTCATGCAAGGCAAGGGCAGACCTCCCCTATGCACTGAGGCGGGAGCTCTCCCTGAAATGAAGGTCTCCATTTCAGCTAGGCTGGCTGGCCTGTGAGCCTCGCGGCTCTGCCTGTCTCTGCCCACCAGCACTGGGACTATAGCCGTGAGGAGCCACATGTGCTTTGTTACTAGGACTCTGGGGACCCAAACTCAGGTCCCCATGCCTACAGAGCACGTGATCTCACCCACAGAATCATCTCATCCTTAATTGCTGCTTTGTGTGCCCCGTTGTTCAGTGTTTATTTCATTTACTTGTGCCTTTCCTATGTCTTTCCTTCTCCGCTTTTCATGACCATTTGCTCTATGTAATCAAATATTATTTAAAGATAGCAGCGCACACCGTCTCCTTTCTCGGGCAATAGTGATTGCTTTCCCTAACAGTGAGGCCTGGAGGTGTTCTTTTTTTTTTTTTTTTTTTGGTTTTTTTCGAGACAGGGTTTCTCTGTGTAGCCCTGGCTGTCCTGGAACTCTGTAGACCAGGCTGGCCTTGAACTCAGAAATCCACCTGCTTCTGCCTCCCAAGTGCTGGGATTAAAGGCGTGCGCCACCAATGTCCGGCGAGGCCTGGAGGTATTCTAAGAAAGCAAAGGCCACTCATTGTCTGTTGGATGGGATTGGACTGGTTTTTCACGAGCTGGCAGACATTTGTGAACTGTTTAAGTCACAGCCCAGGGTGGAACGGAGAACTTTGCGGTGTCATTTCTGCTATGCCTAACTGTACCTTTGTAAGTTGGACACTTACTACACTTGTTTCATAGAGCACAAAGTTCAACGTGATCCTATACGTTGCTTTGGTTTTGAGTCTAGTGGGGGTAATGATGCTGGATTTGAAACTTAGAAACTCAGATTTGAGTCTCTACTGGTGACCACCAGGGTAGGCCAGTTTCTTGGGAATGGTGTTTGAGTCTTCGTCATCGAATATGAAGAGATATAAAAATGAACTTAGCTGGTGCTCCTTTCATTCCAGGAAAATACTACATAGCCACCATGGCCCTGATCACCGCTTCCACAGCCCTTACCATCATGGTGATGAATATCCACTTCTGCGGGGCTGAGGCCCGGCCAGTGCCACACTGGGCCAAGGTGGTCATCCTGAAATATATGTCCAGGATCTTGTTTGTCTACGATGTGGGTGAGAGCTGCCTCAGTCCCCGCAAAAGCCAGGAGCCAGAACAAATCACGAAGGTTTACAGCCAACTCCCAAGGTCCAACCTGAAAACATCCAGAAACAAAGACCTTTCCAGAAAGAAGGAAATGAGCAAACTCTTAAAGAATGATCTGGGGTACCAGGGTGGGATCCCCCAGAACACTGACAGCTATTGCGCACGCTATGAGGCACTGACAAAAAATATTGAATACATTGCCAAGTGCCTCAAAGACCACAAGGCCACCAACTCCAAGGGCAGCGAGTGGAAGAAGGTGGCCAAAGTCATAGACCGTTTCTTCATGTGGATTTTCTTCGCTATGGTGTTTGTCATGACCGTTTTGATCATAGCAAGAGCAGATTAGAAGGAGAGAGGGGGAGTGGGTTGGTAGGCATTAGATAGTTGGAGAAAAATCAATAAAATTCACCTGCGATCTGCCCCAGTGTTTGAGTCCAATTGCGGTTCATATGTAATTTAGGGGATAGGTCCGGTACGCTTTTATTCTCAACTTCCACCAATATCATGGCTACATGTTAGGCTAAGTGAGGCAGGAGATGAAAACGTTCGAGGGTAAAGGGAAGAAGAAAGAAAGTGAGAAAGGAGCCTTGTCACAGCCTCCCATGATGGGAGTGGTGGCCTTCAGTTTATGTGATTCTTCATCTCTTTATTGTAGTGTAAGACCCGAAAGAAAAGCGGGGGCACCCCAGCACCCCACGCCTCAGAAGCCGGAACCCCAATCACTCACGAGAAACAGTCTTGATGCAAGTGCAAGAGGTTTTACTTGGAGCCCTGGGGCCACGGCCCTTTTCCACGCAGGGTAGAGAACAGTGAACACTGGGGGCAGATACACAACTGCTTTTATAGATTTTCAGCAAAACCCGCCTATACAAGCCACTTCATAGCTTCTAAGCCAATCAGTTCAAACCATCCGAGCCCACACTCTCTGAGAACCTATCAGCCTCCCACAGAGGCCAGAAGAACTAGTTAAGTCATTTCTGCTTACGTGGCCACCACGCACAGGGTCGCGCCCACCCTCCCCCACTGGCAGTAGGTGTTGGGGACCTAAGCGCCCCCAGCCCCCACGGTGATCCTGCCAGCCCCCAGCCGCACTTGTCCTTGCCATAGCTGCTCTGTGGAGGCAAGACGGGAAAAGGTGCCAGGGACACTCCCAGAGGTTCATGGTCGGACCCTGGAGGCGGGTGGGATATGTGCACACTTCCAGGCCAACAAAGTGTGGACTGAACCTCTGCTCCTTTGGGGTCACCCAAGACTCAGGCACAGGAGATTCCTAGCTTGCAACCTTATCCTTTCAGTTGCACACAACAAAACACAGTGTGTTCCTGCCGAAGACTTAAAGCATGAAAAGACAAAACAAATTCATTCTGTCAGTCCCTAGCAAAACATTTTTTAAAATTTTATTTTATTTTATTTTATTTTATTTTATTTTATTTTATTTTATTTTATTTTATTTTATTTTATTTTATTTTATTTTTGTTTTTTCGAGACAGGGTTTCTCTGTGTAGCCTTGACTGTCCTGGAACTCACTCTGTAGACCAGGCTGGCCTTGAACTCAGAAATCCACCTGCCTCTGCCTCCCAAGTGCTGGGATCAAAGGCGTGTGCCACCACCACCCAGCTTAACTTTTTTTTTTTTTTAAACAAAAGGAAAATTGTGTAGACTCAGTGTGACAGACACCCCAGGGGTGCCTTGTTCAGTTGGGGTGTGTTGTAACCCAAGTCTCAAGTGGCAAATTCAAGATCTTGTCCTGAGCAGTTTGTGGTGATTACATCACATCTGTAATTCTCACACTGGGGAGGCAGAGGCAGGAGGATGACCGCAAGTGCAAGGCCAGCCTGATCTATATGAAGGCTATGTAATAAGATCCTATCTCAAGAAAAATTAAATACAACAACAACAAAGATTTTTTTTTTTTGGTCCCACGGAAAGTCTAGTTTCAGACATTAGAGGGAAAGAAGGTTTTTGTTTGCTTGTTTGTTTGTTTTTGTTTTTGTTCTTTTCATATTGGTGACACTACCCTTGTTTGTTCCTTTGCATGCTAAGGAGGAGGTCGTCATCATATTAAGCCTGTAATTCAAATAAGATAGACGGGGCTGCACTTGTATTAGGTCATTTGTCAGAACTACAGCATCAGGAAGCTGCACACACTCACTGACCCATCTCCTCCAACCACGGGTGTCACGGCGAAGCTGGGCGGGGCCTGGCCAGCTCTGATCCCGACAGCGCTGTGAGCTAAGCCAGCAGGATCACTCTTTCTTCTTACCAGGGTGTCTCAGGACAAGGTGGATGTTAGTGACCTGCCTCTTCAGTGTTCGGTAAGGGACACGTGGGCTGGACTTCTGCTCTCCGTACTTTGGTCCAAGTAGGACCAGGCCTGCTCTGTCCATAAAAGATTATAATTTAAAATTAAAAAAGACGGAGAGATTCCTATTTTCGTGTTTTTTATTTTTTGGCTTTTGTTTTGTGTTTCTGGGACAGGATCTTACGCAGCCCAGGCTAGCCTCAAATTTTCTTTGTAGCTAGTGCTGACCTTGAACCCTGGATTCTCCTGCTTCTTCTGCCTCTTGAGTGCTGAGACTGTGGGCGTGAGACTCTACAGCCAGTTTCTCCCCCTTACCTTTCTACCACAATTCACTTTCCTTAAAAACAACAATCACTCCCCCTGCACACACACTTTTAAAACATTAAAAAAAAATTAAAAACTCACAAAAAACTCAGGGCCTTGGGTGGGTGGGGTGGGGGTGGGGGACTCAGGGCCTTTAAATCCCATCGCTTCAGCGCTTGGGAGGCAGAGGCAGTCAGATTTCTGAGTTTGAGGCCAGCCTGGTCTACAGAGTGAGTTCCAGGACAGCCAGGGCTACACAGAGAAACCCTGTCTCGAAAAAACAAAACAAAACAACAAAACCAAACAAACAGAAAAAAAAAAAAAAAAGAAAAAAAAAAAAGAAAAAAAAAAAAAAAAAAAAAAACCAAACCAAACCAAACCAAACCAAACCAAAAAATACACGACTCATCAGGCTTGGCAGCAAGAACCGTTACCTTGGCTGCAAGCACTGCGCCGTCTCGCTGGCCCCTGAAGTTACTTTATACACAGCCCAGCTCGTTCTCTGCTTTCAGACATGACTCCAAAGATGGCTACGCTCTAATCCGCAGAGCCTGCCAGTTACTCGGCAATGGAGAATCAAGATCATTAACCTAACAACCCATGACAGATTTTCTTGGATCATCCAAATGGGCCCAGTGTAATCCTAAAGATCGTTTTAAATGGAAGAGGACGTAAAAGAGAAAGACCAGAAGAGGTGGCGTCTAAGGACGAAGGCACTGCTGCAGTGCAGGTCTTGAGAATCAGGAACCACGGGGCAACCATATTGGAAAGCCACGGGCACAGATCGTCTGGCCCGCTGAACATCGCTGCTGCTAGCATACTGAGACTCATTCCAAGCTTGTGGCCCTCCACAACTCCGAGATGATAAGTAGGGGTAAGTTTGTGACAATTTATTACAGCAGATATAGAAAACGAATAGACTAGGCAGGGAGGGCCACCTGCTTTCTGTGGTTTAGACATGGTTTAAATGTGTTTTCCTGAGGCTCGTGGACGCTTGGCTCCCAGGTCGGCGATATGGGGAGATGATGGAACCTTTAAAAGGCGTGGCTTAGAGGAGGATCCTTAAGCCAGGTGGAGGCAATGCCATAAGACGAGTTGTGGGATTCCAGGCTCTCTCCAGCTGTGTTCTCTTGGTCTCCACAAGCTCTTCCCACTGTATTTGCAACAAGGTCGCTCACCAGAACCTGTGCCACGTGCTTCGTACTGTGAGCCTTAAAAATCCTGAACTAAATAAACCCTTTCTTTAAAAAAAATTTGCCTACTTTGGGTGTTTCACTGGACTAACAGAAACTGATTGCACTGAGTTCTTTTTCTGGACATCACATTAATAGATTTGTCTATAGTCAGATTGAGGAGGTCTTGTCAAATTATGCCTTTTTTTTTTTTAAAGGACTTTCTCTGAGAAATACCAAGGACCACAAAAAAAAAAAAATTTGTTAAACGATCGGGTCTGTGTTTGGGGAATAACCCTGGGGTCCCAATTAAAAGTATAAGAAGAGAAAAGGTGGGAGAGCTGTCTGAACTGTCCTTTCCAGGTCAGAGAAGTCGCTTTGACAACCAAAGAGAAGAGCCTAGAAAACAGAAAGATAAATCACAAAGCAATGTGACGGAGAATACACACATGAGGCGACTGGTTGGCTCTGGAGTGTGTAGGAAATAGAGTTTGAACGGGATCCGAGGATGAGAAGGAAGAGTCCAGTTGAGTGCTCAGTCATCGGCTGGAACTCAGGCTCGAAGGGAGAACAGGGCTGGGTACATTTTGGAAGAAGGTGGTGGTTCATTCCTTAAATCCTAGTACACAGGAGGCAGAGACAGGTAGATCTCTATGAGTCTGAGGTCAGCCTGGTCTGGGACAGCAAGGGTTACATAGAGAAACCCTGTCTTGGGGGCTGGAGAGATGACTCAGTCGGAAAGAGCACTGACTGCTCTTCCAAAGGCCCTGAGTTCAAATCCCAGTAACCACGTGGTGGCTCACAACCATCTGCACAGCCACAGTGTACTCACATACATAAAATAAATGAATAAATCTTTTAAAAATTAGATAAAAAAAAAAAAAGAAACCTTGTCTTGAAAAACAAAGCAACAACAAAGAAAGAAAAGGGGCAGGATCGCCCGCAAGGCAGAACAGCGCCATCAAAGCAGGGGCGGCAAGGTGAGCTGTCTAGCCATTGTCCAACCACCTGAGGGGGCGCACCGGGGCCTTCTGAGGTCCTGACCTTTGTCTTTCTCCTCCGCTGCCCCTGTGCCTACTTTTCTATCCACCCAGGGCTCAGACCAACCCTTGCCAACAGAGCCATGGGCAAACCTGGCAGGTGGACTGGCTTAGGTAAACTGGAAACGCAAGTTCTCGGCCCCCTGAAGCAATGTCACAGGGTACGGGCCAGCACGGAGCTGTGGGCCTGCTTCCTTCTCCTCAGGTTACACCTTTGTGAAACAGGAGCCAGGTGCTACAAGTTCACGGGTTGGTCAATAGATCTAATCCTCCCCTGCCCTTGGAAAATAAAAGCTGGGACAAAGCTCCCTGGCCTTTGTGTGTCTTTCTCTTCCCCCTGAGCACGTAGGGCTCCAGTAGACAGATGTCATGTTCCAGATAGAGTGACCAAAGGAACCGAACAAAGGATTAGCTGCGGAGGTAGAGACACACAGAGCAGGAGTCACAGGCCTGGCAAGGCAGAGCGATTGCCATTAGGGCTGAGAGGAGGAGGGGGCGTGGCCACCCGGAGCCAGGACTGAGCCAGGAACTCAGAGTGAGCACAAGCCGCTGACCCCCTATGAAAGGACTTAGGCGTATACACCCCTCGGGATCCGCAAACTCTTTTCGGGACTTGCTAGGGTTGAATGTTACGGCCCAGGAAGTTCGTGCTGCCACTGTGTTCTTGGGACAGGAAGTGTGTGAGAGACTACCAGAAGCATCAGGTCCTTCCCCTTCCTCCCTCCAACCCCTCCGTGCCCTCCCCTCCCCTTCCCCCTCCTCTCCTCCTTCCCCCTCTGTCCCCTCCCTCTCCCTCCCTCCCCTCCCTCTCCCTCCTCTCCCTCCCCTCCCCTCCCCTCCTCTCCCCTTTCTTTTTTTTTGGATTTTTTGTTTTTTTGGTTTTCTGAGACAGGGTTTCTCTGTGTAGCCCTGGCTGTCCTGGAACTTACTCTGTAGACCAGGCTGGCCTCGAACTCAGAAATCCGCCTGCCTCTGCCTCCCAAGTGCTGGGATTACAGGCGTGCGCCACCACCGCCCAGCTTCACTGTACATTCAAGACTTGACTCTTCTCCCTACTCTTTAGACTTGCTAATGCTGGAGGGCTCCCGGAAGACTCCGAGGCTTGTCCTGGGCCGGCACCACAGCTCACAGCTTGCCGGCTCCTTCTCAGAACACTTCCCTCGCAGCTTCGTGCAGCTGACTTCCCCTGGCCGTCTCCAGCTCCTCTTTTGCTTCAGTGTCCCGTCCTCAGCTCTCCTCCCACAGGGTTCTGACCAGGACATTTCTCTTGCTGATTCTAAAACTCTGTCCAGTCTTGGTCTCCTATTACCGACCTCCCCAGACACTCCTTATGTCATCTTCACGGCCACCCCACGCACACTTCAACATCCCACGGTCTTCAACACATCTCAAATGAGGCTCGTAGTCTACACCGCGCCCCAAGTCCTCCTCCATTCTCTGGGTCAGCGTGAGAAGACGTGGGAGGGTGTGGTCGTCTGAAGCCAGGACGGAGAGCCAGGCCCCTGACGCTGTATGAGAAGACATGGGGTACTATACATCCGCCTCACCCTTCTTACACCAACTCCATTATCCAGGCCCGAAACCAGGTGCCGGGTCTTCTGGATTCTTATCCAACCAACATCGGCCCAATCGCCGGTCCTTTCATATCTGCCCGATTCTCTGTATGCCTCTGACAATGGCCTCATTGCAGGTCTTTGTCTCTTTGTCTCAATGGTTGCACCGGGCTTTTTTTTTACCCCACTTCTCCATCCGCTTCATCTTCTTGCCAAACTTATCTTGGGATTATTCCACTTAAAACTTTTAAATGGCAAACTAAACCCTTATAGGATGGAAGCCAACTTCCTTAAAGGGACAGTGATTAAAACTGTGGGTTTTGTTTTCTGCCTACTTCAAGAAGGGTCCTCCTGTTCACCCCAGGGGTGTGGACTGTCTTCTTGGCCTAGAAAGTGTCTGCCTTCTTAGGGTTTCTCTTGCTCCCAGGGTTCTGAGATGCGGCAGAGAGCAGTCAGGGGCTTCGTAGCGCTTGCTGTTTGCTGGTAGAAGAGAAACAAGAACACCCGGCTCCCCAGTCTGGGTTTGGAACTCAGGCTGAGCTAGCCACATATTCTTGCCCATGACTCTTGAGTTTTGAAGCATGTGTGGACAAAGGGATGTCAAAGACCAACAGGCAAGAAAGCCATGAACAGGGCGACTGCACAGCCTCTTGCTTGAGAAGAAATTGGAGGTGATAGGGGAAAAAAATCAAATTTAAATCAGGGCCAGGCTTGGTGGGTCATATTTATATTCTAGCACGGGAGAAACTGAAGCAGAGGGATGGCTGTGAGTTGGAGGCCAGCCTGGGCTACACAGTGAGGCCTTGTCTCAAAAAGGAAAGAGCCGGGCGTGGTGGCACACGCCTGTAATCCCAGCACTTGGGAGGCAGAGGCAGGCGGATTTCTGAGTTCAAGGCCATCCTGGACTGCACAGAGAAACCCTGTCTTGAAACACCCCCCCCCCAAAAAAAGGAAAGAAAGAACAAACAAAAAATATAAAAAATGTAAGGAATTTAAAAATTCACTTTTTTTTGGACAAAGCAGCTGCACAGTACTTTCAGGAGATTGTGTGCAGCACGTATGGATCTCAGTGTTCATACTTAGAACATACTAGGCACTGGAGAGATGGCTCAATGGTTAAGAGCACCGACTGCTCTTCTGAAGGTCCTGAGTTCAAATCCCAGCAACCACATGGTAGCTCACAACCATCTGTAATGAGATCTGATGCCCTCTTCTGGGGTGTCTGAAAAGAGCTACAGTGTGCTCACATATAATAAATAAATATAAATAAATAAATAAATAAATAAATATTTTAAAAACAAAAAGAACATACTTCTTGACATTTTAAAATGTCCACCGTTGTGCCTTCTCTTAGACTGTGGCCACTTAGCTGATGGGGATTTCGAGGGTTTTGTTGTTGTTGTTGTTTTTGTTTTTGTTCTTTTTTGTCTTCATAGCCAATCTTCACACTGGGCTTTGTCTGACGGTTGCTATGACCAAGTACCACCAACCAGTGGCTTAGAGCAACAGTTTATTTCCTGTGGCTCAGACTGACATTGCTGGCAGGAAACAGCTGTCTGACGTTTCCGGGAGAGAGCCCTTGCTTGGTCTAGCTCCCCACAGTTTTCTATAATCCTTTGCATTCCTCCGTTTTTAGCTCTCACACCCTGGTGTCTCCCTCATTTCTCACACAGTGTGCTCCTTAACTGGCTGTCTATATATTTACAAAATTCTCTTCTCATAGGAACACCAGTCTCTAGATGCAGACTTCAGGTTATCCTAACTTGGCTGCAATCCCAGAAGACCCTATTTTCTAAATAAAACCACACTCATGAGTTTTAGGGCCTGGAGCCTTCAACATATCTTTTGTATTTTTATCATGAGTTCAGGTTTCACTCCTATTGCTATGATAAAATACTCTGACCAAAAGCAATTTTATTTTAGCTCAGCACTCCAGGGTATGGTCTATTACTTCAGGCAAGTGACAGGACAGGAGCTTGAGACAGTGGGTCGGATGACATCCACGGTCCAGAGCAGGGAAAAGTGAACACACACACTCCCACTTGCTTGCCTGTGCTCAGCCTGATCGCTCCGCTCTCACACAGTTCGGGACCCCGGCTTTAGGTAATGACGCCGTCCATGGTGGGCTGGGTCTTCCAGCCATGCCCATTCAACGTGCACTACCCTTCATCGATAGTGTACATTCCTACTAATTCTAGGTTTTATCAAGTGGACAATTAAAGGTAATCATCACAGGGGACGCAGTTCAATTCATATTAGATATACATTGATTGATGAAATTAACTTTTTTAAATTTAATTGAAATCTTTACTAAAAGAAAAAAAGTATAGAAGTTTGAGAAAACAATGAAATCTCTATGATTTGAATGAAAATCTAATAAAAGCAAAATAAAATTATCCATAGCCAGCGATTCAATTGGAATAGTATAATGATGACAATCATCATCATCATCATCATCATCATCATCATCATCATCATGTAGCTGAGTTTGCCAGGCTGGATGTGCCCAGTCTTGCAACCGTGAAAGTCTGTCACGAGAGTAGTAAATTACTTCCTGGTGTGACTGAAGCCTGCTCCTCCTCAGGAAGGACTCATACCTAGCATTGTAAAGCTGATTAGAAGGTCACGACTGGAGAGCTCACGGGACCGAGTGGGGAAACTATTACCATTGCTTTGTGAAATGGACACAAGGCACCCATCAGACTGCTTCCTAAATAACTGCATTTGTATCCGAGGCTCGTGCTGCGGCCAGCTCTGGTCAAAGAGCTCCTTTTTGCAATGAGTAGTGATAAGAGCACAGCAGCTCATAACCAGTTGAAGTGATGAGAATAAGTGACCATAGACAGGAAGTCTCCATCATTACCCACAAGGCTCTGGGAACTGCCGATGAGAGTGTGGGAAGACTCTAAGAGCCAGAGGAAGGAGTGTGATACCGTGGAACCCTGTCTTCCGCATGACGTGACTGCTGCACCTCTGACGTCACGATGGCTAGGACACCTTCACGGGACCTGCACAAGACGGGACCCATCAGCGGTGTCGTCTTGATGAGTGGGGAGGGGTCATGCGGCCCCGCCCTTCCCTGAGGCTCTGTGAGCAGTGACTGGTTGAAGGCAGAAGGGAGAGAGATTTTTCTTCAAGGCTGTAGCTGCCTGTAAGATGTCTAAGCTCCTGTAAGTAACCAACCCCTCACCCCGGCTCGTGTAAGTAGCCCTAATGAACCTTGCAGGGTCGATGGAGGAAAAGACAGGAAGGTAGAAGAGTCAGCTGAGGAGGGGGAGTCGGTGGAAGTGTGGGGAGAAAGCTAGGGCCTCGGGAGAGGAATATGCCCAAAATACATTATACGAATGTATGACAATGTCACAATGAGCGCATTATTACATTCAGTCACTGTCTCAGGGTTTTACTGCTGTGAACAGACCCCATGACTGAGGAAACTCTTACAAGGGCAACATTTAACTGGGGCTGGCTTACAGGCTCAGAGGCTCATCGAGGTTCAGCATCATCGGGGTGAGAGCATGGCAGTGTCCAGGCAGGCGTGGTGCAGGAGGAGCTCAGAGTTCTTCATCTGAAGGCTGCCAGAAGACTGGCTCCCACGTGGTTAGGAGGAGGGTCGTAAAGCCCACACCCACAGGACACACTTCCTCTGACAAGGCCACACCTACTCCAACAAGGCCCCACCTCCAAATAGTGCCAAATAGTGCTACTCCTTGGGCCAAGCATATTGAAACCACCATAGTGAACACATGATTTTTAAAAGTATGAGGGACCTAAGGATGGAATAATGAGATGAATAATAGAAAAATCTCTCCTCTTTCTATTTAGAAACAAATTACTCACCACACGTTGAAAGGACAAAGATGGGCTAGTGAGATGGCTCAGTGGTTAAGAGCACTGACTGCTCTTCCAGAGGTCCTGAGTTCAATTCCCAGCAACCACATGGTGCCTCACAAACATCTATAATGAGATCTGATTCCCTCTTCTGGTGTGTCTGAAGACAGCTACATGTAAAATAAATAAATAAAAAAAATTTTTTTTTTTTTTAAAGAAAGGACTTTAACATTCTCAAGTCAAAAGAGGAGTGCGTCATTCAGGAGACCCAGCAGATGGGAGAATTGACTTTGGTTTAGAAAAGCATATTCCATATGGCTACAATTTCCATTAATCAGATCTGGCTGGCAGAAATACACAGATTCCAGAGTTTGAGAACTTTGGTGGGAACCAGAATCGAAATGGAATGAAGGAGGAACAGGAGGAGAAGACAGAGGAGCAAAACACCAGGTATGGAGAAGGAACCAGATGAGACTTAGAAACGTGAACTGTGAACAACGCAGTATTTTCATGGGCACAATGGAAGTTATATTTTTCTTTGGGTTGGAGAACAGCACTTTGACAGTCTCTGTCTGGAAACTTCCATTTCTGGATGAATCTGTTCTGTCTTTGTCCTGAAGAGTGTAGCTTGAGCCTCTTTACTCTGTA
Source organism: Apodemus agrarius (assembly GCA_964023405.1). Taxonomy (NCBI): domain Eukaryota; kingdom Metazoa; phylum Chordata; class Mammalia; order Rodentia; family Muridae; genus Apodemus; species Apodemus agrarius. The sequence goes on along the minus strand of OZ030016.1, from coordinate 41,706,554 downwards.
GCCCATTTGTAGATTAGGACACTGCAGGTCCTGAGGTGAGAAGGCTGGTAAGAGGCCTGAAGCTAATGGCCGCCATATTTGACTCTCGGAGGCCTGTACCCCAAGAGTCCTGGGCCAAGGTGAAAAGAATTCCCAGCTCTGTGGATGCAACCATCTTTGTTCTCTCTCTCTCTCTCTCTCTCTCTCTCTCTCTCTCTCTCTCTCTCTGTTTTTTTTTTTTTTCCCTGAGACAGGGTTTCTCTATAGCCCTGGCTATCCTGGAACTCACTCTGTAGGCCAGGCTGGCCTCGAACTCAGAAATCCATCTGCCTCTGCCTCCCAAGTGCTGGGATTAAAGGCGTGTGCCACCACTGCCCAGCTTGGCTCAATATTTTTTTTTTTTTTTGAGACAGGGTTTCTGTAGACCAGGCTGTCCTCGAACTCAGAAATCCGCCTGCCTCTGCCTCCCAAGTGCTGGGATTACAGGCATGCGCCACCACCGCCCAGTGGCTCAATATTCTTAAAGAGAATTATTCAATAATTAGAAATATTCTGCAAGTCCTATTAAAAAAAATTGTGGGCCAAGGAGATGGCACACCCTAGCTACATAAACTCAGTAGCTCAGGTTCAAGGCCTGGAACATAACAAGCCACTTGGGTTGGTGTGCAGCTGTTGCCCCAGGACTCCTACAGCAACCTGGGAGATGGAGATGAGAGAATCATCTGGAAACTTGAGGGTCAGTAGCCCAGAGGACACACAGCCACGGAGAAACAATGCAAGCCCACCCAGTGAGATGAAGGTGAGCCGAGTCCTGAAGCTTGCAAATAAATAGGCCGCAAATAAGTACACTCAAGCCGGGGTGGTACACACCTGTAATTGCAGAACACTGGTGGCAGAGGCAGGAGATTCAGAAGTCCGAGGTCAGTCTAGACTATATAGCTACATAGTGAGACCCTCCCTGTTATGGTTTGTATATGCTTTTCCCAGGGAGTAGCACTATTAGGAGGTGTGGCCTTGTTGGAGTACGTGTGTCACTGTGGGTGTGGGCTTAAGACCTTCACCCTAGTTGCCTGGAAGTCAGTCTTCCACTAGCAGCCTTCAGATGAAGATGTAGAACTCTCAGCTCCTCCTGCGCCATGCCTGCCTGGATGCTGCCATGTTTCTGCCTTGATGACAATGGACTAAACCTCTGAGCCTGTAAGCCAGCCCCAATTAAATGTTGTCTTTTATAAAACTTGCATTGGTCATGGTGTCTGTTCACAGCATTGAAACCCTAACTAAGACACTCCCTATCTAGAAAAAAAAGGGGGGTGTTATATGAAGAAGTATATAAATGCTTCCTACATTAATCAAGAAACCAAATTTGACCCAGAAACTCCACCAGTATTCCTTTTATATCTCTTCAGTTCGAGTTTGGTCACATACACTTCTAGGCCAATCAGTGCCAAAGGGTTGTCCTCCCTTAACTTAGCATCATTAGGGCTGAGGGGGAGTATACTTTCCCTATCACACTGTTGCTCCCCCTGTCCTGGACAATCTCGGGCATGAGAGATATATACATTAGATATACATGGGCTGGCCACATTGGGAAAGAAACAGCAGAGGAACTGCCATGGCTCTTCACATAACAATGCAAGCAGAACATTTTTCCTGTCTTACCAAAGCAGGTACAACTTTGAGTGAGAAGCAGAAGTCTTCTCTGGGTTCTCATGTGTTATAAGAACCCCAGTGATGAGCCCTGACCATCAGCTCTGATCAATCAACCGGGACTAACAGCAAGTTGGTTCCTTTGTCAGGCTGAGAGCCACAAACTTAAACTCGCTCTTAGTTTTCCTCCAGAAAGTCTCAGGCTTGAAATTTATAAAAAGGTTTAAAAGGGAGAAAAAAAAAAAGAATGTTTGAATTCAAAGAAACACAAAAATTTGAATAGAAAGAACAAAGCAAGATTAATAAAGGCTGAAGAGGGCTTTGAAACGACACAGGTTCTCGCTGCTGGTGACTGTGTATGATCAAATACTCTAGTTAAAAGAGACAAAAATAAGATGAAAGTCACTCCTGCAGAGCCTGCGGCTGAAATGTTGACCCTTGTGTAATTCTCGAGATTCATTCTCATCTTGTACAGGAGTAGGTATGTGGGTGATGTGTCATTTTGGTGATAGAAAATTCACCAAGCTAGCCATGGTGCTGCATGCCTACAATCCCAGCACTGGGGAAACTGAGGCAGGAAGATCACCTTTTAAGGTTGAGGTCAGCCAATACCACATAGAGACAAGACAAACAAACAAACAAACAAACAATCCGTTTCTCTTGTTCCCACTAAATAAACAAATACCTACTGAACAGTAGCCTCAGCTTGGGGAAAGACCCTGCACTTGAACTGTAGGGGAGATGGTAGTGCAAATGACAGAGGTGTTGAAGTTAAGAAGCTTGCCTTGACTACAAAGTTCAACCCTTCATCCCACTGTGACCTTGGCTGACCTCCGTACTCTCAGCTTCCTTCTTATAAATGCTTGGTTATACATGGAAACCCTCTCTGCTATCTTGGTTGTTTGTGCTTAGTCACAGACCCTTGATACCGGGTGTGGGGTTCTGAATAGGAATGGCCCCATGGACTCATGTTCAAATGCTTGGACCAGATGGAGTAGCACTATTAGGTGTGGACCTGTTGGAATAGGTGTGGCCTTGTTGGAGGAAGTATGCCACTGAGGGGACGGACTTTGAAGTCATATAAACTCAAGGTGAAAGGATGAGAATTACAGCCTAGGGATCCCCCATGCCTAACTCTTAAATGATCCCCAAAGGGTCAGAAGTTTAGCCCGATCTTTGTTGGAAACTGGGTGAAAGGTCATGTTCCTTGGGCCCGCCCAGGAGTGCACGTGTTCAGCTTCGAGCAGCAGTCCTGGGAGGGTCCCTGGCATCCTTTCCTGTCTCTCCTCTGTGGAGCAGCTGGGGTGCGGGTGAGCGGAGCTGGGCTGGCCGTGAGGGCTGCAGGGCTCCCACCTAGCAGATGCTCGGGTTCCCGGGCACCTGCTGCTGGTTGGGAGGCCTTGAGTACGTGGTCCTGGCTCCATGGCAGGAAATGCTTACATGACCCTGGCCCCGTAACAGGAAATGTGTAACAGTAAATGAGCTAACTAGTTGCTACCTGGCTTCTATAGAAAACTGATTGGTCCTCGGAGTGTGGGCTTGGATAATTTAAACTGATTGGCTTAGGAGCTATGGAATGGTACAAATCAATTAGCTCACACTGCGCAGGCTCTCAATGCTAAGGAATGATTGGTTTGCGTTACGCCTATAAAAGCTGTCCTGATTCTGCACTCATGGTTCACAGTCCTCTACTCATGCACAGCATACAACTGTGAACCCCAGAGCCTCTGGAATAAAAATCCTCTTGCTGTTGCATCAAGACTGTTTCTCGAGAGTGATTTGGGTGTTGCCTTCTGAGGCATGGGGTGCTGGGGCACCCTTGTTTTTTTATTTTATTTTTCTTTTTTTTAATTCTTTTTTCTTTTTTTTAATTTTCTTTTTTCTTTTTTTATTTTTTTATTTAATTTTTATTTTCTATATTCTATGTTTACATTCCAAAGGCTTTCCCCTTTCCCAGTCTCCCCCCCCCCCACCATATGTCCCATAATTCCTCTCCCCCCCAGCTATTCCCCAATCATTCCCCCGCCCCCCACGATTTCTCTGTTCTGGGTCTACAAAACTGGATCCAATCTTTACAGGTCCAGGGTCCTCTCCTTTCTTCTTCTTGGGAGTCATTTGACTTGCTAATTGTGCCTTGAGCATTTAGGGCTTCTGGGCTCACTAATATCCACTTGGCACCCTTGTTTTTTCGGGTCTTACAAAGGCACACCCAGTGAAGACCGCAGTCTCCTTCTGTTGCCTGTGGATTAAGATGTAGAACTCTCGGCTCCATCTTGATATTCTCAATCAAAGGTAGAGAGCAACACTCAGCATTGATTTCTGCTTCCCGCCTCTAGAACCACAGATACCACACACACACACACACACACACACACACACACACCAAAACCAAAAGGCAGTTGAAATGTTTTCCTCATACTGGTGGTGATGTCATGCTTGTAATTCCAGTACAGGGGAAGCTGAGGCAGGAGGACTATTCTGAATTTCAGGTCAGCCCAACCTACCCCCCCACCCCAAAAAAAATTTTCAGGGTATGCATATATATATTGTTTTTTTTTTTTTTTCCGAGACAGGGTTTCTCTGTGTAGCTTGGGCTGTCTTGGAACTCACTCTGTAGACCAGACTGTCCTCAAACTCAGAAATCTGCCTGCCTCTGACTCCCAAGCACTGGGATTAAAGGTATGCGCCACCACCGCCGCCCCGGCTGACTGGCAGCCTTCAGTTGTTTGCTACATAGCATTTCCAGAAAACTTACTGGTCTCTACCCCTAACAGTCTAGAATCCTTTCTTAACCCAGCAGTGGGATTGCTGCTGGCTGTGAGCTCAGTTGTATGGCTCTCCACCAGTGTGACTTACTAAAGAGGAAGTCAGGCCATTAGAAGTGTGATTCTAATCTACTACTGTTTATGTCTTTATAAAAGGGGAAGCAGGCTGGATATAGTGGTGTATACTTTTAATCCCAACACTTGGGAGGCAGAGGCAGACGATCTCTGTGTTTTAAGCCAACCTGGTCTACAGAGTGAGTTCCAGGACAGCCAAACCTATCTAGTGAGGCCCTGTCTCAAAACAAAAACCAAAAACCAACCTACCGACCAAAATCCCCCAAAAGTGTGTGTGTGTGTGTGTGTGTGTGTGTGTGTGATATCTGGGGCTATGGCTCAGTGGTAGAACACTTTTGTGGAGCATACTGGAGGATTCAGGTTTAAACCCCAGCACCACTAAAAGAAACTAGGGAGTAGGAACACAGGGGAAAGATCACAGGAGAGCCAGCAAAGGAAACCCAGAAGAGCCCAGAAGGAGCGTCCTTTGTAATATCTTGTCTTGGACTTCAGAATTGTGAGAAAAACTGTCCTGTACAGGTGCGGTGTTGTGTTCTAACAGCTCTAACTCAGAAGACAATGTCTTCCCATCCCATTCCACTTCCTTAAGAAACGTAAGTTCATCCGATGACCTCCTGAGGCTGTGTCTTTCAGCTTCATCCCTTGCTGACCTCACTTACTGCTCCTCTCTGCCTTGCTGGTTCTCTTCCAGTCACAAAATATCTTTGTCTTTCCTCCGCCGCTTGCCTCAGGGCCTTTGCATTTCCTGGCTGATACCCATTTCCCGGTGGTCCACATGGCTCTCTCCCTCACTGGCCTGGAACTCAGTATGTAGGCCATGTTGGTCTTGAGCTCAAGGCAGTCCTCCTATCTCAGTGTCCTGAGTGCTAGAATTATGGGCATGAGCCACCACAGCCAGCTGCACTTTTCCTTTTTGAGATAGGGTCTTACTGTAAAACCCAGACTGGCCTTAGAAAGTCATGGAAATTCTGCCAGTTCACTCTCTCAATGTTGGGATTAAAGGCGTGTGCCACTGTGCCCGGCTGAGTGCACATTTATGAATGCTCTCCAATGGAAATGATTAGAAGTTCAGCCAGTTAAAGGGAGGTCATTATTCATAATGGTTATAAGGAGGAGTTAAGGTTGTAGTTCAGTTGGACTAAGAGTGCTCGCCTGGTATTCACAGAGCCCTGGGCTCCCTTTCCAGTGCTGGTGTAGTGATACATGCCTGCAACCCCAGCACATGAGATACAGAAGTAGAAGAATCTCAAGGTTGTCCATGAATACTGTGTAAGTTGAAAGTCAGCCTTAGATACAACAGTCCCTGCTTCAGTTAGGAAGAAGCAAGTTAGGAAGGGAGGGAGGGAGGAAGGAAGGCAGGTTGTTAAGAAACTCATTAAGGGGGGCTGCAGAGATGGATCAGTGGTTAAGGGCGCTGAACTGCTCTTCCGAAGGTCCTAAGTTCAAATCCCAGCAACCACATGGTGGCTCACAACCATCTGTAATGAGATCTGACTCCCTCTTATGGAGTGTCTGAAGACAGCTACAGTGTAGTTACATATAATAAATAAATAAATCTTTATAAACTAACAAATTGGGAAAAGATCTTCACCAACCCTATATCTGAAGGGGGCTAATATCCAATATATACAAAAAACTCAAGAAGTTAGACCACAGAAAACAAAATAACCCTATCAAAAAAATGGGGCACAGAGCTAAATAAAGAATTTTCACCTGAAGAACTTCGGTGGCTGAGAAGCACCTTAAGAAATGTTCAACATCATTAGTCATTAGGGAAATGCAAATCAAAACAACCCTGAGATTTCACCTCACACAAGTCAGAATGGCTAAGATTAAAAAACGCAGGAAACAGCAGGTGCTGGCGAGGATGTGGAGAAAGAGGAACACTCCTCCACAGGTGGGATTGCAAGTTGGTACAAGCACTCTGGAAATCAGTCTGGCGGTTCCTCAGAAAACTGGGCACAACACTTCCGGAGGACCCTGCTATACCACTCCTGAGCATATACCCAGAAGATTCCCCAGCATGTAATAAGGATACATGCTCCACTATGTTCATAGCAGCCCTATTTATAATTGCCAGAAGCTGGAAAGATCCCAGATGTCCCTCAACGGAGGAATGGATACAAAAAATGTGTTATACACAATGGAGTACTATTCAGCCATTAGAAACAATGAATTCATGAACTTCTTAGATAAATGGATGGAGCTGGAGAACATCATCCTAAGTGAGGTAACCAAGTCTCAAAAGAACACTCATGGTATGCACTCACTGATAAGTGAATATTAGCCTAGAAGCTTGGAATACCCAAGACACAATCCACATATCAAATGATGTCCAAGAAGAAGGAAGGAGTGGCCCCTGATTCTGGAAAGGCTCAGTGCAGCAGTGTAGGGGAATACCAGAACAGGGAAGTGGGAAGGGGTGGATGGGGGAACAGGGGGAGGGAAAGGGGCATATGGGACCTTTGGGGAGCGGGGAGCCAGGAAAGGGGAAATCATTTGAAATGTAAATAAAGAATATATTGAATAAAAAAAAAAGATTTGAAAAAAAAAAAAAAGAAGTCATTGGCCTGGGGTCACAGGTCTTGAAAGTCCTGTTTTGTTTTGTTTGCAACTAAAAAAATGTATATGTGTATGTGTGTGTGTGTATGTGTATGTACATGTATAGTTATATCATTTCTCCTTTTTTTCCCCTTCAACCTCACCCATACTCCTCATTGCTGATAGCCTCATTTATTTATTTATTTATTTATTTATTTATTTATTTATTTATTATTTTATGCATATGAATGTTTTGTCTGCATGTACATCTATCTATTCACCACATGTATGCTTGGTGCCTGAGGAGGTGATGAGCTTCTAGGTGGGTGCTGGGAATTGAACCTGGGTCTTTTGAAACAACAAAAAGTGCCCTTAATCACTGAGCCAACTCTCAAGCCCCTCTTTTTCTTACGCACAAGCATGCATGCATGCATGCAAACATGCAAGCACGTGCATGCACACACACACACACACACACACACACACACACAGAGACACACACACACACATATGTACGTACATACTGAGTAGTTTTGTGTCAAATAGACACAAGCTAGAGTCGTCGGAGAGGAAAGAGCCTCAGTTGAGAATATGTCTCCATGAAATCCAGCTGTAAGGAATTTTCTCAATTAAGTCATCAATGAGGGTGAGCCTAGCCCAATTGTGGATGGTGCCATCCCTGGGCTGGTGGCCCTGGGTTCTATAAGAAAGTAGGCTGAGCAAGCTAGGGGAAGCAAACCAGTTATCAGCACCCTCCATGGCCTCTGCATCAGCTCTTACCTCTAGAGTCTTGCCATGTTTGAATCCCTGTTTGGACTCCCTTTAATAATGAACAGCAGTTTGGAATTGTAATCCCAATAAACCCTTTGTCCTCAACTTTCTTTTAGGTCATGGTGTTTCATCCCAGCATATCCTAACTAAGACAATATATGTACATATGTCTATTTATATGTGTGTGCCAATAGATCCAAGTTCATTATTGTATTACATATATTTTAATTTGCAAATAAAAAGTCAGGACTTTTAAGGTCCTCTGGGTAAGCCTGGCCCCAGGCCATCGACTTCTCTGACTCTCTAGTCCCTCAGAAGCTGCTGAGTCTCTTCAGTGTTGCTTGCATGCATATATTTTCAGGGTTGACCACTTGGCATTGGAAAACCATTTTAGGGCTGGAGAGATGGCTCAGCAGTGAAGAGCAATGACTGCTCTTCGGAAGGTCTGAGTTCAAATCCCAGCAACCACATGGGGGCTCACAATCATCCGTAATGAGATCTGACGCCCACTTCTGGAGTGTCTGAAGACAGCTACAGTATACTCACATATAATAAATAAATAAATCTTTAATTTTTTTTTTTTAAAGAAAGAAATCCATTTTAAGACCTCAGCCCTGGGGAAGACTAAGTCTATGTCTCTCAGCAGTCAGTAGCTTCCTGTACCTCTTCTTTTAGGCATGGGATCCTCTGAGATTTCCCCTTCCACGTCAGCCTGTCGATTGGTGTCTCCATTACTCTTATTTAAGCAGCCATACTGTTGATGTTTCATGGGTGAAACTTTCCTGCCATTTCTGGGCTGCGTCCTGTTCCTGGGCCACATGCAGGTTCTTATCACACAGTTCTAGCCTGACTGAAACTCCCCCAATCAGACCACCCTGGCCTCAAACTTGCAGCAATCCTCCTGCCTCTGTTTCCTGAGTGCTAAGATTACAGGCACAAACCATCCATGCCCAGTTAAATCATAGTGAGGAAGCATTTCCCCCCAGTATTAGATTAAACCCAGGGCCCCACACACGTGAGGGAATTTTTTTATTTTTTAGCAGTACTGGAGGCTCAGCCCACATTGTTGGGCGTGCTAATCAGGGGCTCTACTGCTAAGACTCCAGCACCTCCACGAGAGCCTGTTTTCAACGACTAAAAAGCCATTCACGTTCTACGGATAGCATCTCCTTAATCTCTGGAAAAGCTCTTTCTGTCTGATTAAATTCCTTTAGAAATAATAACTACAAAACAACAGCATTTATATTGAAATAATGACTACTAGTAATCTGGAGATGATTTAAAAAATTACAGCACTTGGGAGGCAGAGGCAGGCAGATTTCTGAGTTCGAGACCAGCCTGGTCTACAGAGTGAGTTCCAGAACAGCCAGAACTACACAGAGAAACCCTGTCTCGAAAAACCAAAAAAAAAAAAAAAAAAATTACAAAAGCCTGAGCACAGTCATGCACAACTGTAAGTCTAGCAGATGGGAGGTAGAAGCAGAAGAAGCAGGAGTTCAAGGTTATCCTTGGCTCATAGGAAATTCAAGGCCATCCTTATCTACAGGAGATTATGTCAAAGTAACTTCGACCTGCTTTGAAACATGATCCTTAAGCCAAATATTCTGCCACATAATTCTTCACTCAGGAGGCTAAGACAGGATGACCACAGATCTGCCAGCCTGGGCTACACAGTGAGTTCTAGGTAATACTGAGTTACATAATGTGGCTGTCTCCAAAAAGCAAGACAATAAAGGCCCAGTAAATGAAACAAACAGGATCATTTCTTACTAATCTTTTAGAGGGCTTCAATAGTTTTACAAACTCCCCCTGACAAGCTGCTGTAGAACCAACAACATGAGTTGCTAAGTTCCATCTTATGTACTGCTACTGTGATGCCATTGTGCTTCTGGGTAATAATGTTTCCATTATCTGATTCTAGACACACCACAGGAGCATCAGTGGTCAGAGGTTAACTTTACTGATTTCTGTCCACACACAACTGGTGTGATACTTCGTTTCAAATGTCAACTTGTCACCACTCCCTTAATCTGTTTATCTCTGTGAACAAAGGACTCAGCTCCATTCTACTTTCTGGTGCCTCTTTATTATTTGAACCACACATTTTGTATTTTTCCTTTCTAAGCTTGCTACACTTGATCAAAGTGCCCTTTGTGAGAGTAAACTCTTCATGAGAGTAAACCACATCACAGAGTATAAACTGGGTTGCTTTGAGACCTCCTTGGGCAACGAAATTAACTGAGTCTCTTCACCTTAGCCTCAGGCTGACTCTTCAGACAAAGGCAAAAAGCAGCCATGTTCTTCACCAAAATATCACAAAAACAGTCTCAAGGTCACATACTAAAAATCTCCTCTGAAGCCTCTAGAGCCAGACTTCCACGGTTCAAGTCATCACCAATGTCTTCCATATTCCTACTAGGATGGTCCAGTAAGTACTACTTAAAGCATTCTGCTGCTTTCTAAAGTCCTGACATCCACATTCCTCCGAACAAAAGCATGGCCAGGCCTATCTCAGCAATACCCCAGTCCCTGGTACTAACTTCTGTCTTAGTTACAGTTTCATTGCTGTGAAGAGACACCATGCCCAAGGCAACTTTTTTTTTTTTTTTTTTTTTTTTGGTTTTTCGAGACAGGGTTTCTCTGTGTAGTCCTGGCTGTCCTGGAACTCACTCTGTAGACCAGGCTGGCCTCGAACTCAGAGATCCGCCTGCCTCTGCCTCCCAAGTGCTGGGATTAAAGGCGTGCGCCACCACCGCCCGGCTCCCAAGGCAACTCTTATAAGAGCAAACATTTAATTGAAGGGCTGACACAGTTTCAGATGTTCAGTTAATTATTTTCATGGTAGGAAGCTTGGCAGTGTCCAGGCAGACACAGTTGTGGAGGAGCCAAAATCTTTATCCACAGGCAGCAGAAGGGGACTCTTGCTTTCCACATTCAGCCAGGGTGAGGGTCTCAGAGCCCAGCCCCACAGTAACACACTTCCTCCATCAAGCCCACACTTCCGAATAGTGCTACTCCCTATGGGCCAAGCGTATTCAAAGCACCACAACATCCCATTGTAGGCAGCAGTGTGTCCTAGGCAAGGAGTCCCGGAGTATAAGACAGGAGAAAGTTAGAGGAAAGCAGGCAGTGCCTATGTAGTTATTTCTCCCTGCTCTTTATTATAGATAGGTGTGATGTGACCACTTGTCCCATGCCCCTGACTCTGTGGCTGGCCTGCAATAATGGACTACAGCCTAGAAGTGGTTTCTCATTGAAGACATCTGAGACAGTCGCAGAAATGAAATTAGAAAACATGTGTTCTAGGGATCAATCTCAAGCAAGCTTGCTTAGTAAGCTTTTCCCCCACGGAGTCAGAGGCCTGTACCCTCAGAGATTAGACAGGAGCTTAGGATGCAGGTAGTTATGATCTGCCTGACAGGGATGCTGGGACCCAAACTCCAGTCCTCTGCAAGAGCAGCAAGAGCTCTTAATTACTGAGGCATCTCTCCAGTCCATTTTCTAGAATCCCTAAACAGGGACTCCCTTAGAGAATGGAGATGGGGTTGTCCTTGGGGGAAGCTGGAATGAGTTTTTACTCGGCAGCATTTGGGGTTGGATGGAGGAGCAACAAGAAACCCAACGTGCTGGGCATGCTGCCACACATTTTCAGTCCTAGAACGCTGTGAGTTTGAGGCCCATGTGTTCTACATAGGTGGTTCCAGGCCAGCTTGAGCTACAGACTGAGTCCCTGTCTTACAAAAGAAAGAAAGAAGCGGGGCATGGTGGCACACGCCTGTAATCCCAGCACTTGGGTGGCAGAGGCAGGCAGATTTCTGAGTTCGAGGCCAGCCTGGTCTACAGAGCGAGTTCCAGGACAGCCAGGACTCACAGAGAAACCCTGTCTCGAAAAACCAAACCAAAAAAAACCAAAACAAAACAAAACAAAAAAACCCAGAAAAAAAGAAAAAAAAGAAGGAAAGAAGACAGACAGAGAAGAAAAGAAGAAGGAAGAGGAGGAAAACAAAGGAAGGAAGGAAGGAAGGAAGGAAGGAAGGAAGGAAGGAAGGAAGGAAAGAGCTGCAAAGCATGATAGGAGGAAAAGGAAATAGAATGAATCCCTGGCTATTGCAAAGAGGGAAAAGGGATCCTGGGGCCTAGAAAACAGAATTCGGGCATTTCCCTAATCTACATCAATTTTTATTGTGGTTATTTGTGGAAATTAGGGAGTATGACTCTATCTCTCTCAGGATTCAGCATATGTTATAAATCTTAGGGTGGCTCGCTCCCCGTGTTTCAACCAGGAAGAAGCTTACAAACTCTGGCCCTCTGTGTTTTTTTGTTTTTGTTTTTGTTTTTGTTTTTTGTTTGTTTTGAGACAGGGTTTCTCTGTATAGCCCTGGCTGTCCTGGAACTTACTCTGTAGACCAGGCTGGCCTCAAACTCAGAAATCTGCCTGCCTCTGCCTCCCAAGTGCTGGGATTAAAGGCATGCGCCACCACTGCTTGACATTGTGAGCCACCATGTGATTGCTGGAATTTGAACTCAGGTCCTCTGAAAGAGCAGACAGTGCTCTTAACCACTGAGCCACCTCTCCAGCCCCCCTCCATGTTTTAAGGGACCTTATGTGCCCAAGGAAGTTCTTGGTGCAGATTTTATATCAAAGCAAGACCTTTAGCATCTCAGGCATCATCCCCAAGGGAACCGGAGCTCCTTTTCTTCTCAACATTTCAAAACCTAACCATTTCCGCCCTTCTGGATGCTTGCTCCAGGGCCAGCCAGGTGACCCTGGCCTGGATTCTAAACTCCTGACCTGAGCACAGGTCGGAGCTCAGTGGAGCACAGCGGCATAGGACTGCAGCCTTTGGTGCCTGTCTGGCCAGACCTCTCTCCCAGCATCGCATAAGCCATTCTAGCAAGTGCGAGAAAATTGCTTTTCCAAATGTGCTCTCAACGTGGGATGTGTGAGCTCTTTCACCAGTTCCACGGAGCGTGTTCTCCTCCAAGGTGAGTGCTAGCCCTCTAAAAGGCCTCGGCTTCTCCTGTTGCAGGGAAGACTGAGTCCGCGTCAACCATGCTGGCTACTGGACAATCATGACAGAAGGGGAATTCATTCAAGGCTCGCTCTCAGAATCAGTAAGGAAACCAGAAAAGGAAGACGTGATGTGTCTGAGATACTACCGCCATCACCAACCACAGTCACCATCTTTGTTCAGAGGCTCATTTTTTTACTTTTGACACAGGATCTTGCTGGGTAGCCCGGGCCAGTGGCCATTGAGTGATTTCTATCATTTTATAAGGCTTTCTGCATTTTACCTTCTATAACAATATGTTTGTGTATTGGGAGACAAATAGGAGATATGTGTGTAAGCGCGGGGGTGGACGTGGGCATGGGCGTGGGGGGGTGGTCGTGTCTCTAGCCTCGTTCCTGAGATCCGGATGCAGGATGCTCGTGTTCAAGTTGGCAAAGGGTCGAGATCCCGGCCAGCTTTTCCAGACGAGCCCTGAGCTCTGCCCTTCTCTCCCTCCTCCGGTCGGGGTCAGGCCTGCCTGCGTCCTGTCACGCTTCAGTACATAGGCAGGTGCATCTGGTCCCTTCCAGCCCCTGGAGGGCTGCCACGCTTGCTCAACTTTGCCTCTTGTTTGAACGCTTGGCTTCCACCCCCAAGGCTCCTCCTGGCAGCCGTTGTGGGAGTCAGGTTTCCCTTCATTGCGTGGATCACCCCAGGGCTAGCTAAGCCAATCATAGCTCTTGAGATTCAGATAGAAATGACCTTTTCTTTTTTTTCTACCTGCTAGACTCGTCTCTCTGAGGGTCTCCTTCCTAGTCCCTGGGTAGAGAAAGAGGGTCTAATTGGAGCTGGAAGAGCCAGCCTCATCAGCTGGGAACCTAGGCAAGAGTCTGCCTTCACCATCCCCTGGGTCTCTATCTGGAGCGAGGAAGGGTATATCAATTAGGATTTCCCCAGCTGCACAGCCCCGGTGGTAAGGATTTTAACTCCATTGTCTTTTTCCCACTCTGCACCTCTGTCCCTGGTGGTAGGCTCTACGCTAGACTTGTGCCATCCCCACCCCCTCAGTAACCCGGGAGGGAGGTTCTAATAGCCTCCTTCCACTGCAGAGAGGGAAGGAGGCTTGAAGAGGCCTATTAGCCTTTCTTGAGAGATCTAACAGACCCAAGAAATACCCAGCAGCCCCTGGTAGGCACAATCCACTCTCCCAGATGTCCCTTTAGCTTTCACAGCTTCTGAATCACCAGAGGTTGGGCGCAGCCTGTCGACAGCCTCGCTGAGAAGGACCGGAGATATTGAGAAACCAGGGACGCCCTGGCACCATAATATTATGTGGCTCACAGAGACCACAAACCAAGTGCAGCCCCAAGAGAGGCGGGGCCACGAGCCCGTGGATCACAGGCACACACCAGATTCCAGAGACGAGGACTCTGTTGTCTTCTTTGGCCTTTTGGGGCAGACTAGGAGCAGAACACAGAAGAGGATGTCCAGAGTCCCCTGACTTCATCCTTCATCTTTGATATGGCTATGGTTCCTCATGGTTCCTCTCCCAAGTATGACTCGCTGGTCACACAGGCATGCTCACACCGCTCAAAACATCCTCCATTTCTTTCTTTTTCCCTTTTATATATTTAGGTGGGTGTCTCACAATGTAGGCCTGCAACTTACCACTGCAACGAACACACTGGCTTTGAATTGGAAGCAATCCTAAGACCTCAGCTTCCTAAGTGCTGGGATTGCAGGCATGCCTTACCATATCCAGCTCTGTTTTAGCTAAGCCAATTTTTCTTTATTCTGCACAGAAGAATAAGGTGTAATTAGTTATTTTCCTTCAGGTAATAAGCTTCTTTTTTTTTCCTCTCTTTTTAAAAATAAGTTAAACAATTGTTTTAGAGATTTAACTCTGCTAATCACCAAGCATACAAACTAACATTTGGAATAATGACTGTGGGGTAGTGTGTGTATGTGTGTGTGTGTGTGCATGCGCGTGTGCACATGGTGTGTATGTGTGCATATAATGTGTGCATGTATGTGCATGTGTATGTGTGCATATGTGTGTATGTGTATATATATGTGCATGTTTATGTGTGTATATGTATGTGTGTATATATGTGTGTATGTATATGTATGTGCATGTGTGTATATACATGTGTGTACGTGTGTGAATGTGTATGTGTGTATTGTGAGTGCATGTGTATATATGTATGTGTGTATGTGTGCATATGTGTTTGTATGCATGTATATGTATGTGTGCACGTGTGTATGTATATGCGTGTGTATGTGTGCATATGTGTGTGCATTCATGTGTATGTGCATATGTATGCATGTGTGTATGTGTGTATATGTGTGTATGTGCATGTGTATATATGTGTATATGTATGTATATATATGTGTGTATGTGTATGTATATGTATGTGTGCATATATGTGTGTATGTGCATGTGTGTACATGCAAGTATGTGTGGGTATGTATGTGTGCATATGTTTTATGTATGTATATGTATGTGTATATATATGTGTGTGTGTGTGCTTCTTTTCCCTGTATTGGCTAGATGACCAGTCTGTTGAAGGGATCACAGTGGTTGATGACAAGTACCAAGAGTAAGTTAGTATTTAGCTTTTTGACACTAAAAGCAAGGTTTCAGAGGAAAACAACTTGAACACTAGGTTTTTAAAGGGGAGGCATGGAATTGCTGGCACACATGAGAGCTGGTATAAATGAAGAAATGCAATCTTGATAATTTATCACAGGAAAAGCTATATGTGGAGGGAATGCCAGGAGGTTGGTCTTTTAGCAGAGACATTCTGGCTGGGAGGAGGACCCAAATCTCATGAATTGTCATTTAAAAACTTGGGGTCTCAGCCAGGCGGTAGTGGCGCATACCTGTAATCCCAGCACTCAGGAGGCAGAGGCAGGCAGATTTCTGAGTTCGAGGCCAGCCTGGTCTACAGAGTGAGTTCAGGACAGCCAGGGCTACACAGAGAAACCCTGTCTGGAAAAAAAAAAAAAGCAAAAACAAAACAAAACAAAACACAAAAACAAACAAACAAACAAAAACCCCTGGGGTTTCAGACCCTTCTTAATGAGTGAGTTCTCCTAGATACAGAGCAGTGCCTTGACGGACATTTAAAAAAAATTACAATGGGAAAGCAAGAGTGTGCCCAAATAAGTCAAGAAAAAAACAAAACAAAAAAAAGACAAAACCAAAAAGTAAAAAAATCAAACAGACAAACAATCCCCCCCAAAAAACAACAAAAAAAAACCCCACCACACATAGAGGAAAATGAGTCCTACACATAGTCCCAACTTTTTCAAGACAGGGTTTCTCTGTATAGCCCTGGCTGTCTTGGAACTCACTCTGTAGAGCAGGCTGGCCTCAAACTCAGAAATCCGCCTGCCTCTGCCTCCCAAGTGCTGGGATTACACCACACCCGGCAAAAATAAATCTCTTGTATAGCTGCAGACCTAAGGTGTTCTGGAGCTAGGCATGATGGTGCACGCCTTCAATCCCAGCACTCTTGAGGCAGAGCAGGGGATCTGTTTGAATTTTAAGTCCAGCCTGGTGTAAATAGTGAGTTCCAGGACAGCCTGAGCTACATACTAAGACCCTGCCTCAAAAAGAAGAAAGGAAAGGAAAGGAAAGGAAAGGAAAGGAAAGGAAAGGAAAGGAAAGGAAAGGAAAGGAAAAGGAAAGGAAAAGGAAAAGAAAAGGAAAGGAAAAGGAAAGGAAAGGAAAGGAAAGGAAAGGAAAGGAAAGGAAAGGAAAGGAAAGGAAAAGAAAGGAAAAAGGAAAGGAAAGGAAAAAGGAAAGGAAAGGAAAGGAAAGGAAAAAGGAAAGGAAAAAGGAAAGGAAAGGAAAGGAAAAAGGAAAGGAAAGGAAAGGAAAGGAAAGGAAAAAGGAAAGGAAAGGAAAGGAAAGGAAAAAGGAAAGGAAAGGAAAAAGGAAAGGAAAGGAAAGGAAAGGAAAAAGGAAAGGAAAAAGGAAAGGAAAGGAAAGGAAAAAGGAAAGGAAAGGAAAGGAAAGGAAAGGAAAGGAAAGGAAAGGAAAGGAAAGGAAAGGAAAAAGGAAGGGAAGGGGAAATTCTGGGGATGAGTCTCCTTGCGTGCTTCCAGTCTTCCCCAGGGCCAGGTCAGAGAGTGTCCCCAGGCTTTTAGCTGAGGCCCAGTGTACTACACGCATAGTATTCAGCCTGCATGCCGTTACTGGGTTAGAGACATCAGGAGGGCATGGAGAGCTATTCCCGTCAGCCCTCAGTCTGTCCCTTCATCGCCTCTAACCAGGAGTTCTAAGCATTGTCTTCAACCACCCGTCTCTTCCTTTAGAACAACCATCCATTTACAGTATCTCTTCCCTTTTTAAGAAAAAGCTTTTGCCTCATTCAGCCAGTGTTCAGAAAGTCTTCTGAAACTGGGGCTAGGGTGGGGGAAGGTATCTGTCTCATCTCCCCAAGCCCTACCTGTTTGGGGCTAGAATCCCAGGAACTGTTGTTGCTGGGACCTCAAGCAACCCTCGGCCTCTCTGTAGGTCCTCACCTAAAATGGCTTCTATCCCTCTAGGCACTTTGTGCCACACCCAGGGCTTGCCACCTGGTGGCACCTCTGCCTTCTTTTCTAATCCTGTGCCCCTTGTCCTAGAGCTTTTGAAACTCAGTTCAAGGGGAGGGAACGAAGGAGCCTTCTCAGCTGTCAAAGGTCTTTGCTATCTGAGCATTGCAAAAGCAAACGGGCTAATCTCTGTGTAGACAGGCAGGGCCGGAGCGACCAGAGAATCTCGTGTGTCATAGACTATCAGAAGGCTAGAACCGGATGCCTCCGAGATCTTCCGGCCCAAGACACACAGAGAAGGAAATTGGGTAATACCTGGAAGTTACTCAGGTACTAAATAATTAAGCAATGCTTTTCCTGAATGATTCTCCCCCGATCAACCTTGCAGGATAGGTACCATGATCCACAGAGGAGAAGTGGAAGCCCGGTGACTAGCCCAGGGATCCCCTAGCTAAGCAGGAAGCCAGGTTTCCAACATACTCTTAGCTACTCCTGTAAATATGAGTCTGCGTCGCAAGAGTTGTGAGCATACTGCACTGTCTGTGTCTAAAACACAATTGGCAGTCAGTGTTTTTTAAGTGACCAATACACTGGGGGCGGGGGCGGGGCAAAGCGGGGGTGGGGGGGTGGGTGTGGGTGTGGGTGGGGTGGGTGTGGGTGGGGTGGGGTGTGGGGGTGGGGGTGGGGTGGGGCGGGAAGAACCAGAACACCTGGGCTCCCCAGAGCAAAAGGATTAGGTTGCTCACTCTTCTTTCCACCGGCCTCTCCAAGGGGGCTGGGAAATGTTGACAAACGAGTTGAGGTTGGGTCAGGTGCCAGGCACCGGGCATTAACTTCCTGATCCACCGTATCCCTGGCATTTTGCGGTGGAGGACTCAGAAGAGCGAGGATGTGAACTTTCTCACACAACTGTGTAAAACTCAGAGCTACAGAGCTCTGAGAAGTAGGATAGAACAGGGGGGTCACGTTCCTTGACCCCTCTCCCTAACGCCTGTCATGTCTTTTCTCTTCCTGGTGTCCATCAACCCAACGTTTCACTGGTGCCAGGTTCTCCTATCCTCGGTCGGTCCCATTAAATGTCCTTTTCTGCAGACCACTCCCTTCCCCAGAGGCTACCTGATAAGCTGGTTCCTGTGTGGTGCTCACCGGAAACCCTTTCTTCCTCTAGGTAACGCAATTGACCTTTAAAGGTCAAACAGTCAATTTTTCAAGCAATCTGAGGACACATGTGGGAAGCCAGGCCAGGGGTCACACAAACTAAGGCTGCTTTCCTTGTTTCTAGAGTTGTCAGGAATCCGCCCCTTCTTCCGCAGCCCCGAGGAGTGAGGTTTCCAGAGCTGCCCCAGGAGAGAGGTTTCCAGAGCTCAGCCCATGCAAAGTATATAAGTGAAGATTATTTGCATATTGTTCTCAAACAAGAGCCTTACCTGCAGGACATTGGATAATTCCCAACCACCACCCCTCCCAACAAGGAAAGACTGAGGTCATGATTAAAGCTCTGGTGCCATAGGGGAGGTGGGGGTGGGGTGAGAGCACAGGACTCGAAAGCGTCCAGGTTCTGTTCCGGGACATACATAAAAAGGAGGCAGAAAAGAAACCATTGGTCAAGAAAGGCAAAGCAGTCCTGAGGCTGGAGAGGGCTGGTGAGCGTAAACCCAACCCTGCTCCGAGAGGACCCTCCTCCCCAGGCTCTTGGGCCTTCCGAGGGCATTCACTTAGCACCCAGGGCTCCCGCCTCTGCGCACTGGGCTCTTCTCACAATCACTCTGGTTGTCATGTGCAGTTCAGATGAGGACGGGGGTCCCAGGCTCAGGCCAATTGGCTCCTTTAATATGTTTATTTTTTTCCATTTTTAGGAAAAAACTGAGTGTGTATGTGTGTTATGTGATGTGTGTGTATTGTATGTGGTGTGTGTGTGTGGGTATATGATGTGTATGTGTGTGGTATGTGATGTGTATGTGTGGTGTGTCTGTGTGTGGTATGTGATGTGATGTGTGTGTGTGTGTGTGTGTGTGTGTGTGTGTGTGTAGGAGTCAGTTCTTTCCATCTACCACATGGATTCTAGGCGTTGAATTCAAGCACCCACTGAGCCATCTCTCCAGCCCCTGATGTTAAGTGACGCCCCTGTCCCCCTTCCCTACACTGGTACCATGGTGGCAAAGGACTAACCGTCAACTAGCTTTCGAGCACCCACTCTGCATGAGACTCTGTGCACATCTCTGCAGTCTTCACGAGCACCTGGAGAGACCTTATCACCATCCTGCAGTGGTGAAGGGACTGAGCCGGCGCCGGGCCTGAACTCACACAGGAAGTCTGAGAGGCCCGTCTGACCCCTGGCCTAGCCTCTGCCTTTGTGTTTAGTCACGGCCCCGGCTCCCAGGCTGCCACTGGCCCAGGCTGCTCATGAGGTAGTTGAGCTTTCGGAAATCATCAGATTAGTTATTAAAAAACATATGGATGCTTTATAAAAACCAAGTGATGAGGATGGGGATGGAGAGGCAGATGGCTTGGTGCCTGAGAGTGTCTGCTGCTGGTGCAGAGGACAGGAGCTTGGTTCTCAGCACCCACTTGGGTCACCCCAATTCCAGTGGCTCTGACACCCTCTTCTGGTTTCCGAGAGCGCGCATCCTCATGTCTCCACACACAGTCAGCAGCAACATACAGACATACATTAAAGATTCATTTATTTGATTTTATGAGTATACACTGTAGCTGGACAGGTGGTTGTGAGCCTTCATGTGGTTCCTGGGCATTGAATTTAGGACCTCGGCTCGCTCTGGGCAGCCCCACTCCCTCTGGTCAACCTTGCTCGTTCAGTCCCTGCTTGCTCCGACCCAAGGATTTTATTCTTATATGTAATTACACTGTAGCTGTCTAAAGATGCACCAGGAGAGGGCGTCAGATCTCATTACAGATGGCTGTGAGCCACCATGTGGCTGCTGGGATTTGAACTCAAGACGTTTGGAAGAGTAGTCAGTGCTCTTACCAGCTGAGCCATCTCTCCAGCCCATAGACATAAATTAAATATGTTTTAAAAAGTTCTGCCTGGCAGTGGTGGCGCACACCTTTAATCACAGTACTCTGGAGACGGAGGCAGGCAGATCTCTGAGTTTGAGGGCAACCTGGTCTACAAAAGTGAGTTTCAGGATAGCCAGGGCCACAGAGAGAAACCCTGTGTCTCAAAAAAACAAACAAGCTGGGGCTGGACCTCTGCTATTCCACAGGTCCTGAGTTCAATTCCCAGCAACCACATGGGGGCTCATGACCATCTGTAATGAGATCTGATGCCCTCTTCTGGTGTGTCTGAAGACATCTACAGTGTAATATATACATATACACACATATATGTGTGTGTGTGTGTGTGTGTGTGTGTGTGTATATATATATATATATAATCTTTAAAAAAGTTTCTTAAAAAACAAAAAATAAACAAACCCTTCCAGCCCCACCAAACCACCACGACCAAAACAAAAAAACAAAACAATAACAACACAAGCCATACAGACTTTAAGCAAAATGAAATATATTTAAAATAAGGTAATAAATACTTCAAATTCACCACAGAAATTAAGAACCGCTAAAGAATCGGGCCTTACCTCTGTGAAAGCCACTAGCTAAGCGTTTGCCCGAGAGCCCGTGGTTCTCAGCCTGTGGCTCATGACCCCTTTGAGGTTGGATACCAGACAGTCAGTTACATCATGATTACTAACAGTAACAAAGTTATAGTTATGAAGTAGCAATGAAATAATGTTATGGTTGGGGGTCATAACTCTCACACGAGATGTATTAAAGGGTCACAGCGTTAGGAGGGTTGAGAACCATTGCTCTAAGCCATTATTTCTACTTCACTGGCACCCATGTTTAGTTTAGTTTAATTGGGACTAAACCATGTAGATGATTCATTAATTCCCCCTACTCTGGTTCTGAGGTGAGAAGATCATGAATTCAAGGCCTGCTCTGGCTACAGAATAAGTCCAAGGGCAGCCTGAGCGGCTTGGGAAGACCATGTCGTGTCGGCAGTGGGGTGAGGCTGGGGCTCTGCTTCAGGGGTACAATGCTGGATTCCCCCATTAACATGCACAAGGCTCTGGGTTCTATCCCTTAGACCCACAGGAAACACAAAAACAAAATAGAAGATCCACAGGGAAGGCCCTGCTGGTCTCCAGGTTTGTTTGTTTGGTTGGTTGTTTGGTTGGTTTTTCAAGACAGGGTTTGTCTGTGTAGCCCAAGCTGTCCTGGAACTCACTCTGTAGACCAGGCTGGCCTCGAACTCAGAAATCCGCCTGCCTCTGCCTCCCAAGTGCTGGGATTAAAGGCGTGCGCCACCACGGCCCGGCTCTACCACTCTTCTCATATGGAATAAACACACAGAACAAATGAGTAGAAATTTCCCAGGACGAAGGCGCAGTCAATGCTTAAAACATAATGCTTCTCCCGCTTTTCTGACAGTGGCCCCTGAAGAGCCTTTTCTTTCATCACTGGTGGCCTCGATGGTTCATTCCTGTCCCATCCGCTCCATCACTGGGCACATGCCTCCTGCCCAGTCTCTTTCGTGCCACATCCTCACCCACTGGATATATGCATGCGGAGAGGAGGTCTCTCTAAGGGTCCAGTAAACAGCACCTCTTAGACAGGGTTAAGAGTGTGGCCGACTCTGCCCCTCCCCCATTTCACATATAAGCCGCAGTCTGTCATGTAGCAAGAACAGTTTACTTCTGTGTTTCTCTAAGTAGCCCTGACTATCCTGGACTCACTTTGTAGACCAGGCTGGCCTGGCAGCACCTTATTTATTTATTTATTTATTTAGTAAGCTGACAAAGGAAACGAACTTTAAATGGACACTAAAAACATACAGAAACCAGATGCGTTCCTCTACCTTAGGAATGGATGATTCAAAACTGAAGTTCACAATCACATTTATAACCACACCGACACACCAGGAAGAAAAAAATAATTAGGACTGAACCTAACTAAACAGTACTGATGCGAAGAAGACCTGAGTATCAAAGATACTTAGTTCTGACGGGGCACAAACCTTGAATTTTTTGTTTTTGTTTTTGTTTTTCAAGACAGGGTTTCTCTGTGTAGCCCTGGTTGTCTTGGAACTCACTCTGTAGCCCAGGCTGACTCAGAAATCTGCCTGCCTCTGCTTCCCAAGTGCTGGGATCAAAGGTGTGTGGCACCACTGCCTGGCCCAAGCCTTGACTTTGCTAAGTAGTCTAGCAAGCCTCACCAGTGCGATCTAGAGAGAGACCAGACTAACGTCATCGTGGGCTTATTCTCTTAGAGAACCTGACCTAAGGCTGAACTGAGTTAACCAACAAGCCTGCACCGAGCACTAGTTTCCAGGTTACTAACAAGCCTGCACCCGGCGCCTCACGCCCTAACAACCAATCAGGAGGAAATCAGAAGTTTGAGGTTTGGCTCCCAGCACCAGCCAATCATTTTAAAGGGCAACACAATTCATAAAATAGCCCCCCAATCAGATGTGTGCCGGGCTAGGAACCCTGGTAACTTGTTTGCTCGCCTCTATAAACGCTTGAAACTGGGTTCTGGGCTTCACCTTTCTGTCCTGCGGCGCGTCAGGGTCGGAGGTCAGGCTCGACCTTGAATAAAAAGACCCTAAAGAGACTGCGTGGGACTCAGCTCCTTGGTGGTCTTTTGGGGGTTCTCGAGCGGGCACAACAGCACACGCTTAGGAAAATCTTGATAGCCTTTCCCACAGGAAATGAGGAAGCTGATCCTAAATTCCATGTGGAATTTGCAGAATGCTCCACATGAACAGCTCTGTAAAAGGACAGAGTTTTGAGCAAGGCTCTGGCGATAAAGAGAGTGCTAAGCAAAAGCCAGCGAACCGAAACAAGCCAAGTTCTCCCTTGAAGGAAAGGGGGCCAAGACCATTAGGTGTAGGGGTACAGGGGGAGCATAATCTTCAACAAAATGTGTTGAGGCAATGAAGTCTCTCCAAGGATGAGGCTGAATGCTCCCGAGGTCTGACCTGGGTTTACTGTCAAGACAGCAGCACAGGCTCAGGTTTAATCCCCAGCGTGAGGCACGGTGAGGTGGAAACTCAATCTCACCACATTGTGAAGAAGTGGGGCGTTTGAGGTGTGATTAGGATTATATAAGGTCTTTAGGGTGCGCCCCACCTGGTAGCTTCATAAGAAAGCCAGGGGACAGACCCAGGCATGTGTACTTCCTGTCATGGGGTGCCCCAGTTGTCCCAGGACTCTGCCAGCAAGAAGGCTGTGATGGATGTTTGGCTCCTTCACCATGGGCCGGAACTGGGAGCCAAAATAAACGTCTTTATAATTTACCTAGTCTGTGATACCGTGTTATTAGCAACAGAAAACAGGCTAAAGCAGGCATTCATCTCACACCACATGCAAAAAGTAGTTCAAACACAGTCTAGAAAGATGGCTCAGGTGCCCAAGGCTTGTTTAGCATGTACAAGGTCCTGGGTTCCATTTGCTTTGTAAGAATAACAATAAAAATAAAATAAACCCCAGCAGATCAAAGATCTAGGTGTAAGAGTTTGAGCGGTAAAGCTCTTACAGAGTAAAATCTAATTTTAAAATCAGGCATGACTATTTAGCATGACACTGTCAAAACGAAAATCTTTCCTGCATCAAGGGTTAAAAAAGAATGTAAAAAGACAATTCAGGAGACAGGGAGTACACGGGTCTGACATGGGTCTGACATGGGTTTGCTGTCCAGATAGTATGAATGACTTTTTCAAAGCCAAGGACGGTGCAGAAGGCCTGTAATCCTAGAGCATGGGAGGTAAGGGCAGAAGACCAGAGTTCAAGGTTATGAACTACAGAGCTCATCTGAGGCCAGCCAGAGCTCTACAGGAACCAGGCCCCTAAATAGAGATAATAGATAATTAGACAATAGGTAGATAGATAAAGATAGATAAATAGATGTTAGATAGGTAGACATAGATAAATAAAAGTAAATAACTTTTATCTGTAACAAGATGACAATCCAATCAAAAATAGACAAAGGATGTGAATTTATCTCCAAAGTACAAAATTGCCAACAATTGTATGAAAACATTCCAAATGCAAATAGGGGCTGGGAATTATGCCTCCATGGTATAGAGCTTGCCTAGCACATCATTAGTGACTTAGGGTTTTACTGCTGTGAGCAGACACCATGACCAAGGCAACTCTTATAAGAGACAACAGTTAGTAGAGCTGGCTTACAGGTTCAGAGGGTTCAGTCCATTGTCAAGGCAGGAACGTGGTAGCCTCTAGGTAGTCATGGCTCAGGAGGAGCTGAGAGTTCTACATCTTCATCCAAAGAAAGCCAGGAGCAGACTGGCTTCCACTTAGCTAGGAGGAGGGTCTCAAAGCCCACACCCACCGTGACACACCTCCTCCAACAAGGCCACAGCTCCTAATGGTGCCGTTCCCTGGCCCAAGCGTATTCAAGCCACTAAGGTGTGGCCGGTAGAGAGAAGCAGACCAAACCTACAATGAGAAGCCACTTTCTAGCCACTAAGAAGACTAAATTCAGGGGAAGAATTAAAAAGAAAACAAGGAGGTGGGGGAAATCAGAAGCCTTCTCTGCCATGTTACACGGAGCAGCGAATTAGTAAAACAGGTTAGCAGTTTCCTAGAACCCAAAGACAGAATTTTTATGTCACTACAAAAACTGCCCTCCGACAGAAAAAAAAAACATATTTAAATAAAAACTTGTACAGGAATATTGATAGTGACAGCATTCACAAGAGTGGAAGCAATATAATTTCTATGAACCACAAGTTAGATAAATAAAATGAGCTGTTCTACAAGACTATTATCTGTTGATTATAGTCTACAACAGACTATTATTAACAATAAGTGAAGTAGTGGACACACGTAGCACACGAACTCTGAGAGCCTCCAACAAGTGAAAGAATCTGGTCGTACATGCTTGCACACTTTGTCTATTCGTGCGAATGTCCTGATAGGCAGGTGTATAGACAGAACACGAATAAGCAGGCACCAGCAGCCATGGGTGGAGGATCTAGGAGTGCTTAATGGATGTGATTTCTTTTGGGATGGATGATGAAAACGTTCGGGAAATAATGGTGATGACAGTTATACAGAGTAATAAATAAAAAGAGAAATGTTCAAGGGAAAAACAAACAAACAAAACAAAACAAAACAAAACAAAAGCTGGGCAGTGGTGGCGCACGCCTGTAATCCTCAGCACTTGGGAGGCAGAGGCAGGTGGATTTCTGAGTTCGAGGCCAGCCTGGTCTACAGAGTGAGTTCCAGGACAGCCAGGACTATACAGAGAAACCCTGTCTCGAAGAAAGAAAGAAAGAAAGAAAGAAAGAAAGAAAGAAAGAAAGAAAGAAAGAAAAACCAACCAACCAAACAAACAAACAAAAAAAACAAAACAAAACTAAATGTTCAAGGGAGGCCTCGACTAAGCCTCCGGATCCCTTGGGTAGTTGCACTGAAGGGCTGGGAAGTTATGCTAAATAGCTTATTTTTGTCCTTGGATCTTATTTTCAGACAGTGTCCCTCTTCTGTAAATGCTGGACCATGTTTAGAATCGAATTTCATCTCCAAAATCATCTCTCTCTCTCTCCCTCTCTTTCTCTCTCTCTCTCTCTCTCTCTCTCTCTCTCTCTCTCTCTTTCTCTCTCTCTCTCTTTCTGTGTGTGTGTGTGTGTGTGTGTGTGTGTGTGTACTAAGTCAGCATAGCACTTTATATACAATTAAGGAGATGTCATATAAGCCGGGCGGCGGTGGTGGTGCATGCCTTTAATCCCAGCACTCGGAGGCAGAGGCAGGTGGATCTCTGAGTTCAAGGCTAGCCTGGTCTACCGAGAGAGTTCCAGGACAGCCAGGACTACACAGAGAAACCCTGTCTCGAAAAAACAAAAAACAAAACAAAACAAAACAAATTATAAAAAAAAGGAGGTGTCAAATGGGCAGATTTGAACTGGGTTAGAGATGAGGGTGGAGAAGTCAACGGGAGCGATAGCTTTGTCTCATGGTGCCACCAGAGTTTGAGTAAAAGTCCCAGGAAAGGAGAAGAAAAGTCCCAGGCAAACAGAACTGGCAAGGCCTTCTGGTATCATAATCCTAGAGTTCAACATGACCTGACCCCTGCAACCTCCAGTACTGTCCTTTCAGGAGCCATTAGGCTTGAGACACGTCCTACCTGCCTCAGAATGACTAAGGCCTGTTTAAACCTCATGGCTGGTTAATCAGTAATGAAGACTTTTTTTTTTTTTTTACAAAGTAGGGCAAGCCAAGAAATAAGGGTGGCTAAATAATTAGCTTGGGAAGGTGGTATTTCTTGCAAATCCAGGATCTGGGACTGCTTTCAGGTGTGAGAATACACGTGGGATGGACTCTCCTCTTCCAAGTCATGGCGAGGCAAAGGCCTGCATTCCTGCGCCATGGTTGGGGTCCTGGGCACGTGCAGTGGGGATGCCCTGGCAGGTGCAAGCAGCCGCTGTGGACACTGGGGAGAAGAGAATGGAAGATCCCAGAAGCTGCGATCTGGACCAAACAGTGGTCTCCCAGAGCTTGGCCATGCTCGAAAACTCTACAGCTCAAAAGATCAGGGTTGGCTGATGTCCACTGGGGTCTGGAAGCATCAGGCAGGCTGCAGCCTTCCAAGGAGAATGCCTAGGCGTACCATGCTAAAAAAGACACCCCGGCAGGTTCTCCGATGTGGATAGATCTGGTTCTATTTTTGGGGTGAGGGTGGCACAGAGTGAGAAAGGACCTCACCACGTTCCAGGCTGACCTTGAACCCACAGCTGATTGACCTTGTACTCTTGGGATTACAGATCACCCTGCCTGCCTGACCCAAGCGCTACCTTTTATTTATTTTCTGTTTTTTAAACAAAAATCCTGAAGCAGAAGGAATAACTTAGAGTTCTTCCCACTCTCTTACTGGGCCTCCCACCCTCTTTGTGATGGCCGTCAGAGCGCTTCCTCCTGCAGCGAGCAGGGCGAAATCTCTGTTCAGTGCTTAAGGAAGAGGACGGGCCTCACTCCTGTTCTTCCTCAGAGGCAACACCACCAAAGCTCTCAAGAAAGCAACTCACCACATGGTTTCCTCAGCCCCTGATCATCTGGTATATTGCCAACAGATCTGCTTCCTGTCCAAGCCCGGGGTACAGGTGGCCCGGCCCTCAGAGTACCTGGGAGTGCCGGGAGGCAGACGGTCGATTTTGTTGACATCTGTCTTTCCTTCTGTGCTGACAGTTGGCACTCAAATGTTTCTTGAGTAAATGGTGAAGAGAAGAATTAGAGGCTGAGGCTGGGTGTAACTCAGAGATGAAGTATTTTCAGAGCATGTGTGAGGCAATAGCACCAAACCAAACCAAACCAAACATTTCCCGAGTTTCAGATGGAAAGGCTTGAGGGATGACAGACAGAGGAATTCGTTCATGTTAGGTCTTAGACCTGTGCGGGAGTCTGTAACCCAAGCTACTGGGGAGGCTGAGGCAGGGGGATTGAAAAATCTAAGACCTGTCTGGAATACTGAGCAAGTTCAAGCCCAGAATAAGAGCTTAAAACAATATTCAGTGGTGCAGCCCTTATCTAGTGTATGAGGCCCTAGGCACTGGGGGGTGTGATGTTTGCATGGGGGCCGGGTGAGGAGAGATGGGGTCAAGGACGAAAAATCATATGAAAACGTGCCCACAATATATCAGGCTTTTAAGATTCCTTTTTTTGTTTGTTTGTTTTTGTTTTTTTTGAGAAAGGGTTTCTCCGTATAGCCCTGGCTGTCACCCTATAGACCAGGCTGGCCTTAAACTCAGAAATCTGCCTGCCTCTGCCTCCCAAGTGCTGGGGTTATAATGCGCCACCACTGCTGGGCTTGCTTTTAAGGCTCTTGAATTCATGCTGGAGAAATGATGACTCAGCAGTGACTGTGCTCTCCCAGAGGTCCTGAGTTCAATTCCCAGCAACCACATGGTGGCTCACAGCCATCTGTAATGGGATCTGATGCCCTCTTCTGATGTCTGAAGACAGTGACAGTGTACTCACATACATGAAATAAGTAAATCTTTAAAAAAAAAAAAAAGCAGTATAACCTTGAGGTCAGATGACCTTGTTTGTTCAAGATCACATGACTGAAAGGCTTTTTTTTTTCCTTCAAGGTCATGTGATTGGTAAGAAGCAAAGCTGGAAATCCCCCAGGCATTCTGACTAGAAACCCAAGCTGTTCTGTGGGACACTCAGCCTGCTTATAGAGGAAGTGTCGGAGAAATCATTCTCTCTACGCACAGTAGCATGCGGAATTAGAGAACTCAGCACTAGCAAGAGCAGGGTACAAGAGAAAGGACCCTGTGTGGTGATCCAGTGGCTCTCAGCCTTCCTAATGCTGCTGTGATCCTTTAATACAGTTCCTCATGTGAGGCGGACCCCCAATCATGAAAGCATTTTTGTTGCTACTTCATAACTGTAGTTTTGCTACTGTCATGAATCATAGTATAAATATTTTTGGAGCCAGAGGTTCGCCAAAGGGGTCGATATGCCATAGTTGAGTGTTGGCATGGAGTCTACGTTTCTCCCACAGTTACCTGGCAACGGTCAGGTGTGCCTGACTCAATATAAGAGGGGCCGCTTGCCCCCTCTCACTCTCTTCTTTTGCTCCCTTACCCTCTCCCCCCTCCTTCCCCATTCCCCTCCCCCCTCCATGAGCTCATCATGGCCTTTCTCTGCCCCCCCACCCCTTTTCTCTCTCTCTGTTTCCTCTACTCCCCTCCCCATGCCCTGAATACACTCTATTCTACACTTTACCTTCATGTGGCTGGTCCTTCGGGGGAAGGGATGCCTCGGCGTGGGCCTGCAGAAGCGCCCCCCTCCACCACACCGGACTGCACCTCCACCAAACATATCCTTGGCTTCTCTTTCTTTTTATAAAGCACAACATTGAGAACCTCTGCCGTAGCCTTTGGAGCAGAAGGAAAGCAGTCTGTAGATTGGAAGCTGTTTTCCTTGTTAAGCCTGAACTTTGATCTTGAGACTCAGAAACAGGGCATGTGTCCAGAGTAAAACACGGTGGGTATGCCTGAGTCCTCTTATCTGATGATGCCCGGAAAAGCTGGAAATATGACTTTTTAATAACAGAGGTGACAATGTCACAATGTCAGTTTAGGGAAGCTGGGGAAAGCAGATGCAATCACCTGCTGCTTTTGCAGAGGACGCAGGTTTAGTGCTGAGCTCCTGCATGAGGTTTACACCATCATAACTCCAGTTCCAGGAGATCCAGTGCCCTCCTTTGATGTGTACAGTGTACACACACACACACACACACACACACACACACACTGGTAAAGTATTTTTTTTTTTTTTTTTTTTTTTTTTTTTTTTTTTTTTTGCCATTTCATGCTACAGAGTTGGCTCAGCAGTTTAGGGCACTGGCTGCTCTCTTAGAGGACCTGGGTTCAAGTCCCAGCACCGGAGTGGCTGATCACACTGCTCATAACTTCAGCTCCAGATGATCTGACAACGCTTACTGTTCTCCACAGGCACCAGGCATGAGAGTGGATACATGTAGGCAAAACACCATACACAGAAAATAAACCAAGATAAATAAATAAAAATTTCAAGATGTCATTTCATCGAACCAGCCATCATCATAAAAAAAAAAAAATTAAGCCTTCAATCCCAGCACTGGGGAGGCAGAGGCAGGTGGATCTCTGAGTTCAAGGCCAGCCTGGTCTATAGAACAAGCCCCAGAACAGCCAAGGGTACAGAGAATCATGTACCACCTACCAGAAAAACTGAGAAAACGTTACAATAAAAATACTATCATATAGCAGTTAAGGTTATATATAAGAAAAACCAGATAATTCTAATTATCCTGACTTTTAAGCGAATTTCTGAGTTCGAGGCCAGCTTGGTCTACAGAGTGAGTTCCAGGACAGCCAGGACTACACAGAGAAACCCTGTCTTGGGGGTGGGGGTGGGGAGTGGTGGTGGTGGTGGTGTGGGTGGAGGGCGGGGGGGGGGGGTTGGGGGGGAGGGGAGGGAGGATTTATTTAGCTGGGCAGTGGTGGCACACACCTTTAATCCCAGCACTTCAGAGGCAGAGGCAGGCAGATTTCTGAGTTTCGAGGTCAGCCTGGTCTACAGAGTGAGTTCAGGACAGCCATGGGCTTATAGAGAAACCCTGTCTCAAACAAACAAACAAAAAAACCCAAAAACGATTTATTTATGTTCCTAACCCCAGTTATTTTTAAAATATTTTTATTTATGTGTCTGAGTGAATGTATGTCACCTGTGTGTGGTACCCTCAGAGGCCAGAAAGGGACACCAGATCCCTGAGAACTGGAGTCAGAGGCAGCTGTGAGCCACCAAACATGACTGCTGAGAACTGAACCTGGGTCCTCTGAACCATCCCTCCAGCCCCGGGAATACTTATTCTATAGAGGATCGATGCATGGTGGCCTTCCCCTATGATCCCAGCAGGCAGGAGGCTGAAGTAGGAGGACAGTACTCAGGCTTACTGTCTGAGGCCAGCCTGGGCCTGCGCAGGTCAGCATGGTCTGTCTATGTTTTGAGACTCTGTCTCATGCAACATGTCTACCATTTCCCAAATGCCAAAAACCAAAGCAACAACCAACCAACCAAACAAACAAAAAACAACAAAAAACCCTAACAACATAAAAAAAACCCAAACACCTAAAAAACTGAAACAAACCAAAACAACCACCAATCAGGTCACAGTTGAAGACTGGGGTACCAGGTAGAGGGTGTGCTTAGTGTATGCAGGTCCCAGGGTTTTATCCCTGTTATCAGATAATGAGACAAACACACAGGAAAGAGGACAGCCGATTTCCTACTAAGCTAAGGTGAATCTCCACTATAATCTTTGGGATGGCTTGCAGCTGGAATTCCTTGAATCTTGTAAATAGTTTCATCAGGCTTTTCTAGAGAAACAAGAACTTCCAAAGATCCCATCTTCTATCTGACTCCCCTAGCCGCACAAGGAAACTATACAAGGCAAAAACCAGACAACCTTTTTCTTTTCTTTTCCCAATAGACTAGATTCATTTCTTTTCTTCTTTCTTTCTTTCTTTCTTTCTTTCTTTCTTTCTTTCTTTCTTTCTTTTTTTTTTTTTGGTTTTTTCGAGACAGAGTTTGTCCTGGCTGTCCTAGAACTCACTCTGTAGATCTGTAGACCAGGCTGGCCTCGAACTCAGAAATCTTCTGCCTCTGCCTCCCAAGTGCTGGGATTACAGGTATGTGCCACCATGCCCGGCTAGATTCATTTCTAATGTGCTGTCAGAGAGAACCTGGGCCAGGAGTGGAGTCTGCTTTGCTTGCTAGCTCAAGTGACCTTGGCTAGTCCCTATCTGTCCCCACCTAAGTGTTTATCAGGAAGACAAAGGAGCTGGAGCCCAGGGCGCACAATCATATCTTTTCTCACCAGGCGTGCTCCAGTTCTGGTTTCTCCCCCTAGGAAGGGTAGCCCCATCCCTGTAGAGGAACAAGGGACGCAGCTGCTCCAGTCAAGCCTGTAGCTAGGAGAGGTGCTGATCTGCACTTTTCTCCTCGAACAAGAACAGAGTGGGTTTTGTTTTTTTTCTTTTTTAAATGCTGCTTAGCCGGGCGGTGGCGGCGCACGCCTTTAATCCCAGCACTTGGGAGGCATAGGCAGGCAGATTTCTGAGTTCAAGGCCAGCCTGGTCTACAGAGTGAGTTCCAGGACAGCCAGGACTACACCAGAAACCCTGTCTCAAACCGAACACGATGCTAATCTCAGCTCCGAGGGAGCGGAAGAGCATCGGGGATCAAAACCCAGCTTTGGCTACTCAAAAGCCTATCTTAAACAAGCGAAAGACTTTAACAAATCGCAGCAGTGGGACTGGAGAGATGACTCAACGGTTAAGTGCACGTTTCATTTGTAGAGGACCTGAGTTCAGTTCCCAGCATCCACAGCTCACAACTGCCTATCACAGCAGCTCCAGTGGACAGGATGTTCTCTTCTAGCTTCTGCGGGGACCCACATACTAGTGACATATATGTGGCCCTACAGATAGAAATGAATCTCCATAAAACAAAACAAAGCCAGAACTCCGCATTGCCTAATGGTCTGTTTTCTTGAGAAGTGTCCAACCCTTGTCTCCTCCTTTTATGTATTACAGGACACTGGGATTCTGGGAAATGTATGGAGACAGGTGATGACCCTAGTTCAAATTAAGAAGGTAAAAATTCAAACCTGGCACAGTGACTTGAGCCCAGAACTTGAGCGGCCAAGGTAGGAACCGGGCCGGGATACACACCGCAGGGCCTTGTCTCAACACTCCAACCCCCAAAGCAAAGACAAAGACAAAATCTCCTGGGCTGGAGACATAGCACAGTGGTTAAAAGCACGGACTGCTCTTCCAGAGGACCTGGGTTCAATTCCCAGTTGTGAGATGGCAGCCCACAACTGTCTGTAACTCCAGGATGGCAATACCTTCTTACAGACAGGCAAAACACCAATGCACACAAAATAAAACGAAATTATGAAAACAAACAATTATTAACACAAGCACACAGCCAGGTGGAATGGTTCTGAGAAGTCGGACAGTTTTGACAACTCATCATTTTGTCCCCAGTTGCTGGCTAAGCTTTGCTGGCGCATACTGTCTGAATTTAGTGACCCTCTCAGGGAGTCTTCTGACAACGTTCCCTCGGACCGGGGAAGGGAGAACACAAGGCTTTGCTTTCCATGCAGGGCCCAACATGGAGGTCAGCCAGTGCTTTTGTGAACTTACTGGTAATGACACATCTCGGCTACCTTCAAGCCGCCTTGAAGCAGCGGCAGGCTCTGTCACGTCCCACTCAAATGCTGCGCAGTGCTTCAGGGCACCGAGCTCAAGTTCTGAGGACTCTGACAGACAGTTCAACATGGTAACCACCTTCCTCGGCATTTCCACACACAGCCGTTTTCCCAACGGCAGAGACTGAATTTGAGCCATCCCTCCATTGTTGCGAAAGCTTCCTGATTTTATTTTTTAAAGGAAAAGAAAGTCTTGAAGCTGCTTTAAAGAAAGCTTTATTTACCACATACATCTTGAGAATGTACTGTATGTAAATGCAGCGAGATCTAAAAAGCTTTTCAAATGTGAAGCTAAACACTAAACTAGTAGCATGTCTAAAACCCAAACTCTAAAACTTTTAAAAACATTTATATTAGTTTGTTCTTAATCCTAAAAAAAAAAAAAAAAAAAAAAGTTCACATTTCAAGTTATAAACTTACCTCAGTAGTGTACGTGAAATGGTTGAGAGACAAGAGGGACAGTTAAAGGCCACAGACTGCAGGGCCACTGGTGCCGAACTGGCTGCCACCAATGCCTGTCCTTAAGGTAGTGGCCATGTTAAGTTAGTGCATATTTTTTCCTTTTATTATTATTATTAATATTATTTTTTTGAAAATATTTTTTTCCAGGCACTCGTAAAATACAGTAAGAACATGGGCGCCAGTGTTCATCTGAAGACATCCGCGTCAGTCTGTGGCAGGAAGGAAAGCACTTTTTTCTTATAAGTCAAGGGATGGGGACCTGATACCTTTAACGAGGTCACCCATCCCAACAGGCCCCGGGTGGCTGCGGCTTCCTGAGGGAGTCCTCAGAACCCTGCACAGCTGCTTTATGACACTCAACAGGACGGAGGGATGCTTAAAGGCCTTAGCAGGCACTCAATAATTTTACAGAATAGTTAAATAAATATTTCTTATATATAAAAATCCATCCCATCAAGATAAGGGGGAACAAAAAAAAAAAAAAGACATGTGGGAATCTTAATTTAAAAACAGAAAGCATTTGCTAAGGGCCATGATCCTACTATTAATCCATAGCTAAGAGTTAAGCCTATTAGCAAAACTCTGATGGGAAGAAAGATTTGATGGACATAAAATATATGTCCATATTTTATGCCATAAAATACAACTGTGTATTTGTTATCTTATTGCACACCTCACATCCTGGACTGAGCCTTTTTTTTTTTTTTTAAAGATGCAAGTTGATGTAATTCATAAAAGAGATGACGATATTATCATTTTACTGTATTTTACATTCACTCTGCCAAAGAAAAGCCTTAAAACAGGCACAAAACCCTGCATCTGTGCATTTACTTCCACAAAAAAAAAAAAAAAAAAAAAAAAAGCAAACACTTAATGACATTGAAATAAAATGGCTGCATTTTGCATTACACTACAGGCCACGCTTTGGCAACACAGAAGGTCTACGAGCGAGCAAGCGTCAGAAGTTATTTACAAACTACCCTTCAACTCCTACGGGTCTCCTCCTGGGCGTGTCCGGCCTGTGCTCCCCTACCAACTGCACGGCAACTGCGGGAAGCCTGTTGAACGAACACAGGGCCTCCAACCTCCCTGATGACAACATGCATTCTGTAGGAAACACGGGAAGACGGCGAGAAGCTTGGCTTCCCGTTGACAAGTCTTGCTGGTTTTGTCTGTAATCACATACATTCTTGGTCTCTTAAAAACTCAGACTTCAAAAAAAAAAAAAAATCAAAGAATTAGAAAGGCAAGGTTTCACAGGGAATAAGTAAATAGCTATGCAAAGATGCCTTAGGCAACCATGGTAAAATCTTGTCCTTATGTGTATTCTGCTACTGAAAATACATACAGAAGATAATACCTCCCTAGACAAACCAAAATTAAATATAAAAGACCCCAATACAATCCCAGGAAGAAGTATGAGAGGCACTGGTTGTCTTCTCTATTCGAATTATCCATTTTTCTTAGGTATGCCAAACTCCAAAGTTGCACTGGACCTAGGAAAGGAAGCAAAAGGGAAAGGGGTGGGGGCGGGGCACAGTTAAAAAGAGTCCCAGGGAGAGTGAGCCCAAGGTACTGAGAGAGGGCCAGAGCTTTCCAGCGCTGGGACTCAGGGTGTGAGGAGTCTTTTCCATGTTGGCATAAGAACAGACTGTTATCAATCAAACCAAACCAAACCAAACCCCCATCAACCCAGAAAACACGACGAGAATACATGGTAATATCGTCAACCCTTAATGCCAGTGGAAATACAGTAGAGACGTGTTTTTTTTTTTCTCATTTTAAAATTGCACTTTCCAGCATCACCTTAAAAAATAAAATAATGTTTTATGTAGTATTTCAGAGCACTACAGTTTGTGTCTTTAAATATTGAATATAGTTTTCAAAATAGTTCCCTAGATGCGCAGGCGTGCTTTTTTTTTTTTTTTTTTTTTTTTTTTTTTTTTTTGATATACACATATATAGCTGATATACTTTGAAAGGTTCTACAAAATAGAAAACTCTGGAGTGCAGAAGTTAAGAAAATAACCTTCATACTGAAAATATATCCTTAAAAAACAAAACCAAACCTCTGTACAAATTTTAAAAGATGGCATTAAGGCGTGAGGCGTCGCAAGTCTCTTTAGAAATGTATGAACGCGGGCCTGCTAGGTGGAAAAGTCCTTTTCCAAAACCGCGAGTGAAAACTTCATAGATATAAAAAAATATTTCAGTGTGCTCTTTGATAACAATTTTCTTCACTTGCAGGTTTTCGCACGGGGTGCCAGCCCGACGCGTTCTTTCTTCATAAATAATAAAGTGTTCCTTCGGCGGGGTTGGGCGGCTCGCCTGGCTCTCAGTACGTCTGGTAGACGTCGTGGATGGGCACCTGCAGAGCTGCGGGGAAGGCCTGAGGTATGTAGCCGGCGTAGCCCCCGTACACGGCGGCCGCGGCGTTCTTCTGTAGTGTGGCGATTGTGGCAGTGGCCGGAGCAGCGAAGGGGACGTAGCTGGCCCCGTAGATGCCGGCGGTGGGGATTCTCTGAACATTTGGTGCCACGGTGTACACGGGAGTTATTGGACGGCCCTGAGGGACAAACAGACAAACAGAAGTCCTTCCTAAGAACGTGTGCAGGCAGGATCGTTCGCCATCTATGCGAATAACGAGCACCCCAGTGGGGCAGGAAAGATGTCTAGGTAGGGAGGCAGGTGGGTGACACTTAGCACAGAAGAAAGAGATCGGGCGGAGCAAATAGCCTTCCTTGAAGGACTTGGTGCGCTCACACTCAGTGTTCAGACAGGGTGAGGCTGCAGGGGGAGTCAGAGTTGTTATACTCTGGAATCTTCGATTGGTCATTCTGTTCCATCAGTTAAAGCCACAGAGAGGCAATGCGGGGGCGGAGACCATGCCTTAGGAACACGAAGTTTTAAGCTGTCCCGGGTGTCCCCCTTTCTGTTTGAAAGTGAGGCACACCAAGTTCCCATAAAAAAAAATGGGGCGTGGGACAAGACTGTGAGGGTCAACATCTCTCTAAGAACCATGGATTTAGTTTTGGATTTGGGGCAAAAAAATAAAACACCACACAAGGAATAAAAGTATTTGGTGTGCCTTCTGTTCCACAGAATGGCCTGACACTGAACGCTGTTGTCTTTTCTGCACCTTACTCCAACTTCACAATAAATAACCTAGGAGTTTTTCTTTTTCAGTGTTGTGAATTGAACCTAGGACATCTCATACATACTAGACAAATAACATATATTATATATGTTATTATATATGTATATGTATATGTATATGTATATGTATATGTATATGTGTGTGTGTATATATATATGACTAGTGTGGCTCAGCAGGTAAAGACTTTTGCTTCCAAATATGATGACCTGAGTTCAAGACCCAGGACCCACATGGTGAAGGAGAGAGCCAACTCTGACCTCCCTCTATGCGTGGACTATGATATATAACCTATCCCTGACCCCATGTACACACACACACACACACACACACACACACACTTGTACACTCATACAGAGGCCCAAAATATGCCTATGTGGACATGCAATTCATGAGAAAAAAAATTTTTTTTTTTTGGTTTTTCTCAAGACAGGGTTTCTCTGTGTAGCCCTGGCTGTCCTCAAACTCAGAAATCTGCCTGCCTCTGCCTCCCAAGTGCTGCCCGGCGAGAAAAAATTTTTAACAGAGTAGATGCAGAGAATTCTCCTCCCCTCCAGCAACAACTCAGACTGCGATTGCCCCATCCTCACTCATCCATCTCGTCTTTTCGCTTTCACCCTGGTTAGCTCTCAGGACCTGACTCTTCCCTTCCTCTTCTGTCTCCCCTCCCCCTGCCCAAATATCTCCTCCCTTTCTTCTTCCTTGGAAACTACCCTCTAGGACTAAGCTTCTTGTGAGGCACATGGGGAAGGCTGTGCTGAGTGGAGGGAAACTATTAACACTAGTTCTCTCTGAGTGAGTGGGTGAGTTATAACTGTGAGTGGCCCAGGTCTCTGAACTCATTGAACCACAGTTATCCAGGATGTGTGCTTTGAAAAGCAGGAAGTCCTGAAGACTGCATGTCATTTGGGCTGGGCTGGTGTTCTAGAATCCTGTTGTGTACGGGTATCTCGGGTGATTTTCCAATGGCCAGGCACCTGGATTAGCGACTCACCTCCGGTTTCTTCTCTGTACTAAGCCTCAACTGCTTTATTCAGAAAGGGTTAAGCCAGTTGGAATTATCCACACATCAACATGTTACTAAGTAAATTTCATTTTCAATTCAGGGCCATTTTGTTATCTTTTGGATTTGAGAACTGGTCTAGATATATAGCCCAGACACACTCCATAACTCAATACCTCTTACAAAATAATTTTTAAAAATGTCCCACACTGTATAAGATTTAAGTTTAGAGGTTTGGAGAGATGGCTCAACAGTTAAAAGAATGTGTTACTCTTTCAGAGGACCCAGGTTTAGTTCCCAGAATCCACCGCTGCCTATAACTCCAGCCCCAGGTTGTTGTAACCCTGTATATATATATATATACATATATATATATATATATGTATATATATATATACACACACACATATATATGCATATATATACACACACACACACAAACACACACACATTTAAAAATAATAAACTTAAAAACAATCTTCACAGTAAATATTTTTTTTAAGAGCTAGGAGGCCATCATGGTGGATGGATATTTGTCTAACATGTATAACACCCTAAGTTTGATCTCCTGCCCTGGAAAATAAAAACAACACATTTTTAAATATCATTGCACCAAGTATATTCTCAGTGCTGAATACTAAATGAGTCTCTGATTGAGAGAGGCTCCATAGTCGAATTATAACAGCCACAGCAAGAACTCCGAGGGGCTCCATATATAAACCCCGGCCACGCCAAGAACTCTACCTGGAAAGGCGGCGGTGTGGACACGGCAGGAATGACGGCAGCGGCGGCGGCAGCAGCGGCGGCGGCAGCGGCAGCGGCGGGGTCAGGCTGCACCGCAATGGGGCTGATCATGTGCTCCATTGTGTGTATTTTGCCATCTTCAATGATTTTAGGGGCTGGGGCTGCTTGGAACATGGAGTACTGGGCACCGATGGCAGGGATGGCCACTGTAAGAGAAGCAGGAAGGAAGTAAGAAGCGCTGGCAGAGAAAGACAGGTGCATCACTCGCTACCACTGGGGAGGAGCCTTCACTTCCTGGTTAGGGTTTAAAATCCGGGTTAGCAGCCCCACCCTTCTGCACATTCTCACGGCCCGGATTAGCTGGACACCGCCTCATCCGAATGGAGCCTCTCCACTGCGCACCGCGGCAGGAGCATTTCCAGGGAGGCGTCTGCACTGACGCTTCCGAACATGCGCGAGTGTGAGCGCTGTTTACTCGCTTATGTTACTCACCACCGGCGAGGCCCTTTGCATGTTCACAATGTATTAAGAAGCAGGTTGAATGAGCTATCATTCTGACAGCTTAGAGATGGGAGTGTATCATCCCTGCCTTGTATTTCATGTTAGTATACTGATCCGATTGTGTGGTGTGTGTGTGTGTGTGTGTGTGTGTGTGTGTGTTTGCACGAGTGCTCGGGGTCGGGGAGATTAGAAAATGGAAAAGCCTCCCGTGTGCTAACATCCATTTACAGTGGTGAAGCAGTGGGGATTGGCTTCTCACTCGAAACCTGCCAACTCAAATAATTTCTGTGAGCAGAGTCCAAAGGAACGGCTTCAAGCAGAGATCCAAACAGATAGAGTTACTCGACGTCAATGTGCAATATCAGGAGATCAAAAGGAGGAGATGCTAGGCCCGGTTCGGGGGAGCCTGTGCGTGTGCATGCTGTGTGGACCGAGAGGATAAGCAGGAACACGGGACCTGCACACCAAGAGCCCTTTCCTTTGCTTTCTCCCCAACTGTAAGCATGTGTCTTCTACGAAGATGGATATGATCAAAGGTGGAGAGGCAAACAATGGTGTGGCCACTCAGGCAAAAATAAAAATTCTAAAATCACAACCAAATACCTTCCTTTCCAACCAAATCTTCCCCTAGTCTTGTCCCCAGATGCCTTAGCGCTGTCCTGTTGTTATCTCTCTCAGAAGGACAAAGTTGTAACTTGAAATGATCAGAAAAGGCTGAGGTCCAGATTGGGCTACTAGTGGAAGCCACAGGAGGGCTGTACAGAGTGACTGCACTGCTCTGGCCACCAGCCTATGAGGACTCTGCCCACCACACAGGACTTTACACGGCTGAAGACTGTTGAGTGCCAATACAGTACCAGAAGCCACCGTATTACAGAGACGGTAGGGCCATTTCCCAGGTTACCACCGAATTCCTTCGGCACTTTAAATCTATGTTCCAAACATTACCAATTCCTTGTCTGTTCTCTAGAAAACAAGTGTGCAATCAGGAAGGGAGTGGATGCCCTTCAAAAGCTCTCTCTACTACCCTCAGTGAGGCCAAGACGCCAGGGAGAGAACCATTCTGGTTATCCCCGGGAGGACCTCACCGTGGGTTCAGGGGTTAGTGCCTGGAGAATCTGCAGACAATGGGTTTGCCAAACTCAGACACAGTCTCCGATTCTTATCCTCCCTCACAGCGAGTGGCCACTGGGCCAACAATGCTAGCAGGTAAGTTTGTGGGACCTGGTGGTAAAACCAAAGTTCAAGGTCTTTGGCTCTAAGTATTGAGCGTCTCTGTTCTAAATCTGTGGTTTGCAGAATTCAGTTGTAAAAACCTTCACTGTCGCCCTGTCTGGAAAACTGGCACCGTTTGCTCTGGAAGAGAAGCTTCTACTTTCTCTCAAAGCTGGTACTTCTGTGCCCTCCTCTGCCTTCCGCTGGCTGACGCACAGCTGGGGTGTAGGTCAGGATGGGGTGTTTACCTACAAGGAGAAGACAGGCTCTAGATGGCAGGAGAGCCAGGGAGTCTCATGCTCTTCTACCCATTTCCCACGCTTGACTCTGCCTGCTAGGTCAGACAGAGAAATGGCCCAGTGATGGGTGGGTCTGAAAACTGCCCCGACAGTCTAACGTGGACAGGGCCAGAACTAGACCGTTCCCCTAAATTCTAGATAGATCAGGTCAGGGTGGGGATGTGGAGTTCTTTTTTACGGAAGGGCAGAAGAATTCATGTGAGCTCTAAGCGCCGTGAAGACTAGGACTCTCTCCAAAGAGAGGGTCGGGGGTTTAGGACCAAATGAGGCATTTGCTTGGTTTGTACTGACCTGTGCCAGGTTTAATGGCGACTGGGTTGACAGCAGAGATTTCCAGATTCGGCACAAGTTCGTATCCTTTCTCTTGCTGTTTGCCTTTGCCTTCATGATATCGGCTATATATACCACGGCCGGCAGAATATCCTCCGAGGTAGGAGCCCCTGGGCCCTGGGGTCCTGTTTCCACCTGCGCCTCTCCCTCGGCCTCTTATGCTGCCTGCTTAAAATAGCAACACAGAAAACGGGTGAGCCAGCGACAGGGATGGTCCAGGGGCCTGGAGTTGCCTTCTGTCTGAGAGGCGGGAGGCCACGACTCTGGCCTTTAGCGGGCTAATAAGAGGCTTCTGACGACTGCTTTGGTCCTAACATTCTAATCTGCCAGCTTAATTCGAGCCGAGTTCCAGGGACTGCAATCGTCAACTTCAATTTTAGAGCTTAAAAAAGTTAGATCTGGTAAAGGATGCGCCCGGCTTCCTTCCTCATTTTGTACTTAAAAAAACAAAACAAAACAAAAGGCAGAGGATATTAACTCAGACCCAGTGAACCGGACAGCAGGCCCTTGAACCTATGTTATATTTTTATAGTGTCACGCTTGTCTTACGTCCTTAGTGACTATAAGAAACCACCACTTTGTTAACCAACACCCTTAAGATTTAACTTCAGAAGTGGTAACCCAGGCTGGCCCCAAACTAGGCATCCTCCAGCCTCACCCTTTAGAATCTTGGGATTGCAGGCACGGCTCAGAATCAGACTGTAACATAACCTCTGAAGGACAAGCAGGCCTGCTCTACACAGGTTAGGCCCTAGCCAGAGACAAAGCGTCCCAATGAATTGACTGCACACCCAGAGGGACAGTTCTTGCCATACTGCAAGTGTGACTACAGGTCCATGCTCAGAACCTCTCCCCAAATGGGTAAGGGCCTGGTAAATTACAGCCACGCTCAATCTAACACCCACGTCTAGGGGGCTGGACACCCACGGGGCCCTCAAGAGAAGAGTCTCCACTAACTTTTCACGAAGTAGTCCCGGTTGGGCCCGATGAGCGCGTTGTAGGGGTAGCCATAGTAGGCCAACGCGTAGGGGTCACAGGAGTACACGTAGCTGGGCTGCTGCGCGACCCCCTCAGCCGAGCCGCCACCACCCTTGGCTGCCTTCTGGTAGCGGGAGTACTGCTCCTTGTCCACGGGCTTGGCCAGCGTGACTTCTAAGCAGGAGCCCTCCAGCTCTGTGCCGTTGAGGTTGTTCATAGCGTGCACCGCGTCCTCCCGGCTAGTGAAGTGCACGAAGGCGTAGTCGCGGATCTTCTTGACCCTCTCCACGCAGCCGGGGTTGAACTGGCCGAAGCTCCTCTTGATGGTCTCCTCGGTGGTCTCGATCATGAGGTTGCGCACGTAGAGGATCTTCACCGTCTGCATCACATCTTCGTCCACATCGATTTCAGGCTCGGCCCAGTCCACGGCAATCTGGTGGCCCCATAGTTGGATACGACCCGGCATGAGCTTGCGACGTGCCATCGCCGCGGCACGATGGCTCTCGTACTCCACAAAGGCGAAGCCTCGGTTCTTCATCTTGTCTGCCGCGCTGGCATACACAATCACGTTGAGCACGCCCTCGGTGACCTTGGCGATCTCCTCCAGGATCTCTCCGCGCTTCTTCATCTTGGGGATGCCACCGATGAAGAGGCGGCAGTTGTCCACACTGCAGCACACACCCAGCAGACGGCCGGGGCGGATCTCGTAGTTGTTGAGCTCACGAACAGCTCGCTTGGCCTCGTGCTTGTGGCAGTACATCACGAAGGCATAGCCGCGGTTCTTGCCGTCGAAATCCATCATGAGGCGCAGCTCATAGATGCGACCTACGGTCTCAAACACAGGCACCAGCTCATCTTCATACACATCACGCGGGATCTTGCCCACGAAGACCTCACAGCCACGCTGGGGATGCGGGCCCTCCCAGCCGGGCGGGGGTCCACCATACTTGCGCTGCCCATTCTCCTGTACCATGCTGTAGCCGGTGCGCTCTATCAGGGACAACAGGGCAGCCTCATTGGGCGCGCCCGCCACACCCTCCGGGATCTTGGTGGAGGACCCTACTGTGGGATCGCTGTTCATGGCTGTGGTGGAATCTTCTGCAGTCATAATGTCAAAGGCATCCACAGCTGGCGGAAACCTGCAAAAGAGAAAGGAAGAGTGTGGGTGGGGAACCCGGCAAGGACTGACTCCATCCTGGGCTCACTTTATTTCTGTTCACTGTTTGGCCATGCATTCTCGTGAACAGCCAGGTGGTGGGGTGCTGCATTGAGATGATAGATTGGGGAGGCCGCTGTAGAAATGCAGGTGGCCTTAAAATAGTCAAGCTGCGAGAACCTGCTGTCATCTTTGGGGAAAATCTTAATTCTTGTAGCAAACAATGACTTTGGTTTCGTTCCTGCACTTTCGACTCTAGTATCATTCCATTATAGCACACTGCAAAATTTATTTCTTTGGTATACACAGACTGTTTATTTCATTTTTAAAAGACAAGACTTTTCCATTAAACTAATAGAAAATGAAGGACATAATTGTGGTGTGTGAACTGTTGTGGGTGGAACCTAGGGCCTTGTGTGTGCCAGACAAGCGTTCTACCACTAAGTTAAATTAAATTTTCAACAGGAAACGGGATTGTCTCAACTGCGGTGGGTTGTCCTACGAACTAGCCAGAATTTTATAACATTCAGGCAAAATGTTGAGAGCCATTCACAGATTGGGACTCAGTCCATAAGGAGCCAGGTAAACGGGGGGGGGGGGGGGGGAGGGAAGGGGGGCGGGCTGTGAAGCAGTATTA
This sequence comes from Apodemus agrarius, assembly GCA_964023405.1. NCBI lineage: Eukaryota > Metazoa > Chordata > Mammalia > Rodentia > Muridae > Apodemus > Apodemus agrarius. Next base: position 41,662,960 of record OZ030016.1, on the reverse strand, counting down.
CTACGGGGGAAAAGACACCGCGGGTGTCAAAGAAATGTCTTCTGCATTCTCAGTTCACCTTCACAGCCTTTGCGCATAGCATCTGGCATTCAACTCAGCTTGCTTGTAGGGAAAGAGACGCAGAAGCTGTGTGAACTGCCCCAGGTCACACCGGACCTAGGCTTTTCACTCCAGATTCCATATCCGTTTCTTCAGAACCACACTGTGCAAAACAGCTATTGTTTGTTTGTTTGTTTGTTTGTTTGTTTAGGGTCTGGATTATGCTAGTCATAGATGACCTGGTCTCAATTCTCTACCCTGGTCTGGTCTGGATCTCGGAGTAATTCGCCTATCCCTGCTTCCTGAGTGCTGGGATTACAGATGTGAGCCATAAACAAGCCCCACTCTTTGTTTATTTTATTTTGTTTAAAGATCAGGTCTTCATAAACAGCTTAGTGTGGCCTTGAACTCACAACCTTCCTGCACCTTCCCCCCCCCCCCTCCCCAGAGTCACCACACCTGGCTCAGTACAGTTTTGGAGGAGGTGAAGGGAAAGCTGCCACTGGCCACCTGCAGCTAGTGGAGCTTAAGGGAGAGAGAAACTAAATCGATTTTTTAAAATTTAAATTAAGTAGCCTAGCAGTTAAAAGCACTGGATGATCTTCTAAAAGGTCCGAATTTGATTCTCAGTACCCATATGATAGCTCACAACTATCTGTAACTAATGGTCTAAGAGATCCAAAACCCTCTTTTGGCCTCCTTGGGCACTAGACAAGAATGTGGTGCATACATACATACATACATACACACATACATACAGGCAAAACTCCGTACACACAAAATAAAATGGTAGCAAAAGGGAAACAAGTGACCACTTAACAATAGCCACCATAAAACTTTCTCTACCTTTTTTCTTTTTTGTGGGTTAGTGTCTGAGGTGTGGCTTTTTCCTCTTTGTAGCTTCATATTTTAGAAACATCCAGACACTCACTATTTGTAAAAAACGTCTCTAATGGTGGCCTAAGGTTTCATCATTTAACTCTAACCAGGAAACCAGTTTACTTTTAAAACGTAGAATTATGAATTGTGCTGAGACTATTGAGGAAAAACTCAAGGACTAGTACGGTGCCTGAGGATGTGCAGGTTACCGCCTGCCTAGTGGGTTCCAGAGGTCCTGGGTTCAATACCCAGAATCACAAATAAAAGAGAAAGAGATTCCTCCATTGTTTGCCATCTTATTTCCTGAGGCTGGATTGCTCGATGAGCCTGGATCTTACTGATTTGGCTGACCAGGCTGGCCAGTGACTCTCAGGGATCCACCATTCTCTGCCCACCAGATCCCGCCATCTAGCACTGAGGTTGTAGCCAGTGCCTTGCCGTGGCCAGTTTTATGTGCTGCTGGCATCCAAACCCAGGCCCCCACACTTCCGAGCACCCTGCTGAGTGAGCCTCTTCCCTAGCCCCAACACATTTATTTTATATACAGTCTTTCGTTGTTTTCTTCAAACAGGCTGGCCTGTCCCAGGCTAGACTCCTGCTCATGGCGGTCACCCTGCTCAGCCTCCTACGTGCTGGTATTTGGGGCATGCGTTATCACTGACAGTTTCATACACAGATTAAAATATATCCCCTTAGTCCCAGGCCCATTCCTTGCCCACCCCACTCAGGCTCCCATCTTATTCTGAACAGCAGTGTAGTATTTATGAGATCTGGACGAAGAAATATTGGTGAGAGGGGGTGACTCAGCTCCTGACGCTCACATGTGAATGACGGTTTGAGAGACAGGATGTTTTCATTCACCTTTTACCCAGTCACCCATCTACCCACTCACTCACCTACCTACCCATTCACCCACCCATCTATCCATCCATTCACCCATCCATCCCCCACCCACCCACTCATCCACCCAATAGTTTCTGAGTAACCTACACTGGTGTGTCCGGTACTAGTTGCAGGTAGGCCTTGTGACCCTCATAGCCGAACTATGCTCAGACAGAAGGAAGCTGAAGTCCAAGGCTCTTTACATGCGTGCTCACTGACCGGGAACTGCTTCCAAAGGGTCGGGTTTTAATTCTTAAAACTTTGTTTCTAATCAGGTTGCAGGGTCAATGTCCAGCCACCTCAGAATCGAACTTGGGGGAGAACAAGGAGGGCTGGGTACCTGGGACAGATTAGCCGGAGAAAGGGAAAGAGGGGGAAGTAGTGTACTTATATTTTAATTAAAAATTATATTTAAAAAAAGGAAAAAATGGCCTTGTGATGGGGTAGAAAAAAAAACCATATTAGCCCCAGGGAGCTAGAGAGATGGGTCAGTGGTTAAGGGCGCTTGCTGCACAGTCATGTGAGCTGGAGTTCAGATCCAACCCCCACACAAGCTGGGTATCCTGTGAACGTTTAGAGCTCCAGTTCCAAGGAAGCCCACCTCTTCATCTGGCCTATGAGTTTATATGTTTATCCACTCACACACTCAGACAGACACAGACACACACAGACACACACATACACTCACACACATAGACTAATATAAATAAATAAGCAAACAAACAAACAGACATTAAATCAGCCTTGGAGGCTTGGTATGACATCTCGAGCTGATCACTCCAGCTGTAAGGAAGCAAAGATCAAACCCCAAAGATCAGGGGTTTGAGGTTGTGCTCAGCAATGTATCCAGTTCCCGGTTAGCCTTTATCTTGAGAAAACAAAACTCTGAGGCGTGTAGTTATTGGTGGACTACTCGCCCAGCTAGTGCAAAGCCCTGAGATTAGTCAGGTGGTGCGGGGGTGGGAGGGTGGGGGTGTGGTGGGGGTAAGCCTTTAATCCCAGCACTAGGGAGGCAGAGGCAGGCAGAGTTCAAGGTCAACCTGGTCTACAGAGGCCAGTTCCAGGCCAGTCATGCAGGGCTATGAGAAACCCTATCTTAAGTCAACAACAACAACAACAACAACAACAACAAAAGAAAGAAAGAAAGAAAGATAGATAGATAGATAGATAGAAAGAAAGGTAGAAAGAAAAAGAAAAGAAAAGAAAAAGGGATTACAAGTTAGCCTTGGACAGCGTGTGGCAGCAGACAACAGCAATCTCAGCTCTCAGGAGGGTGAGGAAGAGGCTCATGCCTTCTAGACTGGCCTAGAATATTCTCTTCAGAAAGGCAAGCGCAGGAACACAGGACGTGTCGGAGACAAATACCAATTACTGAGTGTCAAGATGCCAGCTTAAGGTACAGGTGTGGTGAAGCAGATCCTTGACCATGAGTAAACCAAGCATCTAGAGACACAGCACAGACGTCTCCGGTTCATTTACCTGGCAGGAAGCACCCAGAGGACCAGTCAGAGCACCTCAGATTTTGGGGCACACTAAATAAATGGAGTCGGAGAGAGCAAGGGTGATCGAGTCCTCCAGGGGTGAACCGTGGGGGAAACCCTCTAGACTCTATGAGTCTTTACAGACTCATCTATAAAGACTGTTATGTAATGGGCAGTGCTGTCCTCTGTGTATCTGGATGTATACCATGGGGCAGGGATATTACTAGGGTCCCTACCTTAGAGAGAGAGAAAGAAACAGGCACAGAGCAATTAGGTAGAAGCTCCGGGAATGAGCATCAGAAACGGTGTCAGCCTGACTCAGAGTTCACACCACAGCTGCTGCAAACGATCCTCCCCCACAGGGTGAGAATTGGAAGAAATGACATGTGAGGGGCTCCTGGGGCAAAACCTCAAAATAAGGGATCAAGGAATGTGGAGGCAAGAATCCTGGCCTATGTGAGATTCTTGTGTTTACAGGAAAGCAAGGTTCCCAGGGCCAGGGCCAGCTTTAAACCAGTCCACACAGAAGTGGCCGGGGAGTTCTGGTGGAGACTGGTCTAGCAGCCTCCCAGGGGCCAGGGCGCAGGTAAGCCGGCTGACTGCCATTCTTCTCCGGGGCTGCGGCTCAGGCACCCAAGGATAAATCTGATTCTCTAACCTTTGGCTAGAGCACTTTGCAGAGCTGTTCCCGAAAGAACCTGAAGAGACTTGCCACACTAGATGCAAGCGGGTCCAAGCAGCCTGGTGGATGCCAGCTCCCTGGGGAGGCAGGCCCCTCCCAGTCCACGCTCTACCCGCGCATGCCGAGTTCCCTACTCCTCACGGAGGGAACGGCAAGTGAGCCTGGCAGGGCCTTTGAAGGAATTCATTCGTTCAGCTTGGCATATGCTACTGTGTGAAAAGATACTTTCAAAGAAAGCTATTGCCATTCTGGATTCTGGTAGAATTTGTGTTCTAGGTTACATTTGCCCTCACAAGGGAAGCTTACAGCAGAAATTCTCAGATTTGAATTATGGTTTTAGTGTGGTTCAGAGTATTCAGATTTTAGCTTTTAACTGGTCCAGCAAAGGGTGCCACTATACTAAGAACTATTTCTAGTGTTCAAAAACCAGTCTTGGGCCTGGCGGTGGTGGTGCACGCCTTTAATCCCAGCACTTGGGAGGCAGAGGCAGGCGGATTTCTGAGTTCGAGGCCAGCCTGGTCTACAGAGTGAGTTCCAGGACAGCCAGGGCAAAACAGAGAAACCCTGTCTCAAAAAAAAAAAAAAAAAACCAAAACAAACAAACAAACAAACAAAAAAACCAGTCTTGGATTACTTGGATTGTCGGTTAACTTTGGTTCATAGTTCTGAAGAATGTGTGTGTGTGGAGGGGGGTGGGGGAAGGAAGAAGAAGAAAAGGAGGAGGAGAGCCCAAATGATGAAAGCATACTTTTTGTGAGTTCAAATTCCACGTGTGCCACGTTTTAATTCTGTTTCATGAGTTCTGACTTATTACCCCCCTCCCCCCACCCCACTAAATTGGCTTAGTCAGCAGCTGCTGCCTGAGAGGATTCATTGACACTTAAAGACACCTGACTCACAATATGCTAGAAAGATTAGCAGCTGCTATTGTTGTTTTAAAGAATGTTACTTAAACTGGATTAAGCGGTTCATGCTTATAAATCCAGCACGCAGGAGGGCGAGGAAGAAAAACTGTTAAGAGTTAATTTGGATGACAGAGATGAGGTGCTGGGGGAGGGGGTGGGGATGGGGGTGGGGGAAGGAGCCTGGGGTTGGAAGGGAAAGAGAAAGAAGGGGGAGGGGCCGATTCTGAGCTTAAGGCGGGAGTTGGCATTTTAGGGAGAGTTTTGTCACTAAGGTTGTGAATGACCCTCATGGGTTACAGAGATCCTCTGTGTGAAGAAAGAACTCACCACAAACCAGGAAGAACCCAGGAGAGAAAGCTCGGCCTCTGCAGAGGGGTTCTTGCATGGCCTTTAGCTCTTTGCCCAGCGCCAAGTCCCCCCACCCACTCGAATAAACACCAGGGAGGCTGATCCCCCTTCTCGGGGCCCTGGCACCGGGGCATGGCTGTCAGTCCTCAGACTGGCAGCGTAAGAGGATTCCCACTCGAAGCCGGGCCACAGGACTAGGAATTTACCTGGGCTGAAACACACCCCACCCCGCCCCCCGCCCTCACCCTGCCTACACTATTGCCCTCTGGACACATTAAAAAAAAAAATCTTTCTGTGAGTCTCCTTGCTGTAAGCAAAATCTTAAAGAGATAGGAGACCACGGCATTCTGGCCTCTACCTTTAGATGCCCCTGACTGAGGGAGGGATAGTTCATGCAGGAGGGCTCTGCTATGTTGAAGCCTGTAACACAGTCTGTTATGGCAAAGAACATCATTCAATGGATGGCTGTGTTTGATAAACAGAAGCAAAGCCAGGAGGCTCAATTTTCCCAGCACTTCTATCAACACGGTCCTGAAAAGGAGGCTTTGCTGTGGGTTCCCAGGGACACCAGCTGCAAGTCTCAGGAGGGGTGAAGCCACTTGCCAGAGAGTGGGCCAGGCAGAGGGCTTTTCTGCCCCGGAGTTTTACAGTACATAAATATCTGCTAGGAATCCATGATCTTGTTCCTTTTATAAGCATTACAACACTTAACACTTATTCTTAACAAGTTCATTGATGCTTGAAACAAATACCCAAACAAACCCAAAGCACACTAAGGCACAGTAGGAGGGGTTTATCCTTCCCTCCTTTATCCTGGCTCTGCTGCCCTGAGCCTTTGAGAGATCTGGGAAGGACAGAAAGGCTGACCAGAGGGCAGGCAGATGCCTGAATAAAGAAAGAAGCTGCTGAGGCTGCTATCAGATGCCGTAGCCCGAAGAGATTCGGTGTTGTGCATTTTGGAAGATCTTGTTTTCACATACATGATCTCATTTCACAGTCTCACACTCTGAGCTGCACGGGGACCCGAGGTACCATTTACCGCAGGATTTTGAACCTTCCATGGCTCTCTCAGCATTCTGGCTGTTGTGAGGGGATGCCCTTGGCGTTGTAAGAAGTTTGGAAACACCCGTGCCCTCTACCCAGGAGATGCACAAACACGTGACCCTACAATGTGTGACAACCAGAGATGGCTTCAGACAGTGCAAAGTTTGTGGGGTGAGGGCTGTACAGAGGGGCTCTTGCAGAGAACTGCTGACGGGATCTACTGGAGTTGCCAAGACTATATGTAATACCTAAATAGTACATGTTATTTCCTATATCTCCTTCCAACATAAATCTGGTGTTTTGTATTCTTTCTTTCGAACTCTTCCTCACCCCTAGCATGCGCGCGAGCGCACACACACACACACCCTTGAGACAGACTACAAAGGGTCTGTAGCCCAGGCTGGCCTAACACTCACTATCTTCCTCCCTCTAACTCCTGAATATTAGGACCACAGGCATGTGCCACCCAACCAGGCCAACAGTTCTGTTTTCCGGCTGAGTCCATGCAGTGTTGTTCAAGGGGACAGGTCAGTGTCTGAGATACCAGACGCCTTATTTAGTAATGTGGCAGAAATGCTATCGATTTTATTTTTCATTCATAACAATTACCATCATATACTACTATCACATTGTTGTGGTCTGGCTACTAATCTGCCACCACAGGCTGGCTGACAGGCCACAAATGAGACTTCTGAAGTCAGACCAATGACCTGCCCAGCTATCTCATTTGAATTGAGAAGCTCTGCTTCCCAGACACAGGAGAACTGCTGACGATCTGGTTTTCAAGACATGGGTCACTTTAAAATCCCACCAGTGACTTATGTAGTAGCATAATAAGCCTCGTCTCACCAGAGTTGCGTAGTTTAAGGCATACTATAGACAGACACTCACTGACAATGTGGTCTTGGAACACAGTCAGTTCACTGGTACTGAAGGGAACGTCTGTCCTCCAACGGCGATGCTATGATGGTGTAGACGAGGAAACGATATTCGCACATTCATTCTCTCACTCACGGGTTACCTCTGTGTATTAGGATATGCTAAGTACTAGAATGCGACCTCTGCTCAGTCTTTGGGTTCATAGTCTGGCAAGAAAGAGGAAAGGGCAGAGGGAACACCATAAGCAAAGAAGTGTAAAGAGGAGGCTCAGAACGCAAACGGAGCGGGATGGTGCATGGGCTGAAACACAGCCCTTATTCTGTGTGGAGGCGGTGGGAAACGGAAGGCCTCAGATGACATGGCTAGGAGGCCTCAGATGAATCTCCAAGTGGACAAGGCATGGTTCTCGCGCAATGGGTCTGCTCAGGATTTGATCAACACATTTAGGAAGTACTCTAAGTGCCCAGGACTAGTGGGTAGCATTTATAAGAAGAAGACAGGAGATCTACAACCTCAGACTGAATGGCGCAAACTAAACCTGAGGGTCTCCTGTCTTGCCAGCTCTGGTCGGTGTCAGACCAAATCTATGGCTGTGTGTCATTGTCCCCTTTCCGACAAGCTGCAGCTACCATCATTCTCCCTCAGTCTTTCTCCAACTCTTAAATGTCAACCCCAAGAGGACAGAGTCTGTGACTGGGCCTGACCCTTGAAGTTTGGGAATTAAAACACAACGCACAGTTGTTAAAGGGAGGGGTTGTAATTTCCATCTTAACAAGTCAACCGGTAGCAATTAATACATGATTTTTGTACAAAGCACTGTGCTAGGGACAGTGCAGCGGGGTGAGGTGGCAGGCACAAAGGCCCGAGAGTACGGGAGCTAAGGCTGGCTCAATAATGTCGACAAGCAACGGTGGGCCAAAGTCAAACCCAAGGAGTGATCAAGCTATAACACACAGAAAGGCCTAGAACTTTCCACACCTCTGGCTGATTGTGGAGACAGACGCCTTCCTTATCCTGGTATCCTCAGAACTATGTTGTCATAGATTATATTACTATGAATGTCTTTGTAAGGACTTTATAGAATTCATTAAACTCATGAAAAGCAACTCCCATTTTATGGCTAAGCCATTAGCCCCGTGAGAAACCCTTTGGGGGCTGTGCTTCCTTCCACGTGCTAGCATTCCTGGAGAAGCGGCTGCACGGGGTGGTTGGTTAGTTCCTGGGCAGAGGGCAGGGCAGCAGTAAGAGAAGAGATGGCTTCCAGGTCATCCTCCTTACAAGAAAGGAGACGGGCTGGAAAGAATTTCTTGGTGAATTATCTTAACATTGGTGTTAGTACTGTTTGTCTATGGCTACTTTTTTTTGTTTTTTGTTTTTGTTTTTCGAGACAGGGTTTCTCTGTGTAGTCCTGGCTGTCCTGGAACTCATTCTGTAGACCAGGCTGGCCTCAAACTCAGAAATCCACCTGCCTCTGCCTCCCAAGTGCTGGAATTACAGGCGTGCACCACCACTGCCCAGCTGTCTATGGCTACTTTTATGCAAAGGTAGGGTTAAATTACTATAGCAGAGACTGTAAGATTGACAAAGTCAAAATGACTGACAGCCTGGTCCCGTAGAGAGAATCTGTTATAATCACTGGTCAATAAAAAGCATAGGGCCAATGAGCTGAGGCAGGGAATAGGAGGTGGGACACTGGCAGGAAGAGAGAGAATTCTGGGAAATAATGAGAGAACAGAAGGCGATGCAGGGAGAGACAGTGAGAATTCGAGCGAGATTGGACAAGATGCTGAGAGAGATGCTGCCGGAGACACAAAGGAAGGAGCGGGCCTGGACTGAAGGAGAGGCAGTTAACCAGGCGGGACACAGAGGACAGTTTAAATAAGTTCCAAGCTAGTCAGGGGGTGGAGCCAAAGCTTATGGCCTGGGCAAATAATAATTAACAATCAGTCTCAGAGGTGCCATTCTGGGAGCAGGGCCTGGGAGGAAAAAATGAATTTAATTTTTTAAAACAAGGTCTGGCAAACTCTAGAAACCCCGATTCCCTGAGTTTGAGACCGTTTTTTCCCCCCAACAGCATCATTGAATGATGTCGTTAACGTATCCAGATCCTTGGCGCTCCTCATTACCGTCACTTACAGAGTGAGCAGTGCCATCAGTGATCAGTATCTTAAAGATAGTGAAGGAGACACATGTGCCGAGTGCCTACATCCGAACCAAGTGTGATACGTGAGCTATTAATTAGTGTTCTCTTTCTGAAGGATGGAAGATTGAGGCCGAGAGAGTCAGATAGCCTGCCCCCGGACACAGACAGACCTGAGGTGTGGATCTGGTGGCACAAGTCATGCTCTCTCTAACAGGATATTTTTTCTTTGCTTCTTACTCACGTATGGTGTTAGTTCTGGCCAGTGCAAATGTAATAAAATCATCATCAGTGGGGAATGGGCCTAGATCAACACAGATCCAAGACAATAAAACTACAGCTCCATGATAAAGCATTTGGGAAACCATTCCTCACCACACTGTAATACCCCACTTTGCTTTCCAGACCTGAGTTCTGCACAGTGCACCATAGCCACTCCTAGCCTTGTGTAAAGTAGTTCACGTATCCAAGCTGTATCCTAAAACCAACAACCCATGGAGTTAACTTTTTATTTTTTAAATGGCAGGATCCCCAGTAGCCCAGGTTAGCCTTGAACTCACTATGTCACCAAGGGTGGTTTTGAACTCCTGATCTGCGTCCCTCTTCTTCGGGAGTGCCAGGACACAGATGCCACCAATCATCTGACTTAAATGGACGCCATTCTTGTGCCCTAACTTTCAGCATGGGGAGCCGGGATACGCACCATGTGTGTGGATGGGGGCTGCTGAGTTATGTGCTTTCCCCACCTTGCTCCGCCCCTGAGTAACAAAGACCCCCCCAGACCGCGCCCTTCCCCCTCAACCCCACCCCCGTCCCAACTATAGTCTCACTAAAAAATGGTGACAATACTATTATTAATGAAATAAGTCATGAAACATAAGTGTGATCACAAGCTCAGAGGAAAGTCATGATGCATTGTGAGAAATTTGGAAAATAAATGTTTTTACATGGTGTTGGGGGTAGGACCTAGGCTCTTAAGTATGCCAAGCAAATACTCTGAGCTTGGCTAAATAGGGGGTTATAATTCAATAAAGGTGGGTAATTTTTGGAGGTAATATAATTTTGTACTTATAAAACCAAAAGTAATAAGTCCAAAAGTAATAGATCCACACGTCATTTTAAAAATTCTAAAACTTAAGCTAGGCAGCAGTCACTGTGATGTGCATGAGGCACATCCTGCCCTCCCGCGCCTTTTCCAACTACATCACCAGGCTGCGAAGAGCGGCTACACCTCGAAACACGGACCACTGCTGACGTCCCGTGATCCATGAACACATGCTCGCTGGGGCTTGTCCTAGTGCGACCTTGTGTGTGTGTGGGGGGATATGCGAAAGAGTAGTTTGCAAGACTCTCACAGGTCTCTCTGGAAGGAACATGACCTTTTTCCAGAGCCCATCCTGAAACAAAGGCTCTGGACTGGATCGACACAGTCAAACATTAGCTTCGGTGTGAGGTGTGACCTGATTTTGTTGGTTACCATTAGTCATCCTGGTCATAACTACGAAATAAGGTCTGCTCCCATCAGAGCAGGGGCGACAGAGATCCTGTTCAAGGTGGATGCCCTTGCATTTCAACGACGTTAAGTGTCCCAGTGAAAAGAGAATTTCCACCAGGAACTCTCCACGCGAAGGGGAAAAAGCCAGGGATAATTTGTGTGTGTGTGTGTGGGGGTGGGTGGGTGGAGGAGGAGGAGGTGGTAAATCAAGCTTTTTGTTTATGAACAACAGCTGGAGGCCATTAGAGAGATCTAGAACTGGCCAAAATGCAAAGAGATGGTGGGGATTCTTTAACGAAACCCCGACACAGGCACAGGGAAAAGCAAAAAGGGGAAGAAAAAGAGTGAGAGGCGGAGGACCAGGAAGTCTGCTGCGAGACCGTGCCATCTTACCATGCCAGGGGAGCTCTGTACCCATGAAATGGCAGCAAGATGGCCGCCTAAGCAAGACCTACACAGTGAAAACAGCAACTGTCACCACCAGTGTGGATGAGAGACATCCCACAAGGTCCCACCCGAGAAGAACTATAGGTAATCGATGACTGCCTCAAGAGGGAGAATCAGCTTTTTGTCAGGCTCAAAATAGCACCCGTAGGTCATCCAATCCCGAGTGGTCAGACCGAAACACATGTCCATCGGGCGACACAGCCTGGACTCCGCAGGTCTCATATATACGTAATAACAATAATCAAGGAAAGAGGTCATAACTTTGGAAGGAAGTGAGAGAGGACATAGGCTTTCGAGGCAAGGAGGGATGAGTGGGAATAGCATAAATATAAAAAATTAAGTGTGTTTAAACTGAGTGTGAGGTACTTTTGAAGTTAAAAATATTTTCTTGGGCTGGAAAGATGGCTCAGTCGTGAAGAGCACTTACTGCTCTTGTAGGGGACCGAGGTCTAAGTCCCAGCACCCGTATGTCTGCTCACAGCTCTCTAACTCCAGTTCCAGAGGATTCGATGCTCACTTCTGACCTCTGTGGACACTAGGCGTGATGCATGGAGAGTGTGTGCATACATTCAGGTAAAACACACCCACACGTAAACGAGTAAACACATTTTAAAACTTGAAAGCATCTTTTGAAGGGGCTAGAGAGATGCCTCCAGGAATAAGAGCACTGACTGTAGGCGGAGGATCCAGGTGGCGGAAAGCCATCCATGACTCCAGTATCCGGAGACCCAACACCCTTATGATCTCTGTGAGCACATGCGGGCAAAACACTCACATACATAAAGTAAATACTAAAAAGATTGACTTCCAAATGCTAATGCTGTATTATAGAGCGCAATGACTACTGTCTCTGTTAAAAAAAAAAAAAAGAAAAAAAAATGGGGAAAAGAATGTTCTAGTGAAAGACAGAGGGAATGTCCTGGCAGGGGATCGGCATTCCAACCTTCCCTCAAACAGGGCTGCTCCTGGGGACGGCTCTGTCGCATAGTGGGGGGTCCTTCTGAAAGGAGCTCACAGGTTAATCTGGTACTAACCACGTGATTCAGGAACTCACAAATGTCTCTGTGTGCCAGCACACAGATGCCAAGATTCTCGGCCTCCCTCCCATCAGCCACATGGCCTTCGTACCATCCAGGAGAGACCACGGGGGCAAAGCTGACAAATGCACGCTGGAACAACCAGTCCGCCCAGCAGCCCACCGACTTCCTTCCTCATGCGCCCGCCCTTGCCTTCCTTTTCTGGTTAATGTGCCTCCCTCTGGTCTGAGACTCTCATTTGCTATCTCTGACTCCCAACTGCAATCGCCTTGGTTAATAAGTACCCACAGTAACAGGCGGGGATCAAGCTCCGCGGCTATCTGACTGCTTGCTTTAAGAGCTTGTTTAAATCATTTCCTCCAGTGTGCTTATCCCTGGCTCATGATCAGGAAGGGGAGGAGAGCGCGGCTACGAAAACCTGAAATGGTCATTTATCTACAAATGAGTTTTCAAGGTGAAATGAACATGTTATTTGGAACAAAGGACTTGGCTTTGTTTACTTCTGAGGAAATGGAGGTTACGAGGAAGAGGAGAAAAGGGACGAGAGGGGGGAAACTTGCCTAGGCAGTCAGAGTTGCTTGGATTAACAACTGACTATGGTAATAGTTCTAGAAAGCAAAACAATATTAAAGAATTTTATGAAATACACCCTTAGTATATCGGTGGAAGTAAACAGAAAATAGGATACACCGTCAAGAAATGTGTGGTCTGAAAGGGATATTAACTTAAACCCCGGCGGTGGGTGGTGGGGTTGAATTGATGTCATTTCTCATACGCTCTCTGCTTTCATCAGGCACATTTGGAGTTAATATTTCAGTTGAGTCCTGATACATGAATCAAAACAGCCCCCATGCGAGCTAATCATTTATCCTCAAGCACATATGGACAGAGTGGGTGCCCTGAGTTAATCACATGAGAAGAGACTTTCAAGGGAAATACACTACACTAGCTTCAGAAATTATTTTTAGAAAGTATAGGCTGTGGTATGCCACCCAAAAATCAGAAAATGCAATTCACTTAGTTATTCATATGTTTTCCAAATCCCCATTCATGGTAAAGTGAGAAGAAGAATGGCCCACAATGGCCACCAGAACTTCTCCTCATATACCAACCCCGATGTAGAAACCAGGAGAGGGGTGGCCCTGGTAAACTCTGTCCTGAAGATTAGGCTAATAGGTTTAGCACTAACTGATTTGGAATTTGGACACTGACTCCCCACGCCAAGTGTTCCAGTGTTGAAAGTCTAACAGAATCTTGTTCCGTCAGAAAATCCTGTAACTAACTATGGGTTGCATAAATGCAACCCTGCTGTTATCTTAGGCCCAACAGAGAGCAGTCAGCTCACTGTAGACCTTTGATACTAGGAGGGGCAGTGTACACAGCCAGGAGTTTCTTCCCTCCATGGCCTCTGCATCAGCTCCTGCTTCTGACCTGCTTGAGTTCCAGTCCTGACTTCCTTTGGTGATGAACAGCTGTGTGGAAGTGTAAGCTCAATAAATCCCTTTCCTCCCCAACTTGCTTCTTGGTCATGATGTTTGTGCAGGAATAGAAACCCTGACTAAGACAACAGTTTTCCCATAGTATTGTGGGTAGGCTAGTTTAGTTTCTAGGAGGCGGAACAATTGATTTTTCTGTGCACGGTCCAGTCATCTACCTAAAGCTCTCCACTCCCAACCCCATCCAATGCGTCCTCTCTTGTTCTGTTTCCAAATAAGTACCCCTATAACACACAAGCAGAGGTGTGCACAGGCGTGCTTAAAATTCTATCAGCTTCTGGTGTTCTTGTGTTGGGGATTTCATCAAGAAAAAAAAAATGCTCGCTGGTTACTACAGTATGCTAGTTACAACATGAGCTTTCTCTCTCCCCAAACTCTTCCTCTCCTCTACCCTCAGCTGAAGTCTACAAGAAAAACAATGCGGACGGATGTTGAGTGCACGTCAGTCATGGCATCTTAGTAACTTCTGCCTGGGATACGCCTTCACTTAAGATGAAGAACCAACGCCCAGAATCCGTAAAGAACCACAAACTCAGCTGCAAGGCAGGCAAGCAACTTGATTAACATGGGTGGGGGTCTCGGACCCACATTTCTTCCAGATATAAGAGGCACACAAAAAGTCCCTGAACATTGTTCATCCTTAGGGGTGAGAAAAAAAAAAATCAAAGCCGGTTTGATATAGCATTTTCCCCTCATTATAATGCCAATCATCAGGACAAACCCCCGTACCATAGCCAGGTAGGTGGGCAAACTAGACCTCTTTGGTGGTAGCAATGTAAAAAAAATGGTGGGAAACAATCTGTTGATACTTCAGGGGGAGAAAAAAAAGGGAAAGAAAATGTATAAATACGTTGATTTAACCAACGTCCACTGCTAGATGTCAATCTGAAAAGCAGGACTCAGGTGTTCCTGGGCGTATTACAGCAGCCAAAACGCACGAAACAACCCTGATGTCTGCTGATGGATAAGAATGAACAAAACCTGGTCCATGCCTTACAATGGAATATTATTCGGTCCTACAACGAAATGAGCATTCTATGAGCCCTGAAGACATGCTCTGTGAAGCAAGCTGGTTATGAAAGAAAGGACAAAGTGTCATGACTTGGAAAGTCTGATGTGACAGCTACTTCTGCTTTAAATAACAGGCCAGAAGGGCGACTTGCAGAGGGTGTGGGGACGGCTCCCAAGCCAGACACCGTCACACCGACTCTTCTGTCTGTCTTGTGCAGAGAGCCTTCCTTGTGTACCACACATTGAAAGTTGTCGAAATACTGATGACTGTAGGTTGTGGTGAGCCTACCCATTATGTTAGTGTTTGCAGGATGGGGGCGGGAAGATCAAAAGTTCAAAGGTACCTTGGACTACAAGAGAGTCTGTCTTAAAAACATAACAATGGGGGGAGGGAATGTGGGAGGGGGACAGCAGATGGGATGTAAAGTGAATAAATTTTAAGAAACCAACAAACGCCGGGCGGTGGTGGCGCACGCCTGTAATCCCAGCACTTGGGAGGCAGAGGCAGGCGGATTTCTGAGTTCAAGGCCAGCCTGGTCTACAGAGTGAGTTCCAGGACAGCCAGGGCTACACAGATAAACCCTGTCTCGAAAAACCAAAAAAAAAGAAAGAAAGAAAAAAAGAAAGAAACAAACAAACAAACAAACAAACACAAAAAACAAAACAAGAAAAAAAAAAGAAGGAAAGAAGGAAAGAAACAAAGTGTCCTCTGAGAAGACAGAGGTAGACTGTAAGCAGGCCCAGTTACTCCAGTCTCTTTCTACAAGAAGAGCTGTGTCCTTTCAAGCCACAAAGATGTGTTCTGTCCAGAGAAATATGAATCTGTAGTGTGGGCTCAAAGAAACTCATCATCCTATGTAACATTGTGCTAATTCACCATGTAAACACACCAAGCACTCATCGCTCACAGATGCCCTGTTTGATAGGAAGGGGAATTATGCTCTTACTTAAATAGGGGAGAAGAGGATTCTGGGAGGTGCACTTACCAAAGGGCACCAACTCGATTGGTCTTGGTTCTTTATATGGACGGTAGAACAAGAGAATTCTTGAAGATTCAGGCAGTTTGCTTGGGATTTCTCTGTTCAGTTCTTGAAGTGTCCTTTGAGGCAAACTCTAAAGCATTGAAAAAAAAATGTTAGAAATGTTAAAAAAAAATGTTAGAATGTTTGTTTTGCTTTATTTCAATGTAAGTTTCACATGGGCCTAGGAATTGAGGATGTTTTCTTCCCCAAATGAACTATCATTACTCTGATTACTCAAGAAACCATTACTCTTATGCCCTCTAGAAACCAAGAAATGTAACTCATTATCTTATCCTTGAAGAAATGGGGAATTGCGTCAGGAACATGAGCAATCTCTTTCCTTTGGTGTGTTTCGACCTTTAGAGCAGCCATGACTTAGTGACACACGTACTGCTTAGGAAGAAAACAATTGCAGCCCAGCAACTCACAAAAAGACCTACCTCCTTATACAGAGATAAAATATCCAGCTTGAGGTCTCCCACATGGCTTGAGGAGTTATGTTACACATCACTAACAAATCATTAGTGGTGCCTGACCTCATCCAGAGCCTGTCCCCAAGACCACAGGAACAAGGCTTAGCCATCCAGATGCAATCAGTCAGAGCTGGTTTGAGAGTGCCTAACTCTGCCCGAAAAATCACAGTCAAGATTTCTGGAGGATTATTTTTTTCAAGGAGAGGATTATGAAAAAATGAAAAGCATCATCAGTTCAGGTCTTAAGTTAATGTTAGAAATCCTAATAGTACAAAATATTCAAATGATGGGAACGCACAGTTCAAATGGAAATGTTCAAGACACAGACATATTAGATAAAGCGTTACAGTATATCCTGCCTTTACTCTGTATCTGGAGACACACTCTCCCAAGCCTTTACAACTATCAACAGACCTGATCAAGCTACCTGAAGATCCAAATGGATTGTGCATCCGAATTTCTAAAATCCAGTATGGTGCCAGTACGTAACACTAGAGTAGGGGCTAGAAGATCAGACTTTCAACACCTTCATGGCCTATCCTGGCCTGGGTGTTTTCTTTGAGACAGAGACCTGCTATATATCCCAGAATAGCCTGAAATTTGCAATTCTCCTGCCTCTTAAGTTCGAGGGATTGTGGGCATACGCCACCCTACCCGAACCTTTGGTCTCTGATTTTATGCGAGTCTTCTCACTTGTTTGAAGTTCCAGCCGAGTTCCCAGGCTTTAAATAGCTGGCTCTGCCACTGTAGTTCATTGTTGGTCCGCCTCAAATATTCTTCCACCAAAACTTTAGCCACCCAAAGAGACGGGAGACCAAGAAAACAAGAGCCAGTGGCTTCCTGGGGACACAGTAGGACCTTTAGGGCTCTCCAGAGCATGCTTTGGAAGCTTCTGGATCAACTGGCCCCTAAAGCCAGTTAAAACACAAAATTGCTTAACCACATGTCAGCTAGAATAGCTGGTGCTCTGTGGGATCCACGTCCTTACTAGAACAAAGGAATAACCTCAGCCAGGCCCTGGGTCAAGTCCTAATCATCGTGTAATAAAAAACAATATAAAATAAAGGCATCCAAAATGCCTCAGAAAATCTCTTAGGAAAAAAAAAAATCCTCAGTTGGGCAGTGGTAGCGCACGCCTTTAATCCCAGCATTTGGGAGGCAGAGGCAGGCAGATTTCTGAGTTCGAGGCCAGCCTGGTCTACAGAGTGAGTTCCAGGACAGCCAGGGATATACAGAGAAACCCTGTCTCGGGGAAAAAAAAAAAATCCTCAAGTGGGAGAAAGGCCATGTCTTAGAGAGCAGCAGCCAATAAACATGTGCGTTCTCGATGCCTACAGTCTATATCCAGTGCCACTGTGTGATAAAACCTTGGACGTTAAAATACAAATTATAAGCTGTGTCTTGAAATCAATTTCAGCATCGTGACCATAGAATAAGGTGTAGACTCCTGTACCATGCTCCTGGGTGCCCTCAGCTTTCTTGAGGGACGATCTCTCCGAGGAAATAGTATGAACTTCATAGTATTTGCACAGAACTTTGAGGTTTCCCACCGTGTATGTTGGCAAATGTTCTGTCTTAGCAATGTAATATCTCAGCATTGGCCATGGAAACTCTATAATCTGAAAGCAAATTACTAATGTATAATGAAACACAGGTTTCAGTTTTATCCTCTACTGTAGGGAAAGAAGGTTCACCTCGAGGGTTCGTCATAACCATGTAAGTAACTAAATTCCTTCAAGTATAACATATAGGCTAAATATACATTTCCAGCAAATTTTTACTTCCCTCAGTAAATCCAAATAGAATTTATTTCATAGAAACCTCAATATTTACTATTCTGATTGTTCATTTTTTAAAAAAATCTCAAAATAAAGCCTATAAGCTTGGATCTATTTATCTTTTTTCTTTTCCTTTTCTTTTTTTTTTGGGGGGGGGGTGGGGGGAGGCGCATGAAGTGAATCTTAGAGCTGCTCCTGGCTCCCAGCAAAGGCTGTGAAAGCTGGCGTGGTGGTGCCTTTAATCCTAGCACCTGGGAGGCGGAGGCAGGTGGATCACTGTGAGTTCAAGGCCAGCCTGGTCTACCCTCAAGGCTTTTCAAAATAAAACAAAACAAAGGAAAAAAAAAAACCCAAAGGTGGTGGGACTGGCTGATGCAGGATGTCTACCCTGATTTTCGCTCCCACTCTTTCTATATCTTGTCAGAGAATATGCAGTCTTTGTTGGCTTGAGCGGTAGTGCTTGGCTGGAATTTGTTTTTGAGACAGGTTATCACACGGTTTCCCAGGCTTGGAATTCACGGCAAGCTTCCTGCCTCAGACCCATGAGTGGGAAGGCTATAGATGACATTACTGTGTCTGGTTGCCACACTTGACTTCTTTTCTTGAAGATGATGATGATGACGATGACGATAATGATGATGATGATGATGATGATGTGTGTGTGTGTGTGTGTGTGTGTGTGTGTGTGCACGCGCGCGCGCGCATGTATGGCACTTTGTGGAATTCTCTCCTCCCTCCTCCATTTAGGCTCCATGAGGTGAAGCCTGGTAGGCGGGTTTGTATCATCAGGCAGGAGAACAGTGAGCAGCAGAGGTAGAGCCCGCATATTTAAAAGACAAAAACTTTACAATTGCTCTTCTCTTTTAAAATAAGAGCTTCCTTTAAAAGCTTGAATTCTCTTATTTTTTTCATTTTATGTGTGTGAGTGTCTGCTGCACTAAGTAGGGGCATCGTGTGCATGAAGTGGCCACAGAGGACAGATGAGGGCGGGGGAGGGGACCGTGGCTAGAGATGGAAGAGTGACCCCATGGGAGCTGGGAACCGAGCCCAGGTCCTCTAGAAAAGCACCCAGGACTCAGCCATCCCAGTGCCCTCTACACATGGCTTTTAAAGTTGTTTCAAATCCACTAGTTGGAGTGAGACAAGCTACACTAATATTAAAAAAAAATCAATCAAACAAAACACCTTATAAACTAATACATTTGTTTTGTTTTGTTTTTAAACATAGTTGATTGTCAAGTCCTGTCCTGTGCTACTACAATCTCAGTCACAATGCAAGCTGAAAATAACAATCCCCCCCCTTACTCTCCAGCTTCTAAATACAAGTATTTAGGTGTGTGTAAGTGTGTGGAGTAGCTAAGAGCAGTGTGGGAAGAAAGGAGAGTTTTGTAAGGAATATGGGTGGGGAGAATACATACATGCAGAGACAGTGGAGGGAAGAATACTGGGGTAGAAGAAAGGTACAGGAGAGGGAGGGAAGGAGAGAGGGGAGGGAGGAAGGAAAAGGGGGTGGGAAGGAGGAGTGTGTGTGATGGTGGGCTGTGAGAATCAACCAGAACTGGGCATGCATGTCACTAAGAAATCTGCAACTTTATATATTAATCAAAATGAATTAGTAGTAATCACTTATGTCTTCCATTTTGAGGACAGGGGCCGTATGTAGCCCAGGGTAGCCTCAAACTCACTTCAAAGCTTCAGATGGCCTTGAAAGACTGATCCTCTTGCTTCAGTTCCCAGTACTGAGATGGCAGGTGTGTGCCACCAAACCGGCAGGAACACTTTTTATTGAAAACAGATGCTTTCCCAGGACAAATGGCCCCAGAGCTACCAGGAAGCTGTGTGGGCTGGATGTCAGGTTTCCAGGCCACGTGGTCTTGTGCACACTCTCAGCCGTCAAGGCCTCGGCTTTCTCACTGTGTCCTGAGCTCAAGTATCACGCCGTGAATTGATGAGCCCACATGTGGTCTACAGATCAAGTTCCAGGACAGCCAGGGCTACACAGAGAAACCCTGTATCCCACCCCTACCCCAAACAACAACAAAACAAAACAACAATAAAACAAACAAACAAACAGAGAGCGCGCAGGAGGAAACATGCTGTAAGCCGCCAGCCTGGAGCTTCAGAAACCTCCTGGGCCGCCTCCACCCCAGTCACCGAAGCCCACGACAACTAACCCAAAGTGGCCTTTAAAACCCCACGATTGGGTCCTAGCATCCTATTGTGGGACCTTGCTGCCGTCTTTAGGATAAAGTCAATATCTGCATAAAACCTGAAGAATCTCAGTTCTCCACCTGGCTTCATCTCCAACTCAGTAGCCCTTACAAGTCACTCGTGGTACATCAGAGCCTCCCAGATCCCCTGCATGGCCAGCCTGAGCTCAACCGTAAATCTCACTCCTCCGTGAAGTAGTGTGGAGAGACCCTGAGACACGTGCCCACAGTGTCAATCTAGCATTCTTTGTGACACTTGGTAGAGCCCTGGGAAATTGGTACATCGAAGGACAAACATGGTAGAGTTTTGGCTTAAGCTTACGGTGACTGTTAGTAACTCATTAGTAACTGAGCTCATTCTCTGCCAAAACTTTACTAGGGCAGAATCTGGTCTGATTCACATCTAAACCCCAATTCTACGCTCAGCCCTGGCCCAGAGCTAGTGCTTAGCTTTAATTAATGTGAGATGCCATTGCGACTTTTCTCAATACCACGTACTGAATTTTAATATTGTCACTGGTCGTTCAAATCCTATCTTTATCCAAGAGGCAGTGAATTTGAAAAGAATAAAGACACGGAATGAATAAACCCAAGGTAAGAGTTTCGTAGCTGACATTTTTGCAAAAGTTTTCAGTTTTGCAAAAGACCAAGTCCTGACCTATGACAGAAGTGAGAACTTCATTTTGAAATCAGTTAATATAAATATGTAATGTATATCCCCAAGGGTAGCACTCCGCTTATCCGTAAGATATCATAAATGAACTTATTTTAAATCTCAAGAGTTTCTCACTGCTTGGCAGCAAGGGAAGTTAGATAATTTGGAGTTATTTCCTTTTACAGCGTTTTTCCCATGTGACAGCAATCCGCTAAGGAAAGACACTTCTTTGCAGTGGCCTGAAATGGACATTTTAGAGTATGCGCCTGCCTGATACTCAAAAGAATGACTCCTGGAATCCCCCACATCATCTGATCCAACTCTGCACCTGTGTCTACCCCTCCTGAAATGAAGAGACCAAGGGGAAGCCACTTGGGGTGGGATGTGGAATGGGTAAGACTAGGTCACCAGCCTGGAGCCGGTGACAGCAGCGGCAGCCCAGGCCTCGCTTGAATCCCCGCAGTATGTCAGGCATTGTGCTAAGTACACCTTGAGTGATGTCATCCACTTAATTACTGCTACAACTGCAGGAAGCGAGAACTGTAATTCTACTCATGTGAGAGACGGGGGAACAGCCCAGAGAGGCTGACCAGGGACTAAGGTCTATTAATTGAACATGGGGGATTTGAACCCAGGGGGATTGAGAATCTCAGTTCTAATTAGTATGTTCTGTAAGAGAGTCCAATTGGTCCAGTTTGGGAGAGTTGACAATTTCAATTGTGCTATTAAAAAAAAAAAAAATGAAGCTGGGCGGTGGTGGTGCATGCCTGTAATCCCAGCACTCTGGGAGGCAGAGGCAGGCGGATTTCTGAGTTCAAGGCCAGCCTGGTCTACAGAGTGAGTTCCAGGACAGCCAGGGCTACACAGAGAAACCCTGTCTCGAAAAACCAGAAAGAAAGGAAGGAAGGAAGGAAGAGAGAGAGAGAGAGAGAGAGAGAGAGAGAGAGAGAGAAATGAAAAAAGGAAGAAAGGAAAAGAAGGAAGGAAGGAAAGAAAGAAGGAAGGGAAGAAAAAAAGAAAAACTACTAAAGATCCTCAAGGTTTATGTTTCAGGATCCAAAGGCCTATGTTTCAAAAGGCTTGGAAGGCAATGAGACCTCACAGGAAATCTTAGGTCATTGCTTGAGAGTGACTTGAGAGGTCAGAGATATGACCCCCCCCCCCCGCCCGATTTTTATACTTCTTGGTTATGAAGGAAATAACTTGGCTCCATCATGCACCATGGTATGTGTCCTTGCCATGGGCCCAAAGCAATAGAGCCAATCAATCGGGATCTGTAACCTCTAAAAGACCAAGGCAAAATAATCCATTCTTCTTTTTTTAAAGGCAGGGCATTACCCTGTAGCCCAGGCTGACCCTAAGCAATCTTCCTGCCTCAGCTTTCTGAGTGCTGGAATCAACATGGCCTAAGTCACCGCCTCTTAGCCCCTGAATTCTTAAACAGCCATCCCATTTCAGAAAGCTTTTGAGAAAGCAAAGATCCCCTGAAATGATTAAGTGAAGTCTGTGGCTTTGGTTTCTACTTCTTGGCTAATGATTCCTAATCAGACAGCTCTTTCTTACTAAAGGGGACAACTCTTTAAGACCAGGAAAATGAATATGTGTTAAAATTTACACGGTAGAAAAATGAACTAAACAGACTCCTGGGTCTGTACCGTTCCTGGGTGGCAGCCCCAAAATGGCCATGTCCCCCCCACCTTCCTCTTTGCCCGGTGGCATCTGCCCCTTTTTATAACATGCACCTTGTACCAGTGAAACCTAAGGCACCAGCTAGTTACTTATTAAACTCGGGTGCCAAAGGCTGACCTGTACAAATGACAGTATTAACCGCCCCGCCCGGCCCGTGTGCAGGAGTGGATTGAGCGATCCTCATAGCTGTGAATTTCTGTCATATCGGCAGAATTCAGCAACAAATTGCAGCAATTCGAGTCTGACCTCTGATCCGCAAGGTTCATCTGAACCTTTGAACCTCAGCTTGGAGTTGAGAAACATCGAGGTGGTGGTTAGTAATAATTCTCCGAAGCCAGGTAAATAGTTAACACCCTGGCCGTCGCTCTGCCCGAAAGCCCGAGCCACAGAGACCAGTGAGAGGGAGAGACCAGTCATAGGAAGGTGCCGCTGAGGGCGAACTTGAGGAAGAAAAAAAAAATGGCATTTTGGGCACTTCTAGTAAAAGCAGGATATTTCAGGATGAAAACCTCTTTAAATAAGTACAGCGAACTAAGAAATGGGGAATGGTGCAGGGAAGACGGCTTAGTCAGTAAAGCATCCGCTGCCCCCACCCTGACAACCTGGCTGAATCCCCACAGCCCAGGTAAAGGCAGGAGGGAACCAACTCCATACAAGTTGTCCTCTGACCTATACAGCACTCTGTGGCATGAACACACACACACACATACACACACACACACACACACACACACTCAGACCACACATACACACACACACCACATCTGCACACAGGCACCTTTACACAGGTTACAGTGTTAACCACAGCAACATTCTCTTTACAAGTTAGATAAAAATAAGAAATACTAAATGCTTTTCGCTATCATGTTTTTATCCAACAGTACCGTGTCTCAGCCCTTCAATAAACGACCAATCTATTCTGTTACAGAACACAAACCCACGCTGAGCCGCTTCCGGAGTGGAAAGAAAACTAGTTACAGACATTTCAGACACGTTTGCCTTTGATACTAACAAGAGACTGCTCGGGGGAGTAGCTGTGAGAGCCGGTTGACACTACAGGCTGACAAGTGGACTGACTGGTATCTGACGCTCTGAGGCCATACTGACTGATGGCACTGAAGCGTCCCCCACCATGATGGAGGAGGGCTTGAGGACCAGAGAGATGCGTCCCTTGGTGATCAGCTTCTACTTCCAGGGCTATGCAAATAGCTTCATTTTTAGGTAGACAGGTGAAAAAGACAGTCTGCTTTCTGATGGTTGTGGCTAATATTAGAACAGAATGTGAAAAGTCGACCTAAAGTCTTACACTTGTAAAGAGCACAGAGCCTACAGTTAAATCCATTTCGTGAAACTACTGTCAGTTTGAAAAAGAATGTCTCAAAGTAAAGCGCCCAAGAGGAAATACCAGGACTCCAGTTTTACATATCATCATCCTGTTAATTCCTGCTTTATTTTTAGTTATCACATTTTCTTCTCTAAATACCATATGCGACATCGTAGACAAATCCTTGCTCATACTGTATTGCTTAAGTGGCAAAAACTCTTAAGACACATTTGGAACGACCTAGAATTTTTCAAGCAAGCTCAGTGGAAAGCTGTAAGACTAAGCAACATCTTTAAGAAAATCCCACCCATAACTAAAGAACCGGAGGCAAGGTAAATAGAGAAGTGTTTAAAATTCTCAAGAACTTAGAGATGTACACACTGCTTTTAATTAAAACAAAATAAAACAAACAAACAAACAAACAAAAAAACCCAAAACAGATTGTTTAATAGACCGGCGCTTAATGCCTTAACCAAACACAACCATGTTCTCCACACCTCAGTGAAAATAAGTAAGACTTCCCTACCTTTCCAGGCCGGATCTGGATGCACAGGTTAATTGTGACCACAGCCCAGCTTGGCTTCAGCGACCTTTGCCCCTAACCCCAGGAACAGCATGACTCTGCCCTACGTGGCTCCTGGCTCTGCATTGGCCAATGGCTTTAAGCCTTGGGAGTCATTTGCTAAGGACACCTGGAATTGAGTTTGAAGGCGTGGCTCAGAAGGCAGGGAGGGGCCACAGCTGTCCTCGGGAAATGCTTAGTGGCCTTTCAAAGATCAGTGAAAAAAAAAAAAAAAAACCTATTCTAACCGAGATGACTAGGGAAATCCCAAGAAGGCACTGGCATTGCAAAGAGAGGACATTTGACAGAAGTATTTTAACCGTGACTAAAAGGAAATCAATGATTTTCTTACCAATCATCTCAGAGAACTATGTGGGTGCCCACTGCCCTTCTCCCACCGCTTAAGGTAAATACAGAAAACAGTATAATTCCTACTTCCTGGGGAGTGTCGTGGGGGTTAAATGAACACATTTAAGTGAGCCCAAAGTTTTCTGGAAAATACTAAAAAGTGACTCTGTGAGACATTTTTCGACACTGTGAGGTAATAGATAGGGTGACAGTTCTAATCCCAGAATTTGCGAGACTGCACTTGGAGGTTCAACAGTTCAAGGCCAGTCTAATCTACCCAGTACGACTGCCTCAAAAGTCTTAAAGAAAACCAAGATTTTACTACAATTTCTTGGAAATGCTGAACATTTAGCCCAACCTGTACTGTATCTAGGCTTAGATAACTTGAACTATCGGACATGTTCTCACCCAACCACTACCAAAAATCATATTTATAAATATGATAAAAATAGGCAAAAATCCCACATGAACACGTTTATTAATCTGAAGCTGAAATAGATTCACCTGTAAGAAGCTCAGACAAGTAGTGAGCTGGGGGGGGGGGGAGAGGGGTGGGTGAGTGGGGGGGGGTGGAGAGGAGAGATTCACGGTAATAAAAACAACAGTCAGAACGGGAAGCTCTAAAGCACTCCGGAGTAAACACACTCCATCTCACCTGAAGTGGAACCTCAGCCAAGATCGCTCTGCAAGCAGAGTTAGGAAATCAGAGGAGGGGAAGAGAACGTGTGTGTGTGTGTGTGTGTGTGTGTGTGTGTAGGCGGCGTGGTGGTGTTAGGTCTTGGCACTGTGTGACACCCAGTGCTCTCTGAACGAGTGTGAATATGAGCTTTACAGCCTATAAAGAAATGAAGACCTACCAGTCCTTCCAAGGTAACATTCGGGCTGGGGCACAGAGCAGCAGTGCTGTGTGTGCCCAGCGTGTTCGAGGTCCTGGGTTGAACCTCATGACAGGAGTAAGGAAGCCAGGTTTGCTGATGGACTCTGCAGTCCCAGTGCTGGAGGGAGGAGGGGGCAGTGCTGGTCATGAGGTCAGCCTGAGGTAGGTACACCCCTTTAGGGTCATATCCCAAAATACCAACCAACAGACAACGCCGTGACCTCAAGATTTCCCTTTGTTCGCCTCACTGACTTATACGACTTTTAAAAGTAGACCGTCAAAAGACCAGAGGGGCTAGCGTGTTTCCAGTCTTCAATCCATATTGAAAGTTTTATGGCTTCTAAATAAAAGGATCAGTACTGAGAAATTAGTGACTTAATAAAGAGTAGAAATCAAAAAAAAAATTAAGATTATAAACTGTTAAATATTATATGAAACTAAACTCCTAGGCCAATTGAAGGAAAACCAAGAGAATCCATATTGACTAAGCCAGTATTTTTTTTTTTTCCGAGACAGGGTTTCTCTGTATAGCCCTGGTTGTCCTGGAACTCACTCTGTAGACCAGGCTGGCCTTGAACTCGGAAATCCTCCTGCCTCTGCCTCCCAGAGTGCTGAGATTACAGGCATGTACCACCACCGCCCAGCTAAGCCAGTATTTTAAAACAGATATTTTAAGCCGGGCGTGGTGGCGCACGCCTGTAGTCCCAGCACTTGGGAGGCAGAGGCAGGCGGATTTCTGAGTTTGAGGCCAGCCTGGTCTACAGAGCGAGTTCCAGGACAGCCAGGACTACACAGAGAAACCCTGTCTCAAAAACAAAACAAAACAAAACAAAAAAATCAAAACAGATATTTTAAGCTGGGGGTGGGGGTGGTGGTGGTGCACGCCTTTAGTCCCAGGACTTGGGAGGCAGAGGCAAGCAGATCTCTGAGTTCTAGGCCAGTCTGACCTGTATATAATTTTTAACAACAAATTTAACTCCTTACTACAAATAGAACCCTCATGTGCCTCAGTGAGTATGGGGTCGAGGACAGGTGATCGTTTCCTTTCTTTCAGCACGTGGGTCCCAGGAATCAAACTCAGGATAGGGGGTTTGGTGGGAGGAGCCTTTACCTGCTGAGTCCTCTTCTCTGGCCTGGAAGGTAAGCACATGCTGTCCTTGGAGAAGACCAGGATTAAGTTCACTGCACCTACACGGAGGCTCGCCCTCTATAACCCCCAGCTCCAGAAGACCTGACGCCCCCTTCTGGCTTCTGTGGGTACTGCAAGCACATGGTGCAAAAGACATATGCACTGGTAAAACACCCACACACATAAATGAAACTAAATATACTTAAAAAAAAATTAGTATAAGAAAAAAATTCCTGTGTTTACAGCATGTTTTTAACATTAGTGTTTCAGGCCTGGGGGCTTTCTGTAAGAATTTGTGTATGTGAGTAAATATACATGTTTTTATACTAAACACTGCCCTAAAGTGCAAAGTCTTGTCAAAGTTATTTGCACTTTGTGGTGAGTTTGCAGGTAGGGCAGGGCCTGACTGTAATGGGTATAGAGGGGCTTAGTCGGGATGTGCAGATCCCTGGCTTTAACAAAAAGAAGAGTTGGGAGCTAAGAGCCACTAGCTTTTCACAGAAGACTTAAAAGCATTAATTATGATGACAATTACAGCCTGCCTTCAACGTGAAAATAAGTGAAATCTTCATGCTGTGGCTTCGAACAAAGTTGGTTTTAATAAACTTTATAAAGCAATATTAAAAAAAAAACAAAAAAAAAAACAAAAAACAAAAACAAAAACAAAAACAGAAAAAATCCCCAGGAGCTCCCTCACTCACTCACATAGACATCACCCCCCACCCCCGCCACAAACCCCAAACCCCAGCCCCCCTCCCTTGTATGCACAAATGTGATGCAAGCCACTCCAGATCCAACTGGCTTGCAGCAAGCAGTTAAGCCCTGTCTGAAGAACTGGTCCTCAGGCTGCACAAAGCTCCTTTGTTTTAGAGTCCCAGGCGGCAGTTCTAAAGAGAAGCAGACGGTACGGGGGCAAAGTATGGAAGGCCTAAGGTAGACGTGGTTGTGTAAAGGAAAGAAGCAAAACCGAGACTGGTCTGGAGAAGGAAGGCGTAGACGTATATGGAGTTACACCGATGTTTACCGGAAGTTCACTTACTTCCGGTGTTTTAAGTTTTATCACTGAGATCAGAGACATCTTTGTTTTTGTCTGTTCTCTGTTGATGTGTGTGTGGGTCCCCGGGGTTGGTCTTGGGTCAGTGGGCTTGGGAGGCAAGCATTTCACTCTGCTGTTTTCCTGAGACTGGGTCTAATATATCCAACGCTGGCTTCAGACTTGCTTTGGATGACCTTGAACTCCTGATTCTCCCCTCTCATTTTCCAAGTGCTGGACATAGGGGTGAACCATCGTGTCCAGTTGCCAGTGTGAACCATCGTGATCACAGAGGCCTTTTTCACGCAGGACAAGCACTCAACCGGCTGAGCTGTATTGCCAGCCTTTCGTAGACTCTTTTAAATACAGGGGAAATCTGATCAGGCCAAATCAAACCTTACTAAGGTAGTATTACTTTTAAACTTTAATTCATCTATAAGTTAAAATAGAACCAATGTAAAGACCATGCCAATATGTATTTGCTTTTACATATAATAGTCATATACTGGTTTCTAGGAATACGTTGGATAATAATTATTTGCAGAGGGGTGGGCATAAATGTGTGGAGGTCAGAGGACAGCTTGCAGAAGTCGGTTCTCTCCCCCACCCTGAGGTGTCCAGGGATCCGAGTCATGTCAGCAAGCTTGGGATCAAGCGTTTTTATCCTCAAAGCCACCTCAGCATCTCATTTGGTGCTATTAGGAATTCCAAAAGCTTTGTGAAAATTACTGTTTGCATCAGTGCACGACTAACATATAAGGAAAGAAATTGTTCATATGCACGCATGCCCGCACACACAGCATTGACGTATTAGCCTGTACTGAACATTGGCACATAGCTGTGTTAATAGTGTTAGCAACAGTTGGCCATGAAACTAATTATACCCCACTGGAAAGGAGATGGGGTACACAGACGGTCCCACAGACCTGAATGAACAAGGGCTCCATACTATTATTTCCCTGGTTAGATTGTCAAATACCCCATTATAGCACTCAGCATAGACTATAGCATACATAAAGTCTGTCTTAGTTAGGGTTTTACTGCTATGAACAGACACCATGACCAATACAACTTTTATAAAAGACAACATTTAACTGGGGTTGGCGTACAGGCTCAGAGGTTCAGTCCACTGTCATCAAGGCAGAAACATAACAGCATCCAGGCAGGCATTGTGCAGGAGGAGCTGAGAATTCTACATCTTCATCTGAAGGCTGCTAGTGGAAGACTGACTTCCAGGCAACTAGAGTGAGGGTCTTAAGCCCACACCCACAGTGACACACCCACTCCAACCAGGCCACACCTCCTAATAGCGTCATTCCCTGGGCCAGTCATATATGAACCATCATGAAGTCTGAGATGTTTCATTTTCAAATATAAAAATGGGGCCGGACGTTAGTCCAGTGGCTAGCGCTTGTCTAGTATGATCAAGCCCTGGCTTAGATCTTCAGCACACCAACAGACAAAGACACAGGGATCCCAAAGGCGGCCCTCTAATCCAGGACAAATCCTGGGTGGATGTATGTAAAAACTAAAGCCCCAGCCAGGCAGACTAGCTGTTCTAGTTTGCTTTTTGTTGCTGTGATAAACACCAAAATTAATTCGGGGACGAAAGGGCTTACTTGGCTT
This sequence comes from Apodemus agrarius, assembly GCA_964023405.1. NCBI lineage: Eukaryota > Metazoa > Chordata > Mammalia > Rodentia > Muridae > Apodemus > Apodemus agrarius. Next base: position 41,633,469 of record OZ030016.1, on the reverse strand, counting down.
CCACGTCCACATCTAAGTCCATGATTGAGGGACGTCAGGGCAAGAACTCAAGCAGAAACTGAAGCAGAGACCATGGAGGGATGCTGCTTCCTGGCACGCTTTCCATGGCTGGCTTGCTCAGCCTGCTTTCTTAGACAATTCAGGATCACCAGCCCAGAAGTGGCACCACCACAGTGGGCTGGGCCTTCCACATTGTGGTGGCTTGAATGAGAACAGGCCCCCAGAGGCCATTTCATATATGAATGCTCAGTCCCTAGTTGGTGGAACTGTTTAGGAAGGATTAGGTAGGTGTGGCCTTGGCAGGTAGTGGTCACTTCAGGGTGGATTTTGAGGTTTCAAAAGCCCACGCTTAGCTTCCCAGTTAGCTTCCTCCTCTGCCCACGCCCTTGTGGATCAGGTATGAACTCTCAGCTCCTTCTCCAGCACCAAGCCTGCTGGCCGGCCTGCTGCCACACTCCCTGCCAGGATGATCATGAACTGATAACCCTCTGAAACGGTAAGCAATTCAATGTTTTCTTTTATAAGTTGCCTTGGTCACAAAGTTTCTTCACAGCATAAAAGCATAGCTTAAAACAGTCAGTCAAGAAAAAAGCCTTCTGGGCTGGAGAGATGATTCAGCGGTTAAGAGCACTGACTGCTCTTCCGAAGGTCCTGAGTTCAAATCCTAGCAACCACATGGTGGCTCACAACCATCTGTTAACAAGATCTGACTCCCTTTTCAGGAGTGTCTGAAGACAGCTACATTGTACTTACAAACAAACAATAAATAAATCTTAGAAAAGAAAAAAAAAAAAGCCTTCTCCAGACCTTGTATTGGGCCAATCTGATGGTGGCAAGTCCTACTTTGAGGCCCCCGCTTTCCAGGTAACACTACTTTGTGTCAAACTGACAAACTGTAATGAGCACAGTAGCATACGCCTGGTATCTAACTACTTGGAAGGAAAAGACAGAGGATCAGGAGTTCAAAGCCAGCCTGGGCTACACAAGACTTTATCTCAAAATAGACCAAAACAAGACCTGCCAATCAATTGAAACATCTCCAAACTTAAGACTGATTTTAAAAGGGGAAAAACAAAGATACTCATTTCTTTAAGGGGATAAAATAGTGATTAATAACAACTACCATTTACAGAGTTCATTTATTCTAACCGGCAGGAACAGTTCAAGATAAGGGGGCTATAATAGTGTCAATCAAACACCAGAATCTCGGCCTTCTGAACCTTATAATCTCTTAGGGAAAATGGACAGTGCACAAGGTATCCAAGAACAGCACAATTATCATGGTGGACTGTGTGAGGTCAGGAGGGAAAACAGCAGAGAAGGAGAGCAGGTATGGGGACCAGAGTGTGTCCCCAGGTCCTCAGACTCACCCAGGAAAGAGTACGCATAAGTTACTAGTTCTACAAACTAAGATGTGTACCAAGCCTAGTGTTGATGACTAGAGCCCCAGCACTCAGAAGACAAGAGGATTGCTACAAGTTTGAGGCAAGCCTGGGCTATATAGTATGCAAAACCCAAGCTAAAGGGTGAGGCCCTGTTTCAAAAAAATCCAATAGCCTCTGGGTGGTGGTGCACACCTTTAATCCCAGCACTGGGGAAGCTGGATCTCTGAGTTCAAGGCCAGTCTGGTCTATAGCTGGAGTTCCAGGACAGCCAGGGCTGTTACACAGAGAAACCTTGTCTTGAATAACCAATTAGCCGGGCATGGTGGCGCACACCTGTAATCCCAGCACTTGGGAGGCAGAGGCAGGCGGATTTCTGAGTTCGAGGCCAGCCTGGTCTACAGAGTGAGTTCCAGGATACCCAGGGCTACACAGAGAAACCCTGTCTCGAAAACAACAACAACAACAACAACAAAAAACAAAAACAAAAACAAAAAAAAGAAAGAAAGAAAGAAAAACCAACCAATTAAACAACCAACCAACCAACCAACAACAAAATAAAACAAACCCAAAAAACCAAACCCCACAAACTAACCTGCAGCATACAATGTGAATGTATCACATGCATTTATCTTCACATGGAATATGCTGTTTATCTAAGCTTGCTAAGATTTCTAAGATTTATTTAACTCACAAATACTTGCTGTTTACATAATAGTAGCTCTCTAATGTGAAACTGGGTGAGGCAGCAGCCACCTTACACAACGGAAGGGGAAGGCAGGGATGTGCTACTGGGAGATGAAATCCAGGAGGCTGGAGAGACGGCTCAGAAAGAGCGCACTGCTCTTGCAGAAAGACCTGAGTTCAGTTCCCAGCATCCAATTTTAACTATTTACTCTGAATTTAGTCTTCCAAAACATTAATCCCACCCTCAAAACCAAAATCCATCTTATGCATTGACCAGGATTCAAGGAATTGGTACGCCTTTTAACTTGTAAATAATGAATTCTTTTGCCCATGATTGGGCTTTTGAGACAGGGGTAAACTATGTAGCCCAGGCTGGCCTCAAACTCAGCAATTCCTTATACCATCACTGAGTGGCAAGATTAGGTGTGCACATACCAAACCCAGGAACATTTTAATTTTAAAGGAGGTTATCTAAAGGTTTCAGAATAAGGAACAATCCAGATACCTTTCTTTTTCTGTGTTGTAATATTATTGCCAGTGTTTGGCTGCGGGGTGAAAATAAAATTGCGTGGATTTTTGAGCAAGTCCCTGAAAACACAGAATACCTCCAGCACGCACCCTCACACAACGGGGCTCTGCCTCGCGAGATCAGAAGGGCATTAACCTTCTCAGAGAGGCAACTCGGAGCAGTAGAGACTTAAATTAGATTTTTTTTTTTAATGTACCATTTTCATAATTGATGGACCTTGCCCCTCGGCTTCTTTCAGATTTGTTTAGGAAAATCCGTCTCCGGCTTTGTTCCATCAGCATCGAGCTATGGATGAGTGAGTGGATAAGCCAAGATCTGCCGAGGCCTTAGACGGCTGCCAGTGCGTCTCAGCCAGGGGGTAAGTGGACATCACGGACGGTGACAGAGATGTGGCAACCAGTGGAACCATGACTCCAGATGCAGTCATGGCCTGTGGAGTCACCTGAGCATAGGCTCATGTTAGCTCAGTGACAGTAAGCCAGGGAGGTGCTAGCCAAAACTAAGTATTTAGCCTTGCGCCAACTTTGGGCTCGACGTGTCGCATGTGTTAGTTTTACGTGACCCCCACAATGATGTAGTGACAACTTTATTGCACACATGTAGAAAAAGGTGGCTCTGAGGATTCAGTACACTGTTCAGTGTCTCACAGCTGTACGAGGCAGAGAGAAGACACGCCCAGTCAATGAGACCCCACGCCTATGTCTTGGCTGTAGAAGCAGCGGACAGCACAGGCTCCGTCACGGAGGGGTGAGATGGAGACCAACGGGCCAGTTCCTCTGTGCGCTGCCTTCAGGGACTCGGTTCTCCCACACTGGTGTGTGACTGGAGGCCTCAGACTCTCGGTGTTAGCATCTGCCCTTCACATGCCTGCAATGGAGTTTGGAGAGGGGACAGCAGTGGGATGCGCTAATGATCTAACAGAGAGGTAGGGCAACTGGTCATAAGCAGCACATGGACCTGCTAGAAAACTAAAAAACTAAAACCAAAGAAGAGCTGCTCTCAGGCACTTAAGGGCAAGAGCGCGAGCGGTTGGAGATTCAAGGATAGCCTGGGCAAAGCCACAAGTTCCAGGCTAGCCAAGGCTACGTAGTAAGGCCTTATCTCAAAACAAAACATCAAGCTCCAGGCGAAGACCACGTGACCATGAATACAGGAGAAGCTCGGACTGGATGTAATGGGTGGGGGGCAGAAGGCTCAAGGTTGGGTGGGTGGGGAAGGAAGGGAGGTGGGGAGGGGCTGGAGGAGGGGGTAAATACTGAATATTTAGAGAATGAGTAAAAACTCATCACAACAAGTTTTCAAACAACTAAAAATTACAAAAATGGAAAAATAAAAGTCAGGCTTTTGTTTTTAAGGAAAATAGCAACAAAACTGTAGTGAAAGGACAAGGAGGAGAGAAAATTCAACTTCCTAAAGAACAGGAATGATCACTAGTGACACAAAGAAACCACAGGATTACAAAGACATGTAACCCAAGTGTAATAGACATGTTTGGGGGGAAATGGGGTCCAAAACTATGGAACGGGAAATTTGGAGCTAGCGATGGCTCAGCAGGTAGGATCCCTTGATGCTCTCCCAAAGGACTCAAGTTCAGTTCCTGCCCCAAGCAGCTCACAAGCCCCTGTGACTCCAGCTTCAGATCTGATGCAGCCTCAGCCAGTGTCCTGCTCTGGCCGCCTGCAGCCACGCCTCCCATGTCATTACGGACTCTCCCTCTAGAACCATAAGCCGCAATAAACTCTTCCTTAGGTTGCCTTTGGTTGTGATATGTTATCAACAGAACTAAAAGTGACTCACACAAGAGTTCAAAGTCAGCATAAGGAGAGCACTGTGTCTCAAACCAAAGAAGACTGGAAAGGGGGCTGAGAGGTTAAAAGATGATGTGGGTAAAGGCACTTGTTCCCCAGAACCCTTATGTTGGAAGGAGTAAATTGACACTTTCAGGTTATCCCCTGACCTCCACATGCACGACCTTCACGGCAACAACAACAACAACAACACACACAAATAAAAGTTTTTAAAAATTGGAACTCAAACCAGTTTTAAAAACTATTATGTACCGTGACCAAGCATGGCTTATCCCACAGGCTTACCACAGGAAAATCAACCAGTGAAACATACAATATTGACAAAGACAGAACTACACTATTATCTAAATCATCCTGGAAATGCATGACACAATCAACAAACTTTCATAATTCTAATAATCAGCAAATAAAACAGAAGAAACTTCTTCCACCCAATTTTTTTTAACTTATCAACTAAAAACCAATAAAATCTTATAGCCAACAATTTAATTGTAAAAGATTTACCACCTCCCTTCCCCCAGATGGGGAACAAGGAAAACTGCATTTTATTCGATGCTGTACTGGAGGCTCCAACCAAGGCAATTAGGCAAAGAAAAGAAACACAGGATATCCGCACAGGAAGCCCAGAAGTAAGACTGGACAGATACGACATGATCAGCCAGAGAGAACAGTGTGCAAAACACTGCAGGGTGCAGCCCACAACACAACACAGCCCCATTGCATGTGCACACACAGTAAACTGATTAAAAAGACAGACCACAGCCGGGCGGTGGTGGCGCACGCCTGTAATCCCAGCACTTGGGAGGCAGAGGCAGGCAGATTTCTGAGTTCGAGGCCAGCCTGGTCTACAGAGTGAGTTCCAGGACAGCCAGGGCTACACCGAAACCCTGTCTTGAAAAAACAAAAAAACAAAAAACAAAAAAAAAAGACCATAAAATGGGAGAAAACATTTGCAAAGCACATTTCTGCTAATAGCTTTTTATCCAGAATATGTAAAGAGCGACCACAAATTAATAACAAAAACTCAATTTAAAAATAGACGAAGGAACTGAATAGACATTTCTCCAAAGACTCATCCATGACCAGGAAGCTGGATAAACACGTTACTGGTCACATGTGAAATCACAATGAAAGTCACTCTACATTCACTGAGATGGCTACCATCAAAAGAGAAAACAGTACGACTCAGTGAGATAGGAAGTGTCTAGTCCTGCAGTGGCTGATGTGCATGAGTGAGTGGAGTGAGTGTGTGTGTGTGTGTGTGTGTGTGTGTGTGTGTGAGAGAGAGAGAGAGAGAGAGAGAGAGAGAGAGAGAGAAAGTGGGTTCCCTCTTTTCAGAGGACAAGGGGAAGAGGAGCTGTGAGGGTGGGGACTGGAGGGAGAGCAGGGGTTTGATACTGTGATATAAAGGGAACAAATAAATTAAAAAAAGAAGACAGAACAATGCATGTTAACCAAGACAGGAAATTGGAAGCTTCCCACACTGCTGCTGGACCTGGTGGATGGTACAGCCCTTCAAGCTCCTGATGTATCCTTCAATATTGAAAAGATAGTCAGCACATGATTCAGAAATCCTATCATAAACATATGCCATGACCTCAGGAAAATCTGGGGTTTGGATAAACCGCCCAGTGGATGAGGTGCCTATGAAAGCATCAAGTCCTGAGTTCGGATCCTGGGCACCCTAGCAAGAGCCGGACACCTGAGATCCAGGCAGGCCAACTGTGGGTGGGACGTTTCCTGCCCAGCCAGTCTAGCAAAAATGGAAAAATCCAGGTTCCACGAGAGACTCTCTCAAAATGAGGCAGAAAGCGAGGGGAAGATAGCAATGCTGGCTTCCGGCCTCTGCACACACCTACATGACCACTTACACGAGTATGAGGACACACACACAAACACTCACATAACTTGTAAAGTCAAAGCATTACACTATCCAAAATGCCGGGGCTGGGGGACCCTCAAATGTATACAAATAAATAAAAGGAGGACTGATACGTGCCGTAATACACATGGATCTTGAGAACATTGTTCTAGGGGCTGGAGAGATGCTTCATGGCTTCAGAGCAGTTACTGCGCTCCTAAAGGATCTCAGGTCAGTCCCCAGCACCCACATCCAGTGGCTCACCCTCTTATAACTCAACACCCTCTCTGGCTACCATGCTCCTCCCTCCCTCCCTCCCCCTATGCAATGATCAGAGGATTCCAGGTAAATAGAAAACTAAAACTAGATATTTAAGGGTGGATAGGGAGGTAGAAAGAACTTGGAGGAGATGGGGGAGGGGAAAGAATGACCAATATAATAATTTTTTTAATCTTTTTTTTTTTTTTTTTTGGTTTTTTGAGACAGGGTTTCTCTGCGTAGCCTTGGCTGTCCTGGAACTCACTCTGTAGACCAGGTTGGCCTCGAACTCAGAAATCCACCTGCCTCTGCCTCCCAAGTGCTGGGATTAAAGGCATGCGTCATCACCACCCGGTGATAATAATTTTTAATAGTTTTTAAAAATAATGTTTTAGCCGGGCGGTGGTGGTGCACGCCTGTAATCCCAGCACTTGGGAGGCAGAGGCAGGTGGATTTCTGAGTTCGAGGCCAGCCTGGACTACAGAGTGAGTTCCAGGACAGCCAGGGCTACACAGAGAAACCCTGTCTCGAAACAAAAAACAAAAAACAAAAAAACCAAATAAATAAATAATGTTTTAATTTATTATTGCTTGTTACTTATTCACTTTACATCCCATTCAATGCTCTGCCCTCTCACAATCAATGTTTTAATTTATTATTGCTTGTTACTTATTCACTTTACATCCCACTCAATGCTCCGCCCTCTCACAGTCCTCCCCCCTCCCCACTCCCCTTCTCCTCTGAGGAGGTGGGTGCCCACCTGGTTAAATTAATATTTTTTAAAAAGAGTATACTAAGTGATAGAAGGCTTCATGATATAAATCCCTGCTTCTATGAAACATGTTTATGAGTCAGAAGATAGATGGGCAGTGTCTTAGTCAGGGTTTCTTCTATTCCTACACAAACATCATGACCAAGAAGCAAGTTGGGGAGGAAAGGGTTTCAGCTTACTCTTTCCACACTGCTGTTCATCACCAAAGGAAGTCAGGACAGGAACTCAAGCAGGTCAGGAAGCAGGAGCTGATGCAGAGGCCATGGAGGGATGTTCCTTACTGGCTTGCTTCCCCTGGCTTGCTCAGCCTGCTCTCTTATAGAACCCAAGACTACCAGCCCAGAGATAGTACCACCCACAAGGGGCCCTTCCGCTTGATCACTAATTGAGAAAATGCCCCACAGCTGGATCTCATGGAGGCACTTCCCCTACTGAAGCTCCTTTTCCTATGATAACTCCAGCCTGGGTCAAGTTGACACACAAACCAGCCAGTACAGGCAGGAAAGCAGAAGTGGCTGGTAATGGACACCGGGGGTTGACCATGCCCTGGTAGTAGCTGCCTGGTGGTCACACAGCCGTGAGGACTTACGAAAGCCCCTCTGAAAGCCCACATTAAATAGGTGCACCACGTCCCAGTAAAGCTGTTACTTTAAAAAGTTGAAAAATCAACTTGAGGAAGTAGGAGAAAAATGGCAGTCTCCACAGGGTCCGCCCACCCTCCAGAGGGAGCTTTTCAGAGCTGTGTCTGGACTTCCTCTTCCCACACATCCCTTTCTGTTCTTTTTTAAGGGAAAAAACTTCTAAATGCTGCTCTGTGAGCAGGAAGGCTCAGGTTATATACCCCCCTCCCATCTTATTTTGGACTCAAACATTTACAAGAAAATGCTTACCAGGTAGAACACCAGAGGAGTCTCCATGCTGACACTATTTTTATGTCTGGGTGAATGGCTAAGTGTCCCGACTCTGTCATTCTCACAGTGAATAGAAATGCAACAAAAGGCTTTCTCTCGGGTCCGCATTCACTCAGCAGCCCCTGTGTGACCACCTTCCCCTCGCGGTGTCAGTGCTGTGTGCACAAGCTGAGGGTGGGGGTGGGAGCCCAGGGCCAGGGCACTGCTACAGTGATTCTCTTTCACTTCCAGGTATTCCTTAGCCTTCTCATCCCCACACTGATGCTGCTCTCCGATATTGGCAAGAGACCACCTACACCACGTGACCAAGCAAGCCTCAGAAAGAAAACAGGCTTTGGAGTATGGCAGACCGTGAGTTCAAAGCTAACCCCGTCCCTTAGGCAAACTTCTGATGTCAGATCTATCCAACAAAGATCACCCAAGCCACCAAACAGTTCTAGAGTTACCAATACGAGCTGGGTACTGAGGGGCATGCCCCTGGATCACACATATACTCACGCGATGGTTGGAGACAGACAGATGTGACTGAGTATGAAGATGAAGATCCTGTGGCCACAGAGGAAGCACAGGCTCTCCTGAGGAGGTGAGAGGCCTCAGTGCGTCCTCAAGAGGCCTTTGGTTGACACCTAATTACTGGCCCTCCTTTATGTGCTTCGAGGTTACAGCCACACAGAACTCAGCGCAAGCTTACGATCGACTACACAAGCACTACAAGGACAGGTCCTCACTACTTACACGGCTAGGCAGACTAGACTGGTCCCTGCTGGAGGTGTGTTGCTTGGTTAGGGTTTTGAGACGAGGGCTCAGATAGCTCAGGGTGGCCTAAACCCGCTTGCCGCTGCTGAAAGGGCCTTTCCCCGCATTCTGAGGGAATCCGTGTGTAACCTAGAAGATGTTGGTTTCGTCCTGACCAGCTTTCTCTGACTCGTCTGTTCATTTCAAGAGATATTCATAAATGGGTTTCCCCCGCAGGTGAGACTAAGAAATGATAGTTTCTCAGGAGGGACTAGTCAAATACTCCATCCTCAGAGCAAAAACTTACTCAAGCGAGGACATAGCCTCTCTCCTCAAAAGATACTTAGCTGTATACACAGAATCCTGGAGCCGGCACTGCCAGGATAAAAGATACTTAGCTGTATACACAGAATCCTGGAGCCGGCACTGCCAGGATACGGCAAGGACCACAGTGGTCCATGATAAGATTCCTAAACCAGAGAGCAACAGCACCTGCACAGAGGACCCTCGAGGGGGCAGCTTACCCCTGCTATCTCCCCCTCCTCCACGTCCCCACCCCTCTTTCCAAGCCTAGAAACCACAAACGCTGTCAGCGTGTACAGTGCCAAGCAAGTCAGCATGGCCATGTTCTGGGAACAGACAAAAGTCTGGCCTGGTGCACAGGCCTGTAACCCTGCTCACCCACGAACCAAGGCAGTCGGAGAGCGAGCTTCAGGTGATCACCTGGCCTTCACGAGCACTCATCAACCCTGGTTGGTGTGTTGGTCACTTTTCTGGTTACTGTGACCAAATGACGTGTGACAAGAGGCTACTTAAGAGAGGAAAGGTTCATGTTGGCTCACAGTTTGAGACCACACACACACACACACACACACACACACACACACACAGCTACTTAAGAGAGGAAAGGTTCATGTTGGCTCACAGTTTGAGACTACACACACACACACACACACACACACACACTGAAATGCAATAAAATTCTTTAAAAAAGAAAACTTCATGTAAGTATTGACTAATTTGTAAAAGTAATTCTAGAAAGTACCTTCAAATCTCCACTAAGCTAGTTTTGCTTAGTCTGGTAATAGCCAATGGGTTGGGGCCACAAAAATCAAAGGTGAACACTATCAAATCCATATCCCAGGATACAAGTTCCCTAAAATTGATGAAGATCCTGAGATTACCAGCAAGCCTGCACTTCCTTTTGGCCAGAAGCCAGCAAGCCCAAGTATAGTATTCTATGAACAGTCTGGACAGAGCTGGGCACTTGAGAAGTCCTTATCTAGCTACCCGAGAGGCTGAGGCAGGAAGACTGGGGTTCAGAGCCTGTCTGGGTAATACAGCCAAACTATTTCAAAAGCAATGGCCGGGCGTGGTGGTACACAGCTTTAATCCCAGCAGAGGCTGGAGAGAGTCCTGCGAGTGACTGCTGGCCGTCACATTAGAGAGTGTAAATCTAGATTTAGCAGGGAACCATTGACAGATGATTCTGGGCAGAGTTAGGTCGGTAAACCTAGAACTATGGTATCTGCTCTGGTAGAGGAGCTGGGATAATCAGCGTCTTCCATTTATGTGGGAAGAGCATATTTCCAGCACCACCTTAGCACACTGTTAGAATGGTTGGCTTTTCTTACGAGTCAACCAGTGGGAACTAGACAGTCAGCTCCGTAGTGCTGCTCCTCCTGCACATTCAGAGGGAATGGGTGTGCAAGAAGCCGAGCTCTGGTCCCAGCACCAGGCAGCTCACAGCTGTCTGTAACTCCAGCTCCAGAGGGGATCTGACCTTCCCTGGCCACTCAGGGCCACCTACAACCACAGGCTCAAACACACATATAGGTGTAATTAACTATGAAGTCTTTACAAAAAGTTTTTAAGCCGGGCGGTGGTGGCGCACGCCTTTAATCCCAGCACTTGGGAGGCAGAGGCAGGCGGATTTCTGAGTTCGAGGCCAGCCTGGTCTACAGAGTGAGTTCCAGGACAGCAGAGCTATAAAGAGAAACCCTGTCTCGAAAAAAACAAAAACAAAACAAAACAAAAAAAAAAGTTTTTAAAAATCCAATTAACGGTCACATAGGAATTACATGAAGCTCGGTGGCTACGGGGACCTTTTTCTCAGTCACTTAGCTCTTCCTCTCCAGGGACAACGTGCACTTTCAGATTTTCTCATTACTCGGCCACAGAGTCGCCACCACCTGCTACACACATGCACTCCAGTGATGGCTGAGGGTACCGGAGTAGGTGTGCGGAGTCTCGCTCCTTTCCCCCTTCTCTCCACCCCGACCCCCAGCTTCCTCCACTTAGTTTTCTTCCCTACAATCTTCAGCATGTAAATGGTTGGAGGAAAAGCCCGAGGCCGCCCAGTCAGCTCACCACGCCTCGTTCACACCAAGGTCACTCGCATTTTATAGGTAGGTGTTCCTGATACCATGGGAGGCGATGTCATCTGCCCTGAATATTGGGTTACAGGGGTGAGTCTGCCACATCGGGCAGGCCACCTGTGGTGCTGTAATCACGCAGACACATTTCCCACGGCGAACCTGATATGGCCTTGCTGCTATGTCCCGAGGAGTACAGAACTTCGCTGGGTGAATCAAGCCTGCTCCGAATTGAGGGGAAGCGAAGTGTGAGGAGGAAGTGAGCCGAACCCCACCCCCCCACCCCGAGTTGCTAAGAAATGTTTGACACAGCTAAGCCCATGCTTTTCCACGCGGCTGGCTGGCTGGCTGGCAGGGTGGGAGGAGCAGAGGAGGCCGAAGGCTGCACCTCGGGGAGAATCCCTCAGCTGGCACAGTCCTTGACAGTGGTCGGATTTGTTAAGCCTGAACTAAACTAAAAACCAGGGAGAGGGGAACGAAGATAATACAGTAACGTGGCTCTTTCTAGACCAGAGGCTCTTTCCCTAAAGGTGGTCTCAAGGCAGAAGGTAGACACAGACCCAAGGTCACCAACCTAAGGCTGTGGTGCTCTGGCTTGTGGGTGCTGTGAAAAGAAAACATCCTTCTACAGATGGATGAGATGGGGCTGACTCCGAGAGCAGTGACTTGCAGGTTTGCCCGTGAGCTACAACGAGGTGGTCAAAGTCTTCTCACTAAGTGGAGAGATGGTTCAGCAGTTAAAGAATACAAGCTGTTCTTCCCCAGAGAACCCAAGTTCTGTTTCCAGCACCCACCTGACAGCTCATAACCGTCTATAATCTGTTCTAGGGGCTCTGATGCCCTCTTCTGCCGTCCAAGGGGACAGACATGCATGTGGTTCGGACATACAGGCAGGCAAAACGTCCATGCAAATAAAATAAATCAACGCTACAATAACAACAATAATAAAATTCCACCTAGAGTCACTAATCTCCCCTGTCCTTTAGCTCGGTGCTTAGTCTTTACAGGTTACAAGCAAGAGTAGCTTCATAATGTTGGAAATTGGGGCTGGAGAGATGGCTCAGCAGTTAAGAGCACTGACTGTTCTTCCCAAGTTTCCTGGTTCAAATCCCACAACCACATGGTGATTCACAACCATCCGTAATGAGATCTGACACCCTCTTTGCGTGTGTCTGAAGACAGCTACAGTGTACTTACATATAACAATAAATAAATCATTAAAAAAATAGTGTTGGCAATTTTACTTAAATAATATGTATATGTATGTGACTGTACTGGAAATTGTGTTAGCCATAGAACTCAAAAGACAAAATGAAGTGTTGGGTATCTCTGTCTCTCTGTCTCTGCCTCTCTCTCTCTCTCTCTCTCTCTCTCTCTCTCTCTCTCACACACACACACACACACACACACACACACACACACGGTATTGAAAGATGTGGAAATAAGGAAGTTTGCGAACCACGCATCTGTGATCCACCTTGTGATGGATGGGAAATCGGGTGTTCAGACTCTCTGAAGACGTTCTGAGATTTCACGTTGTCTTTAGAACACACCTCCATCTTGAGATTCTTGGGTTAAGCACTGGCAGTCTCTCCTCATTACATTTCATTGTTTTGTTTTATTCTTATATGTAAGGGTGTGGTACCTACATGTGTGTCTGTATACCACTTTCCTGCCTGGTGTCCACAGAGGTCAAGTGGATGTCAAGGTACCCCAAACCTAGCTTTGAGCTGCCACATGGGTATTGGGGCCAAACCAGGATCCTTTGCTCTTACTGCTGAAGCCATCTATCCAGCCCTCATTTTTTAAGGTTTTGAGAGTCACTGCCTTGTGTACACGGTCCACACAGAGCACCCACGGGCGAGGTGGCAAGGCAAAGAAAAAATAAAAGTAACTGGGCTCATCTGCAGCAGGAAATAGGTTATTTGTGGCAACTTTCTTCTGTCAGTTGTAACCCACAAGTTTTCCTTAGCGTGTTAGACTGTTTACACCCCCACCTCTGCTTCTCTCCCTCCAATTTTGTGATAAGGTCTTGGCAGAAATCAAATTGGGCTGGAGGTCAAATAAGGCGTGGTATGGCGGTGCAAGCCAGTGCTGGGGCAGCAGAGGTAGGCAGGTTTCTGTGGGTTGGAGGTTAGCCTGGTCTACAGAGAATCTAGAGCGCCCAGGACTCCGTGGTGAGACCTTGTCTCAAGATAGAACTAAACTGACAAAAACAAATCAATAAAGCCCATAACAAATGAAAAGGATTGGATCACTAAATGAATTGTTTTGAAAATCTCCCCCACCCAAAATATTGAGATTCATTTAACTGGTACACATTTCACTCAAATACTTAATCTTCTTAAAGATTGATTTGTTTTTACTTTCTGTGTATGTGTGGGTGCCTGCGAATATCACTTGTGTGCCTATTATCCACAGATGGCAGGATATCATCGGATCCCCTGAAACAAAGACTTGTGAGCCACCAGGTGTGTGGTGGGAAATGAACCCAGGTCCTTCGTAAGAGCAATCAGTGTTCTTTTATCACTGATCTATCTTTCTAAGCCCATTAATCACAACTTTTAAATGACTTAAAAATAGATCATTTTTGAATTGTCAACAGTAAACTCTCTTTACCAAAAGACTCCGCTTAGGAATGAGCAATGAGTGCTTATTTCTAAACAAAACTTGTGAAAATGAAAATAGTTGTCTAAGAATAAAACACAATTTCCTTCCCTTTCTCCTGTCTTTCTCTTTTGTTTTCTTGAAGCAAAGTCTCACTTTTTAGCCCAAGCTAGCCTAGATCTTACCTATAGTAACTGCTTTAGTGCCCCAAGTGCTGGGATTACAGGCCTGAAGCCAAAGCTTGGCTAAAACTCTATTTTTAAACATTCCTGGACTTCGGTTGTGGCAACACACACCTTTTATTTCCAGCACTCAGGAAGCAGAAGCAGGCCTCATACTCTGTGAGTTTGAGGCCAGCCTGAGCTACATAGTGAAACCCCGTCTAAAGGGGAAGGGGGCGAAAAATAAGTTCCACTACCACTCATAAGCAAGCCATCTCCAAATATCTAATTTCTCTATGAAAAATACACTATCCAAATCTCTGTTTCCTATTTACGACAAATCCCTTTATTTTCGCTACGGTACAAACAAGAATGCTCCCGAGAAGTGTAACCAGCACGCCAGCTCGGAGAGCAGGCAAGAATGGATAGAGGTCTCTCCAATCGCAAGGCCTGGGGAAAATGCAGGGCCAGAGGCGAGTCAGGCCCCTCACCCAGGTGTGCGTTCCTTCAACAGGAGCCACTCCCTGGCCCTTTCTACATTCAAATTCTTATGTAGCACAAACAGTCTTTATCATACAACAAGCGGGATTCTAGTCCTGGGAGGACGTCCTTGGGCCTGCAGTCTTAGGGAGGGGCTATTTATTGCTTCCTCAGACAACCATATCACACAACAGCAGAAAATGTAGTCAAACTGCTCTAATTTCCTTATTAAGTGATGAAAGATGGCCAACCGTGCAGTCCTAACACTCAGGAGGCTAAGGCAGGAGGACTGTGAGTTGGAAGCCATCCTCGGCTGTGTGAGTTGAGTTCTTGAGTTAGAGTGAGTGGGATTCTGTATCAACAACTAACCCGTGGGCAAGCAGGTGTCCCCTATGTTCTTACAGTAAAAAGTCATTACTGGAAAGGCAGAATGAAATCTTTGTTTGGTTTCTTCCGGAGTTTGCATACGCAGCGAGCGGACACAGGGAGGACAGTCGTTTAAACAATGGTCGATTTAAATGTTGGGGTTTCACAATCCTTAAATCTTTAGTCTCTCCAACTCCTCTTTAGGTTTATTCGTGGACACAAAGTCCCGTCTAGGAATCCTGTTGGAAAGGAGGGCCAGCGAAAATCACTGCGCTCCTTCAGTGTGCCAGACTGACACACCAAGCACTACCTCAGCAATGGCGCTCAAAACCCTCCCGGTGTTAGCATACCTATGGACGAAGCTTAGCATCAAACAGAAAGGCCACTGTACGAGGCAGGGAAAGGGCCCAGCTCTAACTAGCTCTTTCAATATAAAACCCAGACAAGAGAGGCGGGAGGTCAACCTTGGGACAGTGGCTGGTAGAACCTACTGGCATCCAAGGTATCTCTGTCTGGCTGCCGCAGAGCTCAGAAACCACTGACCATTCTGACCTCCCCGTGATTTCACTTCTCCTGTTTGTCCCAGGCAGGAGAGCATCAGCCCACCAATGCCAGTAACAATCTGAATGCTTCTCTGCCATTTCCTTCACAAGACTGAGAGCAAAAGAACCCTTGGCAATCAGGCGTGGTAGTGAACACCCGAGATCCCAGCTTTCAGGAGGCAGAAACAGGTAGGATTGTAACAAGTTCAAGGTCAGTCTCAATTACATAGCAGCTTCTAGGGCAGCCAGTTACATAGCAAAATCTTGTCTCAGAATAACAAACCAAGGGGCCGGGAGAGATGGCTCAAGGAATAAGAGCATTGGCTGTTCTTAGGGCTCTGACGGGCTGTATTCAGCACCTCTACTGTAGCTCTCAGCTGTCTAGAACGTTAGTTCCAGAGACTGATGGCCGCTTTCTGGCCTTCTCAGGTACCAACATGGTGCACAGACACTCATGCAGGTAAAACAATCATGCTTATGAAGTAAAAATAAATAAATCTTTAAAACAAAACAAGGCGCGGGCAGACAGCTCTGTGAAACGCTGCCACATGAGCTCCAGCATTCACCTCCAGAACCTGTGTTCGAGGACAATGGTGGAGTCGATTTGCAATCCTTCTACTGGAGAAGTAGAGACAGGAGGATCCCTGGTGCTCACGGGTGGACAAGCTTAGTGTTTTCAGCAGGACCCAGAAGCCCCGGGTGGTGGTTTGAATTAGAAATGTCATGTCGCCCATGCCGGGCGTTGGTGGCGCACGCCTTAATCCTAGCACTTGGGAGGCAGAGGCAGGCGGATTTCTGAGTTCGAGGCCAGCCTGGTCTACAGAGTGAGTTCCAGGACAGCCAGGGCTACACAGAGAAGCCCTGTCTCAAAAAATCCAAAAAAAAAAAAAAGAAAAAGAAAAAAAAAGAAAAGAAAGCCGGGCGTGGTGGCGCACGCCTGTAATCCCAGCACTTGGGAGGCAGAGGCAGGCGGATTTCTAAGTTCGAGGCCAGCCTGGTCTACAGAGTGAGTTCCAGGACAGCCAGGACTACACAGAGAAACCCTGTCTCGAAAAACCAAAAAAAAAAAAAAAAAAAGAAAAGAAAGAAAGAAAGAAATGTCGCCCATAGGTTCATGTGTTTGAACAACCAAGAAGACTATGAAACTTTAAAGAGGAAGTGTGTCACTGGGGGGCGGGGGCGGGGGGCCTCTGAGGTCCCCTCCCCCATTTATTTGTTTATATGAGTGTTTTGCCTGAATGTGTGTGTGGACCACGAGAGAGCACCTGGTGTCTGTAGAGACTGGAAAGGGTGCGGACTCCCCTGTAACAAGAGCTGTACACACTTAGCTGCCGCATGGTGCAAAATCCCCTGCAAGAACAGCCAGTGCTCTTCAAGGACTCTTCGGCCTAGTTTTGGGGTCCCTTCCCTCCCCCCCCCCCCCGCTCTGCTTCCTGTGTGAGAACCAATGGGAACAGGCAGCTTCCTGCTTCTGCCGCCATAACTGCCTATTGCCAAAGCCTTCTGGTCTTTATAAATATACCCGCGCACATGAGCGCAAGCTCATGTGAGCGTGTGTGCATGCACACGTACGTGCAAAGACACACACACACACACACACACACACACACACACTGACTTCATAGCTTCTGACCCTGGTTTTCTTACAGCTCTGAAGGCTAAAGGCTAATTTAAAATTTGAATCTAACCCACATCTATGTCTAGTCACAAAGACAACATCTATTCCTCAGGGGGCCTGGTGTGGAGAAGTCAAGACTTGGGAGGGAAAAAAATTGTTGAAGGCCTCCTGCATTGAGCTCCACTGCGATGAAGAAGAAGGGGGAGAGGCAGGGCCTTCAGGCCTGTGGTGGCTGACAGGACGAACCGGGTGAAGGCTGGAAACAAGCGTACGGCTTTGTGCGAACCATCCGACTGCTCAGTGCCTCAGTTTCCCTTCTGTGAGAAGGGTGGAGGGTTGTATTGGATGGGGACAAAGCCCTAAAGCACCTGAAGCAGTGTCTCCCACAAGGAAGGCACGCCATGAGGCCCGTGTGCTGAGAGGCTCCTGTAGACTGAAGGTAATGCTGACACAGGTCACCACACGCTGTGCGGGTGGCAGGAGCGGGGCCAGAGAGAAGAGCTGGGCCCATGGATGGGGAAAGCCCACATGTCAGCTCTCCCCCTAGCCAGATAGGTGATCGTATCGTTGATTTCCACGTTCTCAGTTAACATCGCGGGACTAAAGCTAGTGGTCGTTGACACGGGAGATCATGGGAGGAAGCACCTTTTAAAGGTGTGTTGTATTTTTTAATTGTGTTTACATGTATGTTGGGGGCGGAGGTGTTCTAGAGTCAAGGTGCCTGTGGAAGCTGGAAGAGGATGCCTGGGAGCTCGTGTTACAGGCTGTGGTGAGCCCCCACGGAAGTGCTGCCAACTGAATCTGGGTCCTTTAAAAGAACCATTGAGAGCCGGGCGGCAGGCGTGGCGCTCGCTTGCCTTTAATCCCAGCACTTGGGAGGCAGAGGCAGGCGGATTTCTGAGTTTGAGGCCAGCCTGGTCTACAAAGTGAGTTGCAGGACAGCCAGGGTTACACAGAGAAGCCCTGTCTCGAGAAAACAAAAACAAAAACAAAAACAAAACCAAAACCCAACCCAACCCAACAAACAAAAATAAACAGAACTAAAAGAACCACTGAACAATCTCTCCAGGCCAAGAAAGTAGGGCTTTTTTTTTTTTGTTGTTTTTGTTGTTGTTTTGTTTTTAACCATACAATTCCAAGATGTTGTCCCTGTGGTTGTTCATAAAGTTAAAGAGGATTTATTCAAGGCAAGTTGATGATTTTTTTTAAAGCAGTGTCCTATGAAAGGCTCTCTACCTTTAGTAGTGGGAAAAGCCAACCCTGGTTGCACAGAAAGGAGGAAGCCTTGCTCGGCTAGGAGGAAACACCGAAGGTGCGTGCTGTCTTTCCCTATTCTAAGAAAGGACCTTCTGGACAAGAGTCCAGGAACTGTTTTCCCCAGAACGTTCACTTCCCTGAACTCTTCTCCTCACGATGTTCCCTTGAGCCCGAGCCCTGCGAGCCTTTCGTGAGCTACTGTTGTAAGAACGTCCTCTGATTCCACTTTAAAACACGGGACCTTTGACTCTCGGGAAATCAGTAACCCGGACTTAGTTCACTTCACTCTCTTAGGATGGTTGTTCTTTATCAAGCATACCAAAGCTTGAACTTAGGGGAAAAAAAAAAACCCTAAAGGTGCTGAATACGGGGTTTAGAATCTACATAGTGAGTATGAAAAGTTCCCAGCAAGGGCCGGTGACATGACTCAGTGCTTAAAGGTTCGTATAATAAACCCTGATGACCTGAGATCAGCTCCTTGGACCCGTGTGGCGGAAGAAGCGAACCTACTCAAGTTGCCCTCTGACCTTCCCACACTCAGGTGCTGGGGCGGGCGTCTACCTACCCCCGACCCTGCCCCCGAAATAAATGGAAACAGTTAAAATAAATCTTAAAGAAAAAGTCGTAAGTAAAACAAATAAATTAGAACCCAGAAAATCTTATCTTCAAAACAAGTGAATTACAAAAGGTAAGAGGAAAAGCTCAAGCTAACGGCTGGCTTTCGAACAGAGGAGCCGCCTATTCCTGGTACTGGGTAAAAGCTGACTTGGGCTGGGATATGCAGTCCCCTGCCCTGGAGTCAACAGCTAGCACTGAAGCGGGTGAGGGAGAGAGTCTTAGGAAATAGCAGTGGCAGAGCGCCCAACAGTCTTCTCCCGAACGAGACCGAGCTCTAGTGTAGTGAGCACTTTTCACCTTGAGTTAGGCTCCACTGTAAACTCAGGAAGCTTCTCAGGCTTAGCAAACGCGCTCCCTGAGACAGGCCCTCCTCCTGCCCTCTCAGGTGACAGACAACATTTCTATCCCACCCTTTAGGAGGTCACCCAACTTTGAAGAGCTGACACACAGAGGCATGGCTTTTTAGCTCACGCTCACATCTTTTGAACTCCTGAAATAATTTAAGAAAGTGGGGTCTGTTCCTAAAGCAAAACTAGGAAGCATATGGGCACATAAATAAGCTCCGTGTAACCGCCTGGGCAAACATCACGCGCCTACGTGCCAAGTGGGTAAAGCCGGGCGGAAGAGCATGGACTGCAAGATCTCTGTAGTTAAGAAGTTCAACACCAGCCAAAGACCTGAGAGATGAGAACACATCCCAGAATGGGCTTTCACTAAACAGTTAAAGGATGGATGGATCGATGGATAAACAGAGGGATGGATGGATAGATAAATGGAGGGATGAACGGACACGTGGATGGATGGATGGGTCTGACAACCAGAAATGTTATTGTCACCACCAATATAAGTGGTGAACATTTAATGAGGCTCTAATCTACAGGCATAGCAACACGCTGTAGGGTGCTATGTTCCTTTAGCAGAATAATTGTAGGTCCCCTCCCCCCCCAGTGACCTTGACCTATATCCATTCATCCATTCTCAGGTTCTTAACCACTTTTCCAGTATGAGGTATGGGTTCCATTTCATAGGGTGGGACTAAATGCAATCAAAAAGTACTTGGTTACTTATTCCTGTAGTCCCAGAAAGCCTGGGCTGCACAGTAATTTCTAGGCCAACTGGAGCTTTAGTGTGATACTCTCTCTCTCTCTCTCTCTCTCTCTCTCTCTCTCAAAAAAAAAATGGCTGGGTGTGGCATCACACACCTTTAATCCCATCATTTCAGAGGCAGAGGCAGGGGCAGGTGGGTCTCCTTGAGTTCGAGGCCAGCCTAATCTATATAGCAAGCTACAGGCCAGCCATAGATGTATACAGTGAGATAACACTTCAAAAAAGGAAGAAAGGTTCTAGCCCAGCTCCGAGGCACATACCTACAATTCTAGCATTCCCACTGCTGCAGGAGTTCAAGGTCAGCCTCAGCTACAGAGACTATCTCAAAAGAACAAAAGAAAAATCCAAACACTACCCATCTTTTGTAGAGAGGGCAGCTACTCCTAGCCAACTTGACATAAAAGCATTCTTACCTCATTTACTAAAAGCAAAATTTGTCAAACAACAAACTATGGTGAAACAGTAAGGACCTATGATGGGGCGTAAAATAACCTCTGGTGATCTTATGCCCACAGATCTAGAAATCTAGAAAAATTGAAAGGAAGGCTCTTCTCCCATGAGACAAGGGCAAAGGAAAACCTGGAAGTCTCTAAAAACAGAAGACCCTTTCCCAGAGCCTTTCTGTTCCTTGATCACATTTCAGATCTGACTAATATTAACTACCTCCTTCAGAGTCTGGGGTGAGGACACAGACCCCTCCACTGGCCAAGGTCTCCATTTTAGACTTCCGGGAACTTCAGATGGTCTAACTGAACATGTTGTGCAATCTTATGCACCTTTCTGACAGGCCAATGCTTTGAAAAAAAAAATTTTTTTTTAAACAGGGTTTTTCTGTATAGCCTTGACTGTCCTGGAACTTGCTCTATATAGTCCAGACTGACCTGGAACTCAGAGGACTGCCTCCACAGGCATTAAAGGCACTACCACCATAGCTAGCTAGTTTTGAAATCTTAAGGGCATAAGAAAAGGTTAATTCACTTTTTGAAAATTGCATAACTTCTCAGTGGTCAAAGCAGTTAAAGGACTGGCTATTCAGCTCCATTTGCTACCCCACCAAGAGAAGCTATTGGTACACCACTCTCCCCTGACACTGGGTCTACAGAACTGCACAGTTGTTAGATGGAGTCCTATCCGCCCAGACACGGAAGCCAACCTGGAGGCTTCAGCGGAGAGGAAGTTTCCTCCAACTTTGAAGCAGTCATCTCTGCTAGCCCTTTACAGTGTCTAGAAATGTTCAAAGACGCAGAAGCTGACACAGGTCCCCTCTGGCAGGATCAATGTCATTCTCAACCATTAATACCAGCCTACCCCGAAAGGGCCAAAGATTCCATATGCTTGCAGCACTATATACATTACGCTGTGACACCGGTCGCCAAGAATTGGCACCCACTTTTTAGAGCTTTTTTGTTTTTTTAAAGGATTTCCAATTTCCTGTTTGGATTTTAGCCACAACTATAAGTATCTGTGTCCAGCATAATCACCATGACAACTGAGACAATTGATCAAAAATAAATAGTTCAGGTTCCCCCCCTTGATCACATGAGCTCACATTTTCTACCAAGGGGCCAGGGGAGGCAAATAAAGACTCAGTACTACAGAAGCTTATTAACCCATCGATCTCCCAAGGTCATGGCCAGCAATACAAAGAGACTCTTAAATTGCTGTGCCTGAAAGTCTAGATCCGAAGATAAAAACCTGCTTCCAGGAGAACCTTTAATTTATACTTATCTTGTCTAAACTTAATACAGGAGGGACGGGGTGGGGGGGTGGGGGGGTGGGGAGAAGAAAATCTTCATGAGATCAGAGCCACCTTTCAGGAAAAGCTTTCAATTGAATGAGTCACCAGGTACAAGGCACAAGGTGACACTTGGTTGGCCTCACATACTCTGCGGGCCTGGCTCCTTGCTGAAATCCACATATACAGCCATGGGCCACCTCTCACGCCCCTCTCCGTGACAGGCTCAGCTCTCTAGTACAACCGAAAACAGCGGAGGGTTACACGTCTGCAGGGACTTCCAGTTACCAGGAAACTAAGATTTACCACGAAAATTCTTTCTGCTGGATCATCCCACATATTTCCCCGGTCACCATCCCCACCCCTGCAGGAGAAGGGGCGCTCAGGGCCTATGCAATCCACAGTTTTAAATATTAATAAACACCAAAGTATGAAACCAGTACCTGCCAAACACCTGGCGCTCGCCTTCCCCGGCCCGTCCTCGCCTCCCACGCTCTGGCAACGGAATGCCCTTCAGAACCATGGCTCACTGCTTTTGGTAAATGTTTTACGAGACACTGAACAGCCTTTCGACCCACCCTCAGAGCAAACACCGTTGAGGGAACACAATATAATGGAAGCAGAGCGATCCTGTGGTGCACAATAATGCCGTTGAACAAGTGAGTTTCTACACTTCCCTGTAAGAAAGGGAAACAAACCCAAATCCGAAGAGCTGGGAGTCAGTAGGCAAAGCTTCCAGAAGCAGAACTTAACGCTAGGGACCTGAGAGGTTTTTCTGTTTTATTTTGAAGGTGGCCTTAAGATCACCTTGTTCTAATCCCCAAGCAAGTCTTGACTTGTCAGACTGAAAAGGTGTCTAAATTAAGAGTATTATAATAAAGGGAGAGGAAGGGTAGAATTCCCGGGCACACCTGCAGACACAGTAGCGCCCACGTCTTGATGGGCCACTTATTTCTAGCTATTGTGGAAATGGTGCCTGGAAAAGGTAGCTTCCGCAATGACAGAGAGCGCTCCCCGTTTTTTCCACAGCCCAGAAGTTCGTCACAGTTAAACAGCAACTTGCTCTGAACCAGAAGTTTGGCATTCCATTCAGGTTAACAATTAGAACCGAAGGAGGACAGAAACTTGCTGGCACCCAGGGATCAGCCCCCACAGCGTGTCAGGTGCTTCTTAGAAGCAGGGTTAACCAAACAGAGGAGGAACCCAGAGGTCCCTGGGCAGCCTGGTCCAGAGAACCTCCGTCCCAAGCCCAGGAGGGCAACAGGCACGTACCTGCTCCTGGCGCTGGGAGCAAGTTGGCCTGGGAACAGGCGTGAGTATTTTGCTACCTACAAGCTTAAAAGAAGAGCAAACCCAGTCTAGAGAGGCAAGTTTGCATTGGCAGACAGGTTAGGCAAATAAAACACCCCCTCCTCTTCTTGTCCCCACCTCCGCCTCAGTTCCCCAAGAGTACTCAGAATCCCACACTTTGTACTTGGATGTGTGGACAACTGATGGGAGGACCCGGGGCCTGGCTTTTCTACCCTCTGGCTGTGTGACCTTGGGCTACTAACTCCACCTTTCTGAAATAGTTTCTTGATGTATATCAAACAAACAAACAAACAAACAAACAAACAAACAAACAAATAACCATCTAGAGCCAGGGAAGATATCTCCATGGGGATCAAGCACTTCTTTAGGTCTTCAGAGCAGGATCTGCAGCGCTGTAACAACTGTCTCCTCACACCTTATGTGTATGAACCCAGTCTTATTTTCCATTTTGTCCAGTTACAGAGGCTTCTGTTCAGCAGTAAGTTTCCCGTCTCCTGGGTTAGAATGACTAGTTCTGGGTGGGTTTCACAAATGACCCTTTATCTGACTGCTCGGGGGCGTGGCGACAGGGCTGGCCGGCCAAGGCAATCTCCTCTAGCTTACACAACAGTCTGTGCACACTGCCCTCTAACACAATTAGCTAACCAGACCTGCACAACCACTCCAGCCCAGCCTCTCCGGTCCCTCTCTCCTCCTTCCCTACCACACTATCCTAGGCACGTTACGCTGCGTTGAACAGAGATTCTTCAGCCCAGGCGGGCCTTGAACTTGTGATCTCTCTACCACAGCCTTCAGCTGTGATACTTCTCCCATGGTTTTTCCCCTCCTGGTCAGTCTTCTCATCTCTCTATTGCTCACTCTGGGCTGCCAGCCTCAGTTTCCCACTTTCTCTCGTCTTGTACGACCTGGACATTCACTCTTTAGGCACCCCGGTGAAACCAGATGTGCAAAACTGTCAAACGTCACAATGCAGGGATGTTTTCCCCATCCGAGGGGTATTTTCTACATGCCCCTCTCTGGGGTACCCCTTTCTAGGACGGATACCACTGCACCCCGAGCATGGAGCCAGTCCTAGGTCCATGTGTGGGAATATACTTCTGGTGATGTTCGTAGCTTTAAAAAAAGGGGGGGGGATTTAACCAACACAAGCCTAGAATTCAGTTGTATGGATGGCCCGGATTAACTCAAATTCTCAGCAATCCTCCTTCCTACCTTAACTGCTCAGGTGTGATGATTGTACTCTGTGATAATCGAATTTTGAGGAGTAAAATGTGAAAATGGCTAAAAACAAAAGAATACTTTGTTGATTAAATCCAAGTGTAAAACAGGCCACGTTTGGCAGGGATGTTGTTTGATTTCATACATGATCTTAGAAACATATTAATGTCAAAGTTAAACTGTGAAGAAATGATAGCAAATGAAATGATAACCATCAAAATCAAGCACCAAGCCAGGTTCAGGAGGTTGACGTAGGAGGATCGTTGCCAAGGTTGGGTCTAGCCTGGGTTTCAGGACTTGTCTCATAACCCAAAAAAGCAAAAATACCCATGTGGGTCCCGGGATCAAACCCAGGAAAGCAGGCATGGGTTCTTAAGCATGGAGCCATTTCCCAGCCTCTACAAATGATTTTTTTGTTGTCGTTGGTTTTTTATTTTTTTTGAGACAGGGTTTCTCTGTGTAGCTCTGGCTGTCCTGGAACTCACTTTGTAGACCAGGCTGGCCTTGAACTCAGAGATCCACCTGCCTCTGCCTCCCAAGTGCTGGGATTAAAGGCGTGCACCACCACCGCCCGGCTACAAATGATTTTTTTTTTTAAGATTTATTTATTGTTATATGTGAGTACACTGTAGGTGTCTTCAGATACACCAGAAGAAAGCGGCAGATCTCATTACAGATGGTTGTGAGCCACCATGTGGTTGCTGGGATTTGAACTCAGGACCTTCAGAAGAGCAGTCAGTGTTCTTAACCGCTGAGCCATCTCACCAGCCCCTACAAATGATTTTTTAAGACCCAGTCTTATGCCTGAGAGATGGCTCAGGAGGCTAAAGGCGCTCGCCACTAAGCCTGACCTGAGTTTAATCCCCAGGACTCAGAGTGAAAAGGGAGAGCTGACTCTCAAGTGTTCTCGTCTCCACACATGTGCTGTGGGACATGCATGCAAACACACACGTGCATCAGCTAACCAATCAAACAAACGTACAATAATAATATGCTAGTTTTTAAAAGACATTGGGGGCTGGAGAGATGGCTCAACAGTTAAGAGCACTGGCTGCTCTTCCAGAGGTCCTGAGTTCAATTCCCGGCAACCACATGGTGGCTTACAACCATCTGTGATGGGATCTGATGCCCTCTTCTGGTGTGTCAAGGACATTGTGCTCATATTTATAAAATAAATAAATCTTAAAAAAAAATTAAAAAGACATAATATTGTTGTATAGTAGCCCTTTCCATCTTACTGCTACAACCATCTCAAGTGCTGGTCTTTGCCCCCACAAGCAGCTCCAAGCATCATTTATAATTGTCTACAGTTCCAGGCACTTGACCATGTGAGATCTCCCTTAGTTCAAACTTACAGAAGACAGCAGAGAGGCAACATGGAGCGTGCTCGTGGCAGAGCTGAGAATCATGTCTCCATCTAAGCACTTGATCCTGCGTCCGTGTACACCGCAGCCTATCTCCCTCACAGCATGCCTCGGCTTACACGGAGCTCCACGCCCTCTGCTGCTGGCCCCTCTATGATCAGAACCCATTAGACCCCGTCCTTCATTCCTTCCTTCTCCTCCCCAATGCCCTGACACTTGCTTCTCTTACTCACTGGAAGATCATTTGTTCAATACCTATTATCTGACCATGAAACCCAACCAAATAATACAGATCCCCCCAGTCCTACTCCCCTCCCCCTACCGTGTTTACAAACTTGATATTGAAGCTCTGGACGCTCGCTGCAGAGAGATCTGGATTCTACCTAGTACTTGGCATGACGCTGTGATTTAAATATGCTGTCTCATGCCGGTCACAGATTGGCTCGTGTCCTGAGGAAGGCCAGTGCTTTCTGGACAGTACATGTTCCCGGGTTTGGTTGGCTCTTTGATTTGATTTGTTGAAGTGGGGGTCCCACTCTGTATCCCTAGCTAGCCTCATACCCCCCACCTTCCCATCCCAAGCCCCCACCCACATTTCTAACAATCCCAGGTCAAGGCTTTGCTCTGTGGTCCTTGGTATGTATACTAGTACAATGGGGGCCTTGGTTGCTTTAGGTTTTGTTTTTGTTACGTGGCGTCGATCTGGCCTCATTCTTCTGCTTCTGAAGAGCTCCCCCTGGAAATTTCAACTACAGAATTCTGAAAAGGACAGAAGGTTGGCTCCCTAGAGAGTGTCGTTCACTTCCAAAACACCTGTGCACCTTGGTGGCCCAGTTCTGCCCTGGATATATGGGACCCTTGTGTAGAGACAGCCCGTAGAATGCTTTCAGATCTTTGAAAGTAGGTTTGAGTTCTGAAACATGGGGGGACAGGGCAAACAGGAGAGGTGGGTGGGATATTCACTCCTGCTCCTTTAAATCGTAAAAGAGCGCTTCCAGAAGCTTGGTGCATTCGGCTTTGCCTATATCACCCATGCCGGCCTCAACCTACACCCTAAGGAGAAGTCCCAGTAGCTTTTCATGTTTTCCCAAATTATCCAGGAAATGGGAGGCTACGAATGGGCACACAATGAGTCTGCACCAGTCACCAGAGCCATAGTTCTCAGGGTGAGGTTCCAGGAAGTGCCCGTTTGGGGTACCTAGTTGTCACGGCTATCCCGGGGGAATCACTTGTGTGACAGAGCTGCACCCGGGACTTGCCACTTCCCTCCTAGAAAGCCATTTGTGCAAGAGAGACTCGGCAGCTCTTCAGCTCTGGGCTTTTGGCAGATGCTTTTGAGCAAATGAAAGAAGTATTCCTGTCACTTCAAAGGCCACAGCTGTTTCTAACTCTAGCTGTCAAAGTAAAGTTAAAATTGTGGGGAACTCGCATCTGCTAACGTGGACCTGACAGCTTGCAATAATTAAAGGCTGCTTTAGGAATATCAGTTGTGACAGTAACAAATTTCAATGCGTGCTGTATCATAAAACATATGCCAATGTTTTACAAATAAGTGAACCAATATTTTCCAAATGACCATGATGACTTGAGCATCATCCCATGAGGGTTTGAGCTAGTTCAAGAACTTCAGTGTAACCAAGCATAAAATTTTCATTGGTGTGTTTAGAAATTCTGTAATATGACTAAGCTTTACGAAACTACCCATTTTCAGGCTGGGAATGTAGGTCAATGGTAGAGCACTTGTCCAAGACCAGAAAATCTCTGGGTTTGAGTCCTAGAAACAGACACACAGACAGAGAGACCCACAGACAAGACACAGACACGAAACTGGTCTTTATAAATTTTGAATTTAGTATCAAATAAGATTGCCACAGGGGGTGGTGTGTGTGTGTGTGTGTGTGTGTGTGTGTGTGTGTATATGTATGTGTGTGTGTATATGTATGTGTGTGTGTGTATATGTATGTGTCTGTGTGTGTGTGTGTGTGTGTGTGTGTGTGTGTATCTGTGGCTAAAATGCAAACATGAGGATCTGAGTTTAGATCCCCAGAACCTACGCAAAGGGGTAAATGTGTCACAGTGGTGCTGGGGTTCGGGGTGGACACAGATCCCAGGGTCTCCCTGGCCAGCCAGTAGAGCAGACTTAGTGAGGCCTAGGGTGAGTGAGAGACCCTGTATAAGGTAAAAAAGTGATTGAAGAAAACATCCGAGATCAACCTCTGACCTACACATGAATATGCAATCTACAAACACGCACATCCCACACACAGACACGTACACAGACGCACACATACACAGAGAAACAGAGACCCACATATATACAGAGACATAGACAGTCAGACACACACACACACACATACACACACACACACACACACACACACACACACACTCCCCTCACAACAGACACTCATAAGCAAGCTCTACCATCCCAACTACTCAGGAGAGTCAGAAGATGACAAATTTAAGGCTAGCCTGAGCTACAGTGACTTCAAAGCCAGCAACTTAGTGAGATTGATATTCTCTCTCAAGTTAAAACCAGAGGAAAAAAGTTTAGTTCTCAAGACCCTGGGACTGCAGCAGCTCCAGGGAGTCTAATGTCCTCTTCCAGCCTCTACAGGCTCCCACACTCACGGGAAGATACTTGACCAGTTCAAAGACACAGACACACAGTAAAAATGAGTCTTCTAAAAAGAAAAGAAAAAAACCATGTTAAATATGTTGAATGAGGCCCCGGCTGTAGCTCTGTGGTTGAGTATCTGCCTGGTGCTAAATCACAGCACAGCAGAAACAGAGCAAAATCTTCACAGACTTCGGAAAAGTCTGCGCTGTATGGCAAGGCACCATCTCAAAAAGAAACAAAAATAAAACCGTGTTCAGTTCCCATGGTTTTAAAGAGTTAGCGGATTTAGCAAATAAAAAGATATTTTAGTATCATACATTCTATGCAATATTTGGGACATGTTACTACTAAAAAAATTTCTAAGTATGTGAGCGTCCTAAGGAACTGGGCATTCTACTACACTGTCTGCTTTTAAGATGTGCAAAGACAAAACCACTGAGAAATGCCAACTTAAACTATGCTTCGCACAACTGTGCTAAACACTAAGACCTTTTTTCCTAGGCAGGGTTTCATGTAGTCCAGGATGGCCCAGAACCTGCTACTTAGCCAAGGATGACCCTAAATTACTGATCCTCCTGCCTCCACCTTCCAAGTGCTGGGATTACAGAGATGTTAAATTTTTTCTTTTATTAATTTTTTTTACATAATATTATTTTTAAGATTATAATTATATCATTTTTCCCCTTCCCTTTCCTTCCTCCAAACCCTCCCATGCAATACTCCCAACCCCCAACTCACAAATTTATCTTTTTTAAAAAAACATGTAACACACACACACACAGGTTCACATACATGTACAGCTTTTCAGGGCTGACCTTTTGCTATAACTCCTTTTTATTTACTTATTATTTATTTTGGGTTGGGTTGGGTTTGGGGGGCACAGCTTCACTCTGTAGCCCAGGCTAGCCTGGAACTCCTGGTGATCTATCTCCCTGCCTTAGCCTCCTGGATGCTGGGATTACAGACACGACCCATGATGCCAAGCAGTACACTCTAGACAAATGCCAGGCCTCCAGACTCCTCTGTTGTGAGTCCAATTACAACTCTGATTTCCTCATCCAAATGAGAAAATGAAACCCCAAAAGAAGCCAAGTGAAGTCGCTGACTGATGAAGGAAGACTTGGAACCTGCTACTACCCACTCAGATGTCAAAATCTCAGCGGCAGCCACAAGGCCTCTCCGGTCTTTTGAATGATTCAAGTTCCCCAAATGGTGTCTCTAATTTCCGTGAACCATTCTCTGTCTCTCACCTGCTGTCTCACAGCTGTGCTTTCTGCTATGAGCAACAGTAAAACCCGTGTGTGTGTGTGTGTGTGTGTGTGTGTGTGTGGTTTTGTGTGTGTGTGTGGTGTGGTTTTGTATGTGTGTGTGTGTGTGTGTGTGTGTGTGTGTGGTGTGTAGTGTGTGGTTTTGTGTGTGTGTATGTGGTGTGTGGTGTGTGTGGGTTTGTGTGTATGTGTGTGTGCAGTGTGTGGTTTTGTGTGTGTGTGTGTGTGTGTGTGTGTGTGTGGTGTGTGTGTGTCCCAAGTACCTGTGTGTGTATGTGTGTGTGTGTGGTTTTGTGTGTGTGTGGGGTGTGGGTTTGTGGGTATGTGGTGTGTGTGTGTGGTTTTGTGTGTGTGTGTGTGTGTGTGTGTGTGTGTGTGTGTGTGTAACTAGCTACCCAAAGCTGCCATAAACACTTAAACTGCTTCCCTATGTGCAGTGATTGTCTCGTTCCGGGCTGGGAGTCCACACAGGAGAGTGGTCTGATCCGATGCTGCTGCTTCCTTGATGGGAAGCTGCTAGGAACCTAAGCTGAGCCTAGCATCAGCCTTGGCAGTGAGCTGGGGATTTTTCCAAACTGGTACAGGAAAACCAAAGCAAACAGAGCACTGCTATAAACCAAAGTCCTGTTTCTACATCAGCATGGCCCCGGCCCTTGGGTATACGGCTTAATAAGCTTGGCCCCACAGCAAACAAACTAGGGAAAGGCTTGTTGCTTGTTTGTATTGCTTTTTAATGATCCAGTAAGAGGGAGAGATATGCGTGCCACAGTTACACGATTAGCAAAATCCAAAGAAATAGATTGGCCAGTAGCCAAGAGGAGCGGGCGGCCTCCAGTTACCAACCACTCACTATAATATGGAAATCAGCATCCAGGGAGGGAAACCCCTCTCTCACTTGGGAAAGATTGCCTTTAACAAAGACAAGTCAACTTTCTTTTCTTTTCTTCAGGCTTGTTTTATGCATATGAGCATTTTGCCAGCATGTAGGTATGGGTGCCAGGTGTCTACGGAGGTCAGAAAAAGATGTCAGACCTTCTAGAACTGAAGTGGTTGTGAGCCACCGTATGGGTGCTGGGACTTAAACTTGGGTCCTCTGCAAGAGCAACAGGCTCTTAAGTACTGAGCAGCACCTCCAGTCCCCACCCCTCCAGTCCATATTCCATCTGTCTTTTCTTCTTCCTTCATCTTCCTTCCTTCCTTCCTTCCTTCCTTCCTTCCTTCCTTCCTTCCTTCCTTCCTGTATTTTCCTCCCTCCCTCCTTCCCTTCCTCCCTTTCCCTTCTACCTTCCCTCCCTTCCTTCTTTCCTGTCTCTTTCTGTCTCCTCATCTCTCTCTCTCTCTCTCTCTCTCTCTCTCTCTCTCTCTCTCCTGTTTGGTTTATCGTGACTGTGGAGTTTTATCAGAGGCAAGGCAGGTCGGATTACGCTAACAGTAGTCGTGTATACAGAAGTTTAAGTGGATTCAGCAAAGATGAGAGAAAAAAAGCTTGTGGGGAGCAGAGGCCCAAGCTGGAGTCTTAGTGAAGAAGACCGTTTTAGAAGGGAACACTTGGTACCACAGGGGAAAGCAGGTTCAGGAAGGAAGAAGTTTGTGGACTGCCAAGGGCTCTGGACGACTGGCTTATTGGTACAGGGAGAGGGGACACTCAAAGCACCAGAGAGAAAAGTGCAAGTCATTAAGAGATACCATCTGGGCCAGACGGGCAGTGTTGCTACCTGAGTGCAGACCCGAGCTCGGCACTGCCCTTGTGCCTCCGCAGAGACCCCTATCTGCTTGCTCGACCAAGATCTTCCAGTGCCAGAAGGCATAGGCAGGCTGAGCTTGCCCTATTTCGGGGGTGGGGGGGTATTTCTCGTCTTTCTCCTTCAATGATCCTTCAGGATTGATTCCTGGGGCGCCAGAAACTGTGACTCATCAGATTCTCAAGCCGAGAGCACAATGATAGTCTCTGGCTTCCCTTTCCAGCCCCAGCCTGCTTCCTAGTCCTCACACACAGAGGTGACGGGTCCCCGTGTTCCTGTTCTCACCAGCCGGGCTGGTTGCCTTCGTCTGCTGTCAGGAATGTCTAAAGCACAGAGAACACAGGGCTTTAACTGTGTGATAGCCTCGCTGTCCTTATGCCCCCCCAACCCCCCACCCGCGCTGCAGCCCCCACAAAATATAGATCTGTCCTGGAAAGTGGCCAGTATCAGTTTAGCGTGGTAGTGTGACAAGTTTGAAGCCAACCCGAGCTACATAATGAGTTCCAAGCTCTACATAGTGAGACCTTGTCTCAAAACGTGAACAACCACAATAGCAACGAGGGTAACAATGTGAGGCCAAGTCATAGCAAATGCTTTCTCTGCTAAGAGGCAAACGGTAACTATTTCAGGGCTTTGCAGGTCTCCCAGCTTCTCTTACAGACTTTTCTTCCTTTTCTCCCACATCAACAAAAAAAATGTAAAACAGACTGGGGTGGATGGTTCAGTGGATGAAGCGTTTGCCATACAAATTTTAGAATCTGAGTTCAAATCCCCAGAACCCTGGTAAAGCTGGGCACAGTAACACCCTCTAGAACCCCAGAACTCCTACAGTCAGAGGGGGCAGGGCAAAAGACTTCCCGGAAGCTTGAGGGTCACCTAACTGCACACAAACCAAACAGACCCTGTCTCAAATAAAGTGGAAGATGAAAACCAACACAGAATGTGACCTCTATATGGATACCGTGGCTCACACATGTGTGCACTCACATGTGAACATGTGTACATACATAGAGAGAGAGAGAGAGAGAGAGAGAGAATAATTTTTAAAGTAAAAAACACAACAACAACAAATCAGGGGCCTAGGAAGATGGCTCAGTGGTTGAGAGTGTTTGACAGACAACCGTGAAGGTCTGGGTCGTGCCTGTTAAGCCCAGTGCTGTGTGGGCCAGAGACAGGAGGACCACTGAGACTTACTGACTGACAGCCTAGTTAGACTCCAAGCTCCAGTTTCTGTCTCAAAGCAATAAGGGGGAAAGTAAGAGAGGGAGCTGAAGTCTCTTGGACGTCACTCACCCATGCACACAGGCATGCACAGCCATGTGTGTGTGTGTGTGTGTGTGTGTGTGCGCGCGCGCGTGCGTGCGCGCGCACACACACACACACACACACACACACACACACACTCTTCCACGGGCCAGACGACTACCCTCTACGCACGCTCACCGTGTGGTGACATTTGCTCACATCCTCTGTCAGTTTTTTCCTCTTTCATGGCTATGGTAGTAATGGGAGACTAAAACTAGAAATTGGCCTAGAGGGTGATTATAGCATCAAGAGACCAGAGTTCAAAGCTTGGCTGGTCCATTGGGTTTTGGCCTTGGTTGTTGATTTTAGAATCAATGAGCTGGTCTACACAGAGGCATTGACCTTCCCTTCTATATTTATTTATTTATTTGTTTGTTTGTTTGTTTGTTTATTCATTCATTCATTCATTTATTGGTTTTTCAAGACAGGGTTTCATTTATTTATTTGTTTGTTTGTTTGTTTGTTTGTTTATTGGTTTTTCAAGACAGGGTTTCTCTGTGTAGCCCTGGCTATCCTGGAACTCACTCTGTAGACCAGGCTAGCCTTGAACTCAGAAATCTGCCTGCCTCTGTCCCCCAAGAGCTGGGATTACAGGCGTGCGCCACCACGCCCGGCCCCTTCTATATTTAATCTAAGGTAAAATGGACTCTAGAGGATGTCTCTTCCCCCAAACCCAACTTAAGGTCAACACAAATTTTCATAGGTCTTTGTGGGATTTTGGAGGGAAAGGGAGGAAGATATGGTTTTTTTTTCAATGTATTTATTTATTATATATAAGTACACTGTTTGTCTTCAGACACACCAGAAGAGGGCACCAGATCCCATTACAGATGGTTGTGAGCCACCATGTGGTTGCTGGGAATTGAACTCAGGACCTCTGGAAGAGCAACCAGAGTGCTCTTAACTGCTGAGTCATCTCTCCAGCCCAAAGACATGTGTTTGAGACTGTTATAGAGACCCCAGGCTAGCCTCAAACTCTGTGTGAACTAAACTTGCCTGGGACTCTAGCTACCTGATTTGTATTTCGTGGTCTAGTCACATGTAACAGTTTGTTATTTCCACTGATGTTAGAGAAACCCGTGGATTCTGGCTGGACCGTCCAAAGCTCGCCCTCCTGATGGTCCCTCAGCCTCTGAAGAGCAGGCGGTAGGAAAGCGCACCCTCTAGCTTCCAGGCACCCTTGGTATGTGCTGTGCTTTGGGTATGTTCCTGGAATTCATGGTTCAAATTCATGTTTTTTGAAGAGGTAAAGGGGCTTAAAATAGGTCAGGCTGGTCTTGAAATCCTAAGTAGCCAAGGCTGGCCACGAACTCCTGATTTATCCCCCTCCACCCTCAGAGTGTTGGAATCACAGACAGATACCAGCAAACCTGGTGTTTGTTTATTTTGTTTTGCTGAGATATAGTCTCACTGCATAGCTCGGGCAGGCTTTGAATACTAGTCCTCCTGCCCCAGATCCCTAGTACTGTCCTTACAGGCACATGCTCACATTCCCAACTGCCTTGGTGGGATTTTTATAAATATAGTATAAGAATGTGCATGCACACACATACACGAACTTTTTATATACACTTGTGCCTGGCACATAATAAGCCCTCAATGAATACTGATTTTAGTTAGTCTCACCATCTCTAGGGTTCCTTCCAACTCCAATACTTCAGGATTTGGATGGTTAATCACTTGGTGATGGACTACATATGTGGAGAAGAAAGTACTCAGTGAGCACCAACAAGCAGGGTTAAGTCTAAGGGCCTGTCTGGGCGGAACAGCCATTCACTCCGGACACCTGAGGCCGACCCGAGAACTCTTTGCTTCAGGAGTTCCTTGGATGCTGAAGACTTTGGTCTCTACCTCTGATTATTATTGATTATTATTATTGTACTGAATTATTCTGATGAAATTCATGTGCTCATTCTGTTGCTGTCTTTTTTTTCTTCCTTTCTTCTTCTCTTTCCCTTCCTTCCTTCCTTCCTTCCTTCCTTCCTTCCTTCCTTCCTTCCTTCCTTCCTTCCTTCCTTCCTTTCTCCCTCCCTCCCTCCCTCCCTCCTTCCCCCCCTTTCTTTTTGCATCTGATTCCAGCACAGATACCACTGAGTGTAACTCAAGTGAAGGTCGGGTGTTCTGTTTGTCTGTCCTTGGTGTAGCAGCTACAAATACATCTGGGAGTGATCCGGTTTTGACCAGCACAGTAAAGCCTTGCAGGAAGCCTTGACTTCAATGCACATCTACTGACTGGCTGGAAGATACGGTTCTAGGCAGCTTCAGGGCTGACATCTGTGGTGGTGGGGATCGAACCCAGAGCCTGGAGTAGTCTAGGCAACTTCTCTACCACTTAGTTAACATTTGAATGTCACCTATGAAGCATGCCTAAAAGTTTCGTGCTGACCTTCGCTGAATAATTCAGCCTCAGAACCCGGGAGCCATTTCCTACTTTCCAAACAATTAAATGCCTTTTACAAAGCGTCACCCATGAGCTGCTACTCTGCCAAAGGATGCAGGTTTTGTTGGTGCCCAGTTTTCGTTTTCCTTGTGCAGGGTTGGAGTGAACCTCTTCCTTGTAGTAGACAGACCTCCATTGTAGGCAAATATCTACTTGTCTGCCACATTATCGGATCAGCCATGACTCACGTCTACCTTTCTACCTTTTTCATTTTGAAAATGGGTTATCTCACTTGGAGGCAAGAGGTGGCCCAATGAACAATGGAAGCTACGGTACTTTTGTGGAGAACAAAATAGATATGCCCAGACTGGTCTCAAACTCCTTATGTGGCCGAGGATGACCCTGGACTCCTGATCCTCTTGCCTCCATCATCCAAATGCTGGGACTGTAGACAATGTACCACCACATCCTGCTTTAGGAGATGCTAGGGTATGTCTTAGCTAGGGTTTTATGGCTCTGAAGAGATACTACCACCAAGGCAATTCTTTTTTTTTTTTTTTTTTTTTTGTGGCTTTTTTGAGACAGGGTTTCTCTGTGTAGTCCTGGCTGTCCTGGAACTCACTCTGTAGACCAGGCTGGCCTCGAACTCAGAAATCCGCTTGCCTCTGCCTCCCAAGTGCTGGGACTACAGGCGTGCGCCACCACGCCCGGCTGGCAATTCTTAGAGTTTTTGAGGTTTAGTCTATTACTGTCATGGCAGGAAGTGTGGAGGCATACGGCAGACATGGTGCTAGAAAAGGAGCTGAGAGTTCTACATCTCGATCTGCAGGCAGCAGGAGACTGTGGACCACATTGGGTGCACCTTGAGCATAGGAGACTCAAAGCCCGCCCCCACAGTGACATACTTCCTCCAACAAGGCCATGCCCACTCTAACAAGGCCACACCCACTCCAACAAGGCCCCACCTCCTCATAGTGCCATTCTCTGTGGCCAAGCATTCAACACCTGAGTCTATGAGGCCATTCTGAGTCAAACCACCACAGGATGGAACCTAGGGCTTCCTCTGTGGCAAGCAAGCACTCTGCCCACGGAGTTACATCCTTACCCAAAGAACTGCTCTATGAACACTATTTGTCGGAGCTGTTAATATTCACGGCAGTATTTCCTATTAACCGTGGTTTCTCTTGGACTCTGCTGTAGAGACCTTGTTGTACTGGGATAACTGCTTGCAGCCTTCATGCACAGTCCCTAGAATCTTTCCTAGAGTGGCCCTGGGCAGGTTTCAAGTTGAACTCTGACTCTCTTCCTCACTTTCTATGCACGGACGTTACACTGTATATAGTAAATATTACTAAAGTGTGTTAAGAAGACAAACTATTCTGTTAAAAACAGAAGAAGACAAAAAGCTGCTTCTAGAGCTTCTGAGATGGTTTTGAGCAATCCAGGGTCATTTTGTGACAGGACCCCACTAGTGCATGACTAAAGAAAGGACGGTCTGCCGGGCTTATCTGTCTGACCTGTGGCTGTCTCTGGCCCTCGCCAGCTTCCCTCAGACTGGCTGGGCAGTTGTGCAACTCCAAGGCCCTCGCCCCGGCTGCCTTCTCAGAATGAGAAGGGGAGAGAGCTGCTTCTGAAAACCTGTTCTCCGGCAAATTTTAGGGGTGTATGGAAAACTGTTCCTGAGAACTCTGTAGCTTCGTTAGCTGAGGTTTATTCAGGACCAGGACTGGCCACTTAGCACCAGCCAGGAATCCTCCTTTTTGATCCGGCTTGCCACCAAACTAGAGGACCTCAGTTCGATCCCTGAGACCCAAATGGTAGGAGAAAACTCTCCAAAGTTGTTCTCCGACTTTCATACATATAACACGGGATGTACATCACACTATACATGTGCACACACATTAAATAAATAAATGAACTCTGGGTCGGCGTTCTTATTAAAAAACAAAACAAAAACCCCCGTCTCACATGTTCACTTTTTCTTCCATTTCAAACACAACATCCATTTTCAACTAGTATATGACCCACCTCCTAATCTGTGAACTTCCTAATGGAGTCAGAAAGGGCCAGTGCACGCCCGCGTATGTGCACTTGCACGTGTGTGCGCGCACACACACACTAGATATTCATCCCTTTTTTGAGGCAGAGTTTCACACAGCTCACACTGGTTATGTAATTGAGGATGGCCTTGAACTCCTGGTCCTCCTGCCTCCACCTCGGAAGGGCTGGGATCACAGGCACATACAACATTGACTTCAACAGCACTCTTGATGGACGCTATCACACAGAACCCAAGGCTGAAAACCAGCCTAAAGGGCAGATGCAGCGTCAAGGAGCTAAGGATTGGTGCACCACGCCCGCAGTTTACACACAGCCTATGGTGGGGGATACCAGGGCTAAGCTAGGAAGAGCCCTTTCCTGGTTACACCAAGGAGTAAGACAGAAAACGAACATGTGGTTGGGGAGGCAGACCTCTTACCAGAAACGGGTTGCAACACGCACACATTTGACCATCAGCTTGAAAACTACCTCCTCAAGAATGTCAAAGATCCTTCCAAAAAAGTAACCCAGTCCTTGTTCTGCACATCTTCCCCACCGAGGCCCATCAGGTTTGTGCTCTTCCTGTTGTGCTACTGACACTTGTGGATTATGCTGGAACCCTCAAGGGGCTGTCCCCAGTCAGTACCACCTGTCCCCAGCCCCTCTCTGCCTACTGAGCCATTCTTTCGCCTCTGAGTTCATAATGTCACTCAAATACCAGGCCTTCCCTGAGTTTGGTGCCTGGCTCTGGATAACATCTGAGCCTCTCTCCCCCCTTTTTTTCTTTCTCCATTTTTGAGGGGGTACATGCGTGCATGCCTATGTGTGTGTGTTTGTGTGTGTGTGCGTGGTCTGCAAGCATGTGTGTACATGGCATTGTGGGTCATGTGTGTGTGTGTGCACAGGTGTGGTACATGTGCATAAGGCCATGTGACTTGGAAGGAGTGCTTAGCTTACAGCATTAGTTCAGGTGTAGCAGAGGGAACTTCAGCACAGGTTCCTCTTTCAGAAGTAGGAGCTTAAACTTTTCACTGGGTAAGCACGGGGTTCCTAGGAGTTCACTCAGGGCATGGCTGTCTCCTCTTAAAAAGTCAATAATCTATCCTACTCCCAAAAGGAAGGGCACTGCACTTTTTGACATTTCATGTGGGTTATTTGAGGATTACCAGAGTCCAAGTCTCTATGAGATACACCCCAATCGCAGGCACCTTGAATCACTATTGATTGGCAGGTAGATGCTGAGGGTGGCATTACAGTGATTTGGATAATCCAGGGACAGCCGAATACTAGCTGACCACCAAATACACCCATTACAACCAGTAAAAGCACACACACACACACACACACACACACACACACACACACACACACACAAAACAAAAACAAAAATAAGACAAATCATTACTTTTTTTTCCATTCTATTTTCCATTCTTATGGGGACATTGGTGCTTACAAACACACAGGGCACTCTGCCCAGTGTGTTAATCAAAAGCAAAACAAGGTAGTATTGTTTTAGGGGGGGTTGTTTGTTAATAATAATAATAAGGGACTGGAAAGAGTTCTCGGTGGTCAGAGCACTTGCCGCTCTTTCCGAGGACCAACACCCACCCCAGGTGGCTCCCAACCATCTGTAACGACAGTTCCCACAGATCGGATTCCTGATCTAGCCTCCTTGGGCAACAACATACACATGCCATACACTTACAAAATAGATGTGCATGTACATAAAAATAAACAAAGCAATCATTTTTAAGATGGAAGTAATAACGAGGACAGGTAGCGATTTGCATACGGAACTTGCTAAGCAATGCTCTGACCGCCTGTAGGGTGTTCATCTGAGCGACGCTCAGGACGAAGCCGCCTTAACTTACCAGACTTCAGTGAGCTGGGAGCTGCAGAGCGAGGCTGGGTGGCAGGGAGCAAGCTGTCCTTCTAACCTGTTTGTCACCTGAGCTGTGAAATGGAAAAGATGCCTTTAGTATCCCCAAAACTACTAGAGAGGAATCTGCCATTAAGAAACACTGATACGCCACCTGGTGGTGATGCCACGCCTTTAGTCCGAGCATTTGGGAGGCAGAGGCAGGGGCATCTCTGAGTTTGAGGTCAGCCTGGTCTACCAATCGGAACGACATATTTCCTCCACATCGGGTGCCCTTCAC
This sequence comes from Apodemus agrarius, assembly GCA_964023405.1. Lineage (NCBI taxonomy): Eukaryota > Metazoa > Chordata > Mammalia > Rodentia > Muridae > Apodemus > Apodemus agrarius. The sequence goes on along the minus strand of OZ030016.1, from coordinate 41,594,253 downwards.
AGCTGTCCTTTCTGCTTACATGTCCAAGCCTCCTCCTCAACTGTCTGGCTTTATGGTCACTAAAACACTTTTGAGTAGCCAGGGTCTGTACAGCAGGCTTTATTATATAATAACACTCCACAGAGAACGAATCAAACCGTGACGAGAGCCTCCGCCCGCTTGCCCCTACACCAAGAAACACCATAGCCTGCCTCTTGGAAAGCATTATGAATTGTGATAACTCCGGGCGTCCGACTCAGTAAGCATTTGCTCCAAAGTTCTCCCCTGTGCAATGGCCAGGCTAACTAAGCTTGAACTTCTGATTAGCATATGGCTTGAAGGAACTTTGACCCACAGACTCTTGGCATTGCCTTGCATCTCTGAGTCCAGCCTGTGTCAGGAGTGCCCATTTCAAGGGTAATAAAGAACCCGACTGTTAGCCTACAGCAAACGGAGGCGGTGCCCCGCCATTGCCCGATCTCTCTCCCTATCCACCAACCCCTCAACAAAGCATGCAGCCCACAGGTCAGCTGTCCAAATGATCACATCGAAAGGGGACAGATTTCTAGACGGAAGAACACCGAAAGTTCTACCTGGCATTTTGAAGCACCAGTTTCCTAAGAAATATGCTTGTAGTCCCAAGATCAAAGTTCTTAAGAGGAGAGATCATTTGACCAGGAGACATTGTGTTCTCTCTGAAGGTTCCTGGGCTCCTTTTTATTGACATGTTATAAAACAGGAATTGGATACAAGGAAGAAACCACAGATGTTGAGAGTCCACGCCCCTGCCTTGTACAGGATACATAGTCCTGCTGCCTTCATTTGCTGAAGTCCCAGCCCTGGGAATGGGACTGTATTTAGAGATCCTATCTTCAGAGCAGCGATCCATCTATAAGACCATAGGGATGGGTCCTGATGGATCCTGCCATGGTCTGTCTGGAGTCCTTAGAAGAGGGTATGATGACCAGACAAGAGATGACACAGCAAGAAGAGAGTCATCTTGAGCCATCCAGATGTTTGCCACCAGACTGTAGTTTGATCCCTGGGAGCCACCCGGTGGAAGGAGAGAACTGACTCCCACAAGTTGTCCTCCAACCTCCCATGCATGGCCTGCCCGCCCAGCAATAAATAAATACACATTCAACTTGTTAAAAGGAAAGAGCCATCTGCAGATACGATGATCTCGAATTCCAGCTTCTACAACGACAGTGACAGCAACCGCAGAAGCTGCTGATCTGTGGTGTTTCCTTACAGTACCCCAGTCAATCAATGGCAACTTCCCACACCCCAACACCGTGTCTCAGGACCATGGTGCCAAAGAGGAGCAGAGGTGGCTAAGCACACAAGGATGAGAGCGGACAGTGGGGAGGAGAAGGGCACACATGCTGCATCTACAACTCTTCCATCTAGAGACTCCATGGTGCCATTAGGTCATATAAGATACGGCCTAATGATTATGGCGATGGCTCTTGGCCTAAGCCAGTAAAGGGCATTTAAGAACATCCACCTTTCATGCTTTCCACACATATTCAATGAACACCATTTACACACATGACCTTTTGCCAAATGCAGGGAAATAGTAATTGTAGGCTCAAATGAATATATTTTCTGCAGCAGAGGTAATTATGATCCAGGAATCTAGGCTAGGGACATTAGATTATAAAGACAAAGCCACTGCCTTATAGGTGAGGGCAGATTCACAGGACACAGAATTGCAGGGAGAGCATTATAAAATGCTGGGATGCCAGCTAGCCTGTACGAGGGGCAATGGGAACCAGGAAGGCAGGAACAGATCCGGATGGAGGGGGGGTGGTGTTTTCCAGGGTTCACAGGGACATGATGAGTAAGTACAGTATCCAGTTTGGCGAGAGATGGCGCGTGGGCAGGGCCCGAGGCTCAATGAGCAGAGGAACCGGAATCCATATCTGATGGCACAGGGAGCCACTGAGAACTTTTAATCAGGAAGGAATTGATTGGAGGAGCACCGTAACCACGATGCGGAGGAGGGCTGAGGGCTGAGCGACGCGGGCACAAGGATGCCTGGGTCAAAGTCAGAGACGCGGAACTAGAATGGTCGGTGTGTTCAGCCAAGACCAATGCAGGCTTGCCCAAGGGCATCAGGCACAGAGGTGGGGGCACTAGGAGGGGAGAAAGAAAAGAGGAGGAAGAGAGGGAGGAAGGAAACAAACGTGGCAAGTACTTTGGTCATTAGCCCAGGCTAGCATAGAACGATATAGTTGAGGATAACCTTGAACCCATGATCTCTCTGCCTGGGGGAGATTTCCCCCTCTTTTTTTTTTTTTTTTTTTTTTTTTTTTTTGTTGTTGTTGTTTTTTCGAGACAGGGTTTCTCTGTATAGCCCTGGCTGTCCTGGAACTCACTCTGTAGACCAGGCTGGCCTCGAACTCAGAAATCCGCCTGCCTCTGCCTCCCAAGTGCTGGGATTACAGGCGTGCGCCACCACCGCCCGGCTGAGATTTCCCCCTCTTAAGTGCTGAGATTTTTAGTCATTCACCTGTGTGAGAAAATATATTTCTTTAAAAACTCGAGCTGTCAGAAAGAAAGCAAAGCTTCTTGCTCCCTGTCACTGAAGCATGACCAGCATGACCGTGCCCACCCACTCTCCTCACAGATCCGGATCCGTCCATTTGCAAGGCTGAGAGCAGCGCGCGCCCCTTCAGAGGGAGGATGCCTTGAGTTAATTAGTTTAAGTGTGTAAGTGCGGCGCGTGCTAATTAAAACAGAAGTAAACATTAAAATACAAATGAGAAACTAATGGGTGTGTAATTAAAGATTGTTCTCCCTCCCAGGGAACCTGAGCCAGACTAAAAGAAAAAACAACACAACAAAGGGTTAAACCTGTCCACTGTCTGCAGACGGACTAGGTTTGAGTTCCTTGGCTCTCTCCCAGGCTCTCACACAGGAAAGGACCACAGTAAATGCCCTCTCTACGTTCTGGCTAAGATCAAGTGTAGAAAAACAGTATTTATGAACGAGCATAGGCTTCAGACTGAAGGGAAGCCAGGCATCTGTCAGACAAGCATTTGGAAGGCCGAGTCAGGAAGGAAACAGTGAATTTAAGACCAGCCTGGGCTACATGGAAAACTCCCAACACTTACATAAAGAGACACACACACTAGTAACTTTAAAACACGGGGTAAAGGGGACACGGGCGAGTCGGCAGAGCTAGGCAGTTCCTGGGGAACACTGGTTAGTCAATCCAGTCAATAGAGCACTGTGCTGTATGCAGTGAGAAAGCTGTCTCCAAAAATGAGGTGGATAGTAAACCTGACAGCACAGGTACAAACACAGAGAACACACACACACACACACACACACACACACACACTCACACACTCACATAGAAACTAACATACACACATACTCACACATACACATACATACTCACATACAGACTCAGCACACACTCTCACACATACTCACACACATACACATACACACTGACACATCCACACACTCACATACACACCGCTCACACACACTCTCACACACACTCATACATACACATACACATGCTCACTCACATACACACATACATACACACACTCACACATTCACGCACTCACACAAACACATACAGACTCACACACACATACACACACTCATGCACACACATACACTCACATAACACTCTCACACATACAGACTCACCCATACATACTCACTCACACTCACACACAAATAAACACATGCTTACATACACACACTCACATACAGACACACATACACTGAAATGTATCAAGTGTAAATGATACTACAATAAACACTGAAGGCGGAAAGGATAAAGGAGAGAATGTCATGTGAGGGGATGGATATTTATATTTATATCGATATTTATATTCCTAAGAAGAGGGAAAGTAAGCGCAGAAAAGAACTCTTCTGAATATTATCCTGAGCACATCCCCTCTTTGTGTGGATGAAACTTGGGATGTAAAAAGGCTTCTTTATGCAAGAAAGTTTTGAAAAAGTCCCAAGTCTTCACCCTCCGAGATCAGTACCCTCTTACCTAACTTGCCTGGACAAGCTGCCCTCTTGTGGTTCCTGATCACAAAAGCAGGCAGAGAGCCCAGCCTGTCCACCAGCGGCCATCAGGAGACGTATACCCCAAGCTTCTACGTGAGCAGGGACACGACCATCATACCCCAAGCTTCTACGTGAGCAGGGACACGACCATCACGGGCTAGGGGCACAGCTTTAAGTCACTATGAACATTGGGTTGCCACAAAATAATATGGTTTGAGGCTGACAAATTCAAGGGTTGATTTAATCTCCATGTTAACTGCTACTTAATTTGAATGCCCTAGTACCTACTTTCACTTTGGCAAGGCGGAGCCAGCCGGCCTATCAAAAGCAAACAGAGATCCTCAAGCCAGGGCCAAGAAAGCAGACTCGCAAGTTCACCTTCTGCCATGTGTGAGTGGGACTCAAGAGTCCCACGGTATCTTTGCACTAACGCAGAAGTAACCAAAGGGTACTTAAAATAACATTGTTCTTGAAATAACATTGACATGGGGGTGATGGGGGGTGGGGGGTGGGATCCAGGTGTCAAGAAATCCTTAGCATTTGTTTAGGAAGGAAAAGATGGAAGCCCTTTGGAGTCCTAGGCCTGAACCCAAATGTTTAGGAGGTAGAAGGCCCTCAGGAGTTCAAGCTTGTCCTCGGGTACAGAGCTTGAGACCAGCCTGGGCTCCAGGAGACCCGGGTCCCTAAAACAAAACAAAATAAATACGCCCAAGTGGAGGGGAATGGGAAGGCAGGAGGGGGAGGGTCAAAATGCTCCTCTTTCTGAAAACCGCACCCTAAACAAACAAACCCCCACAAAAATAAAACAAAAGATACACCCCAAAGAAAAGGTCTCGTGTCCACAGAGCAGGCTGCTCTTGGGCTGGCTGTATGGCTGACAGGCACCGTGAACTCCTGACCCTCGTGCCCCCCACCTCCCGAGTACTGAGATCACAGGGACGCCCCGGCATATCCAGCTGGACAGTTTTTAAAAAGGTTTGTTCATTTTTATTTTTATGTGTACAGGTACTCTGCCTACATGTGTGTATGTGCATGCATGCCTGGTGCCCAGGGAAGCCAGAAGAGAATATCAGATTTCCTGAGCCTGGAGTTACAGATGGTTGTAACTATATGCAGTTGGCTTGTGGGTGTTGAGAATCAAACCCAGGCCCTCTGGAAGAGCAGCCAGACGTCTTCATCTCTATGGCCCCTTATCAATTTATTTTTCTATTAATCTATCTATCTATCTATCTATCTATCTATCTATCTATCCATCCATCCATCCATCCATGTGTGTATGTATATGTATACATATGTATACGTACACATCTATGTATATATATGTATACACATATACATACACACACATACACACACACACACACATAGATATATATAGAGAGAGGGGGGGAGAGTATATTTGCTCATACTGCAGTCTCAGCAATGGAAAGAAGTGGTTGAAGTCGAGGGTCCCAAATGGGAGGCTTGTTTCCAGGGACAAACTTGCTCGCTGGGCAAGCCTGAAGGCCTCACCCGGATTCCCAGAGGCCATGGTGGACAGCGAGCTTTGTTCACTGACTCACAAGCGTCTTGGCACTCACACATGAAAGTGTGAGACGACACTGTGCTGGCTTCTCGCTACTCGGCTTAAAGAGCCTGCTAACCACGGGCCCTAATCTCCTCTCCCTTCTTCTCTTCACTCCTTACTGAAACCTGCATGCACATTCATCTTTAGCCCTTAGTAACGTCTACCTACCGGCCTCCTTCAATAGATCCACCTGAAGTAGTGGTGGATCTGAGCACTTAACATGTGAGAAATGAAACACTCTCGCTCTGTCAGACAATGATCCTTTAATCAAATTAGTTTCAACAGCATCCGCAAGTCCTTCCTTAGGTCTACCTCAAGTCCTCCTTCTACGAACAAAAGCTCAGATATCTGTTCAAATCCCAGAGCGACCGTGGTAGGCAAACAACCTCCTAAACCAAGTCGTTGAGACCAGAGACTGCCGTTGAATGGGGGGGGGGGGGGGGGGGAGGCCTTTTGTTCTGAGGCTGAGAATGCAGGTGTATGAGGGATCTGGTGTCTCTGGGTTTACACAGAAATAATGGGTTTCAACAGAGCTCTTCCAACAACTTAGAAGGTTCGTTTCTGAGCAGGCGCAGTGAGACACACTGCGATCTGGAAGGTTCAGTTGGGAAGAGTACAGAGTCGGGGGCCAGGCTACATCACCAGACCTCTCGTCACAGCAAGATAAAGGTGCATCTGCGCAAACAAAAGACCTGGGAAGGGTTATGTGCAAAGAAGGATCTTGTAAGAAATGTGCTGGGTTTCAGTCCCACCCTGAGTGCCACATGCCCCCTCTCATCATTGCCCCATGCCCCACCCCATCGTCATCCCAGGGATAACAGCCTAACAATCTGACAGGCACTCCCAGGTACCGGTTCCTGCCACACCCCCCTCTTGTGATCTCATGATTGGTGGTATATGTTTTATTTTTTGAGATAACATTGCTTATGTAAGCAAGACTGGTTTCTAACTCGGTGTGTAGCAGGGTGATCGTGAATACCTGATCCTTGTGCCTTGCCTGGCCAAGGACTGGGGTTGACTAGGGTCAAGCCCAGCCTGCGACCTCTTCCTTTCAAGTACAATTTGGCCACATACTGGGCACACCAGTGTATCCTCTTGGTGTCATATTCTAACATGATTCAAATAGCCCCACATAGAAACTCCTCGGGAAAATACCAGGTGTTGAGGTGCATCTCTGTAATCTCAGTGCTTGGGAAGTGGAGGCAGGAGGATGGAGAGTTTGAAGATGAACTAGAAAGCCTCTGATCAAAAGAAGGGGAGGGAGGGAGGGAAAGGGCAGAGAGGGGAGAAGACTAATCCCCACTGCTGTCCGCAATGTAGAAAAAGCAATTGGTTACTCGTCTTTTATTTTTTATTTTTATCCCCTAAGCTAAGCATCTGTAGAAATGAAAGATGCTGCGGAGGCGGGGCCAGCGGGGATTTGTCTCACCAGCAGCCAGGGCCAAGTCCACTCCGCCAGTCTCAGTCCAACGCCAGCTCCTCCACTCTGCCTTTCCTCCCGGCCTCAATCGCACAGATTCCCTCTCCTTCTCCGCCCCATTCTCACAGTACCTATTACAGGATGCAATGAAATACTGGCCAAGTATGGTTGCTGCCCAGTTACCCAGATGTAGTCTCCATGGAGACAGGGTTGTTGCCTCTCTTCACCCGAGCAGCCGGGACCGAGCACAGCACTCGACACAACCTAAGTAGCTCAAGATCGCAATAGAAAGCCAACGGTGTTGTGGTCTAGTGTGGGAAGCAGAAAGACCGTATGGTCCTCGTGGAACATGCTTAGCTATACAGAAGGCATCGAAGTCAACATGCTATAGAGATTCTTGTGCGTGTGTTTGTTGTGGCACTGTGCACAACAGCCAAGTGGTAGTCAACCTAGATGCCCATCAACAGACAAATCCATAGATTCAATGGAGAAAGAGCCAAATGTCACTTGCAAAAAAAGAGTAGATGGAACTTGGAATAATGACGATAATTAAAATGAGCCAGACTCAAAGACAAATATTTTTGTTTTCTCTAGTATATAGAATGTATGTAACTTGCAAGCAAAAAACAAGGCTCTTTGGAGAAAGAGAAGGAGCTGCGGGGAGACATGAGCAAAGGACCCCGACACGTGTTATGCAAAGGTTGCGTGAATCTGCTATTGCCAGGCTCGGTGATGCGCAACCCTCCCCCACCGTAATCCCGGCATTCGAGGGTGGAGGCAGGGAGGTCAAGAGTTCAAGAGTTCAAGTCCAGCCTGGGTTTGGTGAGATTCTGTTTACAGAAAGGAAAGTAACCTTGTTTTGAACACGAAAGAAAAAAAGAAAACACATGCAAAAACAAAACTAGAATTCATAGATGAAATGTAATTGTAATAATCTGAAGGGGAAAAAAAAAGGAAGAAGGAAAAACCAGGGGGTGGGGCCAAGCCATGGCTTACCCAGGGGTCTCCCACACGTCTCCCAGCCCTGAAGCGTAAAGCAATCCCATGCAGTCCTATTTGGCAGTTCATCATGGGTGACCTGCACCAGCGCAGGCAAAGCCTTGACTCGGCAGGATTCTTCTGAGGTTCACTAGTTATCACGCTGACCATCTTTCAGGGCCCTACCCAAGTCAGGAGGCTTGCGAGCATAAAGGGCGGGCTTGGGTTGTTCTGCTAACTCAGCCTTTATGGTGGGGTAGAAAAAGAACACTTGCTTGTCATTCCTTAGTCCCCAGGTCTGTCTACTGGCACACACACACACACACACACACACACACACACACAAATGTCCCAGTCTGATTCCTGTGCACAACAAACCACAGAGTAAAGAGACAACCTTGTGTGTTCTTTCTGATTTTATGCAAATTTTGATATTTATCTTTCTTTTTCCCCCTCCAATTTACTTATGACTGGACATCCATGAGAGGCAGACCTGTGAACTCACTCACAACCACACACCTAACTTTGGGAACACTACCCACTCAGTAGCTCTCAACCCCACACTTCGGGAACATTACCTTCTCTCTAATTTTCCTCCAGACTCTCATAGAGCCGCAGCAGTTAATGTGATGAGTCAGCCAAAGTGCTGTTGTCCAAGCACCCACGGCACACAGGGTTTGCACAATCACTAGGAATTTCCTAACAGGGCCAGAGTCTGACGGTTAGACGTTTCACCAGCATGAGACAGAATCTGCACCCGCCACACAGAAAATGCACAACTGGGTTGAGAATGTACCTCGGTCTATAGAGTGCTTAAAACTTTGGGTGCCAACCGCAGAGCTGCATAGAACCTAGTATGGTGACACAGAGCTCAAAGCCGGCTTGAGGGGGCGGTGAAGAAAGGAAAGGAGGGAGGAGAAAGGGAGGGAGGGAAAGCGCAGACCCCTGCACTCCTGCTATATTGCATCCAGAGCTTCCCAAGATCGATTATTAAAATACGAGAGCAATGCAGCCAGGCGTGGCGGTACAGGCCTGATTCTAGCACATTCTAGCCGGAGGAAGGACCGTCTTCAGCACTGGCTTCTTCCAAGTCAGTGTGGGCTAAAGAACATGTCCCCAAATGCAGATGTTCTGAGCTGCAGTCAAATGCAGATGGGCTGCAGTCAAATGCAGATGTTCTGAGCTGCAGTCAAATGCAGATGTTCTGAGCTGCAGTCAGTCTCCCTTCCATAACATCAGATGCTTCAGGAGAGTGGGGATTCACCCCGCCTGGAGACTTTATCACCTCTCAGATAACCAGCAGAATTCCAACCACCCTCTCCAAGCTCCATCTAAAACACAAGCTGCCCAGAACTCAGAATGCAACACGTGTTGTCCCTGCTCTCCCAAGGATGGCCTGCCAGACCAGTGCTGGTGTGTGTGTGTGTGTGTGTGTGTGTGTGTGTGTGTGTGTGTTAGGTATGGACAGAGCCATCTCCACTGAGTGTCTCTCCTACACCCTGGGACAGAAGACTAGCACCAGGACCCTTATTTTAAGACAGCAGAATAATGCCAAAAGCATTTAAGTGTGGCCTACCTCCTAGGAATCTTTTTTTTTTTTTTTTTGCCATGACAATAAATAAATAAAAATTAAATAAATCCATTTCTTCTACTCTACAGCACACCCCTTTACACATTTTAATATTTCTCAAATAACCCCTGGACCTGTTAATTCATTTTTAAAAGCTATCATTAAATCACCAGCATGTTTTTTGTTTGTTTGTTTGTTTTTAGTTTTTTGTTTTATTTTATTTTATTTATTTTATTTTATTTTTTTCTGAGACAGGGTTTCTCTGCGTAGTCCTGGCTGTCCTGGAGCTCACTCTGTAGACCAGGCTGGCCTCGAACTCAGAAATCCACCTGCCTCTGCCTCCCAGAGTGCTGAGATTACAGGTGTGTGCCACCACCGGCCGGCTAAGGCCAGCGTGTTTTACACTCCATAATCAAGTCCCTTCAAAGATAACCTGCAAAATGCACTGTATTTAAAGATATGCTGAATCAATATAAGGGTCACCTTGTCTGCCTGGCTTGAGGACCAGGCAGAGGAGGGAGAGCGGACTGTGGGATTGAGGTGACTAAAGAAAACAGGGGCAATCCCACCTGAGAAGCAGAGCGGGGGGTGGGGGGGGGTGGGGGGGGGTGGGGGGGTGGGGGGGTGGGGGGGTGGGGGGGTGGGGGGGTGGGGGGGGTGGGGGGTGGGGGGGTGGGGGGGTGGGTGGGGGTGGGGGGGTGGGGGGGTGGGGGGGGGCCTACCTGAACACAGATGGAGAAGACTCCAGAAGGTTCCACGGCAAAACCAAGATCCCTCTACTGTGAAGTAGGGAGTTAGCTCAGGCTACCGAGGCAGGTACCATTACACTATAGGGCCCTTCTCCTCGCCAGGACTAACTCTGTTTTCACCCAGCAGTAGGAATCTTGACTCTGCCCATCTGTCTTAGTTAAGGTCATTACTGCTGTGATAAGACATCATGACCCAAAGCAACTTGGAGGTGAAAGAGTTTACGTGCCTCACCTGTCTAGAGGAATGAGAGCCCACTGAGTGGGGACAAGGCTCTAACTGGGCAGGGACCCGGGGAAAGGAGCTGAGGCGCCGGAGGGGTGCTGCTCACTGGCTTGCTTCCCATGGCCTATTCAGCCTGCTTTCTCATAGAACACAGGACCACCAGTCCAGCTGTGGCGCCACCCACAGTTGCCCGGGCACTTCCCATTAGCTGCTAATTAAGAAAGTGCCCTGTAGACCTGCCTCCAACCCAATCTTATGAAGGCATTTTCTCAATTGACGTTCTCTCCTCTCTGATGACATTAGCTTGTGTCAAGTTGACATAAAACTAGCCAGCACACCACCCAAGGCTGCCTCTAGGGAGATAACACGTTCATTCCCCCAGAGTGAGTTTCTTCTCTTTTTCTGTATTGTGTTCGAGTTTGAGACAGGGTTTCATGTAGCTCAGGCTAGCCTCAAACTTACTTTATAGCTGATGCCGACCCTGAACTCCTGCTCCTCCAAGAGCAGCTCCAAGGTGGCCAGGGTAAGGAGGGAGGCAGGAAGGGCAGGAGTTACACAGGAGTTATCCTCAGCTACATATAGTTCAGGCCAGCCTGGGCTAAAATGAGACCTGGTTCCCAATCACAAATCAAGACAGACAAGACAAAACCCACCAAGTAAAGTCCCAGAGCCTGCCTCATCGATACCTCATATGGCACAGAATTTCAGAAGTTCAAGTAATGTCAGGAACCCTGTCAAACGATGATAATTAAATATCAAAACAATCCGCAGTGCAGTGAATATCTTAAGTGAATCAGTGTGCAGTGCGTTTTCCAACAGTTTGGCTTGGGTCCTTCCCTGCCAGAGTGTATAGACATGTTTATGAACAAAATGCACTGATTTCCAGGTAGCAGGTACATACACACACTCGGTCCATAAAAAAGTTTCCTTCCTATGCACGACTACTCCTACTTCCTAGAAACCTAGTGCCCTGACAGCAGAAATACACGGAGCTGCTCAGACACCACCTTCTCCTCGCAGAGATGTCAGCGGGTCAGCCTCTGCTCTGAGCAGTGAGAACAGGATGTGGTCAGTGGGATTAGTCAAACACTAGCTATCCCAGAAGGCCCGAGGATAACTGCCTAGATTTAGCCAGGGGCTGGATCGTGGCTCAGTGTCTAAACCCCTGGGTTTGAGCCCCAGTGTCACAGTAAAAGCAAATGTATAAATAAATAATTCAAAAAGAGTCATCCATATTACAGTTGAGTGACATTTTTGAGCCTTTTTTGAAACCAGAAGTGCATTTTGGTAGAGCCAGCAAACCCTGCTTTGCTCACCAGTAAACTAAACCATTACCATAGAAACTGCCTGTTGCTTTTTCCTTTTCTTTCTTGGACATGGTGGCACAGGGGTGTCTCTGAGTTGAAGGTCATTCTAGTCTATGTAGGAAGTTCCAGCCTAGCCCAGGCCTGCACAGAGACCTATCTTAATGACAAAAAAGTGTGTGTGTGTGTGTGTGTGTGTGTGTTATGCACACATGGTGTGTATACTTGTTACTGTGGGTAATGTATGCAGGTGTCTTTTCCTTACTCTCTAGCAACCTCCAAGTTTTCTTCTTAAAATTGTAAAGGAATCAGGAACAGCACTTCATGGGCATGCCGGTCAGTGGGGCACTGGGGAAGGACAGCTGCCCCAAATATCTGGAAGCGGTGGTAAAAAACAAGGTGTAAAGGTCACCTCTTTGGTGGTCCACAGCTCGACCACGGTTTCCACATCCCAGCCAGAGTTTGCTCTCGCAGTGGGGAGGGAGGAGGTGGTACACGCCCTTTTGATGGGATGTAATCCAGCCCACAAAAACTGCCATAAAACACTCTCCTCTGGGCTATATGGCAATCTTCGGGCAGACAGTATACGGTGAGTATACTGCGCTGCAAAAGACAAAGCTACGTTGTGTGTGTAATCCCTCATGCAAGAGAGACTGAGGCAGGAGGATTGCAAGTTTGAGGCCAGTTTGAGATACAGAACATGAGCTCAAAAAGCTGAGTTGGGTATGGCATGTGGTAGCACGTGACTGACCTCCCACCCAGCCTGTGAGAGGCGGCATGCAGATGGCTGCTGGTGGATATGCAGGCTACAGACGGAGCAACTGCCCTAGAGGACGGAGGGCTTTATATTTTAACAACCAGCTAGGCTGTGCCACGTGGGACACCATGTATAAGGACTCATGTGATGTGCGGATTTTCAAACAGACCTAGGCTCACACCTTGCGCTTGCTGCACAAATGAGGATCCAAGTTCCAGTCCCCACCCAGCACCGATGGGAAGATCTAGGGATCCTTGAAACTCTGACCCTGGTGTTGGAGTGGGCAGAGGCAGGAAGACCTCTGCTGGCCGCTGACCACCACCTGAGGCTTCGGTGAGACATGGTTCCTCAGGGAAATGTTCCTCTGCCAGTGATGCCAGTGAGCACGCGCGCGCGCACGCGCACACACACACACACACACACACACACGCACAAGCGACATGTAAGAAGCTGCTGTGTATTTATAGAGAAGTTTTTCTAGTGAAGCCCAATGCCTCTAATATAAATTACCATTCAAAACTAGGTCTGTGGGTCAAGTGGGGCGCTCATTCTTGACCTCTGGAAGCTCTGCGTTGTGTTGGAAAAACTGTGGTGGCAGCAGTGGGGACAACATCACTAACATTATCTGTCACTTTACTCTCTAGCATATGCAGATTGTCCCCGGCCCTTCTGTGCTCGGTTTTCTTCATCTGACGGATCACAATGCCTGAGTTAGCACACCTTCCTGACTTGGTATTTGCTGGAAGAATGAGGAAATCACTAGTGGACAAGCAAAAGGCAACGGTGTATTATAATCCCCCAAATGGCTACCTCAGATGACCCTGCTTCCTCCTTTGTGCTCCGTGGTTCTTATAATGAGATTAGAAATCGTCGCAACAAAGATGTAAATGTTGTAAAGAGAAATTATCTTCAGCGGTTAAGGAAAGGAAGAATATTTACCTTTAAGGACAACTAAAAATTGGAAAAAGAAGACTGCCTCGGACATTAAAAGCACTGGCTGCTCTTCCAGAGAGCCGGGGTTCAGTTCCTGGCGCCCACAGACCAGCTCTCCGTGGCCCATAACTCCATTTCCAGGGAATCTAACAGTCTCTTCTGACCTTTGTGGACACCAGTCACATTCTTAGAACACATACATGCAGACAAGATATTCACAAACGTAAAGACAAGTAAATCGATTAATAAGCTAAATTTTTTGTAAAAAAAAAAAAAATGTAAAGTTTACAGAACTATGGGCTTCTCATTTCTGCAAAGTTTCTTTTTTTAATTTTATTTATTTATTTATTTAGAGACAGGGTTTCTCTGTATAGCCCTGGCTGTCCTGGAACTCACTCTGTAGACCAGGCTGGCCTCAAACTCAGAAATCCTCCTGCCTCTGCTTCCCAAGTGCTGGGATTAAAGGCCTGCGCCACCACTGACTGGCGCAAAGTTTCAAAATAGTATTGGACGTGTGGGCTTAACATGTTCCCTGTGGGCTAGAGAGATGGCTCAGTGGTTAAGAGCACTGACTGCTCTTCCAAAGGTCCTGAGTTCAAATCCCAGCAACCACATGGTGGCTCACAGCCATCTGTGATGAGATCCAATGTCCTCTTCTGGTGTGTCTGAAGACAGCTTCGGTGTACTCATATAAATAAAGATAAATAAATCTTAGCCGGGCGGTGGTGGCGCACGCCTGTAATCCCAGCACTTGGGAGGCAGAGACAGGCGGATTTCTGAGTTCGAGGCCAGCCTGGTCTACAGAGTGAGTTCCAGGACAGCCAGGACTACACAGAAGAAATCCTGTCTCGAAAAACCAAAAAAAAAAAAAAAAAAAAAAAAAAAAAAAAAAGATAAATAAATCTTTTTTTAAAATGTTCATTTGTAGATGGGCGGTGGTGGCACACGCCTTTAATCCCAGCACTTGGGAGGCAGAGACAGGCGGATTTCTGAGTTCGAGGCCAGCCTGGTCTACAGAGTGAGTTCCAGGACAGCCAGGACTACACAGAAGAAATCCTGTCTCGAAAAACCAAAAAAAAAAAAAAAAAAAAAAAAAAAAAAAAGATAAATAAATCTTTTTTTAAAATGTTCATTTGTAGATGGGCGGTGGTGGCACACGCCTTTAATCCCAGCACTTGGGAGGCAGAGGCAGGCGGATTTCTGAGTTCGAGGCCAGCCTGGTCTACAGAGTGAGTTCCAGGACAGCCAGGGCTACACAGAGAAACCCTGTCTCGAAAAAACCAAAAAAAAAAAAAAAAAAAAAAATGTTCATTTGTTCAAAGCCAGGTGTTAAGTCAGATCACCTGCCACGACCCCCTAGCAGTTACAGAGCAGTGCTTCTAAGGATTTTCACATAAATAGTAAGAAAGGTGGTAGTGATCGCCACAAGGTTGTCAGACTTTGGGAACTGAAGATATTCTCCAAGAGAAGAAACTAATTTTTTAAAATAAAAGACAAATTCAATAAATATTTCAGAAATAGCCTGGGCAAAATTAGCACCATGAAAGGAGAGGAAATCTCTAATAAGAAGATCAAGTTTAATTATAGTTATTCTAAGAAATGAGGACGTCTATTTACTTGCTTAGAGGAGGACTGAGGAGACGAATTGAAAAGTTAAAAGGAGTAATTCAGATTAATAACAACCAAAAAAAAAAAAAAACCCAAACAAACAAACAAACAACAAAAGCAGTGCAATGACTCTCTCCAGACAGTCATAGGCAAATCTGCTTTCTGTAGACATTTCTGTTTAATTTTGTGAGTGATTGCAAGCTCATAAAGATAAGATGGGTTTTCAAACACACATTAGAAGGGACAAAATTCAAGCAGTAAAAAACCGAGATGTAAAGGTTACAAGGCTCAGTCTGTTCCTAAACCATGGACATCTCTAAGGGTCTCAGAGCGATGGGGGTCATCTGGGAACCGCGGGGGACCCCCAGAAGTTACTGGGTGATGCCTGAAGCCAGTTTTGGTGGTGGATGTTGCTGGCATCTAGTGGGTGGTGGCCACGGGTGGGGCTTCATTTTCTATAAGGCCAGAAAACCCTCACAAACAATCCAGAATGTCAACTGTGCCTGCTGAGACTAAATGATCCTAACTCCAAGCACTGCAGCCCCACAGAAACACTCAAATCATACCATCCCTCACTAGGGAATGGTTGTACGGTATACCGCCAAAAGCGCTCGCTCAAGAGGTGCCACACAGCCTTAATGTCTTCAATTTCAGTCTTCAATGGCTTTGCCCTTAATTCCCATCCCCCCATCTCCCCCCCACACACACACACACACATATACCCCAGGCCAATCTGATCGGGGCTACTTTGTGACCAAAGGCCAATCCATACCAGCTGCCTTGGGGTGCCTTGGGGTTTAACCCTGAAGAGACAGACACATGAAGCCATTTGATCATGTGAAGAGAGACAACTAGTTCCTTCCTGGTTTTCTCTGCTTTGCTCATAGTACCAAGTTCCTGAAGTCCTTTTCCAGGAGGGAGAGGAACAGCTGAGCTCTCAGATGCTATGTGAGCTGAAAAAGGACAGACTGTGCTGGCCTCCCCTGACCAACACCCCCTGGGAAGTGCTGTACGATGCTTTATCTTGCTAAGTTCCCACCCTAGGCCCTAGTAGAAGGGGCGGAGAGGAAGGGGGTGGGGTTAGTGGTGGCCCTCTGACCAGCTAACATAATAAAAAGTGGGAATACATTTCTCAAATGGTAAAGTAACCCCAAAGGGTCAACATAGTAACGTAACAAAAATGATATATCTTTGAAGCTAGCAATTATTTTATTTAACTTATTTAGCTGATGCTGGGATGGAATTCAGTGCCTGGAGCCCCAACCTCAGCCCTAACCTTATTTTGCTATACATTGCTAATTGCCATGTGACGGGAACCATTATATACTTTTAGCATGTGTTATCACATGGTGTCCGCATCCTTTGAGGGGGTCAGCAAAATGGCTTAGCAAATAAAGGCATTTGCCACAAAAGTCTGGTGATCAGAGTTCACTCCCTGGAGCTCATGTAAAGGTGGAATAAACTCCATGAAAGCAGTCCTCTGACCTCCACATACATGCAGTAGCATGTGTCCCCTACACGCACACAGTAATAATGATGATGATAAAAAGCATTAATTCTAGTAGGCAATGTGATACCCATTTACAGAAGAAGAAACTGAGATAGACTGCCGTGAAAAAAGTTCTCCCAGTGGCAAAGAACTGCTGCCTCTTGGGTTCAGTCCACACTGGATTTTACCAGGAAGGAAAAAAAAAAAAATAGGAGTTGCTCAAACAAGTTCCTTTGGAAAGGCCATGAACCGCTGACTCCTGGCCCAGCACACGTGTGGTGGCCCGAGAGTCACGTGATAGAGAAGCCGCCTTAGGTGTCTTGCTCATGAACACATGACTGCTCAGTTCCTTCTGGGCTCGCTTTCAGAGGCAGCTTCCTCCGGCAGAGCTGGGCCGGAGGCTCGCACAGCCTCAGTTCCGGGAGAAGGCAGAGCCCGTAGTCAGCGCCCTCCCTCCATACCCCAGCAAAGCACAGCAGATGGCACTTCCTCAAATAACTCCTGCTCACGAGGGTTCTCCCCAACATCTGTGTGCAGACTCAACAGGAGTCCGTCACCGGGAAAACCGGGCTTCTAGAAAGCAGCCTGAGAACAGTGGCAGACGATTTTTTCATACTTATCTATTCAACCATCCATCCATCCATCCGTTTTTGAGACCGGCTCTCACTAGGCACCTCTGGATAGGGACACCCCTTGCGTGCCCCTAGCTCAGAACTCCGTATAGGAAAAAAGTCTGTGTATAACTTGTTAAAATAATGTGCCTTAAGACCTGGCATATTTAGAGGCAGGCGGATTTCTGAGTTCGAGGCCAGCCTGGTCTACAGAGTGAGTTCCAGGACAGCCGGGGCTACATAGAGAGACCCTGTCTCGGAAAAAAAAAAAAAAAAAAAAAAAAAAAAAACAGAAACAAAAGCCAGCTGGGTGGTGGTGGCACATGCCTGTAATCCCAGCACTTGGGAGGCAGAGGCAGGCGGATTTCTGAGTTCGAGGCCAGCCTGGTCTACAGAGTGAGTTCCAGGACAGCCAGGGCTACACAGAGAAACCCTGTCTCAAAAAAAACCAACCCCCCAAAACAAACAAACAAACAAAAAAGAAAACAAACAAACAAACAAAAAGACCTGGCTTATTTAACTTAAGATATTGAGGGAAATGGAGCCCTCTCTCCTGAAGGATGCTCACACCAGAGCACTTCCACTCCCATGCATAAAACCCACGTCCACAAAGAGCTCTGACAGAACCCTACAAAGTGTCCACCTTGGAGCTCCGGCTCTGCTGGGGAAGTGGACTTCAGGTTAATGCTGGGCTCCGTTCCCTGCTTTCTCTCCCACCTGCACCAAGAGCTTAGCTGCAGCTCTCCAGCCAGGCTTCAGTGGCATCCTAAGAGGTCAAGTTCCTATAGCTGGAGTCCTTGTTGCCGGTGGGGGTGGGTGGGGGTGGGTGGGGGTGTGTTGTTCCCACACTGAGAGCTGGTGGTAAATTAGTAAAACACGGTATGGATGACTTGTGCTCTCTGAGCTCTCCAGTCCGTCTCTGGTCAACTTGGCCCTAATTCCTACTGTCACGCCATGACACTCTTCTTCTTAAACACACTCTCCTGGCTTCAAGCCCTTCCGGGTGTCTACACTAGGGCCTGTCGGCGTCTTCTTCAACAGAGTCCTCTTCACATCGCTGACTCATTCATGAACACAGTTCAGCTGGGGCACCTCTGCAGCCTCCGTGCCTGCCTAACACAGTCCCCCGCTTCCTTCCTGTCATGTCCACGGGGCTCCGTGCTCGCTCCTCTAATCCTATCAGGGAACCGGTGACATCTGAGTACCTTAATAATAGACTCCTTTCTGGCTGTTAAGCTCCTGGGAGATGGGGGTTTTATTATTCACCTTTACATTCCTAGCACCTATCAGAGATCCAGGTGTATAACAGGTACTTTACACACACACACACACACACACACACACACACACAACACTGACAAAACTGTAAATTACATGGACTGTGCCACGTTCAGGAATGGAACGGTGGAATGGAGACAGGGAATGGCAACGGAGATTCAAGCAAAGGAAATAATGTGGGTCATCAGGCTTGGCCCAAGAAGAACATGCACTAGTGATTTCTTAAAGATTTTTCTTTTTCTTAAAATAACATGGAGCCACAAAATGCAAATGAACCACTCTGATTAAGCCCTTCAATCTGGCCAGTGGTGGCACATGCCTTTAGTCCCAGCACTTGGGAGGCAGAGGGAGGCACATTTCTGAGTTCGAGACCAGCCTGGACTACAGAGTGAATTCCAGGACAGCCAGGGCTACACAGAGAAATGCTGTCTCAAAAAACCAAGTCCAGCCAGGCGTGGTGGCGCACGCCTGTAATCCCAGCACTTGGGAGGCAGAGGCAGGCGGATTTCTGAGTTCGAGGCCAGCCTGGTCTACAGAGTGAGTTCCAGGACAGCCAGGGCTACACAGAGAAAGCCTGTCTTGGAAAAAAAAATGTGTATGAGTGTTTTGTTCACATAGATGTAATGTGCCTAGTACCCATAGAAGTTATGAGAAGGCATCAGATTCCCTGAAACCGGAGTTACAGTCCATTGTGACCTACCCTGTGCATGCTGAAAATCACACTTGGGTACTTTAGAAGAACAGCCAGTGCTCTCTTAACTGGTGAGCCATCTCTTCAGCCCCTACACAGACAAGAAAACCAAAGCTTAACAAATTTAAAAAAGTGGTCCAAGGTCAAATGTAGGAAACAGAAGGCCTGACATTTAAGGACAAATGTGCTTGATTCTAATCCTAGCTTTTAAACATAATTATGGGGTGCTAATTGTGTAAAGTAGTTAAATACATTTCAGATTTTGTTTGTTTTTTTGTTTCTTGAGACAAATCCTCACTTTGTAGCTCTAGCTATCCTGGTACTCTCTATGTAGACTAGGCTGGCCTAGTATTCACAAAGATATGCCTGCTTATGACTCCAGATGTATGCCAACAAACCCAGCCCATTGCTTAAGTTTTTAAATTGAAATTAATGTAAGTTGGGGCTGGAGAGGTGGCTCATCAGTTAAGAACACTGGCTGCTCTTCCAGAGACTCCAGGTCCAAGTCTCAGCATCCTGCAGGACAGCTCACAGCTGTCTGTAACTTCAGTCCCAGGGCTTCCGACACATTTACAACACAGATAGACATGCAGGCAAAACACCAATGAACATAAAATAAAAATAAATGATATATTTAAAAACAAAGAAGACCATTTATTGCTGGGTAGTGGTGGTGCCAGGCAATGGTGTTGTACGCCTTTAACCCCAGTACTTGGGAGGCAGAGACAGGCGGATTTCTGAGTTTGAAGCCAACCTGCTCTACATAGTGGGTTCCAGGACAGCCAGGGCTACACAGAGAAACCCTGTCTCAAAATTAAAAACAAACAAACAAACAAACAAACAAACAAAAAACAAAAAGAAAACTGCAAAAAGAAAAACAGGAAAGGAAGAAAGGAAGATAAATTAATATAAATTAATTAATATAAATTTAAACTGCCCCAGTCACTTTCGCCATACTGCAATTTGTCGGTAGCTATTGAAATGTAGCTATTGTGCTGGACGGTCTGTGGCTTTTTTGGGTTTATTTTCTCTCGCAGACTAAAAAATGGGGGGACCTGAAAGCTGAGGAGCATTAGGCAATACCGTGAGGTGCCTGCTCCCTCCGTCCTGACACTGTCTGCGTTCACTGTGTCCACTAAAGTTGCCCAACCTGTAGTTGAAGATTAGCCAAGCGAGCCGGGGCGGGAGACCGGCTGCGGCCACTGATTGGCCCGTTCTATCAGACTGCACTTGAGGCTCACTACCTGGATACCCGGGCCACGTGACTGGCTGCTTAAAGATTTTTTTTTTTTTTATCCCGACGAACCTTTGTTTGCAAAATCAAGAAAAGTTAAGAGGATTAGACGTTTCCATGAGAGTTAAACTGGGAAAAACAAGAGTTGCTCGTGTTTACTTAAAAAACTTAGCTGTGTACTGAAGGGGTCCTGAGGATGGAATGGGATTCATGCTAAGGAGAGAGTAGGGGTCAGCCCAAGCTCCTCTCTGACCCATTTCAGAACGGAACAGGGCTGCAATTAGCAGGACTGTGAGTTTTACTGCCCCAGCCAGGAAGTAACACAATTACTCCATTTTCGTTTCTAATTGTTTCATTAGCCTCTAATAAACTGATCTTTAAAGACCTGTGTAAGGAGGGCCTGTGTATCCCCCTGCAGGCGATCACCTGCCTCACGTAGCAGTCATGCTTAACCAGAGGAACCACAATACTGAGTGAGGCTTTCAGGCCCGAACTCGCCTCAGCGTTCACCCTCCACATCAACACCAAACGCGGGCTCCTGATCACCCCAAAGCACTAACTACCTCCTCTGAGGTAGCTGAGACCTGACAGGCCGTCATCCCGTCCTGCCGTCCTGCCTCCGGGAGGGCACATGCTTGTTTGTAGCCACTGTCCAAACACCCAGCAAGCAGCAGGCCCCTGAGAGCATGCTTCCAGTGAGTATATGAAGGAGGAGAAGGAGCAGAATGGGTGCTCTTTGCTGGGTGGAAGGGGACAGGCCGGGTGACATTCTTTTCTGTCCTCATTACAGGAGCCCTGTGCTAAAGGCCTAAGAGAAGCAAACTTCAAAAAAAGTGTCTGTTTAAGAGAGGCCAGGGTTGTCCCAATCCCTCTCCTCCGAACACTGGGGGCGGGAGGACAGGCATCATTAAGAAGGACACTAGAAATACGAAGTCAAAGGAAGTTTTAGGGCTTATCTCCAACAAACAACAGCTAGGGTAGGATAAAGCGTCCTCTACTCCTTCAGACTCAGAAAGATCTTCTAATATCATTGTTGTTGAAAAGAGTCTGGGGCTGGAGAGACGGCTCAGTGGTTGAGAGCACCGACTGCTCTTCCAGAGGTCCTGAGTCCAATTCCCAGCAACCACGTGGTGTCTCACAACACTGTAATGGGATCTGATGCCCTAGTCTGGTGTGTCTGAAGACAGCTGCAGTGTACTTACATATAATGAATGAATAAATCTTTTAAACAAAGGAAGAAAGAAAAGAAGGAAGGAAGGAAGGAAGGAAGGAAGGAAGGAAGGAAGGAAGGAAGGAAGGAAGAAAAAAGAGTCCAATGCAACCCAAGCTGGCCTCTGGCTCAGTACAGTATGTAGCTGAGGAAGGCCTTGAACTCCAGAGTCTCCTGCCTTAGCCACACCCCACCCCAGTGCTGATACTATAGCACTATCAGCAGCAATACGGACAGTTTCTGCACTGTCCCCACCCCCCTGAGCCCCGCTTTTTTCTCTGTATAATGAGCAAGATCTCTGTGTGAAAGTCGGATGACAGGCTGCGGTGGAGGAGACGCCCCTTATTAAGTTAGACGAGCGGACCTGACAGCCTCTTAAGTAGCACCACGGACTAGCTACACTGTTCTACCGGTCAGTTCCAGGGGCCTGGCTAAGCTATGTCAACGGAAATGGATCACAAGCCCCAATGAATTCCCACTTCGTCGGAAGGCGTACCCAGGTCTCCTAGACCTGCACCTGAGAGCTTGAAACGCTAAGGGGCAAAGGCACAGCATACACAGAGTCACAAGGTGTACTGGAGAGTGGCCAAAGAGGGTGACCGAATAAAAGGCAGGATCTCAGCCACAGGTATGCTTCAAGACAGCCTACCCTATAAAATGAGAGTCCATCCTAATAATAATAGTAACAATAATAAAAATAATAGCAATAATAACATAATTTTATATAATAGCATGACACCATTTACAATATTATATTTTACTATTAGATAACAATATAATTATATATAATTATATAAATTATATTAATGTAGTTAATATATTTATTCATTCATTTATAAAATTGATTTAATAATTAATAAATGTATTAATAAATTATTTTGGGTACAGATAATATGTAATGTTATATAAAATTATATTATTATAATAATATTTAATATTATTAATATATCACATGCCATAATTATATTTATTAAATATATTATAATTATAATTGATATAATTATATTATATTAATATGTTGACATAAATAATATTAATATATTATAAAATATTATAGCATTGTAATATTATATTATTCATGCTGTATAATTTATTGATTTATTTATTAACATTTAATAATAATAATAATGTTATTATTATAAAAGGCACTAAACATGATAATGCACACCATAATACCAGCACTTGGGAGATAGAGATGGTGTGATCAGGAGTTCTTAGTCATCCTCAACTACATACCAAACCTTTCTCAGAAAACTAAATAACTAAATAACTAAAAGACCAATGAAGTAAAGCCAGTACACACCTACAACCCAAGCGTTTGAGAAGCTAAAGTAGGGAGGGCTTGAGAGTAAACTGGGCTATGTCCAAGGAATGCTCTGTTCCCAAGATCACAGGGAGAGAGGGGGTGCCGGAGGTGTCGGCGAGGTACCGACCATGCTGTAACGTGGCTGAGCTTGAAGACATGGTGCTGAATCAAAGGGGACAGGCCCCAGGCTAGTGGGAAGGCTCAGGGGGGAAGGCGCTTGTCTCCAAGCCTGATGGTCTGACTTTGACCCCCCAGGACCCACTTGGTAGAGCGCCAAGTCCCACAGGCTGCCTCTGAACTCCATACACACACAACTGCACGCACTGCAAACCCAATAACTAAATGTATTTTAAAGGTCAGACACACAGGGTCATATATTCCATGATTCTACTACTATGACATATCTACTGAAGGCAGAGAACTTATTAGTGGCTTCCTGAAGCTAGAGGAAGGTAAAAAAAAATGATGTTATTTAAAGTGGGTATAGAGGTATCCTTTGTAAGTCATAGAAGTGCATTAGCACTACTGGCCTTCGAGATGGCTCAGTGGGTAGAGGGCCCCGCCACCAACGCTCATGCCCTAAGCTCAATCCTTGAAATCCACATGGAGGAAGGAGAGAATCAGCTCCCATGAATTGTCCTTTGACCTCCACATCTGCCTTGCAGCAGCACACAAAACACCAACCACCACCACCCAACACACATAACGAATACATAGGACGTCATCTTAAACAATTAAAAGTGTGTTTGAACAATACAGAAGTGACAGCTGCCCAGCCTGGTAGATGTACTAAGTGCTAGTGAACGATACACTTCAAAATGTTAACTTTGGGCTTACAAGATGGCTCAGTCTAAAGGTACTTGCCACCAACCTGATGACCTACACTTAATGTCTGGACCCACATGGTAGAAGAGAACTGGGTCCTGCACATTCACACATTGTCCATAGTATGTGAACCATAGTATGTGACCATAGCGTGTGCACGTAATAGAGAATAAGTAAATAAAATTTTAAAAAACAAGCTTAATTTTATATTATATGAATTCCAATTGAACTTGTTCTTCCTCCTTTTCCTGCTGCTCCTCCTCCTCCTTCCTTTCTTCCTTTCTTCTCCTCCTCTTCTTCTACTCCCTTCTCCTCCTCTTCCCCCGCCTTCCTTCCTTCCTTTTCCTTCCTTTTCTCCTCCTCTTCCTCCTTCTTCAGATACTAGGTCTCACTCTGTAGACCAGGCTAGCACCAACCCAGAGATCAGCTACTAAAGTGCTAGAACTAAGGGCATGTGCCACCATGCCTGGCTTCACTCAAACTTTTAAAACAATTTAAAAGTTTATTTAGCCTGGCGTGGTGGCGCACGCCTGTAATCCCAGCACTTGGGAGGCAGAGGCAGGCGGATTTCTGAGTTCGAGGCCAGCCTGGTCTACAGAGTGAGTTCCAGGACAGCCAAGACTATACAGAGAAACCCTGTCTCGAAAAACAAACAAACAAACAAACAAACAAACAAAAGTTTATTACCTCCATGGGAGGGATAAGAAAATCAAGAGAGGTGCTGGCTGTAGGAACTCATATAGTAAATTCAGGGTGATACAAAGGAAATTAGCTTGATCCTTTGCAAGGATGACTGGCAAACTTGTAAAGTGGTCTATATTTTGAAGGAGGAGGAAAGGAAAGATGTGGAGAGAGAGAAGGAAGGAGGGAAGGAAGAGGGTGGGGATCAATTCTTAGGCAAATGAATGGAACTAGAAAGTATCATCCCAAGTGAGGTAACTCAATCACAAAAGAACACACATGGTATGCACTCACTGATAAGTGGATATTAACCCAAAATCTCAGAATAAACAAGATACAACTCATAGACTACATGAAGCTCTAGAAGAAGGAAGACCAAAGTGTGGGTGCTTTGGTTTTTCTGAGAAAGGGAACAAAATATCCACAGGAGCAATTATGGAGACCAAGTGTGGGGCAGAGACTGAAGGAAAGGCCACCCAGAGACTGTCCTACCTGGGGATCCATCCTATAAAGTCACCCAACCTTGACCCTATTATGGATGACAAGAAGTGCTTGCCGAAAGGAGCCTGATATGGCTGTCTCCTAACGGACCCTGCCAGAGCCTTACAGACACAGAGGCAGATGTTAGCAGCCAACCATTGGAATGAGCGTGGGGTCCCCAGTGGAGGAATTAGACAGAAGCCTGGCGGAGCTGAAGGGGTTTGCAGTCCCATGTGAAGAATTACAATGGTGGCCAACCAGACCCCCCAGGGCTCCCAGGGACTAAGCCATCAACCAAGGGTACACATGGTTCCACCTCCAATTGTGGCTGAGGAATGCCTTGTTGGGCATTGATGGGAGGAGAGGTCCTTGGTCCTATGAAGGCTCCATCGATGCCCCAGCATGAGGAAATCGAGGGGGATAGGTGGGAGTGGGTTGGGCAGAGGGGCATCTTCTTAGAGTTAGGGGGTGGGAGGATGGGTTGGGGATTTTCTGAGGGGGCGGATTAGGAAAGGGTATAACATTTGTAATGTAAATGAAGAATATATTCAATAAGAAATTTTTATTTTTTTTCAATTAAAAAAAAAAAAAAGAATGACACGGACATGGGAAAATCTCACAGGCACCATGACATGTGGCTTTCTACTTCTACCATGTGTGTGTCCCGGGATCAAACTCAGATGGTCAAGCTTGGCAAGGGCTCAGTTCTTCCAGAAGACCAAGGTTCCCAAAGGATGGACCAGTTACAAGGGAGTGCTGGGTCCAAGGGAGGACTCAAGGCACACAGTGTGGTGGCTGGGAGAACTTAGTTTGAGTAAGTCTGTGTAAAAAAACCGCAATCTCCAGAGGGTATGGGTATCTCTCGAGTGCCTATGAAATGTGCACTGTGAGAAACTTCCCAAAAGACATTTTACACCTTGGGAAAGAGCCTAAACCAAATGCACTAAGGACTGGAGAGACGGCTTAGTGGTGAAGAGCACGTGCTGTCCTTCCAGAGGACCTGGGTTCAGATTCAAGCCCCCACGTGGCTGCTCACAACCAAACCAGCTGCAACTCTAACTCCAGGGGACCTGACACCCTCTTCTGGACTCTACAGCATGCATACTGCACGTACACACGTACACACGTACACACACACACACACACACACACACACACACACACACACTATTTTTAAATGTGTTTTAAAGGGTTCATCTGACCAGAGAGATGGCTTTAGGAGGTGAAAGCCTAAAGACCAGAATTCAATCCCTGAGACCCA